>CM031235.1:504950278-506150278 GCA_018340775.1 Taxus wallichiana var. yunnanensis
TATGGGCACCCTATCTATAGATCTTCCCTATCTATATATCCGCCTGTGTATCGGGATCTACTATATAGTTGTTGCTTCATTTTGCAGTTCCTATATAGAAGCGAGGACTCTTGATTGATTGGCAGATAGATCCGGCTCGAACACATCGGGGCATGCATCCGTCTAATCGCTCGCTCTTATCTGGCGAGGGAGACTAGGCTATATAGAGTCGGCCCCCTATCTATATATGGGGCGCCCCTATAGAGAGAAGTTGCCCCAGATCTATATAGAGACCTCTCTATTCTATATGCAGATAGAGAATCTATATCTGGCCCCCAGATAGAGATATAGGCTTCACTTCACTCAGATATCTATATATAGGCACTCCCTCTATCTATATATGTGGATTAGATCCTCCCGAGCATAGCATATAGATACCGAGCAGAGCATATAGCCTACTATACATTCCCGCATCCTATAACTTAACTGTGGGCGATCCGATACGATATAAGGGTTGAGCCGATTTGTTGACTGTTGACCCCGGGCCCGGCCATATAGAGAGAGGGCATTCGCATTCGTTGCCGGGGGCCCATCTGGAGAGATCAGATCAGATCTGGTATATAGCCGATAGCGGCGTTCCCCCCCATATATTGATCCGGAGCAGAAATATCTGGGGGTTGTCCCCCCTATCTATATAGATAGGGCGGACTAGCCTTCAAACCAAACCTGAGGACCCCTATCTATATAGATCTATATGGGGGTTGGGCTACCAAACGACTGGCTAGTTGGGTCGGCCCATACATTATATTATGCCGAGGGGGCGGTGGATAAGTGGGCGTTTCGAGAGAGATATATAGATAGGGCCCCCCATAATACATAATACATGTGATTGATATATGTCTCCCGAGATATATAGATAGGGCGCCCCATATAGATAGATATCTAGGCTCGATAGAGTTCTATATAGGGGGGCCCCTATAACTATATAGCTCTGAGATATATAGAGAGTTTCGGCGCTGTCGCCATATCTATGACCTAATCTATATAGGGCCAGTAATATAGATTCTATATAGATCTATATCTATATAGATATATAGATATAGATCTATATATCTATATATATCGCCCTATCTCTATATCTGCCCTCTATATCTCTATATACGGGCCCGGCCGGTATATAGATATCTCGTATATAGATATCTCTACGACTATAGATAGTCGCCCTCCTCCCCAGATATATAGAGAGGGCGGGGGCCGGCCTATCTATCTGGGGGGGGGCATACCATATAGATAAGATATCCGAGCTGTGCCGATCGCAGCGCAGATCCATCGCGTGATGAATTCTATACGTCATCTACATGATCGAATGGATTCTATACGTAACATGAGCATGATGTTTGTTCGCCCGGCCCTCTATTCTATCTGGGAAAGATGGATGCCCCTATCTATATCTATAATAATGGATTACGGAATGATGGATTATTATACCATGGGACTATGCTATGGTGGAGAATCCATATCCAGTATAGAATAGAGAACCAACCGAGGGCTCCTCAGTGTCCATATAGATATATATCCGGCATCAGTTAGAGTTCGGAATCCGGTATCCGCCCCTCTCTATATATACTTGCGAATCCCTCTACTCTATATGTAGTTCCACCTGGCTATTCCCAATCCCAACGTCGCTATGCTAGAATCCTGGGCCCTCCCTATCCTATATATCTCTCTGTGCATTATATAGATAAGAAAGATATGGGGGCCTCGCTGTATAGATAGGACCTATATATCTCGGGATCTATCTATATCTGCCGAGCCCCATATAGATAGATAGGGCCCCGATCATCTATATAGAGAACTAACGCCCGGAAATGAGATTCTATAGTCGGTAGTCGAGATATATATATATATAGATAGGCGGGGTAGACTCTCCAATGCTACTCTCTATAGCCCTATCTATGAATCTTGGGCCCATAGCATATATAGCTCCGCAGGCGGGGGGTCTCGAGTCCAATCCGGAACCTACCTGATCACCGGTCTGGGGGAAACATCTGGTCACGATAACACCCTATATCTCTATCTTGTCTATTCGGATATATATAGAGGGGCGATAGGCGCTTAACACCATATATCTGGGTGCCGCGCCATATAGAGATATAGGGTCTATATATCTCCAATCAGATATATAGGTCCACCTCGTTTATAACCCGGTATCGGTATATAGAGAATATACGGGTATATATAGATCTCTCAGCCGAGGGCGCGATAGATAGTGGGCCGCCGCCCTCCCCCCAGCCCCTATATAGATATATATCTCACCGGGTAGAATGAATCAGCGCCCTGGAGGGATGGAAGGGCAGGCCCCCCTATATATAGATCTCTCGGGGTGATCGGCTCCTATATCCAGATTTTGGCCTACCGGCCTCACTCACTCGCAGATACCACGGCTCCTATATCTAGATCTTATAGATAGGGCGGCCATATCTATATATAGGGGCTCCCCTCCAGATAGATAGGCCAACTACAACTATATATTATTGAAGATATATAGAGAGGGGCCCTATATATAGATATATATAGATATTGGATCGCACCAGATCCCAGATCAGTATATCGGTGATTATTCTAAGTTTAATATAGAGAGGGGGGCACTCGACCATAGAAGAGATTGGGGCGGGTCTATAGTTTCTAGTCAACAATCCGACCCCCCCGGATACTCTCTTCTCTATTGACTGCCCTTCCCCCTCCAGAGTATAGGTATAGGTCCCCATCTCCCCCATCCACAGCTCATACCTATGGAATACAGATCTAGCTATGATATGCAGACTGACTACGCTATAGGCACTGAAGACGATGTATCTATACAGGATCGTTATACTATACGCACTGAAGACTGTATCGGTCAAATGGACAGACAAACGGTCAGATCAGATGGACAGATATATAGATAGGGGCGCCTACATCTATATATCTTCCGCGAAAGATATATAGATAGGGCCCTATCTATATATCTTCGACCGGATGGATTTCAGATATAGAAGAGAGGGCTCGGGGAATATAGAGTTTCATTGGGCGGCTGGGGGATGGATTTCAGATATAGAAGAGAGGGCTCGGGGAATATAGAGTTCTATATATATAGAGGGGGGGAACAGATAGAATATAGGGCCCCACCTCCACCTCTATCATATACTATACATACAGTGGGCCCCCGGCACTCTATATCTTATAGATTCTAGATTCTAGAGATCTATTGTATTGATATCGACCGATGGACGATTGACGATGGATGATGGGCGATGGAACCACCCAATCTATTCTATACTATACAGCCCAACCGCCCTTCTCTTCTCTATAGAGTCTATAGTCTAGTCGGCATATATAGATTCTATATAGAGTCTATAGACTAGGAACCGATGGACAATGGGCAACAGCTATCTATATTAGGCAACCGCCTCTCCTCCCATCTATATCTATATCTTCGGCTAGATATAGATAGAGGCACCACTCTATTGTTCACCCGGTCCACTCTCACTCTATTCACGAAGATATATAGAGAGGCATTGTCCACCCGGTCCACTCTCACTCTATTCACGGATGGACGAGGAACAATGGACGATTGAACCCGCCCAGATATAGATAGAGGCCCGGGCCTATATACCCTATATAGATATGATATGGGATAGATATGGGATATGGGATTCCCACTACCACTGTAGTTATAGTCAGTCGTCCCCACTCCCCCTCCATAGTGGAATAGTATCTAGAACATGACTGATATCATGTCTCATAATGGATGGATGGTAGATCCCGACCACCCCTCTCCGCTATATAGGAAATTCTATAGGCCAACCAATCACCCCAAAAAACTCTATATCTTTCCCCATATATAGAGGGTAGGGGGCTCTATATCTTTGTCGATCCCCCTACCCTCTATATAGATAGGGCCAGATGAGATAATAAATACGAGCGCATAGCGCATAAATGACCTTCGGTATGTGGTGCCCTATAGAGAGATATGGCCCCCCTCTATAGAGTTCCCTATTCTCTATATGGTATATGGGACCCCCTATCTGATAAATGGGCTGGGGAGAGGGCCCCCCCTCTATATAGTTCTATATGGCCCGACGCCTATCTATATATGGGGGGCCCCCCTCTATATAGATGTATAGAGGCGGGCCCATATCCCATATAGAATTCCCATAGAGATCTATAGGGGAGGGTGCCGATCTCTATAGTGAATCACTCACTCCAGATATAGATATAGGGCTCAGCCGAGGGGACATGAATCACTCACTCCAGATATAGATATAGATATAGAGATATAGAATAGCAAACGCATCTTTACCGTTGGGTGAGATCTAGATATAGATATAGGGGGAACATATAACTGGGGCCGCCACCCGAACCCCTCTATCTATATGGAGACTGATTAGGAGAACCGAGATATATAGATAGGGGATGTTGGCCTCGTGTCACATCATTGGGATGCCGTCCGTCGGTAGATCCATTCGTTCCGGCATTCGGAGCAATCGATCTAGCTGTAGTCGGTGAGATATCTATATAGGCCCTTGCCCTTGTTATACAATGAACTCAATGAACTCCCTTCAATTCATTCCGGAGGAGCATACGGGGAAGGGGGATGATTCCCCAGAGATCTATATAGGGCCCCTCTCTATATATCTGTTGGTCATGCTTACTATATTCTAGCTGGGAGCTGGGCTGGGGGAGAGGTCATCTATATATCTGCCCTATAGTTCTATCTGGGGAGAGGGGGAGGACAGCAGCCGCCATATATATATAGGGGGAGCGCATGCAGTTCATTCAGCAGGTAGATATATAGAGAGGGGCCCCCTTCTATAGAACTGATAGTTCAGGGTAGGGCGAATATCATATAGATTTCTCATCGGCCTATATCTATATAGAGTAGGGGGGGATGCCCTATCTCTCTATCTCTGGAGATCGATCTGATAGTCGGACTATCCATCTATGATTCCATTCGGTTCCCCCCTCTCTCTATATGTATGATAAATCTTGAGTATGAGTCGAGATATATATATATAGGGCGGCCCTATCTCGAAACAATCTCGAGAACTCTATACAGGAAACAATCTTCGTTGCCCTAAGATAATATAAAGAATATTTCCATTCTCATTCGTATCCATTCCATCTGGGTCAGCTCATCGCCCCGGCAGATATATATCTTCCCCCCCTCTACTCTACATATATGGGGTCCCTATATGTAGATATGGCGGAATGATACCAACGGACTTCTCTTATCTATCTGGCGGTCAGATGGAGATCTATATATAGGCCGCCCTACCGCCCTTCCGAACCCCCCTATATATTGACCCAGATCTCTATATAGGGGGAATGGACCGGAAGGGACAACTATCTTATCTATCGGGGCCCTATCTAGATATCTGCCCTATATAGATATCTCCAATACTTGGAATGGACCGGAAGGGACAACTATCTTATCTGCCCTATCTATATATCTGCCCTATATAGATATCTCCAATACTCCCCCTCCCCAGATAGACGTGATACTATGATGATCGTGCTGATGATGGGGCCAGAGATCTATATAAATGCTGTTGATCGGCCGGGGATGGGGTCCATATAGAGATCTACCCCTTAGCCACAAGCCATATCTCTATAGGGTGATCCATGAATCGATCGCTCCCTAGAAGCTGAGATATTATTTCGATCGATCTGCCCCTTCTCTATAGTATACGAGAGGGGCGACCCGGAATAGCGTAGCGAATCGGCTCCCCGACCGGACTGATTCGATCTGCCCCCCTCTATATAGATATGGCGCCTATATCTAGATAGATAGGCCCAGCGACGGAGGGGCTCCCCGAAAGATAGGAGATACACACACTCCCCAGTGAGAGAGAATAGAGTGATATCCTCATAGATATATTACATACGATCTCTAGATAGAATATGTGTTGTGTTCAATCGATCGCATAAATCAATCAGCTGCTATCTCCCGCCCTCTCCTCTCCCTCGACCTCCCCAGAGATCTATAGGGGCGGCCCCCAGCCCCCTATATAGATCTCTATATGGGATAGGGGCCCTTAGATTCATATCTATATCTGTCGACCAGAGAGGTATATAGGGCAAGCAGAACAGAAAAAACTCTATATCGGCACTGGGGAGAAATATCTATGAGTTGATAGTAGGGCCTACTGTATCGGACGGCGTATGTTGTGGCATGTTTGTTAAGAGAATCTATATGGCGTGGGCGTGGTGCGGTCATGAATCGACCAATGCCCATGGGGGGTCCCATATAGATTGTATTGGGTTGCGGATTGTGTGGAATTCATTCAATCGAGAATCGTCTTCAGATAGATAGAGAGGGGGCCGCCCTCTATATATCTTCGGCTCTATAGATACAATTAGAACTATAGCCCTCCCATATATTGATTTCTATCTGGGCGGCTCTCGAGATACAATCGATCTATTGGCGGCTCTCGAGATACAATCGATCTATTGGCTATAGAGAGGGGGGGCCCTGAACTCTCTATCTAGGGAGCATAACTATATAGGAGGAGATTCATAGGGCCCCCCTTTCAATTTCGGGAATCTCTATTCTCTATGGCCGAGGCCCCTATATAGAGGCTGATCTATAGGGGAGGGGATTCGTAGGTCTAGTCGCTAGCCCTCTCTATATATGGGTGATGGGTGGTGGTCGGAAATGACCTATCGTTCGTCGGCCTCCCGAGCGGAACTGGAACCCCTATGGGGCTGTCTGATGCCATCTATTTATCACCGGAACGTATATACCAACCTCTCCCTCTCTATAGCCAATAGATCGATTGTATCTCGAGGCCGCCGAACTCCTCCCCCTCAGCTCATATCAACTATAGAGAGTTCCGTCGTATCTATATAGATAGCGACTAGAGATGCCCCCAGATCAGATAGATATAGAGTGGGGGCGGCACCCCCCCCTCTCTATATATCTACTGATAGGCGTATATCTTATCTATAGATCGGGGGCGACTATCTCGATCTCGATCTAGAGATTCGATCATAGTTTGATTCATGCGATCAGGGCTGTTACATTCATGTTACGTATAGAATCGAATCCATCGGATCATTCATGCGATCGACCTATCTCTATCTTATCTCTATCTATAGATGGGGGTTGGGATATAGAGGGTTGGGATCTAGTTGAAGGGTTGGGCCCTATCTATCTATTCTATGACATTCGAGATATATATTCATGTGGAGATCGGAACTCAGATATAGATATATATATATATATATATATATATATATCTGCTATTGACATTGGGAACTCAGATATATATCTGCTATTGACATTGGGAATGTCATGATTGATTCTGCTAGAGTACCCATACTTATATATTTAGGATCACCTCCAAGCTATTAGGCTTAACACAAGAGTACCACACTCGATATAAATTTTTAGACCACATTTTCCATTAGACCATAACATGCAAGTGTTAATCTCCACTACAATTTCAAGAGTGAGGATCCACAAGAGGTGGTTAGTCCATGTCATGAAACTCACAAGGAGCATTATATGCACATGCCAACATTTTACTGTCTGATTGTCCCAAATTTTCCTCTTATCCACTGGACATATGGGAAAATAAAAATAACCCCTCCCACTCCTTATCTTATTTTTTGAATACTTGGAGGTTTTTTGGAGCAGAGATGGAATGAAGAGCTAACTCGGGACCTCATATTCATGAAATATTTTGTGAGTCTGCATAAGGATTTAGGAGTCAATAAAATACTCATTGGAAATCTCTAAGAACCATCCATATCATGTAAGTTTCAAATATTTCACAAGACTTAAGTATCTTTTAAGTATGATCAATTTATGAAGACAAACCCTACCATCCCGAGACTAATGGAGCCATTTAAGGGAGTTATAGGTAGAATTTTAAGGATGAGACCCCTCCCATTGTTTTTGTAATTTTTTTAGATAAGATAAAACAATTTGGTTTTAAACAGGGACCAAAAAAACCCCATCCATAGAGGAATAAGTTTTCAAAGACAAAACATAAATAAGGCCATGAAGGCAGAGTCAAAATTACTTAACAACATGCCCCCACACAAACGGGCTAAACTATAAAATTTTGCAAATTTAACAGATTTTTTTATCCCAAACGGGTAGAAACAAAAAACAAACCAAATAGAAAAGGGCAATAAAAGGTACGTAATTAGTTCAATGTGGCCCTGCTATAGAATCTAGTGCTCAAACCTCTATCCCTCATACTATCCATCTTGATAATTACCCTTTTCAGATCAATTGATAGCCTCGTTCTTTGTCTCAGGTCTCAACCTTGTCGTCCCTCTATTCCTTTCTCTAATATGAGTTAACAACCATACCCAAGCTATCTCCAATGTCTGATTCCTCATTGTTAGGTGATATCATCATCAACTTCATCTTGATTTTTCCTCCTCGTTAGCAACCTAGTCTTCTAGAATAGAAATTTGTTGCTCTTGCATAACAAAATCATCTTAGATACCCCTAATGGTTTTGTTCTAGGAATTAATATGTTGATGGAAATATTTCAGCTCTTGAATGAGGTTTTTATTGACGGTGAGAATGGTGTCATTAGTGGTCTTATCCCTCATAGGTCTTTCCTCCCAATCACCAAGTCCCTAGGCCCTTTTGGTGGAATTATCATCCATATTCTTGATACCATTTTTGAGATTGCACAAGGCATCAACAATGCCCTTATCTAGGTCAATCACTTTTTGTTTCTTAATTTTGTTAATGCGGGAGGCTAGGGTTTCCTAATCTAAATTGTGAACCGTAATGAGTTAAGGGAAGGCCATTTTACCTCTTTGAACCATGAGGAGGATGAGACCCTAGTGGAGGGGATATCCATATTTTCCTTCTTAAAATCCTTGATGGTCGAGAGCAACGATCGATAAAGAAAATAAGAAAGGCTCATAGACTCATACCAATGGAAAATATTGAGAATAGACATATGATAGGTTAATTTTTTTCAAAATTTCCCTTCAAGGGTTAAATACTTCATGATAAACATGTAAAAATCAGCCCACCTAACCAAAAATCAAGTGCAGGAAATTTCATCGTTGTAAGTAATGATTTTTTCCCCATCCTCAAAGAAAATCACAATTTCATGCTTCTTCCTAGTTTTGTCTTTAAAATTTTGAGGCCCTCCATTTTTAACCTAGTAACTTCATAAATTACTTCCTTCGAGACATCAATATGAACCCCATGAAAATCAAAACTACCATCCTTTTAGGAAGCAAAAATTCAATAGATAGGATAGGGTCATTACCTTTGAACCTTTGAATGAATTTAGTAAAACCCCCTTTATGCAAATTTTTCCACAAACCCATGTCATTTTGAGATGGCAAAAAGTGGTGGGCTCCATTCTCACCCTATCACCCCCATGAAACCTACAAAAAAAGCACCTTCACAGAGCCATGAGATACACTCATCCAATAAACAAGTGAAATTGACAAGGTTAGATTTCCAAAAAAGGAAGTCCTTTCGTAATACCGAGCATGCGAGCCAGGTTTTCATCAAAACCCTTCTTCCTAAATTACATCATCATTAATGAGATTATTTACCTAACTCTAAGGAGTACATGTCCCAATCCATGTCTCTAAATCCACTTTGGCTATACCTTTATCAACCAATGCATCCGCTAGTTTGTTCCTCACATGATAAGAGCATTAAATGATTACTCAATCAAATGAAGCATGGATGACACATGCCTCCGAAAAAATTTATTAAGTTTCTAGCTATACTTTTGCTATCCTTGAGAGCATTAATGACACATGATGAGTCACCCTCAATAATCATAATTTTTAATCCTATGTCGTGACAAATCCTAACTCCCCAAAGCATGGCTCTAGCCTCCACTATGTTTTTCAATTGATTGCTTATAGGCCCATATAGGTACCAATGCAAATACCTTTATAACAACGAACAAGACCCCTCCTCTAGCCACTTTGTCAATCACATGAGCCTTCCCATCAAATTTTTCTTGCAACTCCCATCTGGTGGTTTGATCCATTTGATAATGCATTTTGGTTTTTCCTTAATGGTGAAGGAGGATTCAGCTTTTAAGTTCCTAGGAACATCCATCTCCCACTTCAGGCACACTTTGACCTATTTAGATTTAAGTATCCTAGATTTATCCTTAAGATCCCGTAACACTTTGTCGAAAAACATGCTCGAGCTAAATAATTTATTCTTGAAAATATTGTTATTATGTTCAATCTAGATTCCCTAAAATATGTGAGGCAAGGCCATCTTCCACATTTTTTTAACCTTGTAATTCTGAAAATTAAAGTTCCACTGCTAAGGTAAGAGAGTCACATCACCAGGGAGGACCCACTCCACATTAAAAATACCCAGGATCACTACAAAAACTTGAAAAGAAAAAGGAAATTCTAGAAATAAGTTCCTGATAGTCTTTTCATTATCCTTACACAACGCAAATCTATTAGTAATGATCATTCCTTTCCTTCTTAGATGGTTAACGATAAGGATCGTACCTTTCATGATTTCCCAAAAAAAAATTGATCTTAGGGATAAGATGTTTGTTCCAAACCTTCCTCCAAACAAAATTTGAATCCATATGGTCAAAATTTGTCAAATATCCAGATTTAACATCATAATCCCTAGTATCGGTGAGTATCTAAACAAGCTCATCCTTGACACTATTAGGATGATATGAAAATCCCTTAGTTTACTATTTAACTCATGAAAAGGTTGGATATCCCCATGAAATAAAGGAGGGGGAAGGATAGGGACCATCTGTTTTCATCATCCCAATAATTACACACTTGATCTTCTTTCTCATCAGAGTAGAAATGCCAAAGTTCCCTCCAAGGATTTCTCAAATTTAGGGAAACATCCTCCACCCAAGGGTCCTCCTAGAATTTAATTTTACAGCCATCTCCAAGGTTCCATTTTCACCCTTCAATAAGAAATTTCCTAGTTTGACACAAGTTATTCTAGAAAACATAACCTCTCGGAAGAACTAAATCACAAAAAAATACAATATTTTGTCAAAGGGAATCAAATATTTTTCTTTCAGAATAGTCACCTAGATACCTGCTTCTTTATGAAGCCTCCACCCAACCTTAGCAATGAGGGCATGGTTCATAAACTAAATATTCTTAAGACCCAAACCACCCTTATCCCTGGGTTGGGTAACCTTGTCCTAAACAACTAGATGGAGTTTATTTTTATCCTCATATCTAATCCATAAGAACCTTTTATGAATCCATTCAATATCCTTCTTGACTCTTATTAGAATAATAAATATGGACATTATAAACA
This sequence comes from Taxus wallichiana var. yunnanensis, assembly GCA_018340775.1. Taxonomy (NCBI): domain Eukaryota; kingdom Viridiplantae; phylum Streptophyta; class Pinopsida; order Cupressales; family Taxaceae; genus Taxus; species Taxus wallichiana. The sequence goes on from CM031235.1 coordinate 504,961,566, forward strand.
CATGAATACCTTTCAAATTGTTACGAAGAAGTTGAGCCTTCCCGACTTGAGAGAGAAGGGTGTATTTCTAAGAGGCCAACTTCTCATGAAATCTCTCTAAGAGAATATTCCACACTCCATCAAGTTTACTCCCACATAGAGGCATTCCTAAATAGGAATTAGGAAGGCTTTTGATATTACAATCCATGATGGTAGCCAATCTGATCTGTTGTTCCTTTCCCACATTTATGAAGAAACAAGAGATTTGCCTAAAGTTGATTTTCTACCCTATAGCCATCTCATACTTCTAAGTAATGCCTTTGATAGTCCTAGCTTCTTGAACAAGAGCTTGACCCAGAATGGCCATATCATTGACAAACTACTTTAGACATTGATTTTCTATACCATTGGCCACCTTAATCCCCTCCATGTGACCTTCTCTCTGGGCTTTAAGGCATAATCTACACAAAGTTTTAGCAATAATTATATACATGAAGGGGGATAAAGGGTCTCCTTATCTTAGCCCCCTTTCATCTTTGAAAAAACCATTGGGTTTACCATTTATGATAACTGAAAATCTCGGATCCTTAGTAGAATCCTAAATAATTTTAATGAAATGAGGATTATATCCCAGCTTAGAGAGAAGAGAGTACAAAAAATCCCAAGAAATTATATGATAGGATTTTTGCATGTCCAACTTCATAATAATGGCTTCCCTTCCAAAAAGTTCCATAGAAAGAATATTTTCATGAACTGTAACAATACTATCCATAATTTGTCTCCCGGCACAAAATCCCTTGGTTGTGAGAAATGAAGCTACTAAGGGTCTCCCTAAGTCTAAAGGCCCTAATTTTAGAGATGAGCTTATACATGGTATTGTATATACTAATTGGTCTAAATTCTCCCGGATCCTTAGCACCAAGTTTTTTTGGGTAAGAGGGAAATAAAAATATGATTAATCTATTTAAATAAACAACTTGATCAGAAAAATTCTTAAACAACGAAACCACATCAGTCTTAACAATATCCCAATAGTGTTGGAAGAAAAAATCTGGAAATCCATCCGGGCTAGGAATTTTATCACCTTCCACAGTGTCCAAAATATCTTTGATCTCCTCTTCATTAGGGATAGCAATGAGGTCCTGATTTTCATCAAGACTAATAGTAGGTTCAAAGTGGTTAAGGATTTATTCCTTAGAAACTTCATCACTAAGAAGATGCTCAAGAAAACAATTTTTAAGAAGGCAACAATGGTAGAATCAATATGACTATCATCATTAGTAATATCCCCATTACATTTCTGATCTCTTGAACACACATTTTATTAGATTTAATAGTAACAAAGATATGAAACAATTTGGTGTTTTGACCCCTCTCCTTAATCCATGCGATTCTTGATTCTTGCTTCTAGTAAACCTCTTCCCGATGCAAGATATTGTGATAGTTTGAAAGAAGGGTATTTTCTTTAGCTTTTTCCTTGGGGATCCACCCTCCATGTTCCATATTTTCTTCAAGAATCTTGAGATCCTCCACTATTCTAATTTTTGAAGAAAAATATTTCCAAAATTTTCCTTATTCTAGACTTTCGGATGAACTTTGATATTTTTGAGTTTGGTGGTCACCATGAACATATTGTTACTGTCACTTCAATGTTCCACTATTCTTGAAATCTTTGTTCCAAATCGAGGTGAGTAGTCCACATATTTTCAAACCTAAAGGGATGACCAACCATGTGAGCTTTGACATCAGTTTTGAGGATTAATGGATTATGATCCGACCCAATCCTAGGAAGGGTGGAGAGAGTTTAATGTTGTTGTTGAATCCACTGAGTATTGATAAAAAACCAATCCAATCTTATTTGAGTAAGATTATTCCCTCTCTCATGTTGGACCAAGTGAATTTGGAACCACCGAGATTCATATCAATTAAGGCATTCCAACCCATGAAATCACCCAAGTCCTCTATAGTTTCTATGAATACATTAATAACCCCTTTCTTCTCATAAGGGATGAGGGGCATATTAAAGTCTCCACCAATAATCTAATTTAAATCATTAAACATTCTTATAACAGTGTTCATTTACTCCCATATATCCATTCTTCCCACAGAGGTATTGGAAGCATAGACATTTGATAGGATAAATTGATTTCTAGATATGACTTATATAAAAAAATAGCTAATTGGTGTTGACTATTGAGGAGAGGAAATCCTTCCGAGTTCATATTTTTGCCACAATAAAAACAAACCTCCCGAGGCTCTAGTAGAAGGTTGACAGTGAAATCCAAAATCTTTCCAAAAATAATCCTTAAAATCCTTCTTCCTAAATTCATTCATAATAGTTTCTTGTAACATTAACACATCTGGTTTCTCTTTCTCTTTTAAATCCCTCAAAATCCTATGCTTATTGGGCTGATTTAGGCCCCTAATGTTCCAGGAGATGTAAATCATTTATGATAAGAGGATTTCTTACCCAACACTAATGGTTTTTGGTGACCTTCCATGATATATTTCTTTGTCACTTTATCCATTTTTTCTCTTTGAATGTCTTCATAGGGATGCCTTGTTTTCTCCTACATCTACCTTATATCTGGTTCTTGGTGTTGAAATATGGTTAAGGGATGGCCTAGAGTTGGGGATGAGAAAACTTGAGATCACTATAAATGCACTATCTTTGACCACATCATCCACCTTCTTACTTACATTTGTATCTTTTTTTCCATTTATTCATCAAGTTCTTGTCCCCATTGTGCATCCTCCACTATATTAGAGATGTCCTCCAGATTTACATCTAATATTTGATACATATTTTTCACTAGTAGAGCTTCTTATGGTCTCTAAGAAAATAAAATTGCATCCAAAGAGTCTAGGACTGATGAACCCACTATACTATCCTCCTGAAAATCTTGAAAAAACATCGTATCCTCATTATTACCAGGTTCTTGGGTCGCCTCACTATTGCTAACTTTATCCCGCCCTTCCCCATCGGTTGTCTTGACTGTACTTCTAGAACAAGTTCCTTGGGATTTTCTATTTGTCGCCATTCAGGATTGACCTTCGACAGTCCACTGCCATTTAACTACATTTGTCCCTTTCCCTTCAGATCCTCCTTTCTCTTAGTCTTCTTAATCGAGATTTAATAATAGCCTCCTCTTTAGCTTTGGGACAAGATTTGATATTGTGTCATGTTTTAAAGAAATAAAAACACATAAAAGAAGAAAACACATAAGCGATATTTTGGGTATGAGTACCCCATGGTGCTTTGATCGAATGCTTCTTGGTAAAGGTGTTTTAGAGCAACATTTACATAGAAACATGAAAAATAAGCCTTGTTCGAGCAAAGGTAACCAAATCAATAATGACCAAGGCACCAATTGCCTTAGCTATCCCAAGAAGAATATTTAGATACCAATATTCCAATGGAAGGCCAAGTACTTGAACCCATACATAATATTATTTAATTACGGTCTCTAGAGGATTGAAACCTAGCACTCACTTTTGAACCAAAAATACAACATGGCCCATGAACCAAGGCCCCTTACAAGAATCCTTAAGAAATCCTCCTCCATAGATAGATGAATAAAAAAAGGCATTAACATAAGACACAATTTCCATCACCCCCTTAGTCATCCATTTCCTATTTTACCATTTCTGAAGTCTTCAATATTGGGTCTACTACCAAGAATATTGGCCGTAATGGTATTACCCATAGAATAGTGAACATGAGGTAAGTGCACCAAGTTGGGGGATAATTAAGTGGACATCAAATCCTGAATTTTACATTAAAAACAACAAAACATCAAATTTAGTCTTCATGCGGACTTGAACCATGCCGAAAAGTAAAAATATGTCATAAAAATGGTACCATTGCGTAGGGGGAGACTATTATCTTTGTATAAATACTAATTTTAAAGTGAATAGAAGAGGATAAATATCATTTTATAATTTTTTACTAATAATAGGTCTTTAAGACACTTTTTCCCGTGAATGTTTATGTCTATGTTTAAGGCTGTAAATTTTTTTCACTTATCGAATGTGATAAAACGTATACCATCCCAACCATGGTGAAATTAGATACATGTTCAAAAAAAAATTATTTGATTTCAATATTTTTGATGAAGTTATGGCGGGCAAACGAGAAAGTGTTCTCATTTTCTTTATGTTTTCATACCACTTTCACGGAAAAAATCATAAAAATAAAATATTATTCAAAAAAATAAAAATAAAATCCATCCCAAGATAGATAGTGGCATATAACTTCTCACCAAAGGAAAAAATATATATCAATTTTTTTCATCCAAATTGTGGGCAAACGGACTATAATCTTATCGGCGTTTTTAAAAAAATACCAAGTCATTGAATTTTGAGTTTTTAATATAACTAATCTTGTCCATTTTTTACAAAAATTAGTATTTTAGAAACTAGATTCCGGATTCTATGATTCATATTAATATAATTTTGTCTAATTTTGAGTGTATGTATTGCTAATAATCCCTACAAGTTGATATTATGTTGTTATTTGCAATATGATGTCCACGGATGACCCTATATTTGTCCATCAACTTCCTGCACTTACAAAGGGAGAGATAGATGGAATTTACCTTTTGAATGGTTGACACACCACACACCTCATTCACATGACAGAGGGGCCCTTTACCACCTACACCTTATCCCTTTCCTTAATGAACTGAGCATCCTTCTTTCTCTCCCGTAGATTCTCCCCATGATCCTCTACACCAGGCTCCCTCTCGGATTGCTACCCAAAACCAAATTTGAAAAATCCCACTCATGTTCCCATTCCTTCCATCACACTTCTTGTAATGTTTTTAAGATTCAAAATCATGTAATAATTCACCAAAAAGACCATTTGGAGCTCTGGAAAATGTATTATCAAGTTTCCCATACTTAGCCATTTTGTCAGTTGGATAGGTGGTGGATTTTACTATCCCGATTGTCCCAAATGTACAAATTTACCTAGGGATAGAGGGGACAAGAAAATTCACCCCTCCCACTCCTTATCCTTTTTTAAAAAGTTTTTCTCTATGGTGGGGTTACTTATCCCAACCGTCCCAACTTTTCCAATTTGTCACAGATTGTCTAGCCGTCCCCGGAATAATGAGGAGAGTGGGGACAAGAAAATACACTCAAAAATTTATCCCTTTAATGGTTCTTTATATGGCCTCAAATTATATCCTTTCCCATGCATCCAAAACCCTTCTCTGTGCCATAGCTACCAACACCTTAAATTTTGTTGACGGACGAGTGCAAAGCCTAAGAGTGCATAACTGTTAAGTGTTTTTCATATAAGACTTCATGCTAGGATGTTTAAAGATTCAAGCCACCATTAATGTATGTCATGATTCAGCTACAAAAAAAAATTAGGAACTTCTTCATTTCCCAAGGATCCGACATGTGGAATCATCCGAAAATTGAGGGAACAATCCTTGAAAAATCTAGTTTCGCGTGAACTAGTTTTCGTGCCATGAAGACCCTATTTTATAGGGATATGTAGGAATGTGTTTTTCATCAGAATTATTCCTTTATTGAATAAATTTTCAAATTATTTAAGATCTAGTAGGTGAAATCATCCTAAAATTGAAGGGAAGGATCTTGAAAAATCTAGTTTCATGGAAACTAGTTTTTACATGATGAAGTTGTTGATTTTTTGAGATATAGAGGACTGATTTTTTCTCAATATTCTGCCCCCTTTGATGAAAAATTAATTTTCCTTCTTTTTTAGATTAAGGAATCATCAGAAATTTTGATATGGAAATCTTGGAATAAAACCCATATTTTTAAGATGTTTTTTCATTGCGAGTCAACACCCATAATGCACTTACTAAAAATAGCATGTGTCCACAGAGGGGCATGTTTAAAAATATAAAGTGGTCAAATAAGGATAATTCTCTACATTCATGATCCTTAAGACAGGAAAGAAGGATTTAAAATTATAAATAGGGAAATAGTGCCAAAAATAACGAGTCCTGGTCCTATCTGCTAAAAAAAAGTCTCCATTTTGGATGTAGAAAGTTGCATTCAGCTCCAATTTCACTCATCTTTCCACATTTTTACATCCTGAAAATGTTTCAAGGTGGTTTCATATCAAGAAAAATGAAATTTGTCTCTTAATAGGGTATAGAAGCATCATATTGAGATTAGTTATTATTAGAGGTAAAATGTAACATCTTTGTGAGAAGCAAGTGAAATCCAAGAATACTATGCGTTGGAAGAGACTCAAAAGAGTAAAATATCATTTAATATCCAAGATAATATGTCATCATGGATCATTATCCATCATCATTTCTAAGTGAGCTCATGAGTTGAGTGAGTTGAGTGAGCCGAGTTTGTTGAGTTGGGTAAGGTGATGAGTGATTGATTTGAAATGAGCTAGTAGAGTTGAAATGAGTGAGCTAATTGAGGTAAGACAAGAAAGTTAATTGAGCTAGCTAATGAAATATACCTCATCTTTTAGGAGCTCACATCTCTTGGGTCAATTAAGGAAAATTTTGTAATCTTATAGAATAATGTGTGCGACAAAGGATGCAAAGATCAAGAGGTTTGAGCATTGTATACAAAAATTGTGAAATCCTAAGGAGAAAAGGATTGATCCTCTCTCTCATTGTGAGATAAAAAAATTCATCATTAGTGATGCTTGTGTTCATCCCCAGAAGCTATCATAATAGTGTTTCTAGATAATCATTGAATAGCTCAAGGTGTTCGTACATCCAACAAGAGGAGAAGATTATGACCACCATGTCTTAGATAACTAAGTTATACATCAAAAGGATCTTCTTCAACATATTATTCCATTCCTTTCCCTTCCCTCTTCTATCCCTTTCTTCGATTCTTTTTCGTACACAATCATGGTATTTTTCCCTATTTACTTAAGTGACAATATTTGTAATTTGTAAAATTAGTCTCTCAAAATTATAAGAGAGATACTTAATTTTTCCATTATAGGGGCAAATTGAAATGTCACAAGCGTAATATGAATATGAAGAGTCATTAGGAGTAGGTTAAATGTCTATTCATAATTCTATAAATTAGGATGGATTCCCCATTCTAGAGTATCCTAGATTTTTATAATTTATACTCTGTAGCAATTTTGAATTTTATTTTGGATGTGGAAATTCGTATTAGCAATACAAGAAATAAAAGCTAAATTATTCCATTTTCTTTTCTCATGTTTCCTTTATTCTCTATTTTCTGTAAATTTTCTATTATGGTGATCAAGGAGCTTAGTGTCCTTGATGAAGGAATATAAATAACTATGTGTCTAGATTTTTAGTAGGTCACTAGGTGTTTCATTATTGATTTCCTCCAATTGAATGTTGAACTACTCTGGTTATTTGGTGTGAACTCTATAATTGTGTACTCACAAGTAATAACCTTCCCTTCCATAATTTCTCACCTCTACCCCCATTCTATAAATTCATCCCTTGTATCCTATAAAATCATTTTTGCACATGTTCACTTAGGTGTTCCTATGTGATCCCCGACCTATTTGGCCACCCCACATCAGCAAATAGGATTAGGATAGTTTACATTTAATAATACACATACACAATATTGAGGAGCCTAGCCTCATCAACATTGGTGGAAACACATAATTTTCCATACAACAAATTATTTTAGTAACAATTTTTGAAAATTCTATTGGGGAGAGAGATCTGCCTCATGCACCCGTAAAGATCTCGCAAAATAAAAAAGTTCAAAAAAATTGAAAAATACAAAAAAATACCATTCAAATAATCAAAAGCCTCTTTGTAATACTTTTGAGAAATCTACACTTTTCAATTTTTCTTCCTTTCAAAGCACTTGAGAAAATATAGAAAAAATAAGGTACACCCATGCCGATAGTGTAGGTAGATTTGTTGACCCTGCATTCAAGGAATAATGAAGAGATGATTTAAGACTTTCCCTTATACCAAAAAGAAGAAAAGTTCTTGAAAATCGTCTTGAAGGTCATCCTAAGGAGCTAGTTAAATGACCATGAGTCCTTATTGATTTTAAAGGGGAAAGAAATTAAGAAAGAGAATAAGAAATGGAATCACAAGCACCTATGCCATGGGTACATAACACTGTTCCATTGGATTTGGCTCCACCACTCCATGAACTTTCATAAGGATCAAGAAATAAATTTCCAAAATTATATGGAGATGGAAAGCAATGTCCTGATGATCATATCACGTTCGTCATCATAGCCTGTGGCATCCTTAGAGTAAAACATGAAGATGTAGTAGTGTGGTTATTTATGGAATCATTACAAGATGTTGTGGTAGATTAGTTCTACTATTTTCCTTCCCGCTCAATTACTAATTTGAATTTTTAAAATCAAAGTTTGAAGAAAGATTCAAGACACCCAAAGATGCTCATGACCTCTTTTCCAAATCATTTAGATAAAAAAATATCTATGATATTCCATGAGAAACATTTTGGAAAAATTTATCAAGTTGATTAACAAGATCAATATTTTTCTCTTCCTACTCCAAATAATATGAAGATTTTCTTTGTGAATGCTCAATTTCCTAAAGTAAGCTTCATACTGTAGAGAGTTCAACTAAGAGATTTAGATAATTCTAAAAAAATTGGTTGAGGTAGAAGATGACCTCATCTTTTCTCGTAACATAAAGAATCCCCTCGAGGAAAGATAAATCCCAAGGTTCTAAAGATGAGAATGTAAATCAATTGTTGCAAAGATTGGAAAATGACTTGATAATGTTGAAGAAGTAATTTTCTCAACTAGCACCTCATCCAAAACAAAATAGGAACCACTTTATAGGGGCACCCCTAAGTCTTGCCTTGGAGGATCGGTCAAATGAAATATATGATATCAATGAAGATGAAGAAGAAGAAAATTTTGAATCAGAATTCTAAAATGAAGGATAAGAAAAATGTGTTCGAATTAGATTTTGTGAATGCATGCTTGGTGATGATCTTGAAGAATCCAGAGATAGTTAATCCTATGAAATGTTCACTTGATAAAAAATTAGAAATGAGGATCTTCTTTTGCTACAAAAATAAGAAATTGAATCCTCAAATGGAAACTCCACGAAAAAAAAATGAAAGGAGGATCATCGAATTCCACTTCACAAGGATCAACCGAGAAGAGGCATAAGAACACTTAAACAAAAAATCCTTTTAATTCTTCAATTAAGTATATGTTATCCATTTCAACCCTAGGAAAAATGGACAATGACCGATGGGAACAGGACCTCACAACAAAACCTAAGGTTACGGGGAAAAATAAAGTGTTTCAGAGCACTTGGGTAGTTCCAAGAAATTTAGGATATCAATGGAAGAATTTTTCCTCTTATTGGTCTTAGATGACTCAAATCTCCACCTCGGGGTGAAAAAAGGCTCCTAGACCCACCTTCAAGAAAAAATGGACAAAAATTACAAAAATAAGGAAAATTCCTTTAGGGCATTCCATTTCCCTTCTTAGCCCCATGGTTCAAACAAATCAAGAAAACTCCAAAAACCCAAATATATGCTAAAATTTCCTAAGGGGACTTGAAGTAGATCGATCCAAAAATAACTCACCAAGCAGCTTGGCGAGCTACTCGACAAGGTAACATGCATTGTATGGGTTCACAAAGGAGGCGAGTTGGGGTGCGAGGTCAACTCGGAAAGTCATAGTGGTTGGCACCGGTAGGAGCTCATGGGGGTTTCCATTGGGCATGTGTCGGTGTGAAATACAATGCCAATGGAGTAGGATAATAGGACTGAATGAGGATGTATGCATAGTGATGAGAGAATCATGGAGCCAATGGGAGCAATGGTTGAGTCGGGCCGACTCAACGCATAGTCAAAAGGGCCAGTAGATGCATGAGGCAAAGATAAAACTCGATGGATGGAAAATAAAGAAAGCTCAAGGTTGATTAGCCAAGATAGAATGAATCGATAATGTTAGCAAAAGGAAACAAATTGAGCTCAAAGCTCACAAAGGATGAAGTAGGTGCAGCAAGCTTGACATTGAAGGCAGAGCTTGGGTGCAATGAAATCAAATCGGTTAGTAAGCGAGTTATGTGGTTGAGAGGATTTGTAGGATCCTTGGGTCAACTTGGTGGTTAAAAAGGCCACTTTAGTGTGGATGAGTGAAAACAAACAAGGAGAGATTGCATAAGGATTTGTCCCGTGTCAGCCACACCAAGAGGAGATCGATCAATTCATGGAGTTAACATGGATCACTCAATGGAAAATGCCTAAGGAACTGAGGTATGTGTGATCGATCTCGGCTTAGCCCATGTAAAGACAACTCATAAGGCTAAGCTTAGGAGTCAAGCTCATATAATTCTGAGTTGTCCTTCGAGATCGGTTCAAAAGAATAGTCAACAAGCTTTCGAGGTTTTAGGAGAGATAATTTCAAAAATATGGAGGTATTTTGTTAAATAGGTAAGATAAATCTCGAAGCCCAAAACTCTGAAATTCAGAATTTTGAGACTTCAAATTTTAGAGAAAATAAAGGGGTGATCAAGTGAACAAATACGGCCAAGAGAAAATAAATGTTTGAAACCTGAAGTCCAAATTTTAGACTTTGGGATTTCATATTTTCAAAAATTATGTAGCCATCTCTTCAATGAGCGTGTCGCCCCTCCCCTAAAATACAATTATGAAAGGTCTGAAAACCACGGGTGGAGATTTCTGAAGTTGATGTGGTGGGGTTTTGTCAAATGATCTGTTGAGAATGTTAATGTGTTTGGTGGAAATATAGGTGCTTCCGCATGGGTGGAGCGAGGATTAAGCCCATCAAACATGCATCGTGGAGAGACTTCGAGGTGGGCATGTGGTAGCCACTTGGGTAGTGAGACAATGAGGGATGACAATATTTTATTTTTGAAGTTGTCAAGTTGACAAATGGAAGATAGGAATTCAATGCCAATGCAAGGGCTCAATGATGGAAAAGCAGCCCTCTTAGGGCTCATGGAGAATGCAACTTTCAAAATATCACCGGTTAGGTGGTGTGTTGCCATGAAAATGGAATATGAAGTGGGCACAAATCCACCATGAGTTTTTCTGGTGTGCACGAAGACAAATGTTTTCAGTAAAACTCAATGCCAAAGGCTAAGGTGACCTCAACTAATGAAACATAGGTAGATGAGATATTTGGGCTGGTGAAATATGAGGGGCTCAACAACATGTGAGATATGTTTAGGAAAGCCCGAAAATAAAAGGGGAGGTTGAAGCTCACCCATATACGATTTCAAGTGGGAAAATGTGCAAGGTTTAATGGTAAAAGAAATGGATCTTTTTGAGCTCACTTTGGGGATAAGAGCGTGAAGCGAAGTTGAGGAATCCCATGCATGGGTATGCGAACATAGAGAGGATTAGATAAAATGCAAATGACACCATAGACATATAACACAAGAGCTCATCACTTGGCTCACCGAGTAGTTTGGTGAGCTTCTCAGTGAGTTGGTTGCCCGCCTAACTCAATCCATGCACATGCCTAAAACATGCAAAATCCCCTTCACAAAAAAAATAAAGATATCTAGAGCCTCGTAAATATGATTTTCATAAAAATATGGTCAATGGAAAGATGAGAAGAATCCTTGCAACATTAAGGCATCAAAAATGGGATTTTTTGAGGTTCCAAAGCCCTTAAATTTTAGAGCTCCCAGAAGTCCGAAATGGCATAATTTTTTCTCCCATTGTCTAGTTTTTGCAAGACACTAGTCATTGGAATCATAAGGAGGTGATCTACAGTATGGAAACATATTAATCAAAATGTTGAAGATTTTATGTTTTGAAAATGCATGAATAGTGAATAGTGTTGTGGTAGGTGAGAATTTGTTAATGAGAGTATGGAAATGTTTCCTTCTCTCGATAAGGCAAAGTACGAGAATGGTATGGGATTTGTAAACTTTCCCATCACTCTTACAGGCATAATGATGGATTTTTAGGTGGTTGGAAGAGATTTCAGGTTTCCTCTCTCTCTCTTCTAAAAATTTCCTCTATAAATTGTAATGGGGTTACACAAAACAAGAGGTTGGTAATCCTTCCTCCAAACATTGTAATGGTTTCATGCCTTATCCTACTCTTGGAAAATGTACTGTATAGATTTTAATGGAGCAATAAAACGATACTTGTCTTAATTCTCTAGCCTTGTATGGTTTTCTATTCCTACTTACCTCTCATTGTTAAACATATGGTTATGTATATTTCATGTTCATTACGAGGTTTATTTGGTTGTGTTTATTTATGGAATGGTGAATGTTTGCATCATGTTTTGTCATACTTATGTCCATCCTCCCCATAATGCATTGAGTTTGATCTAGTATGTGGTGCAGGGCCACCCTCTCTAGATTTATTCCTTCATTTTTTTACAATTTGGGAAAGTTTCTAACATCTCCTTTTCTTGATGTATCACCACTTCTAGTGTAGGTTTTACTTCCCATGCATCTCTCTCCTTGTCTATGTGGTATGTTTAGTTTAAGATTAGATAGGTCTTTTTGCTTACATTAGGACTACTTTGTGGTAGGTAGGATTAGGAGAAGGAACCGGCCTTCTCCAAAAAGCTATACCATTTCACAAGGTCCCACACTTAGGATAGCTCATTTTTTGGAAATCACAGAGAATGCCGCATTCACAACTTAGCCATTCAGGGGGTTCCATGATTTGTAATAAAAGTTTTGCACACCCGATGGGACAAATATTGAAGTAAACATTTTATTTTACAGTTGTTTCATTGAATATATTTTTTTGTGTTAGCCAAGTTAAAACATTGTATATTTTGGAGGTTTCCTTTCTCTTCGAATTTCAGAAGTTGTGAATTTTGGATTTTGGATTTTTACTATAGGGTCAAAGTTCTGAAATACTTTTTCAAGGGTATCACATATGCAAAATGGTGTCAAATTTTCCCAAATGATAGATTGAGAGTTGAATATCAAAATGGCATCCTTAAAAGTCCAAAATTTTCAATTTTGGTCTTTCTTAATTTTTGCATTTCAAAATTTTGGGTTTTAGGATTTAGGAACTTTTGAGATTTTGGAATTTTCAGGATTTTGGATTTCAGACTTTTGGCACTTCATATTTGAGATATCTCTCGATTCATACTTTCTTAGACTACTGCGTAATTTTGGGTTTCGAGTTTTTCCTACTTGATTTCTGAGTCTTTGTATTTTTGAATTCAAAGGTTTCAAGCAGATCAAACTTCCAAAATTTTAGATTTTGGAAGATCAATCAGATTGAACCAGTTCAACCTCAGTAACAAGTTTTTATCCCTTCAAGGTATGCAATTTTTCATTCAAATTCATCTCATCTAGTTTGTTGAGTGTTTGTTAGAATTTCAGGTCTTCGAGAGATGCACATAAAGAACAAATGACAACTCCATGTGGTAAAAATACCATCTTCTTTGATTTTTAAATCATATCTTTCCACCCATTTCCATCCATTTTTCCTTCCACATCTCTTCATCTTCTTCCATTGCATGAAGCTATGCAATCATGGCTTCATTTACATCATGAGATTCACATTTGAGGTAGTAGCCATACGCAATTTCAATCCGCCTCCATATTTTCAAACTCCATCTCCAATATATTCTCAAACCCCTTCGAATAAGTACTATGAAGAGAGTAAAGAGTATCCATACTCTTATGAGTAGGATGCAAGTCAATTTGGATACCCACCAAACTATGTAGATTTTGAAGGTCGGGAGTATGCAGGCTATGGGGGTCACCCCACATATGGAGATGATGGGTTTTAGGAGAATGTTCAAGACATGGAAGCCAAGTTTAAAGTTAAAGGCTTCATTTTTTTGAAATCACTTGAAATTGGATTCAGGGTACCTTGCCCATGGTTTTACCCTATTCCAAGTCATTATATCCCACAAGATAAACTTGACTAGATGGATGAATTGGTACCCAACCTTAAAGCATGGATAAAGAATATAGAGGCTCATGACTATAATTTAAATCAACCTTGTCTATGGGAAACCCCTACATTATCATCTCACGCCTTTTTCCTTTACCCCAATTAGTGTCATTTCAACCCCAAAATCAGTTTCTAAGTTTTCCACTTCCTCGCTATGATTGTGGAACCCACTTCTTCATATTCCATTCTCCCACCTCACCTCAACATCTCCTCCCTTTTCCCGTCCAAATCCAAGACCCTCTATAAGAGTAAACTGTAAAACCCCTTCCACCACCAATAATGCAAAAATCTATTGAAACCCAACCCACCCTCCTCTGGCATTCCCCAATTCAATTTGAGATGAAATCCAAAAGACCATCAAGAGGAGCAATAAGAAGAAGTACCAAACAAAGAATAAATGATGAAAAACTTGGTAAGCTTGGCCCTAAAATTAAAAATTGATAATATTACCTTACCAATGAATCCTTTAGAGGAAGCCAAGGTAGAAGAATAGGTGGTTAAAGTTAAGGTTACACCAGTAGTAGAAAAGAAATAATAAGTAGAAGATGATCAACAATCAATTTATTTAGAATGTAGTGTCCATGATAGCACTCTCTTTTCAGAAAATGTTGATCAACCACTAGCTATTGAGCCCATGGAGGAAATAAAATCTTCAAATCTAAAATAATATGAGCATGTTCTTGCCATGGAATAATAACATACTTGAACTCAAAGGACTCAAACATAAGACATGTCATACCGGAACCTCCCAGAATTTCCTCCTCCCACTTCACCCTCTCTAGATTCTTATTTCAGGCATGAATTTAAACTTTCAATATTTTTTTTTGAAGATGAGGATGCCCATGGAAAAAAATTGCAAATCCTAAGGACACCATGAAGGAGAACAAGACAATTTGAGAGGCTCTGCGGAGAGGACGAGATCATAGAAACTTTCTTGCTCTCTTGTGTTGATAAAAATTTAGATTTCCCTCTTCCATTGTATTTTTTTTGAAAGTGTCTTATTTAATGAGCTCATCGAGGAAGGAATATTTGAAGATCCAATAGTCCATAACATCCCTCAAGATCAACAAAAAGAGGAGTTTGACATTTTAATATCTAATTTAGACAAATAAGGGAAATGTGTAGGACAATTTTGCCTTCAATAGGGAAAGGAGGAACTCGAGATCCAAATAATGTATAACAGAGTTCAGCCACTTGCGGTGAGCCAACAATGTTCCAATTAGAGGCTCTAAATAGTTCCGAAGAGCTACATACCATAAAGGAGTTCATTGTTTCCACAAAAGGGAACACTCGGGAGCAACCTTCATCTCATAAGAGTCCTCTTAAATTAGGATTGTAATAATTGAATCTTCCAGGTTTCACGATGGATAAGGTAGAGGAAGAAGGGAACAAGGGCACCATCCATTTCATACCATTCACTAAGGTCATACACCAGTTGTCTGTAAATGTGTAAAAGAAATAAAATCAATTTACAAAAAGTCATCTTTTCTAGGGATGTCTACAACAAAAATTTCTTATTGAAATTGGAACTCAGAGTAGTAGGTAAATTCGGTGAATTAGGTTGTGTCCCATCAGGTATCTATCTTCGTTGGAGTTAGAATAAAAGTTTCCACAACCATTTATGTTCATCTTCAAACATGAGGATGAGCCTCATAGTACCAAGGATTGGCCACATCAACTGTAACACCTTCAGGAGCCCCATGTACATCATTCTGAGGAGGTATTTGTTTTCTTTAGGGTTAGTACCTTGACATTGTGAGTGGGAAGTTTCTACTATGATGGTTTTTCAGTCATATGCACAACCATGTTTCGTATCAAATTATCCACATGGCTACAAGTTGTAAGGAAAAGAAGCTACTTCTCACTACCAGTTTTAGGGTTTGTTTGAAGTCTTCTCTTTCTCTAGTTAGTGCGGGGTAGGAATATTTTTTCTTTCTACATAACACGTGCTCTTGAACACTCTACATGTCTCATTTGAGCATGTATGATTTTTCATTTTCTACATAGTTGTGTTTGTGTTTTCTCTAGCATAGTGTATCATGTTTTAACATGTCTCCCAAGGGGAATTCCACCGAAAGAAGCCCACATTTACAGGGAACAATTGTAATCTTCAATTTAATACAAATGTAGGACAACTAAAATTGATAAGGGACATGTTTTAATAATTTCCATCCTCTTGTTCCTTCAGATCAATCACATTGAGCTTCTAGCACCCTTGCAAGACCCGAGAGTCAACCCCAATGGCATTTTTATATTACAGTACAATATTTCATAACAACAATAGATCTAAGTTTCAAGAGAAGCTTCAAATCATTCCCTATAGTTGAAAGTATAAGATCAACCTCAAATCCTCACATAATAATTTAAGTTGAAGACTTAATGGGTTTGCAGGAAATCTTCCGTGTTGTTCTGGGAAGTGGGTAGGACATGGATATTTCATAGGAAAGAAGAAATTCAGAACTTAATAAACTTCCATGATGTTTGAACTCAACAGATGATTTACTTAAAATTTGTAATGTGCCATGCATGTCAAACAATCATTTGGTTCAGCATACTCATACTTGGAAAAAACAAGTTTCAAGGTAGGTTTAGAAGTCCTTATTTCAAATCCACAGTCGATTGCAGAGAGGAAAAGGTCAAAATCCCAAGTTCAAACATTTTTCACTCTCACAAAAAATTGTAATTCAAAATCTTGTAAGTAGTAAGGTAAATTTAGAAGTATTGCAAGTTGTTTTCATGGGCGAGAACTAGAACAAAACCTAACAACAAAACTCGGAGTTACAGGAAAAACCAAGTGTTTCAGAAGCACTTGGGTAGTGATAAATAATTAACTATAATAAACAACACCAAATAACATGAATATAGAAATTTGAATTCATTTGGGATTATTTACTCACTGATAAATATTACATTATATAAGAAGATGATCTCCTTTATCCAAGGAGTCAACATCAATCACCAATCCCCTATATCTCTCAACCACTACTAGAATCTCTCACCTATCCCACATATCTCTCTATCATCTCATATCCCTATTCTAATGGTGAGATTAACTCACATACATACAAATATGATATTAATATCACAATATTAATATCTCACACTCACCTAACTATTACAACTATATTATTAATATGAGTTCTATAAACTCATTATTAATAATATTACAATTTATTAATAATGTCACAATATATTTGTAACATTCACTCCCCTATTGTTAACATTATTAATTCCCAATATACACTCCCCTAATGTTGACATTATAGAAACAACAATCACACTTCCTTCTGCAGCTTGTCACCCATGCATGCTCATGATCTGGATGGTTTTGTAGGAAAACCAACAACCTCAACAAGGATGGTTTTAATGGACAAACAAAAACCTAAAACAAAGGATGGTTTTACATGATAACCAACAACCTATAACAAAGGATGGTTTTACAGAAAACCAACAACCCAAATATCATGTTATTTCTTTTCCTTTGTTCTTTCATCTTTCCACTATGTCTTTCCTTCAGGGAATCATGTAGGAACCACTACTTACTGAATAAAAACTGAATAGAGGGAAAATTTAACATTGAGACCATGTTTCAGCTCCCCCCCTCAATGTGAACATTTCACTTATTCAAAAAAGAACTCTAAAATCATACTGCAAATATAAATTAAAAGAAAACACACATACATGCACACTGCCACCACAACTTCATGTGGCCTCGTCATTGGTGACTTATGAGAGGTCATTAATTGACCTCCAGCCTCTGTTTCCTTCGTCCTCCATGAATCACACTTCTTACTTAGAAAATTAGACATTGAAGCTCAAATTTGCACCACCTTTTTCGATGCATCTTCCCCACAAATATTTGCTTTGGTTATGAAATTTCAAAGTGGGGGTCCGAGGGCGCGCAACCCCTAATGGGGTCAAGGGGAAGCACCCTTTACGGGGTCTTGGGGTAGAGCATTGGGTGTGCTCCCTGTCATGGTACAAGGAGGGGTCGAGGGAGGAGGAGCCCCAAAGCCAAGAAAATTTTTCTTTTTGAAATCATTAAAAATATCATCGAAATACAATATTATTCACCTGATTCTCCAAAAACATTAGATGTTGGGTAACACCGAAAATGCGTCTGTGAGGTATTTTTATTTTTTTACAATATTTTGATAACTTGAATTTTTTTATTAAAAAGACAATAAACAAATATCCTAAAATCACCTATTTGACAACAACACTCAATTTGCTAATTCACTTGACATTACAATGACACTTTTTGATGGACTATGGCATAAAAATGACAACATGAACAATGACTCAATTTTTTGTTTCTGGAATTTTTACAATTATACGACTTTTGATGACAATTTACAAATTTAAAAAACAACATACTACATGATTTAATCACATAGACTATGTGATAAAATCAAACAAAACAATAACTCTTAAGTGACACTTGTAAACAATATTTTTGAATCAACCGGAGAAGACCCTTTTACCAAACAACATTAAATATTAAATTTCCTAAACTCGACCACCTACCGTAGTGCCCGCATTTTTATAGTTCGATTTACTTGTTGCTCATTACTCATAGACATGTTTTGACAAAGACTTGATATGTTTTGAACATTATATTAGGAGATTTGATCTGAATAGGCATATATGGACATTTAGGTGTATAACATTGATTTAGCTTGATTACTATGTTGTTTGCATTATCTTATGATGTCATGGATACTAACTGATACGATGTTGTTTTGGGACGTGGTTATATTGATGGATACTCAGTTTGTTGCATGTTGAGATTCTATGGATACATGTCATTTTATTATTGTGACTAACTTATGGTGAATTGAGTATGATTGTGCACGTTGTCACATTTTGATTTCCAGAAAGATGATATGCTAGTTTAGAACTCATTGATATCTTACTGAGTAGTTGATTTATACTTTATCGGACAGTGCGGTTAATGTGTGCAATGAGTGTGCAGGTGACAGGTTACAGGAGAACATGGGATTCAGGCCAGCTACACAACTTTGCACAAGCAACCCACGGGCTAAGCCCTAGCCATGTTTATTTCTTGAGGCCTTAGCATTAGAATTATTGTTTTGGGCACCATGGGTGACCCTCATTTGTAATGTAATATGTCTTGTAATTATTAATTTTTCTTAGGGTGTTTAGTTTGTGTTGTAAACAAGTTTTGGGCAATTAATGACCCCACTTGCATTAAGTTTTGAATTAGATTAAATATGTAATTAATTTAGAGGGTTTAGGGTCACATGTGAACCCTTGGGTGGTCCCCACACCCTCTACCCTTGTGCCAAAATTGTCAAACCCGAAATTCAGTTATTTTAGGCATTTTTAGGAACCCCTTTTAGTTTGGGAGTTCCCTTAACATGAAAATGAGCCCTTGGAACCTACCTAATAGGTAGGGGCTTAGTTCCAAGGCTAGAGGTATTTTCCTCCCTTTTTACCTCCCCTTTGGTTACATACATGTAAGAGGTGTGGATTAATGTGCTTGTTAAAAGTTGCACAAAGTTTGTTTTGTTATCAATTTAGGCAATTTTGGAGAAAAGGGCTAAAAGACATTTTACCCTTTCTCTCTTTTGTTTTGGCCTCTTTGACCTTGAAGGAGGAGATGGGTGACACATGTCACCCCCTCATTTGTGAGGATTTTTTATTGCTCCTCTTCAAATTTCCTTTCATGGGAAAAGAAGAGAACTTCTTGTTTGGAGATTTTACTTGGATGCTTGTGTGATTTGGAGTTAGAAGTTGCTTGGGTCAAGGTGTGGAGAAGTTTGAAGTTGGAAAGATTTTTGGAGAGCTTTCTTTGAGGCAGGATCTTTAGCCTTATTGTATGTGTTGTATTCATACTAATTTTTAGAAGTGTTTACTTGGAAATGTGGTTGTTGCATGTGGATTTTTATTTATTATTGCTTGTTTTTGCTCTCTCCATCATATGGCATGATGGAGTTTTGGAGTTTTGGGGAAGAGAGAGGGATTTTCCTCTCAATCCTCATGGCTTGATGGACAAGCCTTGTAGGATTTTAGTGACTCCCCTCAAATGGTTTGAGGTGGGGACAACGATTCATTTGGCTTGAATATCCTTCCCCATTCTTGGTAAGGAAACCCCTTTGGGGTTTGAAAATCCTTCCAAGAAGGATTTGGTGAAAGGCAGGAGGAATAAGGAGGGTTTTAAATGAAATAGGAGAAATAAGGAGGGTATGGAGATCTTGGTATTGTGCTTATATTTTTGGTTATAACTCTTGGAGAACTCCTCTCCTCTCTTCCCCATTTTTTTTAGAGGTAGAACTTGGGTTCTCCTCCTTTACATCTTGTAAAATTTGGTGTCTTGTCTCGAATATTTGACTTATTTTTCTGTGGATGTATTGTTTCTTTGTTCACCCTCACTCTTGTACAAGTTGTGGTTAGTTGTCCTCTTTCCCATGGGCTTGTGAGAGGCTAGCATGCATCCCAACCTTGGGAAAGACATGTAATGATGCCTATGGTTGGGTGGAAAACAAGATTCTTCTCCTTGTTTGGATTCCTTGAAGGCATGTGCATTTGGATCTTGAAATTGAATGGTGGTTGGAGCTCTTGGTCATCTTCTTTTATTGATGGATATTACTTCATTATGACTCTTTTGGGAAATGACTTGTGGTAAAGTTCCTCTTTATGGTCTTTTCTCTTCCTTTTTGTATTTGATAAACACTTGTAAGATTGGTATTTCACTTTTATATGAGAGATTTTGTTCTATCTTGGGAAGAGGTTATTTGGTTGTCTCCTTATGTATTTTAGTATGTTGAAAAAATGGGGTATTGAGAGATGGTGCAAAAGAAGACTTGTAAAAATATTGTATTCCCTTAAAATACATTTAGTAGAAGTATTCTTACATCCCTTTACCATGCCTTGTTCTTAGAATATTATTTGACAAAAAAATGTTACTTGAAAAGAAATTTGTTTTGTCATGTGGAGTTACTTATTTAACATTGGAAGAAAACTATTAATATTTTGAAATGTACACCTCTTGTAAATTATCATGGATTTAGGAAACTAAGTGAAACTAGTTTTAAAAAGATTGCTACCACTATATGGTTTTTTTTTTTTAAAATATGGAATATGTCTTTTACATAGGGTATTAGAAATGAAAATATTCTCATTAAGCAATATGTCCTTTCTTGTGAATGTTGGTGATATTGATACATGAAATGAAAGATAAATATTTTTCTGATTTTTCTTCCATGAGAAGTTTTTTTTGGTTGTTTTAAAAAAAAAAATATATATAAAAAATTTATCTTCATTTGTGCCACATGTAATGAGATAAAATTTGTATAGTAATTTCCCTCTTTAATATATATAAGATCATTTTTTTTAAAGACAATATTGTGGTTATTCACTTATTTGTGAGTTCCTTTTTTTTTTTTTTTTAAAGAGTTCAATTATGGCTAAACCTAATATTTTACTTCATACATACATACATACATACTTTGGCTATTTTTTTTGGTTGTTTATTTGTATAGTGTTGGGTGTGGGGAGGGCCGAACCACGCCCCACACACCCCCGACCTCCATCCGCCCGCACCGTCACACACTGCGTCTGCCGGCACCCTCCATCACCACGGCCTCCCCTGCCGCATCCCCACCGCCCTCGCCACCTCTACCAACACCCCCGGCCACATTGCTATTCGCCACCTATCCCTCCATCCACCGCGGTTGCCCAGGACTGCCCACTTGACCCTCCCTTTCTCCATGTGTTGTCCCCATGCCTCTTCCTCTCATGGATTCCCCTCTCTTGCCTCTCTCGTATGCACAGTTCCTTTCCCAAAACCACTCCCTTCCACCTTCAAAACAAAACAAATCACCCTTTTTTTTCTCTCCTAAAACATTACAAAAAAATATACATATACAAGTTTAAATTCGAACCGAGAATTTAAAAGGGCAAATGCAAAAGGAAAATCTTTGCTCTTTCTTAATTCCAGATCAGCTCCTCCATAACTCCGCACAATCAAAATACAAAGCCAAAACCAAATGGGAAGAAGAATGAAAAAAAAAAGGAAAAGAAAACATAGAGAAAGTTAGGGCAAACTTTAGGGTAAACTCTAAATCTAGGGACCAGATTTGTTTAATCCTAGGGCTCAAATAAAACCCTACACACTTTCTAGTCATGGGAAATATAGTGGGAATGAGAATTAAATAAAAGGGGTGTGTGGACAAATAAATAAAAAGGGAGACTAAATTAAATAAAAAGGTTGTGTAGACTTAATAAAATTTGAAATTTCAGAATAAAATAATTAAGTTGTTATTGGGCTAGTGTCTTTTAATTTCGGGTAAGTTAATAATTAATATAAACTAATCATTAATGGGAAAGGGATTAGACGAGAATTAATACTTATTGTCTACTTTAAAAAAAAATATCCCAAATTTTAGTAATATCTGGTTTTGATTTCGTTGTCCCGAGGTGGGGCACTACATTTTGGTATCAGAGTAGAGGTTCACACACGCGGACACTCTGGGTAATAAATCAACCGAGTTAACAACATTGGTAATAACATTAAAATTAAATAAATAAATAAAATAATTAAACACTTTCCACAACCATTTAATAACTTCTTCGCTCACCTCGTGCACAGGATGGCACCCAAGAGGGGACGATCAGCTAGAGGCTTGGGGTGTAGTGCACCTACGTGGGAGCCACCGGCACCCGAATTTGGGCCTCAGATATTAGAGGTCCTGCAGCAGCTGATAAGCATTGTGGAGCAGCATCTTCCACCACTATAGGAGGCGAGAGAGAAGATTTCATTAGGAGATGAGGAGCTGATAAGCAAGGACGTGCATGTAGATCCGTCAGAGCATGATACACCGAGGTGGGAGAGATCACGTAGCCCTTCCATTCATCACGAGAGGGTAGCCTCGTACCATCATAGCCACTCACATAGTCTTGAGGGACCATTTGGGGATAGGTAACCCCTTTCACCTATTGGACTACATTGCCAGGATCGAGATATAGGTAGTGTGATCAGGGATCTTCTTCACTTGCACCACCACCTACACCGGCTCTACAGATGGCTTTGGGGTTGAGTCATGGCTCCTTAGCTTGGATAGTTGCTTTAGCTTACACTCTTACGAGAGAAACGTCAAGGCAAGGTTCACCATACACCTCCTCGAGATGCAGCAGGTGTTTGGTGGAGGAATGAGGAGTGGAAGCTCCATCTGACTCGAGAGACAGTGACCTAGGAGATGTTTGAGGAGTGATTTAGGGCTCGTTATATGTTAGAGCATTTCGTGTAGAAGAGGATTGATGAGTTTCATGACTTACGACAGATATCCGGCATAGTAGCGCGGATGAAAGTAGATTCTGGATCTTCTTCGGTATGTGGATTACCTACAAGATGAGAAATTGTAAGTTAATAGGTTTATTCGAGGCCTTAATGTAGATATAGCAGGAGAAGTTATGATGTTATCTCCTCTCACACTTGAGAAGGTCATTGAGAAGGCCTACTTAGCTAAAGAGAATAGGACCAAGGCACAGGAGCACTGAGATAGAAACAAGAGCAAGTTTCAAGAGAGGATATAGGAATTTCAGAGTCAGAGGTCATGGGGTACAACACCACCCCCTAGAGGAGGATTCTAGCCTCCACCAGTAGCCACGAGGGCTCCACCACACCCACAAAGTGTGAGCAGCATGGCCACCACACGGTAGGGGACTAGACAGGACACAGGGTTTTCAAAGAGGTGGTTCTAGAGGAGGTTTTGGTGGAGCTAGGGATAGGAGACAAGATACTCAACGAGCACAACCATCTCGCATGCGGCGATCTGCTAGGGTTGGGCCGGCAGGATCGACACCAGAGTACAAGAGGGACCCCATCTCATAGAAGTATAGGAGGATGTTTCATTTGTGGATATCTTGATCACTATGTGCATATGTGCCCACAAAAACCCAATATCATGGATGCATAGAGAGCCGCTAGATCTGAGTAGACAGTGGCTGATGTGGGACGCACCCATCGTGTATACGATGGTTGACAACCACCGGGCCAAGCATCAAGCCACAGTCATTGAGATGACAGGTATTATCGAGTGGTATTTGTCTCAAGTACTTTCTAATTCAGTGCATCGATTCTTGTATATCACCTTCTTTAGTGGACCGTGTGGGCTAGTGGTGGCTAGGTAACCGAGATAGTTGGCAGAGAGTTAAGTTGGCCTCTGGGGCCAAACTCATCGTGGACTATGTGGAGAATTACGTAATTGATTTAGGAGCCTTCTCTACTACACTTGACCTCCGATTTATCCCTTTAGGATCATATTAGGTAGTTTTTGGTATGGATTGGCTCGAGGATCATCAAGCTAATGTGGATTGCAGAAATAAGGTCATTGAGTGTCAGGATGATCTTGGGAGTGTAGTTGCAATTTTAGAGATGAAGAGACCTATCTCCTTGCGCATGATTTAGGCTAAGCAACTCAAGTAAAGCATGCATAAGGGTTGTCAATTATTTTCTATCACCATCAGTGATCAATCAAAGAGCATTCCCAAGCATTCACCCTTAGATGATCATATAGTTTTGAGGGAGTTTACCAATGTGTTTCCAGGAGAGCTTCCAGGGATACCACCCCACAGAGAGGTGGATTTCACCATTGATTTAGTACCTTGATATGCACCAGTTTCTAGGGCACCCTATTGGATGATGACTCCAGAGCTTCATGAGCTCAATATTTAGTTAGAGGAGTTGTTAGATAAGGGTCTCATTCGCCCTAGTGTATCTCCTTGGGGAGCGCCAGTCATATTTGTGAAGAAGAAGGATAGTTCTCTCAGCTTTATGTCGACTTCAAGAATCTCAACAAAGTCACAATAAAGAACCATTATCCACTCCCTAGGATGGATGACTTGTTTGATCATATGCGGGGAGTGAGAGTATTCTCTAAAATCGATCTCAAGTTAGGGTACCACCAGATCATGCATTTCAGATGTAAACATTCATAAGACAATGCGTTTTCGCACACATTATGGGCATTATAAGTTCCCGGTTGTTCCATTTGGATTGACCAATGCCCCGGTGTCTTCATGAGCCTCATGAATGGAGTATTCGGGACATTTTGGATCACTTTGTTTAGTGTTCCTTGATGACATATTGATTTATTCTCGTCTCGAGGAGGAACACGAGGAGCATTTGAGATAGGTACTTCAGGTTTTGAGAGAGAAGAAGTTATATGGAAACTTGTAAAATTGTAGCTTATTTTAGACAGAGATTCAAGACTTGGGTCATATCATATCAGGCAAGGGTATCTCAGTAGATCCCTCTAAGATACAGGCTATCATGGACTGGCCGGCACCCACATCAGTTACTGAGGTGAGGAGTTTCATGGGTTTAGCAAGGTATTACCATAGGTTCGTACAGGAATTTTCTAGGATTTCTCACCCTATCACTTCCCTTCAGAGGAAAGGGAAGAAGTTTGATTGGTCAGAAAAGTGTGAGCAGGCCTTTTAGTTGCTTAAGGAAAGGTTAACCACGATGCCCATCTTAGTAGTTCCGGACTGACAGAGGATTTTGTTGTTTGTACTGATGCATCACTAGAGGGTTTGGGAGCAGTTCTTATGTAGGAGCATCGGGTTATTGCATTTGAGTCTCGTAAGCTCAAGGACTACGAGCTTAATTACCCTACTCATGACTTGGAGCTTGTAGCAGTTGTTCATGCACTTGTGTGTTGGTGACACTTCCTTTTGGGTAGACCTTTCATTTTGAGGACAGATCATCATAGCTTACAACACATCTTCTCTCAGCCAAACCTCAACGCTCATCAACGGTGTTGGATGGAATTCCTATGTGAGTATGACATGGAGGTGTAGTATATCAAAGGAAAGGAAAATTTTGTTGCAGATGCACTTAGTAGACAATGACATGTGCTTGCTTCATTGACACTTCAGTCGGATTTGAGAGGCAGGATTCTTGAGCACCTTCCAGAGGACAGGTTTTATGAGGGAGCTAGACGCAGATGTTTGGAGTCGCGGGGTTCATTAGAGGCGAGATATTGCAGGTGTGTTTTAGAGACAGATGGTCTACTTCGGTTCCACAGGTCCATCTACGTGCCTAAGGCCGGTGATCTACATAGCTTCATCCTTACAGAGGCTCATTGAGCCCCATATGTAGCACACCCAAGCGTGAAGAAGATGCACATTGATCTGAGGGAGTTATATTATCAGCTAGGTCTTTGACGGACATAGCAGATTTTGTTGCATGTTGCCTTGAGTGTCAGAGGGTCAAGGCAGAGCATTATCATCCCGCAGGACTCTTACATCCTCATGATATTCCCGAGTGGAAATGGGATGTGATCTCCATGGATTTCATAGTCATACTTCCTATGTCTTCTTATCGTCATGATGCCATTATGGTCACCGTGGATAATTTGACCAAGGTTGTGCACTTTTTGCCAACCAAGGTCACCTATAATGCACAGACCATCGCCAAAGTATTTATGGAGGACATTGTTAGGTTGCATGGGATTCCAAAGACCATCATCAATGACAAAGATACCATCTACACTTCATTTTCTTGACTTCCTTTCATACCAATTTGGATACTCGGATTAATTTCGATTCGGCTTATCATCCGAGAAGCAGATGGACGAGACAGAGAGAGATAATCAGTGCTTGAAGGACATGTTGAGGATGTATGTGATAGACCAATAGAAGAAGTGGGAAGATTATTTACATTTAGTTGAGTTTTCCTACAACAACAGCTATCATAGTTCCATTGGTATGGCTCCTTACCAGGCTTTGTATGGATGACCTTGTAGGACAACTTTGAGTTGGGACAGACTAGATGACAGGATTATTCTAGGATGAACTTATCTACAGGATTTAGAGCAGTAGGTTGTTTTGATTGGACAACATCTTGAGCATGCTATAACACACCAGAAGGCGTATGAAGACACCAAAAGCATTGATCGTCACTTCTCGGTGGGTGACAAGGTCTTCTTGAGAGTTTTTCCGCATAAGATTCTGATCTGCTATGGAAAGGGTTCTAAGTTTTCACCTCATTTTGTGGGTCTTTTTTATATTTTAGAGGTCATCAGTCCAGTTTTCTACTACCTAGCTTTGCCACCACACCTTGCACAGGCCCACGATGTATTTCATGTTTCTGTACTACGTAGATATATACATGATGTTTCTCATGTTTTGGATCGGTCGGCAATACAGGTAGAGGATGGAGGATAGTGGAGACTGGAGCCCATACACATACTAGAGCACAGGAGGTTGGCCCTTCGGGGTTGAGACTTGGACAAGGTTAGAGTGCAATGGGACCGTCGACAAGACAACAGCTACCTGGGAGGATGTGACACCTTTGAGGGCTAGATATCCCTATCTCTTTCAGTGACTTCCAAGAGGAAGTCTAATTTTAGTAGAGGGGATGTAGTGCCCACATTTTTAGAGCTCAGTTAATTGTTGCTCATTACTCATAGACATGTTTTGACAAAGAGTTGATATGTTTTGAACATTGCATTAAGAGATTTGATCTGAATAGGCATGTATGTACATTTAGGCGTATAGTGTCGATTTAGCTTGATTACTATGTTGTTTGCATTATCTTATGATGTCATGGATGCTAACTGATACGATGTTATTTTGGGATGTGGTTATATTGATAGATACTTAGTTTGTTGCATGTTGAGATTCTATGGATACATGTCATTTTATTATTGTGACTAAGGTATGGTGAATTGAGTATGATTGTGCACGTTGTCGCATTCTGATTTCCAGAAAGATGATATGTTAGTTTAGAACTCATTGATATCTTCTTGAGTAGTTGATTCATACATATTAGACATGTGCGGTTAATGTGTGCAATGAGTGTGAAGGTGATAGGTTACAGGAGAACATAGGATTCATGCTAGCTACACAACTTTGCACAAGCAGCCCACGAGCTAAGCCCTAGCCATGTTTATTTCTTGAGGCCTTATTGTTAGAATTATAGTTTTGGGCACCATGGGTGACCCTCATTTGTAATGTAATATCTCTTGTAATTATTAATTTTTCTTAGGGTGTTTAGTTTGTGTTGTAAATGAGTTTTGGGAAATTAATGACCCCACTTGCATTAAGTTTTAAATTAGATTAATGATGTAATTAATCTAGAGGGTTTAGGGTCACATGTGAACCCTTGGGTGGTCCCCACACCCTCTACCCTTGTGCCAAAATTT
The DNA here is from genome assembly GCA_018340775.1 of Taxus wallichiana var. yunnanensis. Lineage (NCBI taxonomy): Eukaryota > Viridiplantae > Streptophyta > Pinopsida > Cupressales > Taxaceae > Taxus > Taxus wallichiana. The sequence continues at coordinate 504,989,588 of CM031235.1, forward strand.
CCAAACCCGAAATTGGGTTATTTTAGGCATTTTTAGGGACCCCTTTTTAGTTTGGGAGTTCCCTTAACATGAAAATGAGCCCTTGAACCCTACCTAATAGGTAGGGGGCTTATTTCCAAGGCTAAAGGGAGTTTTCCCTCCCTTTTTACCTCCCCTTTAGTCACATCCATGTAATAGGTATGGATTAGTGTGCTTGTTAAAAGTTGCACAAAGTTTGTTTTGTTATCAATTTAGGTAATTTGGGAGAAGAGGGCTAAAAGGCATTTTACCCTTTCTCTCTTTTGTTTTGGCATCTTTGACCTTGAAGGAGGAGAGGGGTGACACATGTCACCCCCTCATTTGTGAGGATTTTTACTTACTCCTCTTCAAATTTCCCTTCATGGGAAAAGAAGAGAACTTCTTTTTGGAGATTTTGCTTGGATGCTTGTGTGATTTGGAGCTAGAGGTTGCTTGGGTCAAGGAGTGGAGAAGTTTGAAGTTGGAAAGATTTTTGGAGAGCTTTCTTTGAGGTAGGCTCTTAAGCCTTATTGTATGTGTTGTATTCATGTTAGTTGTTAGAATTGTTTACTTGGAAATGTGGTTGTTGCATGTGGATTTTTATTTATTATTGCTTGTTTTTGCTCCCTCCATCATATGGCATGATGGAGTTTTGGAGTTTGTGGGGGAAGAGAGAGGGATTTTTCCCTCTCAATCCTCATGGCTTGATGGACAAGCCTTGTAGGATTTTAGTGACTCCCCTCAAATGGTTTGAGGTGGGGATGGTGATTCATTTGGCTTGAATCTCCTTCCCCATTCTTGGTAAGGAAACCCCTTTGGGGTTTGAAAATCCTTCCAAGAAGGATTTGGTGAAAGGGAGGAGGAATAAGGAGGGTTTTAAATGAAATAGGAGAAATAAGGAGGGTATGGAGATCTTGGTATTGTGCTTATATTATTGGTTATAACTCTTGGAGAACTCCTCTCCTCTCTTCCCCATTTGTTTTAGAGGTAGAACTTGGGTTCTCCTCTTTTTCATCTTGTAAAATTTGGAGTCTTGTCTTGGATATTTGTCTTATTTTTGTGGATGTATTATTGATTTGTTCACCCTCACTCTTGTGCAAGTTGTGGTTAGTTGTCCTCTTTCCCATGGGCTTAGGGGAGGCTAGCATGCATCCCAACCTTGGGAAAGACATGTAATGATGCCTATGCTTGGGTGGAAAACAAGCTTCTTCTCCTTGTTTGGATTCCTTGAAGGCATGTGCATTTGGATCTCGAAGTTGAATGGTGGTTGGAGCTCTTGGTCATCTTCTTTTTATTGATGGATATTACTTCATTATGACCCTTTTGGGAAATGACTTGTGGTAAAATTCCTCTTTATGGTCTTTTCTCTTCCTTTTTGTATTTGATAAACACTTGTAAGATTGGTATTTCACTTGTATATGAGAGCTTTTGTTCTATCTTGGGAAGAGGTTATTTGGTTGTCTCCTTATGTATTTTAGTATGTTGAAAAAAATGGGGTATTGAGAGATGGTGCAAAAGAATACTTGTAAAACTATTGTATTCCCTTAAAATACTTTTAGTAGAAGTATTCTTACATCCCTTTACCATGCCTCATTCTTAGAATATTATTTGACAAAAAAAATGTTACTTGAAAAGAAATATGTTTTGTCATGTGGAGTTACTTATTTAACATTGGAAGAAAACTATTAATATTTTGAAATTTACACCTCTTGTAAATTATCATGGATTTAGGAAACTAAGTGAAACTAGTTTTAAAAATATTGCTACCACTATATGTTTTTTTTTTTTAAATCTGGAATATGTATTTTACATAGGGTATTAGAAATGAAAATATTCTCATTGAGCAATATGTTTTCTCTTGTAAATGTTGGTGATATTGATACATGAAATGAAATTTAAATCTTTTTCTTTTATTTTACTTCCATGAGAAGTTTTTTTTTTTTTTAATTATCTTCATTTGTGCCACATGTAATGAGATAAAATCAGTATAGTAATTTCCCTCTTTAATATATATAAGATCATTTTTTTTAAAGACAATATTGTGGTTATTCACTTATTTGTCAGTTCCTTCTAAAAAAACAAGAGTTAAATTATGGCTAAACCTAGTATTTTACTTTATATATACATACATACATACATACATACATACATACATACATACATGCATACATGTGTAAATTTATTATATATAGATACACAGGTATGATAATAAAATGTATTAAAAATAACAATACTGAAATGAATTTTGAAACAGTATTATATATATATATATATATATATATATATATAGTAAAAAAATAAACAAAAAAACAAAAGGATCGGTTGTTTTTTTGTTGTTTTTATTTTTATAGTGTTGGGTGTGGGGGGGGCGAACCCTACCCCACACACCCCCAACCTCCATCCACCCACGCCCCTCACACACCGTCCGCAAAGACCCTCCACTGCCACGGCTTCCCCCTGCCACATCCCCACCGCCCTCGGCCACCTCTCCCGCCAACACCCCCTACTGCCTTGTTGTTCGCCACTTGTCCCTCCATCCGCCATGGTTGCCCGACTCGCCTCCGACCTCCCTTTCTCCATGTGTTGTCCCCACGCCTCTTCCTCACACGAATCCCCCTCTACTTCCCTCTCCTGTATGCACGTTCATTTCCCAAAAACACTTTGCTTCCTTCCACCTTCAAAACAAAACAAATCACCCTTTTTTTTCCTCCCTAAAACATTACAAAAAAATATACATATACAAGTTTAAATTCGCCCAACCAGAATTTAAAAGGGCAAATGCAACAAGGAAAATCTTTGCTCTTTCTTAATTCCAAGATCATCTCCTCCATAACCCGCATAATCAAAATACAAAGCCAAAACCAAATGAGAAGAAGAATGAAAAGAAAGGAAAAGAAAACATAGAGAAAGTTAGGGCAAACTTTATGGTAACTCTAAATCTAGGGACCATATTTGTTTAATCATAGGGCTCAAATAAAACCCTACACACATTCTAGTCATGGGAAATATAGTGGGAATGAGAATTAAATTAAAGGGGTGTGTGGACAAATAAATAAAAAGGGAGACTAAATTAAATAAAAAGGTTGTGTAGACTTAATAAAATTTGTAATTTCGAGAATAAAACAATTAAGATGTTATTGGGCTAGTGTCTTTTAATTTCGGGTAAGTTAATAATTAATATAAACTAATCATTAACGGGAAAGGGGTTAGACCAAGCATTAATACTTATTGTCTACTTAAAAAAAAATTATCCCAAATTTTAGTAATATTTGGCTTTGATTTCATTGTCCCGTGGCGAGGCATTACACCTACACAAGGAAATTAAAAAATAACATTATATCAAACTAAAACTATAAGATTCTAACAATCCTAATAAATATTTCGATGTGTTACTTTGAATGGATATAAACTTTTGACATATGTGAATAGTTGGTCGCGGCTATACCAAACTTCCAACCACTCTTGAATGCTTCTCTAAAAAAAGAGACACTATTATAATTTACAAATAGATACTGCTCCACGTGTATAGAGTAAAAAAACCCTAAAGATTGCACGTATTTGGTGATTATTGCAGGGGAGCCAATGGAAGTACAAAGGCATGCCTGAATGTGAGAAGACATGCACCAATACAACACTTTGTAGTCATTTTTTTAGGTTGTTAGTGAGATGATCTTCAACAGATACGTGGAGATCTTCGTAAGTCAAGACCAAATATTTCACAAATATTAACTCTGTGTTCGTGGAGGATGAAATGTGTCAGGCGTGATGAATTTGATTTATGTGCTCCACAAAGATGATCACAATAGTTGTTGGAACCATTTTCTTCAAGTGAATACCACTCAAAATGGACAGATGTGATGAAGTACAGGATAACTATTTGAACACCAATGATCATCCACGCATCAAACGTCTCTCTTCCAAAATCTTCTCAATGAAACTTCCTCCAACACCATCGAGTTTCAGCAGGCCCAACAGAAAATTGGCGGTGGTCACAATGAATCCAACTAACTTGAAATTTATTCCTTTGTCTTCATTTCGTCTTGTATGTGAAAGACCACGAGAAAAAAACAAGTTCTCATCTACATATTAATATCTTCTTCATAAAGAACTACCATTCATAGGGACATTTCTAATTTCCCTAAAAATTCAAAAACTCATTACAAACAGAGAATTAGTACCTGCTCTGATGCCACTGATAAAAAATGAACTATAATAAACAACACCAAATAACATGAATATAGAAATTTTAATTCATTTGGGGTGATTTATTCAACGATAAATATTACATTATATAAGAAGATGATCCCCTTTATCCAAGGAGTCAACATCAATCACCAATCCCTATATCTCTCAACCACTTTGCTAGAATCTCTCATCTATCCCGCATATCTCTCTATCATCTCATGTACCTATTCTAATGGTGAGATTAACTCACGTATATACAAATATGATATTAATATGACAATGTTAATATCTCACACTCACCTAACTATTACAACTATATTATTAATATGAGTTCTATAAACTCATTATTAATAATATTACAATTTATTAATAATGTCACAATATATTTGTAATAGGTAGTTTCGAAATTTAGAAATCAATGGAATAATTTTTCCTCTTCTTGGTCCTAGATGAACTAAAGCTCCACCTCGGGGTGAAAACAGGCTCCTCGGTCCCACCTTCAAAAAAATGGAAAATTTTTGTAGAAAATAAGGAAATTTCCTTGAATTCATTTTATTTTCCTTCTTAGACCCATATGGTTCGAGAAAATCAAGAAAAAATCCAAAAATCCCAAAAATATGTTAAAATTACATGAGGGGCGTTGAAGTAGATCGATTTAGAAAATAGCTCACCGATTAGCTCGGTGAGCTAGCATGCATTACATGGGGTGCCCAGTCAACTCGGTGAGTCACGGTGAGTTGGCGCCGCCGCGAAGCTCACGGGGTTTACATTTGCATGTGTTGGCATGAAATGCAGCGCTTGATGGAGCGGGCTCATAAGATCGAACAAGGATGCATGCATAGTGATGAGTGCATCATGGAGCCGGTGGGAGAAATGGTGGAGTCGGGCTTACTCGGCGCATGGAAAATGAAGAAATCTTGAGGTTGATTGGCCAAGGCGAGCAGAATCGGATGAGGCTAGCACGAAGGACATGAATCAAGCTCAAATGCAGGGTGCGATGAAAGAGGCTTGGTTCGTAAGCAAGCTATGGGGTCCATAGATTCACGGGAGCCACAGGTCAACTTGGCGACTACAAATTACATGTGAGTGTGGATGAGCCAAAGAAAACAAGGAGAGCTCGCATCGAGGATTTATTGTAGGTCGGCCACGCCAAGAGGAGATCATATCAAAGATGGCTCATTGAATGGAAAAGGTACAAGGAACGAGGTAAGTGCGAGCCCATGCGAAGACAACTCATAAGGCCAAGCTCATGGTGAGCTAAACGACGCAAAGTAAAAATCACGGGGAGCTCGGGAGTCAAGCTCACAAAATTCCCGAGTCATCCTTCGGAGGTCAACGTTAAAAGAATAGTCAACGAGATTTTGGGGTTTCGGAGAAATAATTTCAGAAAATATGGAGCAATTTCATGAAAGTGGAAAGCTAAATCCCGAATCCCAAAACTCCGAAATTGGGAGTTTTGGAGAAAACAAAGGGGCGATCAAGTGAACAGTGCCAGCCGAGAGGAAAGAAATGTCTGAAACTCCAAGTCTAAATTTTAGACTTGGAGCTTTCAGCTTTTTGGAAATTTTATAGCCATCTCATCTATGAACAATTCCACCCCTCTTAAAATGCAAATCCCCAAAAATATGATCGTGAAAGGTCCAAAACTGCGGGTGGAGAGTTACGAAGTTCACTAGTAGAGTTTGGTCAAATGAGCCGATAATGTTAATGTGATGCCACCTGAATTGCAAAAGAATCAAGCCCATAACATGGAGAGACTTCAAGGTGGGGGCACATGGGAGCCGCTTGGTAGTGAGACAGTGAGGTATGATGAGCCAAAGGATTTCAGAAATCACCGAGGTGGCGGTGGAAGATAGGAATTCACCGCGAATGTAATTGGGCTCATGGAGATTGCAAGGTTCTAGAGATCACCAATTAGGAGGTGAGTCGTCATGAAAATGCAATCCAAAGTGGGCACCAAGCCACAGGGAGTTTGTCAGGTGTGCACGGAGACATAGATGTGTTCAGGTAGAGGAGATCTTTGGGGTGGTGAAATATGGGGGGCTCACCAAAACGTGAAGGGAGAGTCGAAGCTCACCCGTTATATACGGCGTGAAGCGGGAAAATGTGCAAGGTTTGACAGTAAAATAAATGGCTCGGTGGGGATAAGAGTGTGAAACGGAAGTCGGGAATCTCATGCATGGGCATGCGAACATAGAGTACGGCGGAGAAAATACAAATGACGTCGTAGACATACAATGTAGGAGCTCACCACGGCTCACCGAGTAGTGATTTGAGTAAGCTACTTGGTGAGCTGGTTCATCTAGCTCAATCCATGTACATGCAAACACGTGAAAATAAAAAAACCATTCACTAAAAAATGAAGATATCACGGGGCCCTGTACATCCGATCTTCATAAAAATATGGTCAATGGAAAGCTAAGAAGAAGCCTAGAAATATGAAGGCATCAAAATTGGGATTTTCGAGAGGTTCAAAAGCAACAAAATTACTGAGCTCCCGGAAATACGAAATGACATAAATTTTTATCCCATTGTCCATTTTTCACAAAAAACTAGTCATTCGAATCATGAGGATGTGATATAGAGCATGAAAACATAAAAATCAGAATTTTAAAGATTCTAGATTTCGAAAATGCATGTGAGTGAACAATGTTGCGGTAGGTGAGAATTCATTAATGAAAGTATGGGCATGTTTCCTTCTTCCACAAGGAAAAGTACAGAAGGGTATGGTATTTGAAAACTTGCCCATCACTCTTGCAAGTGTAATGATGAATTTTCCAAGTGGTTGGAAGATATTTTTGGTTTCCTCTCCCTCTCTTCTCAAAATTCCCTCTATAAATTGTAATGGGGTTACACAAAATAAGTGGTTGGTCATTTTCACCTATATGCACCCCTCTTTTTCTTAGATATAGGGCTTTAATCCTTCCTCTAAACACAATAATGGCTTCATTTCTTCCCCTACTAGATAATGTACTATGTATATTTTAATAGAACAATAAAACCATACTTGTGTAAATTCTCCAACCTTTTATGGTTTATTGTTCCTACTTACTTCTCATTGTTAAATAGGTGGTTGTGTATATTTCATGTTTATTCCAAGTTTATTTGGTGGTTGTTATTTATGGAATAGTGAATGTTTTCATTATGGTTTGTGATACTTCTATATATCCTCCCATAATACATTGAGTGGGATCTAGTCACGTGGTGCAAGGTCACTCTCTCTAGATTCATTCCTTCATTGTTTTATAGGTTGTGAAAGTGTCTAAAATCTCTTTTTCTTGGGTGTATCACCCTTTCTTGTGTGGGTTTTACTTCCCATGCATCTCTCACCCTCTCTCCTTGGTATGCTTGATTTAGGATTAGATAGGTCTTTTGCTTGCATTAAGAGTAGTTTGTGGCAAGTAGGATTAGGAGCAGGAACCGGCCTTCTCTCGAAGAGGTATCCCATTTCACATGGTCCCACATAGGATATCTCAATGTTTGAAAATCACACTTTGAATGCCCCATTCACAAACTTGACCATTCGGGGTGCTATGATTTTGCATAAATAGTATCATTCACCTTCTTTTGAAAAATTAGTTTTTCTTGATCCTAAGAACATTCAAGATAAAGTTGCCACAATCCTTGATGTTCCTACTACTTCCTCATTCTTTGATATCTTTGACCATTTTAAAAATCTAAATTCCAAAATTTTGAATATGATTACTTGAGAACACATCCCAAGTAACTTGAGAAATGTGTTCAACATATCAAAAGAAGTCATTCTTTTCATGTTCTAAATATGCCAACACTCGAGAATCATCTCATGCATCTCAATCGACTCCATTTCTGAATTGTCTTGCTTGCATGCCTTCCAACTCTAGGAAGGAAGAACCTTTCTACATAGCTTGCTACTCAATGTTTTCAAACTAAACAATTGTATCATTGGCTCCGAGTTCCTCGAGACAATGTCATGCCTTCAAAATTTGACAAATCCCTCGGTTTCTCACTCTCTCTTACCATTGGACATTTCCTTTCCATGGAAATTAAGTAAGTTCCTATTGTTTAACAAATCAAATATGTTGAGCTACCATTGGTGGACTTCCCTTGGTGAGGTGTAAATTAACTTAAGTAAAGTAATTAAGTTAATTAATAATGTGAGGAGTAACATTAATTCAATTTTAAGTAATTAAATTAGTATCGATGTGCGGTAAGTGGTCATGGTAAGGTGAATACATTATGTTAGTTAATTAAAGGGGACTATGGGGAGTGTGACCCAAATTTTATTTCTACACTATAAGATAGCACTACATGTTCATTAATATTAATTAATTCATATGGTTTTGGGGGATGTTTGGGGTTCCTCGGGAGCGGAAATTTCATTATGAAGCCATTTCATGGAATTTTATTCTTATCTATTATTTCGTCATTTTAGATCTCTCTCCCGAGCTATGGATAGATTTTGAGAACAAGGTTTTGTTAGAGTTTTTAATAGTTTGACCAGTAAAAATAACACCTTGATTATTTGGATATCAATGGAATTTAAAATATTTATAAGGAGTCGTGTTTGGAATTTCTTTTTAGTTTTATTGGATTATTGTGGGGTTACTGAAAGCTATAGTTTGCTAGAAATTTGGAGGAAACGCATACCCATCTTCAAGAATGAATTATTCACTCAATCTATGCTTCTTTGATTTAAATAAAGTAATATTATAGGGGTTCCTTTCCTAGTTTTTAAATCTAGAATGATTTCAGTTTTAGTACCAATAAAATTTATGGGTTCTTGAGATTAATGTTTTATTGTGGCATTGTTCTAGATATTTCATATTGGGATGCAAATAACCTGACTCGTTGTATCTAACTATGTCATATTGTATTTATGAAGTTTAATTTGTTTTTGAGTCATTTGTACATCAAATACTACTATTTATATATACGGGTTGATACCTTATCAATCTCTAGGTTTAATTCAGCTTATTAGAATTTCTAGTTGATGTTTATTTGATTTAGGTCTACATATATAAATGAGAAAACTATTTTAAATTATTTTGAATACGAAGTGTAGTAGACAACATCTATGGCATCACATGAAATAACATCTTTACTTTTCAGAGGACTGATTGGAGGAATTTTTCTAGCGCATCATTTAGAAAGAGTGTGGGCACGCGAGAACATTTGAAACATGTTTGTAAGTACTAAAAATTCACACACTATGTGATTTCAGTTTAGTACTACTATTGGGACATAAGGAAGTACATTCACTGGTCCTATGGCCGCTATAGGAGGTGGTTCAAGAGGCTTAGGAGGCTTGGGATCAAGTGCATTAGGAGGTTCTAGTGGTGGGAGAAATATTGGTGGTGGTTACAGTTACGTATCCGGTGGACAAGGTCCACACCCTCATCAGCCATAGTAGGTGTTTTATGAGATGTCTCTCTAATTGTGAGAATATAGAGGTATTGAATATTTTTTAGAACATGTGTATAAGTGTGAGTTGCTATAGCGCACTAAAGGAATCATTTCTCTGGATAGGAAGGCAAGTTAGTTTGCAACTACTCTTATAGGGCATGAATATAGATGGTATAGAAAGTATGACCCACACTAGACTATGGTGGATTATGATGCTTTATGCTCTATGTTTTTAGTTGAGTTCCATATTCCTAAGTTTGAATAGAAAAGTTGTAGCGCGCTTAAAGACATTAAGTCGGTCTTATTAGAAATTTTTCAGAATATTACATGCATTTTAAAACTGTTTTGTCAAATTTATCTTATGACATACACCCTAGTCAAAGCATGCATAGTGTTTTGTTGGAGGGTTGTTGACTCATTTTAGAAAGATGCTATCTCATAAGAATTTTGTAGATCCACACAATGCTTTGGAGCCATCTTTGTGTCTGAGGTAGTTGGGAGTGTGGACACTGGAGTAAGCCCATTTCTTGAAGAACAGTTGCAAAAATGGTGAAACAATTGGAAAATCTCTCTGTTAAATAGCCCATATGACACGCGGTGGGATTTGGTATATGGATTGCAAGGTTAAAGGACATACTAAGAATAGCTTCCCTTGAAAGTCGAGTGCATGCCATGTTGTTAGACTATGATATTTTCACTTGGACCATGATGCGAGTAGATGTCCTCTTTTTTAGCGCACAATCCATAAGAATGTATCCATGTATTGTAAAATTTACAAAAATTATACTCATGATACATTTAACTATAGAGTGATTGATCACATACATGAAGCTATTGAAGCTTATGTGTACCAAAATAGTGTAGCAAATGGATATAAGGAACAAGGAGAACAACACAATGAAGGGTGTAGTAATAGGTATAACATAAATAGAGGCTTTCATGGTGGTTATAGAGGTCAAGGTCATGGCGGTCGAAGAGTAGGATTTCCTAGAGGAACTTATTTTGCTTTTGGATCTCCTGATCATCCTCAACATGAGTGCCCTCAAAATGTGTTTTTCTCCTAGTGTGGAAAGCAACATAAATTTTAATAATGTCCTAACTTATATGAATATATAAGCATATGAGAAAATAGCACAAGAAAGATAAGGGATCGATTATGATTAACATTCAACATGCGAATGGAGATCAATCGATGTCAAATTTTGGGTTGAATTTTGAATTATAGCATGTTTTACTTACCACACACACCGAGGTTGTGTGCTCATGAGACTTTGAAGTATAATATTACTATAATTAAGAAATAGGTGACTAATGTCAAATACCTGCTTGTTGATCGAAATTGGTTTACCTAGAAACTATAGACGTTATCAGGAATCTGCAGGAGAGATTCGAGCTTAAAGGAGTAGGCATGCATGTTAGAAAGAGCTAAGAATCTTGAAATTCCACATAAGGATGTAGATGATTTGAAGGAAGTCTATAGAATGTTATGCTAGGAGATCATAATCCCGTTGTTATGAGAATGGTTCAGAGAGAAATTACTATGCGCAGGTCATGAGCATGAGGGGAAGATTCTTCATGCAAACCTTCATCCCCATAATCATGAGTATGAAAAGGAGATCACATTGAATGTGGTCATAAATGGATGGATTCTGAGAAATATTCTAATAGATATGGGTGCGGAAGTTAATTTACTCACGTTGGACACTTGGAATCAGATGGGCAGGTCACCATTGCATCCTTCTTTGAATGTTTTGTATATGGAAAATAGAACTATGGCTAATCCTATTGGGGTATTAAAATATGCTACTATCATGATTCAGGGAGTCATGTTTACTAGGGACTATGAAGTCTTGGAGTTTGTAGAGGTAGATAGTTTTCTAGCATTACTTGGGTGCCCTTGGTGTTATGCTAATAATGGGGATTTACACTTCAACAAGGGGTACATTAACTTTGAGAAGAAGGAAGAGCACGTTATTATAACTTTGAAAAATGCAAAAGCTTACCCGTATGTTGAGCCTTTGAGAAATGAGGGCTTGAACAAGATATACACGTGTATAATCATAAAACCTGAGTTTATTAAGCCATCTAAGGAAGGAATAATACAATGGGATGATGTTCATTCATCTAGTGATACTACAAGTGTTTCTGTGATGATTGGGTGCGTGGAATGTATGAATTATTTGGGTGAGAGGTTAAGAACACATTTACTCACATGATCAGGTCACACATGGTTAGGTGTTTAAGTTATAACCAGGTACCTCGATACACTGGTGAAGGAAACCTTGATGAATTTTTACGTGTCATGGAATCCTGTGGATGGATGTTGGTGACAGAAGAAATATGTTGGTTTATACTCTACATGAGATAGTAACACGTTGGTGGACTACACATAGAGACAACCTTTTGGAATGGTGTAAGGTAAGAATCACCCTTTTACTAGGTTTCTAAGGATAAATGTACCTTCATAGATATGCAAACTCCATGGGAAGGATTTTGCCTTGCACCACATTTCAAAGTGTGATATACTTTTGGCTAAGGGAAAGAAGGCCTTGCCACCATCACTCTAGGTACATAAGTTCTATGTAACCCTTGGTGGCTACATGCACACATGGTATTTCCATGTAGAATTAACATGAGAAATAGTTAATTTACAAGATATGACCTCGGGTATGATTTATACTTTTTATTGCTTTTCTACAAAAGCATCGGTCAATAAGTAGTTTGCAGATTATGAATCATCTTACTTTGGGAGATAGCACGAAGGCTGATTCTCTATGAAATTTTTGGAGAGTTGTATTTGGAAGTACGCATTGACCTTGAAGAGATTGAAGAAGAAAAAATGGTCTGCACCTAGGAAGATAAGGAAAAGGGTAAACTGGTATGTGTAGTAGGTGATGAGGATGATGAGGATAACAACCTAGATGTTAACCATACTAAAGCTATACATGAGGTGATGGATATAATGGATGAAAAGGTATGCACATATCACGAGCCAATGAAAACAAAGAAGGTTAACATTGGGATAGATACAGAGCCTAATATGGCCATTATTGGTGATTATTGGTTTGAGTAGGAGGTGATAAGGATTATTAAGCTATTACATGACTTCCAGGACTTGTTTCCACATGGCTATTATGAGTTAAAAAGATTTCACCCTTATTTAGCATAGATGTGAATAAAATTTAAAAAAGGTGTGCACTTGATTAGGAAGAGGCCTTATAGGATGAATCCTAATCTATGCATTAAGGTTAAAGAATATTTTGATAAAATTCTCAAGTATAGAATAATTGAGCCCATTAAGGATTCATAATGTGTTAGCTTGATGGTAATAAGCATAAATAAATATGGTAGGATAATGATATATGTGGATTATAGGGATTTAAATGATGTGTGTGTGATTGATCCTTTTCCCAACCCATTCACGGAGGAAATATTGGAAATAGTTACAGGCGCAAGATCTACTCTTTTACAAATAGATTTTCATGATATCATTAAGAAAAATAAGATCATGAAAATACAAATTTCACCACTAAATGTGGAAGTTTTACATATATAGTAATGCCCTTTGGATTGAAAAATACACATGTAGTCTTCTCGCATGAGAATTTCAAGACTTTATTCATAATATTTTACATGTATATCTAGAGGATTAGACAGTGTGTATGGTGCAGTTAAAGATCATTGTGACAATTTGAAATTTATGTTTGAGTGGTGCAAATAGTTAAGCATCTCCTTTGGTACTTTTATTGGACATATTATTTTAAAGAAGGTTTATTGGTAGATTAAGCCAAAGTAAATATGATTTTAGGATTGGAAGAACTAAACAATCAAAGTGAAGTGCATGGATTTCTTGGTCATACAGATATTAGAGAAAATTGATTAAAGGCTATGCAAAAATTTCTACACCCCTAAAGGAACTTTTGAAGGCTAATGGAAAATTTTACTAGGGCGAGGCACGGTAATAGGCATTTGAAACATTGAAGGAAAGGCTAACCACTACACCTATTTTGTACTTTCCTTCATGGGAAAAACCATTTCATGTTCATGTTGATGCTTCTGGGATGGAGATTGGCACCATGTTAGCACAACTAGGTGAAGTAATAGTGGACCACCCTATTTATTTTGCAAGCAGGAAGTTGACACCAACTGAACAGAACTATACAACTACTAAGCATGAAGCTTTGTCCATGATTTACGTGTTACATAAGTTCAGACAATACTTACTAGATACACTACTTATCTTCTTAATAGATTATATGGTAGTTAATTATTTGGTCAACAAGCCTATTTTACAAGGGCAATTTTGTAGGTGGATACTACTATTTCAAGAGTTTCAGTTGATTCTTTATCAAACCATGAAAGAGTAACTCGGGGCCGATCACTTATCGAGGATAAATTATAGTTAGGACATGCGAGCATTGAGGACACAATTTCGGATGCACAAATATTTATATTGAATGATGTACCCACCGAGTTGGAAGATATTGTGGTATTTTTGCACTCTGGACAATCACTTGAGGGAATGAAGACTTTAGAGAAGAAGCAACTTGCAATACGTACGGCACCCTACTAGTTGATAGGTTGAAATTATACAAGTCGGGCCATGAGGATTTTTTGTACCAATGCGTACTGGAACATGAGCCTTGAGGAAATTATCGAAGAATATTATGGCGAATCATTAAAAGATGCCACCGCGTGCGAATATTTTGATGGTTGGATTATGGTGGGAAAATTTGTATAAGGATGTTAAGGAATATGTTAAGGTGTTTGATCATATTCAGTGCCTTAAGAAGCCTAGAACTAGAGATGAGATGCCTTTGAGACCTATTACAAGTGTTGAACCATTGAGAAATGGGCTATTGAATTTTGGGTCTTATTTCCCAGTGCGCATAATCTTGGTGTGCACTACATTATAACATATATAGACTATCTTACAAGGTGGATAGAATTAATACCTACAAATGCTTGCACGAAATCTACAAAGAATAATATTTTTATGGGAAAACATTATCAATAGGTATGGATGTTCGTTGGGTCTTCCAAGTGATAAGGAAAAACATTTTTCGAATAAGACTATCAAAATATTATTGGTAGAGTTTATGGTAGCACATCACAAGACAACACCCTATCATCCATAGGACAATGGTACTATTGAGGCTTTCAACAAGATATTGGGACATACATTGACAAAAATCTATGATGTGCAAAGGAAATAATAAGATGATAAGGTTTATGTTGTACTTTGGGCATACGGGACTACTTATAAAATATTGAACAACGTCACACCATTTCGATTGGTGTTTGGCGCAAAATTTGTATTTCTGTCAAATTCATGATGCCTTCCCTACATATTACACAAGCAAGTGGATTATATGATGGAAAAGATGTTGAAGAACACATAGACAAACTAATGCAGGTTGGATGAGGAGTGCACTATTGCCCAATGGATTCGAAGATAGAAAAAGTGAGACAGAAAGCATGGTATGATAGAAATATTTGGAATAAAAATTTTGAGGTGGGAAATATGGTTCTTCTTTATGATTCAAATTTTACGTGCCACCATGAGAAGTTGAAAGTTCATTGATTGGGACCCTTTGTAGTAATGAAGATATTGGAATCAGGTGCTTTCTAGTTATAGGCGCTAGATGGCACTTTATTTCCCGGTTACTTCAATGGGAGTAGGTTGAAGCCCTACTATAAATAAGTCTTCTTGGTGTTTGTAATAAGGCATTATTTTCATTTAGATTAGGTTTCCCTTTAATGCATTTTCTTTATATGTGTATCATTTCATCATTGTTATGCTTTGTGAATTTAGTTCAATGTTTTGTGTAATAATTACACTTGTGCACCAATAGTTGATTACCATCTAAGTGAATTTATATGCAAAGGAGCATGCGCATTTTTAGTGTGGGGTGGATCGAAGAGCAGTGATGAGAATTATTTTTCTCCTTCTTGATACATGTTCATTTAGTTAAACGAATCCTCCGGAAGGTTGTTACAAACGAGGAAAAGGTGGTACAAGTGTTGTGCATAAGGTATTCTAAAGTAATTGATTTGATTAAATACCACGTAAGAAAGATGATTGCAGTGTAATGTGAGGTAGGAAGTGGCATAGTGAACTACTTGGGATATGGCGCAGAGGTTTTTACTTGGTACATGGAGGTGCACGATGGAGGTCTATGGCTAAGAAGTAGTATAGCGCGTTAGAAGGTTATGACTATAGTGCACGAAGTGAAGTCATAAAAGTGGAAAAATATGGAAAAAGTACTTTATTGAAAAGGTGACTTAAAAGCATGGGTTGAAAGTACAATTTGGACCATTATGGGTTGTTGAAAAAGTATAAATAGGGGTAAGGGGTAGTCATTTTACTACCTTTCCTTCAATGAGAATTTTGAGCAAGAAGCTACCAAGTGTGTGAGTTGTAAGAGGATAGAATAAACATTATGAACTAGAGGTTCATGTGAACCCTTACGGAAGGGCAAGTTGGAATTGACAATAGAGCATGGAGGAAGACGGTTGCATATGATTGAAGTAGTTACATTTCACGAGCTCGGGCGGGAGGAAATATTTTGACAAAGAGCACCTAGGGCACCCACTTATAAAAATATGGCAATCGCAGATGAAAATTAAGTACAAAAATGCATGAGATTGTTGTAGAAGAACCCCTTGAAGAGATCTATTCATAAATGTAGTATCCCCTAGTGTTCTTAGGGTGGAGATTTGGAATTCAAAGCTCACCAGATGCAAAATTATTGCAAAAAATCACCGTATAGAGGAAAATGAGAAGAAAATGAAGGAAGATTTGGAGAGGGTACTTCTAGGAGTGGATGATGTAGGAAATCCTTTAGTCGGTGACTCATGAGGTGGTAGTTAGAGAATCTTTGAGTGTTACGGTTATACAACCTTCCCTTCTATGTGAAGCCCACACATCTCTACTAGTGGTTGATGTTGCAGGTGCACGAGGACTTCTTCTAATTTTACGGAAGGAGTATATGGCTCACTACTCGATTATTTGAGTGTGTTACATGTATTCAAAGCATAGGGGAAGACATGGATTTGGATTTTTGTGCGATAACAAAGATAGAGGAACTAGCCGTTGAATTGTGTTATGAGAAGGGTGGTAGGGCAATGACCATTGCGGATCGAATGATCTTATACTTAGGGTTTCCTCGAGACTATTAAGTTATAAATTGGGTACTTTTGAGTGTTGGACAGATGTGAACAAGAAATTTTTATATTTAGCATGCATAACCGTAAAAAGTGCACACTACAACATTGTGTAATTTATTGCAAATGAAATCATAGCATAAGCATGGTTTCAAAATGGGGAAGGTGTCAATATTACATGGGGATCAATAGTATTACTTATTGTGTTTTAGGAGATTGAGGTGCTAGACGGATCTGAAGATAATATATGGGTTTACCCAACAAAGTGTGCATCTATCCCCGTAGTACAATTTGTAGGATAAACTTGTGATGGCTATATCACAAGCACATAAAAGGCATGCATAAACAAGTGGTATGACAGACTGAGAGGTGCATTCAAGAATGAGTGGTAAATTTTATGTGAACTTCCCACAAGGGTTGGGGAGCAAGTGAAATTTATGGTCATGTAACACTTTATCCTTGCACGGTTTAGGATGTTAAAAGGGGAGATGGGCCCCAGGTGCAAGCTACTGTTTCCATTCTTTACATGATACCTCAAGTATTCTATCAACTAGATCAAGTATGCACAAAATTTAATGTTTGATGTAGATAAAGTTGATTCATACCTACATACATTGTGTGTGACATATAGGTATGACTCTAGACCAGTGTACTTGGAGGTATTGGAAAAAACACGTTGGACCTACACCCCCAAGTTAATGTCACTATCAAAGGATTAATAAGTAGAGTATTTGTACAATTGTGACCTAAGACTCAAGGAGGAGTCAAGATGGAGGTAATAGACTCCACCTTCCCACATCTTAGAGGAAATTTTTTTCCACCAATATAAAAGGTGTAGGAGGAAGAATCCCTTGAGAAGGAAGAAGGAGATGAAGAAGAGGGAAAATTAGACCATTCAAGGAAGAGAATGTACTATTCTTGATGGATCAGTAGTGGCATAGGAACATCTCAACAAGGCAGCATAGAGAAAGAAAGAACTAATCCCGCTAAGGTTACTTTTAGGCCCCATAATAGTGGCTACGTATGAGAAGGTGCATGGGTGTACGGGATCTATATGAAGAATGGCACACGGGTTTAAGGCACACAGGGGTAGGTCTCTAGTAGGGTTTAGCAAAACACACAGGTGTGTGTAAGACAAGATGATATTATGACTTATCCATATTATGAGTTCTATGCAAGACACAAGAAAAGTGTGACCCGTCTAGCATGCGGAATGGATAAGGTGCTAGCCTGTCAGCTGTAGGATCAAAAAGGGAATATTTCATGCATGTGATGGAAGGTTCTAGAAGAAAATTATTACATAGAGTGGAGAGCTTGGATCAAAGGAGGTGTACTCCATTGGAGGACCACTTGAACACTTTTCAACCGATCTGTTACCTCAGAAGGCATGGCGGTGAAGGTAGAAAAGCTATATATAGAGGTACGCAGTAGAAGATACTAGAAGAGAAGATACTAGAGAAGAGATTCCAAAAGAATAGTACACCGGGAAAGAGGTGAAGCTCTACAGAAATATCATGGAGGATTATATGGGTTGGGATTAGAGAAAACATAGGAGTGATAGCATATTTAGAGGGATGGGTCTGTATTTATCCTTGTAATGTGAAGGACATAGTTTGGTTCCTCATGCATGACCTTGCTCTACATTGTTATATTGGTTTGTTATGGCCTCAGTGAATGTAATGTGGTTACTAAACATATGAATATAAGGTTATGTTCTAAATTATATCTGTGTTCATAAGCATAATGTCTTTCCTTGGTGTTATGAATCATTTCTATATGTTGTCTGTTAATTCTCTTTTATGGATGCATTGATATGATACTCATCCTAGGTTCTCAAAATGAACACATGGTTCTTTTCCATTATTTTGCACTTATGTATCTATCATAGATGATGTATTCTCAAAATATTCACATAAAAGAGAGGCTTGGAACCCATGCATTCCTAGGGTGAGCATCCAAATACCCAGACCGGTGATAGGTCGATGCACATAGGATTAGATTGTTTTTCTAAGGGTATAAAAATTAACTATTTCTTGTTTTCGTTGTCGGGACCTCTTTTCAAAGTTGTGAGAAATGGCATACATCTTTATCCATGTGATGCATGACGACGAATGTCTAACCTTGGAAATTTTTGAAACATGGTTCAAGAGCATAGAGGATGAATTTTCTCAAAGATTTATCACTAGACCTAAGTTCGATACACGTAGATTGGTAGAAGAAAATGTGTACCATGAGTTATATGAGACATTCTTCTGTTGTTTCCGAGAAGAAATATATGAATGGATTTCATCATATGCATCTCGATCAGTGGTACTACATTTTACGCATATGGGCCCAAGATGATTATCAAAGGTGAAGGATGTGCATCGACTTGGACATGTGATGTTGATCACTGGTGGAAAGGAGTGTTGACCAATTATACTCTAGAATACATCATTTCTACATATTCTTACATAGAATTTTTGAGTTTGAGTTTCTAAGGGAGCCCAGAGGATCATTTTTATGTGTTATTCCTTTAGCTATAAAGATCTTGATCATTACCTTAAGTTTAGAGGCATTTCCCATGACTGGATAAGATTCTCTGAGTGCTAGGAGAGGAAGTTAGGGTGGAGGAAGATGACAGACATTACGGCTGAAAAGGAAAGGAAGGAGAGATGACTCAAGTATAGTGAAGCTCATGGAAAGGAGATGACTAGAAAATGTGAGCTTACAAGTGTGGTGGATCTATGGAGGCAAACATTGCGAGAAGGATTTGAAGTTCACACAGAGGACATGGAACTGAGCATTCTGCTACCCCATATTGGCAAGCACGGGAGAGAATCCCCTTCATCTTCTGATGAGATTTTGTCACATGGAGAAAGGAGATCCATTGGCGCGCATCTGAACCCACCTGGTGACTAACCCCTAGCATTTGGTTTTCCATATCAAGGGAGAAGTATTGTTAACCCAGTTGGTATCGGTGGGAGTAACCGATCTGCACCCATGAGATATAAATTCTCATTTGGAACATCTATGGCTGCGTAAACCATTATGATATTTGGAGGAATTTTTGGACAAGGTGTAATTATGCAAGGTTTGGGTATCATGTCTGGGATTGGCTCGGGATACACAACTAGAAGTGGGATGATATCACAAACCATCGATGCATAGTTCAGTGGGACGTTGGGAACACTAGGTGTGACCACTTCAGGCCATTTACCGGCTACAGGAGGTGGATCTGGTGGTATAGGGGATGGAAGATGTAGTGGACCTAGCAGATCTAGAGGATCGAGTGGGTCAGGAGGAATGGGACTGGTGGATCCAATGGATCTCAGTGCGGAGGAAACATCATAGGAAACTAAGGCTCTAGATTAGGAGGGCAAGGGCCTTAGCCACCTCCACAAGTATTTTTCAAGATTTCTTTGCACTTACCAGACTACATGGGTATTGAGGATGTTGTAGATCATGTGCACAAGTGTGAATTACTATGGTGCGTGAAAGGGATCACTACCCCAGAGTGGAAGGTGTGTCGGTTTGTAAATATGTCACAAGCGTGCGTGTATAATTGGTACAAGAAGTATGACCCCATCAAATGGTGGTAGACTACACTGCATTAAATAATGCATTCCTAGCATAATACCATATCCAAGAATTTAAACAAAAGAGCATTAGCGCTCTGAAGGAGATCCAGCAAGGAATGGTAGAGAGTGTGTGAGAGTACAATGCACGGTTCAAAACTCTCTTGTCAAAACTATCTTATGGCATTCAACCTTATCAACATGTCAATGGTTTATTGGAGGATTGATAACACCATTTAGAAGGGATCATTACAAAAGACTTTCACAGGACTGCGCGAGGCATTAGAAGCTATGTTGCACGCCGAGGCTGTTAGGAGTGTTGATATTGGTGTTAGTCCTTTTCTAGAGGCTCAAATTTCTGTAATGGCTAAGTAGTTAGAGAAGTTATCTGCAAACTCAATGCATGAGGTTCATAGTGGGCTTTGGTGTATAGACTATGAAGTGGAGGGGCATGCAAAGGATAGTTTCCCTCAAAATTTAGTACGTACCATGGCCATAGACGTGATATTTTTGATGGGGATCATGATGCAAGTAGGTTCCCTCTATTACATCACACAATCTACAAGAATTTTTCCTACTATTGTAAGATTTGTACCTCTACGACCCATAATACCAAGGATTACAGATGAATGATCGATTTCATGATGTTATTAATCTTGGTGTGCACCGACTAGTCTTGCAAGTAGCTAAGGATGATGATCATCGCTATGAAGGGTGAGCACATGGAGGAGCACATGGAACAGTTTTTACAGAGGATTTTATGGTCACGAATCGTTGCGGAGGAAGAAGTGAATTCCTACAAGGAAGCTATTACAATTGTGGATCTACAAAGCATTACAAGCATGAGTTCCTTGATCATTACAATGCTTGTGGTGCGGGAAGAATTGTAAGTACAAAGAGTGTCCAAAACTTTATAAGCATATGCATGAGCAACACAAGAAAGATAAAGGCACTAGGATGTTGAGCATTAAGAAGGTTGATTTACATGAATTCTAAGAGTAGCACGTGAGTCGGGGATATTACTTGTATTTGTGACAACATGAGTAGAGGCCACATGCATCAAGGAGATTCCAAGACAAATGAAACTAGTTTCAAGAAAATAAGTGGTACAAGGAAGTATCCAGATCCTACTCATCGAAGGAGTTCTATCAAGAAACTATGGACATGATTCGGAGTTTACAAGGGAGATTCAATGTCTAAAGGAGCAATCAAAGTATTTAGAGCAAAGGAAGAATACCGAGTCTTTAAAGGAATACATGGATGAGCTCAAGGAATTATGTAGAATGTTAAGGAAAGAGAATATTATTCCCTTGCTAGATAAATGGCTGAGGATAAGGTACCACGTGCGAGTAAAGTGTGAAAGGCAGGTTTTGCATGAAAAATTTCCTCCTCGCATCCTTGAATATGATAAGGAAATTATATTGAATTCAGTTTTGATGGATGGATTCTGATTAATATCCTCATTGACATGGGAGTGGAGGTCAATGTTCTTACCTTGGATGCACGGAATCAAATGGGAAGAGCCGCAATATAACCATCTTCGAATGTGTTGTATATGGAAAACAACACAAAGGCAATGCCCACTAGAGTCTTGAAGGATGCAATTATCATCACTATTCAGGGGCCAAGTTCACTTTGAGATTTCAAAGTCATGGTGCTTGTCGAGGCGAGACAAATTTCAAGTGTTACTTGGGTGCCCTTGGTGTTATAAGAACAATGTCGACATGTGGTTTAACAAAGGGTATATCAACTTTGAGAACAAGGAATAAATGGTAATCATCACTTTAACATATGGGAATTCAAAGGTTCCTATAGTAAGCCCTTAAGAGAGGAATAAGTACTTGACAGAATCTATGTGTGCTCCATCAAGAGATCTAAAGATAATTCATCCCATGGAGGGAGTTATCTAGTTTGAAGATGCTCAATCCTTGAGTGATACCACTAGCATGGCATGTGACAATTGGGTGCATGGGACTTATGAGTTGATTGGGTGATAGTTGAGAGGATCTATAATAAGGGTAACAAAGGTGCACTCGGTCAAGCACCTAGGAGGAAGAAGTTACCAAGTTACTCTAGAGGAGCATACCCTAAAATTTTCTTGCGAGAAATGGAGGCTCAATGGAAGAATGAGGACGAGAGAAGGGGAATGCTCAATTATAATGAGAGGAAGAGAGGATGAGAGGTGGCCTACACATCGGGAGAGCCTCCTAGAATGGCACAAGGTAAGAATCACATTCTCTGTAAGGTTCTCCAGGAGTAACGCGCCCACTGTCATACAAGACTACCATGGTAAAGAGACCGCCTCATTTCATATCCAAGCATGTGAGAATTCCTAAATGGGAAGCGTAGAAGTGTTATTGCCTTCGTTATGGGTGCATAAGTTGTATTCCACCTTATAATGTGTGTGTACATTTTATATTCATTCTAACATGCATCGTCAAATAGGTAATTGGCAGGAGTTGGCAGATGGTCTCATTCAAGATTTCGAGTATAGGAGTACTAAGCCATCAATAGATAAGGCATTGCAAGTAATCAAGTGCCTTATGATGGGAGATAGTGCTATGGTAGAAGATAGGCTACTGGAATTGCTAGGTGATCCTTATTTTGAAATGTGCCTCAATGAAGAAGAATCAGAGGAAGTACAGTTTGAGCATGCGTGCATGGAAAAATAAAAAGGAAAAATGGTCTATATAGTAGATGGTGAAGAGATGGAAACTTTGGATGTTAACCATTCTGAAGGTACACATGAAGTCATAGATAGATCTAATGAGATAGCACACGCCAACCATGATCCATTGAAAACAAAGAAGGTTAACATTGGGATAGAGACAAAACTTAAAGAAGCTATCATTGGGGACTATTGGTAAGAAAAAGAAGTTTCAAAGCTCATTGATTTTTTACGCAAGTTCTATGATTTTCTCCCTCGTGGATACCATGAACTCAAAGGCATCCACCATTCCATGGGGGAGAAGAAGATCAAGTTAAAGGAAGGTGCGCTCCTGATTCAGAAGAGGCCTTATTAGATGAATCCAAATCTGTACATACGGGACAAGGAAGAAATAGGCAAGATGATAGCATCCCGGTATCATTGAGGCGATGGAAGAATCGGAATGGATAAGCCCAATGATCATTAGTATCAAAAAGGATGGGAAGATAAGGATCTATGTGGACTACATGGACCTGAATGAAGTATGTTTCATTGACCCTTTTCCAACACCCTTTATTGAAGATATTTTGGAGGGAGTAGCCAGGCGCACAATCTACTCTTTCACGGATGGGTTCTCAGGGTATCACCAAGTCAAGATTCCAAAGGAAGACCAAAGAAATATAACTTTTTCCATTGAATGGGGAATTTTTTCCTACATGGTTATGACTTTTGGATTGAAGAATGCACCTGTTGTGTTCTCACGCATCGTGGTACAAGCATTTCAGGACTTCATCAATAAATTTCTTTAAGTGTACTTGGACAATTGGGTGTGTATGGATTAGTAAAAGATCATTGTGACAATTTGAGGCTAATGTTTGAGAGATGTCAGAAATTAGGATATCCCTTAACATTAAGAAATGTGTCATTGTTACTCCATTTAGGACCCATTTAGGATATATTATATGTAAATAAGGCCTACTATTGGATCCCACCAAAGTTACGATTAGTATGGGATTAGGGAGCCTACTAGTCAAAGTACAAAGTGCATGGATTCAATGAGAATATGGGGTACTATAGGAAATTCATCAAGGGTTATGCCAAGATCACTGCACCCTTGAAGGAATTGTTAAAGCATAAGAGTTCCTTTCATTAGGGAGAGGCACAAGAAAGAGCATTTGACACTTTGAGCGATAGGCTTGTCATGGTGCCCATAATATGTTTTCCTTCTTGGGATAAGCCTTTCCATTTTTATTTTGATGCCTCAAGGAAATCTATGGGAATAGTACAAGCACAATCCGGTGAGGGATTGTTGATCAACCCTTGTGATTTTCCAAAGTAGAAACTTGACACCAAAGATAATTGAATTACACAACTACTAAGTGTAAGGAATTGTAAATGATCTACGTGTTGCATAAATTTTGACAAGTACCTATTAGAAACACCTTTATATTCTACACAGACCACATGGCATTAAAATAATTGGTGAACAATCCCATTTTGAAAGGGTGTATATGTCGTTGGTTCATATTATTCCAAGAGTTTGAGTTCACAGTGGTTGTGAAACTAGGAAGAGCAATTCAAGACTTGACCACTTATCAAGGATTAACTCAAGGTAGGAAGTAAAAATCATTGAGGATACCATGCGGGATACGCAATGTTTAGGTTGCAATGCGCACCCTCGGACTTAGAAGATATCACAATTTTCTTGAAAACAGGTGTGGCACCGGAAGGGATGAAGGCTCTAGAGAGGAAGTAGTTAGTAATACGTACCACACCCTACATGTTGATTATTGAATACCTGTATAAGTTAGGTCATGATGAGGTTCTACACCAATGTGTATTGGAATATGAGCGCATGGTAATTATGGAGGAAGCTCGTAGTGGGATTACATGAGGACAATATGCAAGAAATGCTACTACATGGAAGATTCTAATCACAGGGCTTTTGTGGGAAACCATCTACCAGGATTGTACTGAGTTTTGCAAGGCCTGTGACCATTGCCAACACCTTGGAAAACCTGGGAAGAGGGATGAAATTCCCTTATGACCAACAAATAGCGATGAACCGTTTGAAAAATGGGTAATCAATTTTGTAGGGCCAATTTTACCAATTGCACGAAGGACTGGTTCATGGTATGTCATTACCATGCATGATGACTTGACATGATGGGTAGAGGTAGTGCCTATGAGGGATTACACTGCAGAAATAGCTGATATATTTTTACGGTAAAACATAATCAGCATGTATGGTTGTCCTTTGAGCTTAACTAGTGATAGGGGTACACATTTCCTATATGAAATGGTTAGGATTTTGTTAGCATAATTTACGGTGGCCCATCACAAGACTACCCCTTATCACCCACAGGTGAATGGAACTATTGAGGAATTTAAAAAAATACTAAGTCACACATTGACTAAGATCTATGACGTTGGAATACAAGATTGGGATGACAAAGTATCATTTGTTCTATGGGCATACAAGACAACCTACAAGAGGTTAAATAAGGCCACACCATTTCAATTGGTGTTTGGCATGGAGGCTATTTTTCCAATTGAATTCATGTTACCATCACTACGTATAGCACGTGCAGGAGGATTGGATGATGAACAAGTGCTAGAAGAGAGGATTGATAAGTTGATGTAGTTAGACGAGAGATGATCACTTGCTAGATAGAGTCAAAAGATAGAAAAAACAAGACAAATAGCATGGCATGATCATCATGTCCGAACAAGAAGTTTGAGATATGGAAGATGGTATTGATGTATTATTCCATATATCTACACCATCTGGGAAGTTGAAATTCTATTGGTTGGGACCTTATATCATCTTGTACATCCTTGATTCGAGCACTTGCCATTACTGAAGTGCTAGATGGGATGAGATTACTAGGTCATTTCAATGGGAGTAGGTGAAGCCCTACTATAAATAAGTCTTCTTGGTGTTTGTAAATAAGGCGATGTGCCGCTTAGCTTATAATTTCCTTTTATTTTCATTTGTTTCCCTTTCTCGTTGTTTTTCCTTTCTTTTGGTTTTGTTTTGTGCCTTGTGCATTGGTAACCACATTATTTTTCCAAGGTTGTGTATGCATAGAGGACCATGCATTTGTTTTAGTGTGGGGTAGGGCAATGCAAAGAAAAGTGTAAGCTAGTAGAAAATGTTGAGTGGCCCTATAGAAGGAAGCGTGTAAGGTTGAGAAAGCACATGGGGAAATGGTGGATAATAAATTATGGTGTCAAGAAGGCTGTAACAAAGACCACGTATAAAGGATGAAGAGCGCAAGAACAATATGAGGTAGGCGAGGGAAAAAATTAGGTAAAGGACAAAGAACTACCTTCAACACTGTAGACACACACGTAAGAGTCTTAGGTCAGATTGGATTTTTGTGTTACAGAAGGTTATAGAAGGTTTTTCGTGTAGGATTGAGCACGTGGGTAAGGGTGCTTAAAGTCATCCTAGTGGAAAAATTTACATTTAATTTTAAAGAATATTGGTAGGTGGTATAACATTATTTCTAGAGGGAAGAAAAAACTATACATATGAGATCGGGCAAGTCATTATTTCTACCTTGTTATTACGAAGTTGAAGTGCTCTTGTGAACTAGGGCATGCAAGATAGATTTGTGTGAAGGAATAATAATCCTAGAAATCTAAGTGCGTGACCAGAGTGGATCTATAGACCAGAGTGGAAGAAGTACATGGGCGTGGGGAGAATTAGTTTGAAGTGTGTCATCTTGTGGAAGGTTTTCCTAGTTAGGGTTTAGTAATTAGGGCACAGAGATAGAAGGATTTATTCTAGGCATTTAGCTTTGGAGTTGAGTTTAGAGTAAATCGAGTAGAAAAGCGGATTAAGGAGTTCTTAGTTTATACCAACAAAAAGCATGGCACCTAAGAAGGTGACTGTTTCACCAAAGAAACAAAAGGGCAAGGGAAAAGGAAAAAAACCACTACCATCGCGAGCTCACTTGAGGAATGGTATGCAGAAATGTAGTACCCATATGGAGTGTTGCTTTAGGAAATGAGTGGGTGTCACACTTTAGACAGATGACCGTGAGTAATTATAACCAACACATGAACACTGCAGAGAAATAAATTGCGCTAAAGATGGTTCATCTAACTAAAAAAAGGATTTCAGATGGAATGCCAATACACAGTAATGAGGTGAAGGTAAAGATGGAAAGGGCGGGGCTATTACAATTATATGAGTTGTCTTACTTTGGCAATCCTGAGCACCTTTATCAATGGTTGATGTCACACGTAAATGAAGACCATTTCTAATTTGCAAGCCATAAGATGCGCATAACACCTCATTTGATATTTAAGTTCACTAGCCTAAATTGTGAAGGGGAATTCATAGATGATTATCTCGAGTGATAAGGAAGCTATCGAGGAGATAGTAATAGCTTATGAATACAAAAAGGGTTCGCAGATACTTTGTCATTGCAGAAATTCCGGACCATATAATGAGGATGGCTGCATGGTTGGTCACCAATCTTAATGATCAAGAGATGTGGATGCAAGTGAATAAGGCACGATTGAATATATGCAAGAAAATATCGAAGGGACTATTTATAACTTGTCTTCCTTTATTTCGAGATGAGATCATAAGTAGCACGTAGGAATGAGACAAGATATTATTCGGTAATGTCCTCCTCACCATTGTCTTTTCAGAGATTGGAGTATTGGATGGGCGAGAGAAGTTTGTGCAGGAGTATCCGAAGAAAATTCCTTTCCCATGAAAAATATTTGAGAAATATACTTGTGAAACCATGACGGTCACTCACAAGGCGCACCTAGAGAAGTGGTATAAACAAATGCGTGACACATTTAGGGTAGAGTGGAGGATCCCAGAGTAGTTTCCCATGCTCGTGAATGGAGAAGTAGAGTTTGTAGTATACCAACATTTCTACATTGGCAGATTTACATTAACAAATGGGACTAAGGGTCCATGGTGCAAGCTACCCTTCTCCTTCACCGTGTAATACTTCCAAGTTAGAGTCAACCAGTTCAAAGAATCCAAAAGACTAAGGTTTGACCTTAGTGAGGTTAACCAAGACCACCACAAGCTATTTCAAAAGCTCATGTACCCTAAAAATGCACACCCGCGAAGAAGTATGTCTCTCATGAAGTGAAAATAATGAAACCCATGTGCGCCCCATCACCGAAAGGACCGCCGCGAAGGGTGTATCTGTGCATAAGGCCTAATTTCAAGAAAGGAACCTATCTAGAGAGTGATGTCTCCATTCTAGAAGACCCCACAGGGAGAAATAAGGCTGCACTAAAGAAGAGAGAAAGAGAAGAAGGGCAGGAGAAGAAGGCACCAAGTGTGCAGACAACACAATTTTAGGAACAGGAAGCAAGCGCTAAGCCTAGCACTTACACGTGTAGGAAGAAGTCTCCTATCAAGGAAAAACCCCAAAAAAAGAGGTTTTAGAGCATGAAGAGCCCCTCACATATGATGAATCATCAATGAAGAGGTCATCTGTCAAGGAGAAGGAGAAAGAAGAATCTCTTATATTGGAATCCCCAGTTAGGAAAAAGAAAAAGGTGGTAGAAGAGGCAGACTCGGAGGAGACAGAAAGCCTAGATACCTACATTGTCGCAAAGGATTATGATGAGCATAAAGGAGATGAATACCATTCATTATATGATATACATGATTTTGAGGAGGAGGGAGATGAAGATAATGACGAGAAGAAGAAGAGGATCAAGACAAGGGGATGAGCGAAGAGGTGAGCACTAAAAACCAAGGAACCCCAATCCTCACCAAGGAGCAAGTGGAGAAATCGAGGAGAGAGAATTTGTAGGCATCATTAAGGAGTTGTAGGAACAAGAGTTGGGGCGGGATGGGGATGAAATTTTAAAGGAGATAGAAGAAGAAAGCATTGGTAAGGAGTATGGTAGCATGGGTGGGAATCCCAATTTGGTGGTAAGCTTCCCAAAATCTACGCAAACATGTGGGAAAGGTGTAATGGTGGCACAAGAACAAGGAATGGGATACATTAATGATCCTATAAAGGTGCTACATGTGCACTTCCAAAGCACCATACCAACAGAGAAACTCCTGGCTATGTCATCATTTGATGAAGAAGGCGTATATCCCCGAACCAGAAAGATGTTATCTTGGGAATTTAAGTCTCACGTAGATGAACCTGAGTTCAAGGTAAATTAGAGAGTGCTAATGAGGGTGTCAAAAACAAATGGAGTAAATCCCTTGGTGAACACTCAGAAGCTCTAAGATGAAAAAAGTCTCAACATGCTCAACAAGGTTCCATTCGAAATTGAGGCTAGACTATTCGTGAGAAATGATACAATGAGAATCATGGAGAAGGAATTAGAGAAGAAAAAGGAGGAGCTCATTGAAAAGAGAAAGAACCTAAAGCAAGAGGATCTTATTAGTGCTTAATTGAGGCATGAGATGAAAGAAGAAAAATCAAAGGTGTGTGAAGTCTCCAAGAAGGTGGAGATGATTATAGATGCCATTATCCGAAGATTTCCAACTTAGCACCACCCAGTAGAAGTATGAATCATCCTTGCATATGTCGGAGGATTTGACTCGCTTTCTCATGATGGATAGGCAACCACTTGCTTTAGAGTTTGTAGAAGAGGTATAGGTGTGCCAGGAAAAAGAGGAAAAAATGAAGGTTGTTGAGATTATGGCTTGATACACTAAACTTCTTGTAGAGGTGAAGGCCACCACATAATTCGCTAAAGCTATTATGACAACTACACTGATAGGGATAGAGTGGAAAGAATATTGGTTGCCACCCATGAAAAAAACTTGAGGAGTTCTAAGATAAAAATAAGGGAATAGAGTAGAAAGAGATAATATCCTGTCCAAGGTGGAGAAGAAGTCGAAGTAATTAAAACCTGCGAAGCTTGATCAAGAGCTAGTCAAGGAACTATACCCCTAGATAACCCATGGGATGGATGTGCGCAAGCGATTGGAGAGCATTGTTGAGATGATGAGTACCAAAGGGGAGGAGTTGAGTTTTGAGGAGGTGAGCACCCTAGTGGGTGACCTCTATCAGCAAGCTCAGAACGAGGTTGACGCTTGGGAGAAGTTAGAGGCAGAAATAGGGAAGGATTTCCCTCTCCTCCTCCAACAATAAACAATTTCCCCATTCTTTCTCCCAAATCTTCATTCCTTTATTCTTTCTTTCTAACCACTTTAAGATCTCGTTATTCTTTATTTTATTGAAGAGTGTTTCTAAGGACGGAGAATAGGCATAGTGTGGGGTGATTTTGGGCCCCATAATATTGGCTAAGTATGAGAAGGTGTGTGGTCATGCGAGAACCTATATGAAGAAGGGCGCGTGGGTTGAAGGCATGAAGGGAAGGGTTCTATCAGGATTTAGCAAAACACACGACATACACGTAAGACAATATGGTATTAGGACTTATCCATATTTGGAGTTCTATACAGCACACAAGAAAATCGTGACCCGTCTAGCATGCAGAATGGATAAGGTGACAGTCTGGCAGTTGTAGGATCAAAAAGAGAATATTCCATGCATGTGATGGAAGGTTCTAGAAGAACATTATTGCACAAAGTGGAGATCTCATATTAAAGGAGGTGTCCTCCATTGGAGGACCAGTTGGACACTTGGAAACCGATCTATTACCTCGGGAATGCATGTTAGTGAAAGCGAGAAAAGCTATATATAGAGGTGCACGGGTAGAAGACACTAGAAGATAGGAAACTAGAGAAGAGATTCATAGAGAATAGTGCCTAGGAAAGAGGCGAAGCTCTATAGAAATATCATGGAGGATTTTATGGGTTGGGATTAGAGAAAACATAGGAGTTATATCATATTTAGAGGGATGTGTCTCACGTATTTATACTTGTAATGTGAAGTACATAGTTTGGTTCCTCGTATATGACCTTGCTCTTCATTTTTATATTGGTTTGTTATGGCCTTAGTGAATGTAATGTGGTTATTGAACATATGAATATAATGTTCTATTCTAAATTATATATGTGTTCATAATTATAATGCCTTTCCTTGGTGTTATGAATCATTTCTATATGTTGCATGTTAATTCTTTTTTATGGATGCATTGGTATGATACTCATCCTAGGTTCTCATAATGAACACATGGTTCTTTTCCATTCTTTTTCACTTTTTATCTATCATAAATGATGTATTCTCACAAGACTCACATAAAGGAAAGGCTCAACACTCACGCATGCCTTGAGCACCCAAAGCCCACCGGGTGATAGGTCTACGTGCATGGGATTAGACTGTTGTTCTAAGGGTATAAAAATGACTACGATTCTGATTGTCTCCAATTCGAGATAGAGTCTAAAGAAGATACAAAATACACCTCACCGAGAGAGCAGCGATTAGTCTAAGAATTTAATGATCGGGAAAAGTGGGAAAAATAAAAGGCAATAGAGAAAGCTCGAGAGAAGAAGAAGGTACCCATGCATGAAGAAGGAAATAAGAGCTCGATGAAGGATAATACACTGGTTCAAATGGGAGAGCATGAGGGAAAGGAGACTGGTGAAACTTTTTTCATCAAGGAAGATATTGGTTTAGGGACAGGAAAAATTACACCCACTCCCAAGAAATAGAGAACAAAAATAAAGGCATAAAGCGAGTAGTGGACACAAATTTCACCTCACATGGACTACGTGGATGACCCCACAAAGGTATTATAGGAAAAATTTCAAAGAACAATACCAACACACTAGATGCATGCTAAATGGATTTTTGGTTTGAGATGAAGGGGTGTCTAGGAAAAGGAAAATACTAATCTAGAGTTTGCATACTCATTCGGAGGAACCTGAATTTGAGGTAAGTGAGCATTCAATTGAAATAATGATATTGAAGAATAATCTTAGAGAGAAGTATAAGGCCATAGACCCCAACCATTTGATAGATGATTAGGCATGCAACTCCTTAAATAAGATGGATTTTGAAGTGTTGAGGACAAGCTTGGACACTAGCACCACAATTTGTAGCTTGGTCATATATAAAATGGGGTAAGAGCGTGAAGTGGGTAGACTATGGAAGGGCTTACAAGGAGAAAAAAAAAGAACAAAGGTGGTGTATGATAGATATGATGCATTCATATAGAAGATCTAGGAGCAGCGATTCCATTCTTTAGTTATCTATACCATAACTAATTATAAGGATGAGATGGTGTATCCAGAGGATTTAATTTGAATGCTCATAGTTAACATTCAAAGTGGAAAAAGGTCATCGAAGGAAGAGATCACGAAGGAGAAAGAGAACAATAAAATTGTTGTTGAAGCCAAGATCACTGAGCTAGAGGACTTTTCACCAAGCTCAAGGAGGAAAGTGCAAAATCAGATATCAACTTCAACAGTGCCAAAAGTGTGAGCCATACATCGATGTTAGGTTGGTGGATGAAGAAGCTATATTAAATACTATCTAAGAAAAGACCCCAACTAACAAGATTGAGAACACACAATTAATTGTTGAGACCACAGTGCAAAAGGAAGAGATTAAAACAAAGGGTGAGAAGTTATAACAGTGCATTAGTGAGTTCCAAAACTCAATATTGGAACACATGGACATCATTGATGGAACATGCATGAAATTTTTCTTGAAGGAGTTAAAAATCATATTTGAAGAGATCACACATGATCGGGTGTCGAGAAATTGTGGAAGCTATGTCATGGAAATATTTGAAGGAGTTAGAAGAATGGAAGAAGTTAGTGGATGGGATAGATGTAGACTTCCCAAGATCTTCCACACATAGGTGCCTTAGGATATTTTGGGTATGATGTTCCTTTTTTAATCTTGATTTTTCATTCCCCTTTACAAATGTTTGTGCTTGGTGATTGAATAATTTCCAAGGGTGGAAATCCAACTAGTGTGGGGTAATGTTGTACCCCTGAAATATGCTAAGTATGAGTGGTGTGATATTTTGGATGTGCGAAGGTAGGTGCAAAAGTAGATCAAGAAGCATGTGGAGATTCGCACCGAGAAGAAAAAATTCAGGGACTTAGCCATATTTTGAGCCATGAGATAAAAATAGATGATGAACAATTGGAGTGGCATTCAAGTAATGTTTTGGGATTAGACTAAGGCATGAAGACTTGGAATTGAAGAAAATTCTATTTTGAGGAAGATCACATGCAGAAAGAAGATAAAGCATCATGCAGAGTTTGGACTAATAATAGGATTAGATCTAGAGTTAAAAATAGAAGATAACCTATTATTAGGTGAAGCTTGCATGCTTTTGTAGTTATCTTGTAATACATGCATGACTATTTATGGCATGTGGGCTATTTTTGAGAGTGCACGGGTGGTGAAGGGAAAGTCCCCACTCCTTTATATATGTATTGATTTGCACCGATTAGAGAGGAGGTATAAATGTATGTAACAAATTTATCTTTGGTATGATTCTATGCACATGACTTTGTGATGGTAATTATGATGTATTCAGAAATTGTGTTTAGTATGACATAATATAATGGATCATTATGGTTGGATATTGATTTTTGATGTTACTTCTCATGGTTATTGTGTGGTGAATCTAGTATTAATACTTATGTGATTTGTATGCTTTTTATTATGTGTGTTTCGAAATAATCTAATAGATCGATTGATTAAATGGAATGTGAACTATGATTATTGATATTATGGACAATCATGATAACACTTTGGTAAGGTAGTAACAAATATAGCCCTAGTAGCCCTGCATGCTTTACGTAAGCGCTCAATTTTTCTAAGTGATGTGTCGGTGCATCTACGGTTATTAAGTGAGAAACTAAGACTACACTTTTCGTCATCGATCTATATGGTTATCGGTATGTATCTCTTAACCGCTTTATGTTATCAATCATTCTCTCAACAACATAAAGTGGGGGGAAATTTAGACACTAAATCATGCAATTTGGGTATCTATCTAGTCCTAATCACATACTACTATTCATATTATTCCTAAACAAGAAAAGTACTAATTGATCACTATCTTTGGCCATATTTGCTTGCTTTTTGTTTCCTCTTTTGGTCTTACACTCCATCTTTCCCATTATGTCTTTTCATACCTTAGCATTTCTCACTCTAGACACAAACATCCAACCAAGACACCAGCGTCCAGGGAACCCTTGTCCCCTTTGGGCGCTCCCGACCTCTTTATACTTGACTCACATCTTTTGGCTCTTTTCTAGCTAGTTAGGAATCTTGATTTTTACTAGTCATCCTTTTAGTCATTGATTAAAAAATTCAAACAAGGGAATTATATAAATACAAAACTATGTGATCATAATAAAGGAAAAAGAACTAAGCATCAATTATCATGACCTAAGGTTACATCCAAGAGCATTCTAAGAGCATTAAAGCATCCATCTAGCTCCACACATGGGACAAGGGACAACCAATTCTGCATACACGCATATGAGGGGAAGTTCATTCTTTCATGCACACATCTATCTACATTTTCTACATCTAGATATTGCTTGTTATCAAGTGTGGTGTTCACAAGAACCACTTAGGGATTTTGACACACAAAAACATAGAACTCCTTTAGGTCTAAGATGTAGTACAACACTTGGTCATAAGTTCAATTTTTTGAAAGTCAAGAACAGTCTGACCTCCCATTTTGTATCTTTATTTTTTAGGATTTGATGTGGTTTGGGGGTTTTTTATGTTCTTCTTCCTGATTGCAGGTTTTAGGTGAATAACAAAGAAAGTCCATCAACATACAAGCAATCAAAGGTGAAAACTAGTGAATATTTTGTGACCCTGCAAAATCTGGTTTTACATCTTATGATTAGTCATAGGTACCTTAACAAGTCTCTAACACCCTAGCCACCCCGACCCTACATAGGTTCCATGGTCTTAGTATTTTTGACACTACTGCAATTTTCTAAGCTTCAGTGACACTTCCTCCTATTCATTACTTCGTCGACTCATAATAGTCCCAGTTATTTGTGAATTGGCTAAGTATTTTTATCCCTTCATTTGCAACTAGGGTTTCAATACTTTCTAGCTTACTTGTTTGGGTCAAATTTTTACTTCATTGTGTATTTGTTTACAACTTTGTTACATACTTATATTTATTATTTATTTATTTCAATATTTTCTTAATTAGTAAAAAGGAAAATGTCACCTAATATGTACGATTTGTAAAAGGATAGAAAAATGTCCTAAAACTATTGTGAAGAGTGATTTTTGGCAATCTCAAGTCAAGAGCTAGTTTTTGGTGATCTCACATAAAGTATTATTTATAGAGAATCTCACACCAAGTACGAGTTTTGGGAAATCTCAAGCCAAGGAGAAAGTTTTTGGTAGAGAGGTATAGTGTTACTCTCCTCCCATGACTCTACCCAATAAGCACCACTGTAGATGGTACGTCCCTAATTTATTCATGTTGTCATGATTGTTTCAAATAGTTCTGAATTATACCGATAGAATACATTCTATGACTATAGGATTGTGATTTGTAAGTGTATAAATGTCCTGAAGACTTATGTGAACTATGTTGATTTGAGAATATGACTATATCTACCCACAGGATATTAGTGCCTGGGGAGGTCGGGAGTTCCCGGATGCTAGTGTTCTAGTCTAGGATTTGGTGTTTGTGCTCTAATTTTGAACCAAGTATGATTTTAAGTCGGTGTTGTAAATATTACCTATGTTTTTTCTATTTATGAGCAAACTTGTATTGTAGCTCTAAGTTGTTATAGGGGTTATTTTTTCACCTAATATATGCCCCCCTCTTTTGGTGTGCATTTAACAACAAGTAGGATTGTGTCTCCTAAAAGAGAGGACCCAATGTTGTGTTATATTGTATCCCTATAGGGGTATGGGATCTACATGGAAAAAACCAAGGCACGTGCAACCAAAGTGGATAGCTAGATGTGTTAGTAGAAAAAGTAGCAATCTTATAAAAGAAGACAGTGTAATCAAGCAAGTGTACAAACAAAGTAGACCGCAAAAATCAGGTTTTAAACATGGGACATCACTCACAATGTCACAAGACAATTAAGGCCAAAGCATCCATAGGCAAGAAAACAATGATTAAGCAAGACATAGGAAAATATTGTAAATAATAGTATAGAGTAACAAACAACACCAATCAAAATGTATCGAGATAACATTGGTGGCATATAGTCTTGCAAAGTAAATGCTACACATAAAGCACCCATTAGCATCTTAGATAGATAGAAAGTATAACAAGACATGTATGTATCATTGGAAAGTAGTGTGTTACGAGGCATAAGTAGTAGATGATGAAACGATAACACCTATAATGTTTGATAGTATGAAATATAGATAACCCCAGGAGCCTCGGTGGGAATGGTACAAGGTACAATACCAAGCATGATTACAAAGATGTGACAATTTGTATGAAATATGCATTCAAAACTAGAGACCAAGTGAACGTGCATGTGTATATGATAAATATAATGACATACTAAGTATTTAACTAGTATAGTAAACAAATTTCATCATTTAAGTAGTATAAACAAACAAAAGTGCAACCAAGATATGAAAATGTAGTGAATTATTGTGATGGAATGGTATATAATGTGTGAATGTGATAAGAGTAGTGTGCTCCCCAATGGATGTGTATGAAATGAGGTTAATTTATAAAATACCTATTAACAATCAAGAATGAACCATAGAACAAGAGTGTGGCATCAAGAAATAGTTTAAAATTAGGTGCTAGAAAGATGTATCGTGAAGCATATAACATGATGTGTGGAAGAGGTGAGGTTCATTTCATATTTAGACCCAAGCAATCTGTCGAGTATGAACCATGGAACTAGACTGTTTTCATAGGGTAATGACGATACAAGGCATGTATCAAAGTGCGTAAAAGTAGTGAGAAAGATTATATGTGAAGCATGGATTCTAGTAGTAGAGATAATAGATATTTAATGATAATAATAGGGAGATAAATTTTGATGCCCATGAGTATGTGATGAAGAGTAACATATCCAATGAGAGTGAATGGAAAGGGTCCTCCATGTAATATCATAGGAGATAAAGTTATGTGAATATGCTCTAAAATCGGTGTTGTATGACAATGACAATGTACATGTGAAGGAAACCTTTGTGGTGAAGGAGGTGGTGAACACCTATGTGAAGTAGACCTATGTGGGGAAGGAGGTGATGAACACCTATGTGAAGTAGACCTATTTGGTGAAGGAGTTCATGAACACCTATGTGAAGGGCATTCCTAAGTATGGGACTTAGTCTAGCGATATGGGCTAATTGACTTATGAGGATGACAAGGTCATAAAGTGGGTTATGTGCAAATAGGAGAGATAGATGCATAATGTGCCTTAAATCTAAGAGGCCTAGGAGGTCTACATACTGAATTTGGTGGAAGGATGTCATCAAGAGGAGGTAGATGCAATGGTGTGCTTGGTGGAATGCCTGTAATAGTGATAACTTGTTTATTGTGAATGAACTTGAGATGTAAATTATTCATAGAAGGAATAACTTGAGTGACACGGAGCCAAAAGAAAACATAAGATCATGTCACAAAATTTGATGAAATATACCATAGTGAATGGTAAAAGCATCGTAAGAGGCTTAAATGTAACATGAATCCTAATGTAGCCAAAATAATTAGGAACTAGATATTTGATATTAAATATTAGACATTTAATAGCCATAAGAGGTGTAATAGAGCACACACTCGATAGGAGCTTAATTATAGATCATGGTGTTATTGATAGTATATGAGTGGATAGAATCATCGATATATAATTATTCAAAAGTTAGAGTAGCATGATAATCATGATATTAGAATGAAATGGCTAGTGGCGATGCATCAATGGAAGCGACAAGGAAATCAAGAGGCCCTGATGAAAGAGGAGGCACATCTCGATATGTATGATTAGCATAAGAATCAGGAGCTTGTATGTCATGCTTGGGAAAAGGATGTTTAAATATTTTGAGCTTTTTATTATCATTTACTAGTGTAGAATTGGATGGCTCAGGGAGCTCGAGTGTATTGCTATCAATAAGATCTTGAATGATATGCTTTAGTTTGAAGAAATGATTAGTAGAATGCCCAATGCATTGGTGATAGTCATATTTTGCATTTGCATCGTAATTGTTCCCATGGGGAGAGAAGGATCAAGATTGAGTGGTGGAGGAAGAGTGATAAGATTTCTCTCAATAAGTTATGGTAATAAGAAGCGAGGTGCGTAAGGAAACTTGGTAAATGTATGTTTAGGAGGTTTCCATTGAATCTTTTCAAGTGGAGATAGATCATTAATAGTTTTTTTTTCTTCAAAGTGGGATTAAGAGATGGCTTTAATGATGATTTATCTTGGAACATATTAGAATAATATGGAGTGTAATGATACTTTAGTTTTCCCATAGATAGAAGTTTGACTTCATGCATTTTAAGCGTATGGAATAATTGATCAAATGAAGGAGAGGTCTCAAATATAACACTCTCCTAAAGTGGTGATAAGAGACTTTCAACAAAAAAATATTGTAATTCTGAATCAAAAATAACATTAGTCAAATTAGCTAGGATGTTCTTATACTATAATGCATAATATGTTATAAGCTTAATAGATCTTTTCTTGATTTGAACTAGTTGTGCATAAGAGATCTTGGTGTCGATATTGATAGAAAAGTGAGCAAGAAAATCATCAGCTAAATACATAAAATAAGTTAATGAATGAATAGGTATATCATAAAACCAATGCATGGCATAATCTTTAAGACTTTTAGGAGATATATTAGCCAGCAATGTATGATCATCCGCATAGTTGAGACAAACCACATGTGATGCGGGAGCATAATTTGCGGAGACCATAACTTTTGATCCAACCATTGGATCATCTTGAAATTTTACATGGTGGTAGATATACATTAGTACTATGCTGGGGTTAACTTTACGTGTAAGGTTTTCACCATTTTGGCACATTTTGGGCCCAGATTCCTTCATCTAGTGGCTTAAAATTGGCTCTAAATGTTTTTTGACTTTTGACTAAGTCTTAGAACTTTAATAACTTTTGTTGTGTTTGTTATAATAATTCAAAATTTCACTTGAGCCTTAATTTATGAAGGGATATTCTATACAAAAATTTTAGGGCCCATCTATGTTGTTTTGCAAGTAGATAATTTTTGGCATTTTAGGGTTTTTTGGCAATTTAGGGTTTTTTGGCATTTTAAGGTTTTTAGAGTAGACATGAAATAAAAGGTGGATGGGAATGATGTAAAATATGATTTTGCATTCCATAATGAGAATAAATATATTTTAAACTCCTTTTTTAATTTGTAAAGTTTTTATGTGTGTTTTGGAGGTATTTCAACCTCTTACTGTTGGATTCACATCAATTAGTATCGAAATGGATTTAGATCTTGCGGAAATAATTAAGGTAACATATTACATTTTTCAATGTAATTTTTCTCTATTTTATATAATCATGTCTAGACATAGGAGGGGAGGTTATGCCTAGATGAATAAGCATATGCAGGAGCTACAAATATAAGTTGTTGAGCTTAGAGGAGAAGTTACCAACCTTATAAGAAGACATGTAAATGGGGATGCAGACCTAGATAGTGATATTGAAGAAGTACCGCCATTCTTGAATGAATGATTAGATGAAGAATAAAATGAGAGAGATGAATAAACCATGAATGAGAGACCATTTGAGG
Organism: Taxus wallichiana var. yunnanensis; assembly: GCA_018340775.1. Taxonomy (NCBI): domain Eukaryota; kingdom Viridiplantae; phylum Streptophyta; class Pinopsida; order Cupressales; family Taxaceae; genus Taxus; species Taxus wallichiana. Next base: position 505,029,136 of record CM031235.1, read on the forward strand.
AGAGATTGACTTAGGATTTAGAGGGAAAGAATGGCGGCATCAAGATTAATGTTCCTGATTGTGGTGGAGGGTTACGACTAGAGGATTTGATTGACTGGTTGAATTGCATGGAAAATTTCTTTGAGTGGAAAATCCTTTCAGAGGAGAATAGGGTTAAGTTTGCATGCACTAAGTTGGTTTGACATGCATTGATCTGGTGGGATCACTTGCAAAATGAAAGACAAAGGAATGGAAAGGGCAAGATCTAAAACTAGAATAAAATGGTAAAGAAGCTGAAAGAAAAGTTTCTTCTTGTAGATTATACTCAAACACTCTTTCAAATGTTCTAAAACCTAAGACAAACTGATCTTAGCATTGAGGATTATATTAATAAATTTTACAATTTTCCAATCAAGGTGGAATAGGAGAGTCGAAGAATAGAATGCTACACGGTATATAATCGGGTTGAGTTACACAATACAAGATGAGTGAGTATGCTCTAGATCCATAGCCGGATGATTCTTATCAACTTGCATTAAAGGCGAAGAAAATAACAATAGGAATAATTTTAGAAGATGTGTGAAGATAGGGCCATCATCATCACCAATGAGAGGTAGTGGCAGATTTGAATCTACAAAAGGTAAATCCTCTAATGTAGAAGGGCATGAAGATTCTGGTCAAAGCCATGGTAACTACCAAAGAGGTAGGGGGTTTCAGAGGGGAAGAGGTTATAATGGAGGATAGGGTTGGAATATCCCCCAAAGGCAATATACATGTTATAAATGTGGTGAAGAGGGGCACAAATATTTTGAGTGTCTGCACTATCCTACACAAGATAGATGGAAAGGAGAACAACCACAAGTAAATCTGGTTGAATCTAAAGAGGAAGAAGAAATGGAGGTTATCTGAGACTTGGGTGAAACCCTCATGATAAGGAGGATGATGATTTCCCTAAGGAAGGAGAAAGAACAGGATGTTGTTGGTGTTGATTCGTGGTTGCGAACAAATATATTTTGAAAAAGATGCACCTCTAGAGGAAAGGTATGTAAAATTATTATTGATGGTGGTAGTTGTGAAAATATGGTTTCAACTATGATGGTTGATAAACTCAATCTGAAATGTTAGAAGCACCCATAACCCTATCGTATATCATGGTTCAAGAAATGGAATGAGGTAACCATAGATAAATTATTCCTTATAAAGTTTTTGATTGGGAATACCTACAAGGATGAGTTGTAGTGTGATGTTATCCCAATAGATATATTCCACATATTACTGGGAAGGCCTTGGTAATATGATATAAAGGTTACACATGATGGAGGGAAAAATACATATACTTTTTGGAAGGATGGTGTAAAGGTGGTCTTATTACTCTTCAAGGAAGAAGAGAAGAGTGAGGGCTTATTGGCTACAAAAGAGTTTGTTACAAAAATGGAAAAAGTTGGTTGGTGTTATGCACTAATGTCAAAGAAGGTGGAAATAGAGATTTTTAATATACCTATTGTGGAAAAGGTACTAAACGAATACAAATATTTCATACTAGATGGCTTACATCCTAAGCGAGATATTCAATACCATATTTATTTGATCCTAGGATCAGCCCTTCCAAACCAAACAACCTATCGATGAGTCCGACACAGAGTGAAGAGTTGAATAGACAAGTGACAGATCTAATACAAAAAGGGTTAGTGAGAGAAAGCATGAGTCCATGTGCAACTCCAACACTATTGACTTCCAAAAATATGGAGACTAGAGAATGTGTATAGACAGCAGGGCCATAAATAAGATCACAATTAAGTATCGGTTCCCAATTCCAAGATTGGATGATATGATGGATGTGCTAGCAGGAGCCCGATATTTTAGCAAGATTGACCTACAGAGTGGGTACTACTAGATCCAGATCTGTGAAGGGGATGAATGGAAAACAAATTTCAAAACAAAATAAGGATTGTATGAGTGGATGGTGATGTCATTTGGGCTATCTAATGCACCCAATACATTCATGAGGCTAATGAACAGAGTACTTCGAGAATACAATGGTAAGTTTTTTATTATCTATTTTGATGATATTCTCGATACTCGATGAATACGGTGGAAGAACACTTGTTACATATGAAATCGTTGTTAGATGTGTTACGTAAATATATTCTATATGAAAACTTAAAGAACTCAGTAGATTTCTTCATAAGAGTCTTCTTTTTTGGGGTTTTTCATATCGAGAGGATGGAGTGAGGATGGATGAGGAAAAAGTAAAGGCAATTTTAGAATGGCCTATTCTAAGGAAGTTGATGAGAGGTTCATAGTTTTCATGGATTGGAAATTTTTATAGGAAGTTCATTAGGAATTTCAATAACATTGTTGCACCCATAACAGAGTGTATAAAAGGGAGGGATTTTGTATGGACCAAGGCATCAACAGATAGTTTTGAATTATTGAAGAAGAAAGTTTCAGAAGCACATTTTTTGGTATTTCCATATTTTAGCAAGGTCTCCAAGGTTGATTTGTGATGCCTCATATGTTAGGATTGGAGTTGTACGTAGTCAAGAAGGATGGCCTGTGGAATTCTTCAGTGAAAAGATAAATTAAGTCATGAGGAAATATTCTACTTATGATGCGGAATTTTATGCTATTGTTCAGGCATTAAAACACTGGAGACATTACTTGGTAGGAAAATAATTTGTACTCTTCACTGACCATGATGCCTTGAGGTATGTAAACATATAGAAGAAAATAAATAATAAGTATGTGAAATGGGTTTCATTTTTGCAAGAATATAATTTTGTCTTAAAGCATAAGTTGGGTAAGTAAAATCAATTTGTTGATGCCTTGAGTATGCGTGTAGCACTTTCGACAACAATGAAAACTGAAGTAGTAGGGTTTGAGGAAATTAAGGAATTGTATGAAGGTGATCCAGATTTTGGTGTTGTTTTAAGACAACTTAAGGACCCTACAAGATGTAGTGGTTCATCTAATTATTTGATGTAGGATGGTTATTTATTCAGGGGGAAACAATCAGTGCATCCTCGCTTGGTTCTATGAGAGAAAACATTATAAGAGAATTGCTTTGTGGGGGTTGGATAGAAAATTTGGTATAATTAAGACAATTTCTCTTGTTATAGAAAAAATTATTATTGGCCAAAGGTAAAGAGGGACATAAGTAGGATTGTAGCAAGATGTAGAGTGTACCAAATGGCTAAGGGCCATGCACAAAATACTAGGTTGTATATGTCATTACTTGTCCCTACATGGCCATGGGTTGATTTGAGTATGGATTTCATGTTAGGACTTTCTAACACACAGTGAGGGAATGATTATATCTTTTTATTGATAGATCCTCTAAGATGGCACATTTCATTTCTTGTAAAACAACTAATGATGTTTCCAAAGTTATAGATTTATTTTTTCAGAAGTGGTTAGATTGCATGGAGTTCCAAGAACGATCACTTCATATCATGACACGAAGTTTTGAGTCACTTTTGGAAAACTTTGTGGAGGAAAATGAGGACACAAACTACGATTCAAGAGTGCATATCAACCCGAGACCCGATGGGTAAATATAAGTAGTGAATAGAATCTTGGGAAATCTCCTACATTGCATAGTTGGAGAAAATCTAAAACAATGGGACTTAGCTTTACCACAAGTTGAGTTTTCCTATAATAGCTTAGTAAACAGGTCAATAGGGAGGTCTCCTTTCCAGATTTTATATAGTAGGAATCCCAAGGGGATTCTAGATCTAATTGTGCTACCCAGTGAAGATAAAACTAGTGATGATGTAGAAGCATTTACATAACACGTTCTACACTACAAGATGAAGTGAGGGAAAATTTGAAAGTGAGTAATGCACAATATAAAATGGCTGCAGATACCAATAGGAGAGTAATTGTATTCAAATAAGGAGATATGGTGATGGTTCATTTTAGAAAAGAGAGGTTTCAAAAGGGACATATAATAAACTCAAGTATAAGAAGATTTGGCCATGTAGGATTCTAAAGAAAATGAGTGATAATGCCTACAAGTAGAAGTTACCTAACAACTTTTCTATCTCACCAGCTTTTCATATTTCGACTTATATAATTTTCCAGTCATGATGAAAATGTTGTAGCAGAGGAAGAAATAAACCTGGGAGCAGCGAGATGTTGGAGAAGAAAAAGGAAAGGGTAATGTGTCTTGGACCAAAAGACAACACTACTAGACATGGGAACTACAACATATATTTGGTACAATGGGAAGGTTTAAAGCAAGAAGAAAATACTTGGATTCCTAAGTGGGAGTTAAATAATATTGAAAATACAAAATTAGATGAATTGTGTTAACTGAATTCGTAGGAACTGAATTCTTTTCAGCCAGGGGAGAATGATGCGGGAGCATAACTTGTGGAGACCATAACTTTTGATCCGACCGTTCGATCGTCTTGAAATTTTATAGGGTGTTAGATATACATTATTAATATGATAAGATATACTTTGAGTGCAAAATTTTGGCCATTTCAGCAAATTTTCGGGCCCATATTCCTTCATCTAGTGGCCTAAAATTAGCTCTAGACATTTTTTTTTATTTTGACTAGGTATTAGAACTTTAATAACTTTTGTTGTGTTTGTTAAAATAAGTCAAAATTTCATGTGAGACTTAATTTATGAAGGTATATTTTGCATGCAAATTTTGGGGCCCATCCAAGTTATTTTGATAGTAGGTAATTTTTGGCATTTTAGGGTTTTTTGGTAATTTAGGGTTTTTTGGCATTTTAGGGTTTTAAGAGTAGACGTGAAATAAAAGGTGGTTGTGAATGATGTAAAGATGAGTGTGGATTCCAGAATGAGAAGAAATCTATTTTGAAAATCCTAGTTTTTATTTACAAATTTGTTTATGTGTGGTTTGGAGGTATTTCACCACTTGCAAATCGGATTCACATCAACATGAAAAGATAAAAGAAACTCTTGAGGGTCACCATGGCCATTGAAAGTAGGAAGCTTGGGAGTGAAAAATTTAGCAGGAATTTAATAATAAGAAATGGCAGGTGTGAAAGGGGTATTGAGGATAATGAGGAATCAAGAGATGGAGAGGAGCATGAAGTGGCTTGCTATAGTGACGGATTTGAATTTGTAGATCATGATATAGAGAAGCTAGGTCTTGAGTTCGGAAAGAGGAGACTTTTCATGTGTGATAAATAAGAGGTGGAATGAAATGGTTGGCAGGAGTGGGAATGGAAGTAGGAATAGTAGAGGTAGGTGGAGTGGTAGAAGAGGGAGGTTGTGTTGCAATAGGAATGGAAGCAGTATTAGAGGTAGGAGGATTGAGCTTATCTAGAATGGTGGATTCCTCATGAGTAGTGAATAAAAGTATATCTAAGTCTTCCAGATGTTCAACAATATGAGTGTTGAGATCATGAAGGTCTTCATCAGTAAAGGGTAAATAGGTTTCAGCCATAGTAAAAGGATGAAAAAAATTGGGAAGACGGGTTGGGTTCGAGCGATGGATTCACCAAATGAATTAATTTAATTTAAATTAATTAAATCTAATGATATTATATATTAATATATTTAAATAAAGATAAAATACATAAATGACATAAGAAAATAAGCAAGTAAAGTATGAAACCCTAAGCACAAGAGATAAATGAAGAAACTTAGTTGATTTACGTTTGGCCTAGGATTTATATTAACTGGGAAAAGTGTTAAACATGAGGTAAATAGCATCGTAATAGGTCTCTGTAAATTCAAGAGTTCACTAACAATGCTATATAGGGACTCCCATGCTAGGAAATGGCGCTGGGTGTTGGAGGCTGTTATTGGGCTCTTGTGACTGTTTAAATGGTTAGAATATGATTTTGTTATGTCACAAGAGTGTCGTAGTTGATTCCTGTGGATCACTTGTTATTTGTACTATGATCACCGATAATACATGTAACCCGTAAAATAGAAATTTCACCTACACAAGCCCACAAACCACATCAAATCATAAAAATTAATGCAGAATGGGGATTTGGATTGACCCTAGTGGTAACCCCGAGAGTGAACTCACGACCAAACATTGCACTAAATCTTAGAATCCATGTAGTTCAGGTTTCTGTGTGTGTCTGTGTGTGTGTGTGTGTTTTTAATAATTGTGCCCTATTGCAAGTTACACTTGATAATGGGCTAGGGATGGAATAGAATGAAATTCCCCTTCCTATGAAGTGTATGTAAAATATAAAGTACCTTGTCCCTTTAATATATGCTAGATGGATGCCTTTAGTGTTCTTTAGTGTCTTTGGATACAAGCTTAGGTCATGATAATATATGTTTAGTGTTTAGTCCCTTATTTTGAAAACATAACTATGTATTTATATGATTCCCTTGTTTGAATTTTGTAATTGACAATTGGAATGCTGACCCATAAGTCAAAAATATACCCAAAAGATAAAAGAGACCCAAAATAAGCGAGTAAGATAAGAAAGGGTTGGGGGCACCTAGAGGATACAGGAGCACTGAGCGCTACTATCTTGGCTAGTTCTTTAGTGTCTAAAACCATACAAGATAAATAATTTAAATACTAACTTGGTTGTAGGGTGTGTAAGACCAAAAAGAAAACAATAATCTGAGAAAAGAGGCCAAAGATACTTTCCAACCGATAGTTTTTTTTTTAGGACACTCAAATGTACCCAAGTGCATGATTTTATGTCTACATAGAATAGCAAGCTAACTCCACACAACTACTACACCTAAGCAAATTAACTCAACAAGTGTAGGGGTAACACAAGTACAATAATTATCCTAATAAACAAATAAATGGATAAATAATAACCTACACTAACACTCCCTACTCATCACATATACACATCCTTCATCATCATCTATATTCCCATTATAACTAACAATTCTTAATTACTCCCTCTCGTTTCTTCTACCTTACTTACACATGATGGTGAAATTACTTATTTTTACCCTTTCCTCCCTATATATAGCCTCATCATGGTGGTTTTAACCATTGCAATGGCTTTCCAACAATAAAAATGGATTCTTCTTCCACCGTGATCAGTTTTCTCCTCTTTTCAAGCATCAATCACCTTCTTTTATCATCTCATTGATGCTCATGGGCATCATCCATCATACTAGATTTTTCTTCTTATCATGCAAACTAAAATTTTCTATTATCTTTGAAATGGTATGCTCGCATGATATCACATCAAAGAGGGGAAAATGTAGACACCTACTTTTTCATTGTGTAATTTTAATACTAAAATTACACTAGTTGATCCTTTCTGTCATCACCATCTATTAGGAAAATGTGGGGATATAAAACATAACATATTTATAGATCCACCAAAATAGATACTTGAGGATTATAGTTTATGTTTGAATATTAAGACATAATATATCACATTACATAATGCATAAGAGATTATATTAAGTTCGTAAACATGAAATAAATTAAACACAAGACACAAGATATGAGTGGGAAAAGCATAAGGTAAAAAACCCACTAAAAATCACTTATCTTTATTGAGAAAAAATATATGTTTCACCCAACACTCCCACTATTTCCATGCATGTATTCACACTTCTTTGTTACTTATTGGGCTCATTGTTTTTCTCTTGCATTCACTTATGTAGCTAATTTCTAATGGGATCACCATGTTTTACATGGTGGGTGGTCATTTGGGTCACTCTTACATTTTAAATCCAAATTCTAACCCATATGGGAATCTAACATGTATTACATTTATATTTTTAATTCCATTACCGTTAGTCCTTGGTAGGTTTTCATTAAGACAGCTTTCCCACTTAATATTACAACCCCAACAACTCCCCTTAATGTTAATTAGGGAAACATGCAAAATTGTCTTTTTATACAAAAGGACTTACAATCTATAAATCATGAAGATTTAGGCTAGCATATAGAAGTATAATGATTTCTCCAAATAACACATGTCAAGTCATTTTTTTGTATAAAAGGAATTTTAATCCATAAACCATATAATTTATTTAGGCTAGTATGCAACAAAACATTTTTAAGCAGATTTTGTAACTCAGTGATATACTACTTTAGTGCCGTAATTCACTACTGCCGGTGTTCCATGGAATTAGAGAATCCACAAACAAAATTCAAGTGTTTCGTGGTTTTTATAAAAAAATTGTGGTACATCGCTTAATGTTTCCCAGATTTCACCAAGTTGAGGTACAAAGCAAGTGTTCTAACCTCCCAAGCTCATTCTCATATAGAAGAATGCAAAACCTCAAATGGATTTTCTGATTTTTGTTATTAACGAGCTAAGGAATGATTTAAATACACTTTTATAAGGAGGTTTGGAGGACTACGACTGAATATAGAATTTGTGAGGGAGTGGATTAGAATAAAATGGTGCTACAAATTTAAGGTACGCACTCTTGTAGGAGAAGGTTTTCTCTTTTACTTTCAAAATGAAAGGGAAGTGCGAAAGTGTTGAATGAGGGTCTCGTGGTTTTATGGAAATGTTATTTTTATCTTCCATCGTTGGGTTCTTGGTATGCCTCATGACTTTAGCTTACATGCCCTACCCATTTGGATCCATCTTTCAGTCTCCCTTTAGAGTTTTGGGAACCGAAGTATTTCTCGGGATTATTAGATTGATGGGAATATTAATCACAGATTGATCCAACTACTAAGGCCTGATCTAGGCTAGTTTTTTCCAAGATTTTCATTAATGTTCGATGGGTTTCAAAGTTCCAAAGAGAATATTTTTTCACTCCTCTATTGGTAAATGGGAACAGGAGATTAAAGTCAAGAATTCAAGGATCTTCTCGCAACCTTTGTAGAAAGGTCGGATATGACGTGAAGGAGTTTTGTGTATCGTGTGAGTAGATTCATGAATTTACCTTCCCCTATGGGGATGATAAGTTGGGCAACACATCAAATAACTATGGTGGTGGTGATTTTCAATAGGTGAAATCCCTCGTGCCTAATCCCCAAATTAACAATGTATCTATATCGATGATGTAAAGGTAATCGATCCAATGACAGATGAGGATGAACTGGTGGTGGGTGATCCCCGATCATTCTAATCATGGAGATGACTATTAGATTGGGGTCGGTTGATGAAAGTTAGGTGGGGTAAGAGTTTGTGCTTCCAATGATCAAGGATAGCGTGGTAGGTAGGTACAATGGGGGGCCTGTTGGGCGGGAAAAATTTCAAATGTTAATTCAAATTTTGAAATGGATTACTATCAAGCATTAATTTTTGATGGATTTGGTGAATGTGGAGTGGATGGCTATAGACCCCACGGTTCGGTGTCCTTAGATGGCCATCTAGAAGTGGACCTTGTTTTAGGTGTTAGAGGACCCTCATTCCATAAATCCACCTCAACTTTGCACAAGGTGCTTATGAATAGCATACGGGTGGGGGCAGAATAGAACTGCGAAGGTTGACGATGGGTTAATGCGGTCCAAAGCACAAGAAATATAAAGTGGTTACGTCGATCGAGGTTTTACCGAGTCACTCTTTGGCAATGTCTAGTTGTGATTCTTGATGTTTAACTCTATGTTAGGTTAGGTGTAAGTCTCCTCAACCGGGATTTAGGTCCGGCTTTCCTTTATTTTGGTTTTCTTCTGTGACCACTTGTAGATTTCATCTTTGTTTCTCCTCATAGATTTATCTTTCTCTCCTCTTATTCACTCATGATGTATATTTTTGTAAGGATTATAAGAAAAATAATCCTGTCTTTATTACCCTATCTAATGAAAATCAAAGCAAGTGTATCATGTTTTTAGAAAAACCACAAAGATGAAGCTGCAACAAAGAATAATTCTCAAGATAAAGTGATTACCTATGAAGTCTTACATAAGATTATGGAGTTAAAAAAATCTCATATCTAATGCTTCGTTGGGTATTATAAGTAAACTCACATAAAGTGAAAATTTACTCAAACAAAATGGAAATAGTATAGGAGACTTCAGATTGACACGATCAGGATGATAAGGGTTGACATTGGAAAAGGAGGTGGCATTGGAAAAACCATGCAAAAATGATTATTACTCTTTATTTTCCCATCAAAGGTAACTCTAAGAGGTCAAATATCAAACAAAACATGTCCATATGATTCAAAGGTGAAGATCAACATCATTCACATGATCATTTGAGTCTTTCTCATATGATTTAGAGGTGGAGATCAAGTCATCCACATGATCTTTTGATTCAAATAACATATTCTCATCGATTCGAGAGGTGGCGATCAATGTCATCCACATAATCATTTGAGCCATAATCTAAAATGCCCATCATAACACAAAATGTTCATAAACTTTTAGCACACATTGGCTTAGTACAAATTTTTGCAACATGATCTTGATAGAACAAAATGTGAGATGAATGTCACCATTTAGAAATTTCTCCTAAATGAAGAACATATGAATCTCAATGTGCTTGGTTCTTTGATGTTAAAATAGATTATTTGTAAGAGAAATGCAACTTTGGTTGTCACAAATAAGAAGAGCACTTCCTTTGATTCACAAATGAATTTAATCCAATAGTCTTTTCAACCACATAGATTTCGTTGTTGCTTCTGTAGCACTTTTATACTCAAATTCAGTAGAAGAGATACATATCGTTGGTTACTTCTTGCTATTCCAAGTGATTACACCTACACCTAACTTGAAAACATATTAAAAAGTATATTTTCTATCCACAATATCTGTAACATGGTTAGAATCACAATAGCTAATTAAATTTACATCAAAGCACAAGAAAAATAATACAAACCATAATTTATTGTACCTTTGATATACCTTAAAATCCTTTTTTCGTTTTCAGCAATGGCCATCATAAGGATCCTTCATAAATACATAAACAATTCCAACTACATATGATATATCAGGCCTAGTGATAGTTAAATAAATCAAACTACCAACAAATTATCTATATAAAGTAGGATTAAATTTATCACAAGAAGGTTTTAGATCTAATTTAATTCCAATTTCCATAGGAATAGAGACAGGACTTACAATCAATCATATTAAATATTTTAAGAAGGTTAGTAGTATATTGTGTTTGAGATGAAACAATAGATTTGTGATTTTGATAAATAACCATGCCTAAGAAATAATTTAACGATCCTAGATCACATTTCAAAACATTTCCTTAATTTCTCTTTGATTCTAAGAGTTGGATTCTTATCACTAGTAGTAATAAGGAGATCATCAACATATAAAATAATAATGATAACATGATTATTTCCATACTTTACAAACAAATAATATCAAAAACAGATTATATAAACCAATTTCTTGAACGAAACTATTAATCTTAGCGTACTCAAGCTCTAGGAACTTGTTTAATACTATATAAATCTTTCTTAAGCTTGCACACATATAATTCCTTACCATGTTCTTCAAATCCTGTAGGTTGATGCATGTAAATTTCTTCTTTCAAGTCATCATTTAAAAATTCATATTTTAACATCCATTTGGTGAATATCACATCCATGTTGAATAGCAAGAGCTTTAATACCCTTGTTATCTTATCATTCGTGCTTTGATATTATGTGTTGGATTGACATGCTTCTTCAATGAAATTGCATTCTGTTGGATTTTATGCTTGGACAACATGTGTGTTCATTGTTGTGGTATGACGGCACATTGTGACTGAACTATATTTATCTAGCATACTTGCATATCTTGGTTGTTAAGATCCTTTACTTGTTGATGTGATGTTAGACTGGTATGGAAATTGTGATTACTATTACTTTGCTTCAACAATCATGGCCTCATCAAAATAAAGGTCATGGTCTAATTTATCAGTAAGATCTATTATATTATTATGCAAATATGATGCTACAAGATCATACCCTAGTTCATTTTATAATGGCCTAGCCTATTATCCTAAGTCATCATGATAATGTGGACTGTAATATTAAGGCATTGTTTCTTTATTAGAAAGGGGCTTTTTGAATACTACAAAAATGAGCTTAAGTTGATAATGACTCTAACCTTAATCCAAGCTAAGGTTTATACTTACAAAATTGTGAAGGCTTGTATTTATATTATTCCATCGTAGACATATTCATGTGAGGACCTAGTAATGGAAACTATGTTTAAGTTGAATTATTAAATCATAACCTATGTGGAAGCACCTATGTTTTATTTGAATCATTAAGGCCTAACCTAAGGTTTAATATGTTGGGGCCAATATTTGTTAAATGTGGGCCTAGGATTCAAATGGGGATTACTTGATAGTTAGTGAGCTTTCACCACCTTAACAGTATGTATTCAATCATATTTATGAACTTGCATTTAATTGTCACCACCTTTGATTAAGTGGAAAGTTCCGCTAAACTTAGTGGTCTTGGACAAATTGGTGAAGTGGTTGTTTAAGTTGTTTTTGAACTTCACTAAATTTTAACGAGTAAATGGATGACGGGAAATTAGGGAAGGACCGACATTCCTCGCATGTAAATAATGTTGATACTCCTTCACCTCCTTGGTTAATGGGAAAGAGGTTTTGGGGGGATAAGGAGTTGGTTGATTTTATTTTTGTTATTTTGTATTTTCGGCCATGGAGCTCTACATGGTGGTTGTTCTCCTTTTTTTTTCTTTAGTTTTATTTATTCTTCTGCATGTTTAATTTTGTAACTGCTAAGAGAAAATAGAGGGGGATTTATTATTAGCCCTGAGCAATAAAGAAAAAAGAAATGGAAGATAGAGGATTTGGGGGTTTCTTTGAAATCAATTTCAGGTTCTGTGGAGTTGCATTTTGTTCGAGCTTACAAGGAGGACTTGGAGAAAAGAAAAGGAACACTACCGGTCATGATAGGCTCTATCCCTTCCTTGATATATGGATCCATCTATTATTTTCATATATAAAATTATGTATTGAGTTTTATACCTGTATGTAGTTTTGGGTTGTTGTTGTTGTTGTTTTGTTTTATTTTTGAAAATATATTATTTTATCTACAAGTATGAACAATTTGGAAAATGAAATGTTAACATTAGTGATGTTGTGTGGTATGAACCTAGAGTTTTAACTGAAAATATACTTCTCTGTGCATTTATATATGAAGCTATTATTATTTATAATAGAGATTTGTGATGGTATGAACTATTAAACCTAGGAAGGGGTTTATGTGACTGAAGTTTATGTCTCATTATATCGAATCCCTCCTTCCTTGAAGGATCTAGGTACGTCATTTTAAAGATCATATCATTATGGCTATAGGTAAATCTTAGTATATCTGTTGATGGTTACCGTATTTCAGTATATTAGGAAAACCTCTAAAGAGGTATAAGTTTTTTTATCTCTGATTTCGACATTACTCTCTCTCTCTCTCTCCTGCTATCACGGGGAAATATTGGAAGTTTATAGTTGTGTATGTTTTTTGTTTCCATATGAGCTATTCAATTAGATGATCACTTGGTAAATACCAAGTATATGAAATCTTGGGCTTTGACCTGGGTATTATCGTGTCTTGGAGACCGTATCATTTCCATATGTAGCTTATCAGTTGAGTATTAATGGGAAACTTCGTGAAGTTGTTTATTCTCTGTTGAGCTATGAAACTTTCCTAATCTTTAATGAGTTAGTTGTTATCCTTTCAATCGTATCATATCATATTTATGGCATTGTGGGAACAAAATCGTATTGATTTCATATTCTTAGATTTACCCGATGTGGTTAATTATATGTGACAGTGTTTGCCTTATCCGTTGTGTGTATAAATATTTGGGTAGAGTATATATTCCACCCCATCACATCACTTGATTGTTACCTGGTTGCTAGGTTTACTTCACTCCATGTTTAGCTAGTATAGTTCGATGTTGATGATCTGTTTGATCGATTTGGATAAACCATGTTTGGTCAGTACAATAGTGACTTCGTCACCTTAACCCTTTCATTTTTTTATGGTAATTTAGATTACCTGGTTTGACTCGATTGTGGAATTTACCTTGGGAATTATCTATGAACTGTCATTATTAATTTGGTTCCAATGATCGGTAAAGAAGCAAATAGTATAATTTGGGAACTTCGATATTAGTATATCATGATGTTGAGCACTAATATGACTAAACTATATTTTTAGTTATTAATTCTATTCACTGCTAATACTGACAGTGATATCAGTTGATTGGAAAATGGATATATAGTTGACATTCCAGAATAATAAGTGTTTGATTAAGATACTCATAAAAATTTAATACTCAAGTATTACTCCATTCCAGTAACTATTTATTTAAACAAGAGTTTTAGACTTGTTTAATTCTTATGGTGCTCGAGTATAATTTTATAATGGATAATATATGAAGGATACAATATTTTTTTGGCATATATACTAAAAATGATTAGTATTATGTGATACTAGAATTTATTGAATGATATGAGAACAGTGGAATCTTGTATAATATATGGGTAAGTCTGTAATGTATCAGTAAATGGTTATTATAAGATTATAAATGTTAGATAATTTTTCCTTGCTCAATTTGGTAAATAAGGGTCGATTGGTTGACTCTAATAGTTGCATGATATGTATTGGGTTGTTACATTAAGTTATCGTATGTAAATAAAGTAAACATCTATGCATTTGTAAGGTGATTTCCGGAATTTTTATATTTATGTTGTGTATTTTTAGGTCAATTAAGTGAATCTAACTTAATATAGCATTTTGTATATGCAAATACTAGGTGACATAAGATATTATGGAAGATGTAGATCTTATAATGCTAGTTCATATGAAATGATAGTTGCTAATAATTTTGTAGATGAACTTCGTGAAAGGTGAAAGAAGGTTGAAGTTTAAAAGTTTGTGTTGTTCTATTAATTGAAGAAAGCTGAATTTGTATCACTTGATTATATTTATCATTAAATTATGTACTCTTACATTGTCAATTAATGAAAGGCTAAGTTATCCTAGTTATCCGTATCAATAACGAAAAGGGAACTCGAAAATATTATTGTCTTAAATCAATACGGTTGTATTTGATTTAAGGAAATGAAAATATGTTTAATAAATACCTTGTGTACTATATTGCATTGATGTGAAAATGAAGTTATTTACTAAGTACATATTGTGATTTGAAATTAAGTTTCCAGATTATAATGTATTGTTATCGGTATGAATGTATGTCATACATAGCATAATATAACGTTATTGTGTTAATGTTGATTTTAAGTGCTATGAATGATTGCATTTACAAATTATTAAAATAACAACTATAACTTGTTAAGGAACTTCTTATAGACATATATAAGAATGATATATATGTATAAATACATTTGTTATGGTATGGACATTAATTGATATTTAAATAAATGGATTGCAACCTTAACTTGGAACTTAACCTAGTATGAGGAATGCCTTATTTAACTATATTTATTTAATTAATGATCAAAGTATGATTTACTAGATGAATACATCATGTATATTTATATCTCGTAACCTATAATTGGTTAAGGCATAATATACTATCTCTAATTAAGTAAATGAAAATTGCGAAACTCTCATTATATCCTTAGGGTTGGAAACTACCGTTGAGAGTACCACTGGTTAGCAAGGATTGGAAATTCGGAATTAGTTAAACTAATTAAACTTGTTAAGATAAAATGTTCCGATTAACAAAAAAATTGGGCTATCTCATCATAGTCGATATTTTGTAGCACCCAATTAATGACTTAGGTCATTACTTGGCTCTTCTTTAACAACTACTATGATGTTATATCTTGTCAAGTTCCTCTAATTGTCTTGTTGTAAATCCATGGACTCATGTATGTTATAGTTACAAATACATATTTTCTATATGGTTAATTATTTTTTCCATCTTATGATGACTATGGGAAAGGGAGCGGACCCGTAGATGACGCAAGTCATTTCGAGATGCTTACTTCCCCTTAGTCATCCTAAGTTTACATATCAACACTTTCCCATGCAGGTTGATCCGTATTAGTACCTAGTACGCAACTTGAAAGTGATTGATACAATTCAAATTAGTCCTAATCTAGATAATATATTTTTAAGTGTAGGGTGAAAGATGAATCCCAAATGATGATTATGCCATCATGGAATTGGGCATGGCATACATGACTCAAAACTTTGGCCAAAGTAACACAAGTTGTTGATTGCGCTATCATGATTTCACCTAGATTTAAAGATGTAGGATATCAAATGGGTAATTGGTAACATATGCCTAGATATACACTTTAAATAATAACACTTGAATTCCCTTGAATAAATAAGGGAACCATAAGTATACTTAGTATACATATTTGAATAATTTGGACATGAGGGATTGGTTTTAGTCTGACTCATGCAACTGCATAAGGTTTATTGTTATAGGATGGATTAATTAAGATAATGTTGGTTCTAAATTATGTTAATTTAGAATAATAAAACATTATGATATGAAAAAAATCCCTTGTATTGAAGTCTTAAATGAGGATGTTACAAGAGCTAGAAGAATTCTAATAGTGGTAATTTTGGCAATAGGGTAAAATGTTTCAACATAATCTAAACTAGGTTTCTGAGTAAATCCTCTAACATATAATCTTGCATTGAATTTTTAATCTTACTAGCAGAGTTATATTTAATTTTATACAACCATCTATATCTTACAATGCTTCTTTTGGAAGAAAGAGGAACTAATTCCCAAGTATTATTCTTAACTAGAGCATTGTACTTTCAGCTTTTAAAGTATTAACCCACTTTTCCTCTAAGTTGGATTCTTAAGAAGATTGAGGTTAAACCTCATAAAAGGTTAAAAAGGAATGATAAGAATGTTGAGTGTGGTTCATCTTTCTTAGACTAGAAGGATGACAATTAGAAACCAAATTTTGAGCCCATTTAAGAATTCTAGACCAAGACATAGAGTCCCCCTCAATATCAACATCCATCATATCATAAGAAGGATGGTTAGCCTCTTGAAAATAATTTTTCATATTTTCCAAAGAAGGATTATCAAAATGAAGAGATTCGAACTCAGGTAACACAAAAGAGGGAAGAGAGGAGGATTCACAAAATGATTTCTCAAGAACATGAACATTCCTATTTTCTACAATCACATGTTTGACTAGATCATACACTCTTAATCCTTTTGTGTAATACCATATCCAAAAAATATGTAAGAATAAGAGGTAGGATCAATTTTTGTCTCTTAACTTTAGGAATAAGAAGAGAAGCAAGATTACCAAATATCTTAAAATGAGAAATATCATGTTTTTGTTTAGTCCAAACTTCATGAGGTGTAGTTTGATGTAAATATTTGGTTGGAATTATATTTATAATATGAACATTAGTTTTCATAGATTCATCCTATAGAAACTTAGGTACTTTAGGCACGCATGAAGCTTAGTCCTAGTAATTTTTATGATTTTCCAATTCTTCTTTTCAATTATGTCATTTTTTTGAAAATAATAGGGAGTTTTATTTCCTTTTAATTCCAAAAGACACACAAAACTCATCAAACTTCTTATTGAGATATTCACAACCATTATTAGTAATGATTCTCTTTATTTTCATAGTATCCATGTTTTCAACCAAGGATTTAAACTCTTGAAAATTATATAGAACTTACTTTTTACTAATGTAATAAGACCAAGTCATTATAGAAAATTCATCAATGAAACTAACAACATACAAGGCTTCACTAAGAGAGGGAACTTCCAAACTACCTCTTACATCACTATGGATTAACTCAAGCAAGATACACGAATTAGATCATGATGTTTTTGAAATGGTTAAACATGTTGCTTACCATGCAAGTAACTTCCAAAAGATTCATGGTTTGATTTCTTAGCAAACATAGATCCATGCAAAATAAAGGAAACAAACTTCCGTGGAAGATAGAACAAGAAATTTTATAAAATTCTCAAAGAAAATTCTCGAACAATGCAATAGAAATAAGAAGTTTGGCCATAAAACTCAAATAATCAGTCGTGAGAGGATGTAATGCACTAAAATAAATCATAGAAAAATAAAATTCTAAAAAACTACAAAAATAATGAACCAATGTTTCATGATTTTTTTAATAGAGTTACGCGGAACACGAAAAATCTATAAAACAAAGGAACTTGGCCACATAAAAAAGAAAAAACAATCCTGAAACACTTTGGAGACCACGTCTGAAAAGAAAAAGGTCCATAAAACAAAGGAATGATGTGGAATAAAGGAAAGTCCATGAAACAAAGCGAGAGACACAAAGCAAGAGATAATTTACACAACAAAGGAAACAACCTACAAGATAAAGAAAAGTATGTGGAACAAGGGAAGTCCGCATGATAAAAAAATTTCCATGAAACAAAGGACTCCACGAAACAAAGGACTCCACGGAATAAAGGATTCCATAAGTACAAAGGAATCATGAAATAAAGAAAAAAATGTGAAGGGCTAAAAAGTTGGACAAGTCTAAGGAAGGATGAACAAGACTTAAAAAATCCACGTAAAACTTGTAAAGCCATACAAAACTAATAAAATCCATGCGAAGACTACAAAAACCACAAAATTCACAAAAAAGGCCGCTATAGATTACGAGAAAACCAAAGATTACTAAAAATACTAAAGAAGCTTGTGATTGTCTCATGTAAAAGCCACAAAACACTTAAAACATGTACAAGACTTAAAATAAGTTGTGATAGACTTGGAAATGTCGCGGACGAAGGAAAAACCCGCGAAGCAAGGTAGAAAGTCGTGAAGGTCTTCAAAAGTGAAAAATAGTCGTAGATGATAAAAATACATTTAAACATGTAGATTCAACAAAAACTAGGTTTTAATCACACTCATAGATTTAAAGTACTAAAGTACATCACATTTATCTCAAAACACAAGAATTATGGTTTGTGCACCTTGTAAGGATGAGACATCCACATATTATTGATTAGGGTGTTGTGGATCTTGAAACTTTTTGTAAACTTTAGATCTACAAGATTTTGTACACCGAGAAAATCACAAACCAAAAAATCTATCACACACAAGTATAAACTCATGCTCTGGTACCATGTTAGGAAAATGTGGGAATATAAAATGTAAAATATTTGTAGATCCACCAAAATAGACAATTGATGATTATAGTTTATATTTGAGCAATGAGATGATAGATCACATTATAGAATGCATTAGAGATTAGATTAAGTACATAAACATGAAATAAACTAAACACAAGATACAAGATATAAGTGGGAAAACCATAAGGTAAAAAACCCACTAAAAATCACTTATCTTTATTGAGAAAAATATATGTTTCACCCAGCACTCCCACTATTTCCATAAATATATTCACACTTTCTTATTATTGGCTTGGCTTGTTTTTTTTCACTTGCATTCTCTTGTGTAGCTGATATCTAATGATATCACCATGTTTTATACCTAGTGGGTGACCGTTTAGGTCACTCTTACATTTTAATTTCAAATTTCAACCCCTGTGGGAATCAGTCATGCCTTACATTTATATTTTAAATGTCATGACCATTAGTCCTTAGTGGGTTTGTATTAAGACAATTCCCCACTTAATATTACAACCCCAACACCATCTAATTAATAACCTTCCAATAATTAACTAATATTCCCCATCATCACCAAATGATTAATGAAATTCCATTAATCAATTAATGTCTCTCCTCTTAGATAACAATTAACGTCGCTTTATTAGTTAAAATCCCTTTTAATTAATTAATTGCCCATTATTAATTAGTTACCCCTTTCCCCATATTTTATTCAATTAATATACCTTTATTAATTAAATATCATTCTCAAACCCCTCTAAACCCACTAATATCCCTCTATATTTCCTCCAAATAGCTTCTACAAGCTAACATTGGCATGTTTATTAATCTCAAATGATTAATCAAGCCTCCTCTAATTCCCATGGGTCATTAATCTTAATTAATTACCTCTAATAATATTTATCCAATTCTAATCCTACATATCTAATATCTCATATTCACTAAGAGTTTCACTTCTCCCAAAGATGAAAGCTAAATAAAAGATTTTTAACACCAAAATTTGCACCTTGTTGAATCGGGGATTCAACATTTCAATGAAACATGGGATGGTCTCTCAATATGGGACTTGACTATTGATACCATTCTTCAGAGAAGGTTGGCTCCTCTACCTATCCTAAACTAGCACTAAAAATACTCCTAATCTACCCTAAAACTAACACATCCAGGGACCATGGTTAGAGAGAGAGGAATAGAGGAAATCATAAAAACTAAGCTAAAAAGGGGTAGTGATAGCACCACAAAATAAGGGGATCAATTTCCATGTGGGATAAATGATAAGAAAATTAATAAAGTAGACGTCAAACAAGTGTGCCACAAATCCAAAATTACAAATCTACTCATTATACACACAAAACACAAAAAAAAAAAAAAGGAAAAACTTAAAAAATAACTCACCAAAGAAGGATTATGAGGCAAAAATGCAATGGAACATCAAACTAGGACAGAGAAATAGTCACAAAATAAGATTTTATTGCAATAAAAGTATGCACAGACTATTACATACATGGAAGAAGGCACAAAACACATGCAAGAGTCCAAATCCATAGGTTTGCAACTCACATCTATTTGGGGCACCATTTTGGCATTGTTCCTTTACAAATTCAGAGAAGGATCATTTACAATGAGATTGAGTCTCATTATATAGAGAAAATGGGAGAGAAAGAGGGGGAAAGAGAAAGGGCACACCAAATTACAACTCAACCACTAACAAAATGCAATGAATATTTTTACGACCACATGGACACCTAAAAAATCCATTTATGTATGTCATTCAACTTGCATAAGGAGGTATGGGTCCCATTTATCATTAAATTACAGGCGGTTAAAGTGGTTTCCCATTTCAAACAAGTAAAACTACCATTTATCCCTGCCAACGCATGTTTATATTTTTACCACCAAGACTCCATTAATTTCTAAATTTCTTGATGTTAAAATGAATCCCTTAGAGATAAATTTCCCATACAAATTTCATGAAATTTGGAATTTTTCATCGAATTTTATGGCCAAGAAACTATTATCACTTTGTTCTACGATTTCCCCTAAATTTTCCCTTTACTACGCAAAATTTTTCTTATTTGGCAACATTTACAACATTTCATGGGAAGTCTAATGTTTGAAAAATTTTATTCAACGTTTTATAGATTTAAACATTCCCCACAAGTCATGCAAGTCTATTTCTTTGTTATGTGGAATTTTGAATGTCTCGCAACTTTGCATTGTTCTTGAAGTCCACAAAATTCCATTTTATCATTTCATGAGTTGGGAGAACCCACGAGCGTTGCTCCTTGAAAACTAGGTGGAACATGAAGTTAATGTTCTATGGCTTCAACTTTGGTCAAGTATAACTTACTTCCCTTTAATCCACGGATCCTCATGGAATGTTCTCTTTGTACCATGGCCTATATAGAATGGCTTCAACATTTGTTGTGTGACATTTAAAACTGATGCCCATTTCCTTTTTGATTCACCACTCGCAGCCACATCCCTTTTTTTTCGTGGAATTTTAAATTGTGGGAACACTATTTTCAAAGAACCAACAAAGAACTCGGTGAGTGTTTCATGACTTTTCAACTTAGTCACTCATAACTTTGTTTCCTTTACTTTGTAGCTCTCATGGCGTGTCCTCTATGTGTCATGGATCTTCTTGAGAAAACCCATGATTTATTCTATGGAATTGACTAACTCCTTAGCACACCATTTTCCATGTGCACTCAAAACTAATCCTTGGTTCCCTATGTATCATGGCTTCCATTAAGTGAACTTCATCCTTTTTGTGTGGAATTGTGAAACCAACTCCACGGAAGAATAAATCTCCCAATTTTTGTGCAACATTATAACTAAAGGTCATAAAGCACTTAACTCTTTAAACAAAAACTAAGTCTAAAGCTTGAATTTCCTTTGTTCCATGAGTTAGGAGAACCTATGGAATACTACAATTCTCCCTTTGTTTGACGGATTAGGATAACCTATGGAACATTAAGTTCCTAAATCCATGGAAAACTAAAAAAATGTGTTCCATGACTTTTTCCAAAAAAAAAATCTCTAAGTCCAAAATTGGATTTTGGAATTGTCAAAATTGCATGGGGGTTATTTAATAAAACAACAACCTAGTACTCCCCTCCCAAAACAAACCATGACCTTTTAGGACAAAAAAATCCATTTTCTCATAGGATCACTCTAACACTAAAAAGCTTGTAAAAGTGAGAAAAACATGTTGAACCATGTCTTGGTTTTGTTTTCATTGATGACATGGTGCATTGATGGAAAAGAGTGAGTGATGAGGTTTCAAATCTTCAAGGGCATGAAGGTTGATTTGTAGTGCCTTCACAAAGTGGTTTAGTGTCTTCACAAGGTGGTTTCACTATGGCTTCTTGAGTAGTCATGGTGGTTTCAGGGTGTTCAATGCTTGGTTGGGGAAGTTAGTGCCCACTAGAGTTATGGATATGCTTGGTGTACACTTCTCAAGTGTCCTGCAAGTCTAAAATGATGTTCCAAAAGTGTACAAAGGCTTTTAGGATGATCATTAGGTCATGTCTTATAAGTCATGGTTGGAACTAGCCCATTTAGGCCTAGTTCAAGGACCTAATGATATGTATGAAGAAAAATCAGGCCATGTCAAGCCAATGTAAGCATGGGAGGTGTCTAATAACATTGTCTAGAGTCCTCATGTGAAGCTACATGTCATAATTCATCACTTAGAGGTAAATTTGAGGTCTTTCCTATCACTTCCCCTAATAACAAGTAGTGTAGGCATGAATAAATGAGATTGGTCATGATTGTAAAGGTTCATTTATGAGAAACCAATGTGTAGGGAAGGTGGAGGAAGGTTTTATAGAGTTGTGGTCCAAGTTTCATGCAAATATGAAGAAAATTTTTGAAGTTATGAAGATTTTAGCTCTATTGGGCTTCTAAAAATCACTCTCTCGGCTCAAAGGTCATCTTCAAAGAGCTTAAATGCATGTAAAATTATTTCATGGTGTCTTAATGCCTTCACCAGTGTTAGAGAACTAAGCTAAGAATGATCCAAATAAGGAATCAAGTAAAATGGTGCCCTATACTCAATGAACAATCTTTAAGAGTGAAAGTCACTCCAAACCCTCCTGAAACCCTAAGACCAAAGTGATGGGAAAAAATTGAATTGTTTGACCACAAAATCACTTGTGCAAGAAAATAAAATCACTCAAGGTTATAGATAAGTCTTTCTAGTCCAACTTGACGGTATTTTTTGTTTTTCAAACATGACTGTACCATACTGATTTAACCATGTTTTGCAAGTGTTTTTGTATGTTATCTTGTCTAGATGGTCTCAAGCTGTAAGTAGTGGTGTGGGAGGTTTTTTTATACATGTTCTTAAATTCCATGAAAATATGGGGTGAGCTATGGGAGAAATTTGAGTGATCCTTGACAAACTTGGTCACCTACCGTTAATGGATAACTTTGCCAAAAACCAGTCATTTGGGAATGAGATTCTTCTTGATGAAAGAGCTTATTTTCAAGTTCTAAATGACTTTTACATGTTTTATGGGCCCGATATAATGTTCTAAATCTATTTTCATGATAAAATGAAGTGAATTTGTGTACAACTCTTAAGGGATTAAAATTTTCATCTCGGAATAGTCAAGAACGACAATGTTTTGAGCATGTAAACTAGATACTTATCTTTCAAAATAAGGTTGATCATGGTGGATACCCAATTTTTAAGTGTGAGTGCAATAATTTTTGTGAAATTGAAGCTTTTTATGTGAAA
Organism: Taxus wallichiana var. yunnanensis; assembly: GCA_018340775.1. Lineage (NCBI taxonomy): Eukaryota > Viridiplantae > Streptophyta > Pinopsida > Cupressales > Taxaceae > Taxus > Taxus wallichiana. The sequence goes on from CM031235.1 coordinate 505,052,791, forward strand.
TGCAAGCAAAAACAAGATTGGTTCTTGGTTTTTATAACCCTACCTGAGTGTGCCTTGGATATCATGCAATGTTGATCTATTTTCTATGGAATGAAACAAGATATGGACCTGTAGAGTTACAAAACACTCATATCCTCCTTTAAATGTTTCTTTAGAGCCATGGCTAGCTTGGTAAGTGAGTTAGTTTTTAAATCTTTAAATAGGTCTCCTTGTTCAAGAAAAACAATTTGTACATTTTCCTAATGCATGCTTCATGAACAAAATAATGATGATTTTCCAATTATTTTCAATTGAAGATGTTATATAGTTCAAAAATCATCTTCCACAAGATTTTAAAAGAGTTTAAAACTTGTTCCTTGTAAGTTTTCAAGCTCTTCCATGACTGTGATATGAGTACTTCATGATTGTGCTTACAAGAGTGTGATGAATAGTTTAGAAGGAGTCTTCAAACTTGATATTATGAGGTCCAATTTCTTGTTAGTGGTGTATAACCCTTGTATATTTAATGCTCTTGAATGCATGGATATATTTGAGCTCATAATTCTTCTCATTCTTTAAGTTCAAGATTGTGTTTACTAATACTAGCACTTAGTGCTCTCATAAGTGCTTTAATGAATTTTGAAGGCACAATGGTGAGGAATAAATGATGTAAAGTATCTAAAGAGATAAAAGGAGTATGTAATCTACTCACATGTTTGTGCCACTTTGTGCGTGGTCATAAAGTGCTAAAATACAAAACAAGTTCTTGTTATGCTAGAAGACAAATCAAAAATGACCATTACAAATGGGTGTTATTCAGAGAGGTCTGTTTGGAATCTCGATTAGTGTAACTAAATGTCGAGTATTGTGAAATATTTTTTTGTTCTCCATAAGTGCATGAAGAGTTATGGAAGTTCATGAAATGAATAATTTTGCATCGACCTCCTAAAAAACTAATCATTACTAGTTAACGGTTTTATGATGTTAGTTAGTCTTCCTTGTATGAGCTTGAAAGTGATAGAAGTTGTATATGTGAGAAGTGGAAGTGTTAGAGACATGTTATAATTTCATTCTCTTATATATGTATATTCTTTATGCATGAATATGTTGTTGAAAAAATGAGAGAGCTGATAATGTATTGAGGCTAGTAGATCTAGGAGAATGTATATGAGAATCTATGAGTAAATTTAGGATCATTATTTGTTATCTAAGTAACTATGTCAAGGGAGTGATCAAATTTGATGTCAAGACTAAGTATAATCTTATAAAAATTGAAAGTAGGTGTTTTCATGCAAGTTGTATCTTACAAATGAGTCAAGTAGGTGCTTGATTAGATTTTGAAGTCGATGTTTCATGTTGAGTGGGTGTTCAACAAGTTTGAGACTTTTTAATCTTTCATTAAACAAATTTTCATGCATAGTACATTAGTAAAAAAATTCTTTCATGCTTTCCCACCTTAAATATTGTCTTTCTATGGTTTATACTATTGATTTCTCTTAGATTATGTTGTTGATTATTCATAAAAAAAAAAGTAAAGAAATTGAATTGACTTTCAAATTTTGAATTTTCCTATTTCACCCCCAATCTCAGTACCTAGATTTCCAAAAATTAGTATCATATCTTGGTCCCTTTATAGTGATTTTAATATCTCAAAGGAGGTCCAGATAAATCAAGCATGGCAAATAATCAATCACAAAGTGGTTTTCTACCTCCAAGGAAGCTCTCTTTAAAGGATCTAATTATGCATTTTGGAATGTTATAATGAATACTTACCTCATATTTCTAGGCTTTGACATATTCCATTTCATCCACACCTCCAACTAATATAGTAGGTAAGAGAGAAAGTGAAATCAATTCCAAAGCTATGAATGCAATCCTATACGAAAAGGAAGAAGCTAAATTCATAAAATTTATACATTGTACCATAGCCAAAGATATTTAGGAAAAATTTTATGCCATCTATGAAGGAGATAATATGGTCAAAGTATCCAAGTTGCAAACCTACATTAGTAAATTTGAGAGCCTGAGAATGAAGGAAGGTGAAATTATTGCATCATGCTTACAAAGAATAGATGAAGTGATAAACCTTATTAGATATTTAGGAGAGAATATAGAGGATGTTTTGGTTGTCAAAAGGTATTAATATCTGTGTCTACTAAGTATGAATCCAATGTTTTAGTTGTGGAAGAAGCCAAAGACTTGAGCACTCTTAAAATGGATGAACTTCATGGTATTCTAACTGCCTATGAAATGAGAACAACTAAATAAAAATCAGTCAAGAAAGAAGTAGCATTCAAGGATGATAAGGAATCCCAAGCAAAGAAGAGAAAGGTTTAATCTAACATGGAGGAGGATGATGAGAAAATTGAAGCCATGTTTGTTAGGAGGTTAAAGAGAGGGTCAAGAAAGTACAAGGGAAAGCTACCATTCAAGTGCTTCAACTATGGTCAAGTTGGTCATTTTGCATCCAAGTGTCCTAACAAGAAAAAGGGAGATCAAGATGAACATGATGAAGAAACCTCTCATAATCAAAATAATAAATTCAAGAAACATGAAGGTAAGAATAAGTACTTCAAGAACAAGAAGAATTTCTATACCAAAGAGGCATCAAGTTCATCTAAAACAAGTGACTCCAACAAATCTGAAAGTGAATATGAAGGTATGTAAGCTAAGAATCTATTCATGGCCATGGAAGTGATCTATGTTAGCAACTCAAAAGGTAAAAATTAGTTTGTATATGAAAACTCAGATGAGGAAGATGCAGGAGTAAACCTTGAAGTTGAACTAGTTAGTTCTCTTGAAGAATTAAAACTCCAAAGGAAGAAGAGTTAAAAGATGAATTAACTTTTGAGATACTATGAAGAGTAGATCGGTATTCATGAGAAAAGACTAAGAAAAATATCAATGACATGAAGAGGTAATCAAGGAACTTGAATCAAAAATAGAGATGATTGAAGCATCTTTAAAATTCAAGAAGGAAGACACCTAAAACTCAAATCGAGTTAGAGCTATTGCAAACTCAATTAGATCATACTTCAAGAAAATTGAATACTTATCACAGTTTTTATAAAATCTAAAATGATCTAGATGAACTCCTAAGAAAGAAAAGAGCTTTCAGTGAAAAAAATTGGAATAGGATTTAAGGAAGAACATAAGGATGATGAACCAAAAAGTAAGAATGTGATCAAGATCACTCAAGAACCACCTAAAGCAAGGAATTTTGATGTCAAGAAGAGATACAATTCAAGAAAGAAATTTGATGCGGGATCATCTCTCCTAGGGCCTCATTTTGGTTTGACAATTCTAGTTTTGGTGTGTAAGGTGTTATAAAAAGTCTAGAGGTCATTTAAGTCATTGAATTCATGTCATGATATTTAAGTGAAGACAATTTTCAAAAATTCAAATAAATATTTTCCCTCCAATTTTTTAATTTTAATTAGTAAACAGGTTTAAAGACCATTCTTGGTCTATATTGATGAGTTATTGGTCTAGGTGTTTGAGATATATGTTAAGTTAGTTAAGTCATGAAGACTCATCATGTGTGTGAAAAGGAGAAATTGATGTACTCAAGGTTAAAATGTTTGAATCTATTATTTTTGAGTCAAGAAATGCAAATAAGAAGTTATTTAGGGTTAAATATAGTGGATATATGAAGAGAAACTCACATTTTAGAGGGTGGTTACTCAATGTGAGGAGACTCCTCAAGGATTACGAGAAGAATAGGTACGAGGAGATGGAATTTTGTATGAAATACAATTAAAAGAAAAACAACTTTGTTTTGGGTATAGTCCACTATCTTCATTGTGCATGGATTTTGATTTGTTTTAAGTATTTATGGATTAATCACTTATTATTAGGTAGGATGAGAATTTGTAAAGTTGGATTAAATCCTTTCGGGAGGAATTGATAAAGAATTAAGGGATCAAAGTCTTGATCTCTAGCTTGAGGCTATTATTTTGATTGTTTATTTTAGTAAGATGGTAGTTTACAATTCTTTTGGTTTATTTGGTTTATGCTCTTAATGATGAAGTGTTTAAAACTGATATTACGTTGTGTGGAGTTTATTGTTGTGTTATATCAAGGATTTATTGACATACTCTCTTTTTGTGCTTCTTTCTACAACAAGATACCTTCAAGTCTGATTATGTCGGTTTATCTTGGAGAATAAGGAATAATAATTGATTAGTGAATGAAATAATTTTTAATAACTCATTAGGAGGTGTTGAAATCTTTTTTATAAGGTTTGATTCTTGAAGGAAAAGAAGATTCAAGAATTAGGAGAAATGCTCATTGAAGGTAAAACCATATCTTTCACATTAACATAATAAGGAAAGGTCTCATTTCTATATGAACTGATGAATTATTTTTCCTTTGTGTTAAGCTAGACTTGTTCTAAGGATGAATATAGAATTAATGTTTAAGATTTGGACAGGTTATGAAGCATCTCAAGTACTTGAGATAACCCTCTATAGGGTTTGATGAGAGTTACACTTAAAATCCATTAAACATTTTATCAAGGTTTTAAAACTTGAATAAATAATCTTCTTATACCCCTTTTTCATTCACAAGAATTATTTTTCTTTGAAATGTTTGTAAAAGTAAGAAATTGTGACAGTCTAAGATTGGACCTATAGAAGGAGTTTCTAGAGACCTAAGGTTGATGGGAATAAGTTTTGAAGACCTTGTATGCATTTTCAAATCTTGATATTGTTTAGAAATTGTGAACACATACTGTAAAACATATTTTAAAAGGTTTAAGATCTTGAATATTCTAAATAAATCCTTTCTTTATATGACCATTTTGGAGTAAAGCGTAGGTGATGATTTTAGCAGGCTAATTACAAGATCTTCCAACAATTAAATGTCTTAAGGAGAAAAGTAAAGCTTAGAATTTTAAAGATTAATTCCAGAGGACTAATATAAACCCATGAATATGATTGGGAAGGAGGGAAGTCCATAAATTTTTCTCATTTCATGATAGTGAAGGTCGATCCTATGAAAGCTAGAGAAGAGGATTTGATTTCAAACTTGAAAATTAAGACTTGTACTTTGAACTAAGCTTTGAAAATTGTTACATTTCATCTAATAAGCATGATGAAGGTGATTGTGAAGGTTTTAAGGATTGAATACAGTTCAATAAGACACAAATTTTACCAGATACGTGTACGAGACCTTGTGAAGTGTAAAGAGGCATAATTTAGTAGCTAGAAGATTGATTTTTAGAGGATTTTTTCAAAACAAGTCTTCTGAAACTTTTTAGACAAGAGAAATAAGATAATGGATGCTCTAAAACCTAATTTATTTGATTATAAGGTCATCTTATTAAAATATATGCTTGGAAAAAAAGAGAATCGGGAGTTCTTATGAGAAGTAATAAGCTAAGAGATTGGGAGTGGGGAAAAGGTCTTAGAAAAATAGTTGAAAAAAATTGCCGACACCATTAGAGGCCTAAAGTGTACTTAAATTTTTTTCTTTAATCTTGGAAACTTGTAGTTTGTTCCAACTACCATCCTACTAAAAACATTACCTTAGGAAGCTAAAAGGATAGTTTTGAGAGAGATAAGAGAATTAAGTTCTTTATTGTTTTGATCAATCTTGTTAGTTGCTTTTTGCATGGATTATACCTATGACGTAGGTTGAAATGTTTACATAGGCCAATTTAGGCTTTTAATACAAAAAATTACATGTTTTGTGAAGGTTTTTTTACTTGAGAAAGTGAACTATTTGTCAATTTTGAGAAATTTGAGATCATTGAATCCATTTATATTGTTGAATGAGTTGATGTTATATGATGATATGAATCAACATCCCATGCAATAAGGTATGGTCACTCTTTCTATGGATATTTTTCATGAAATATGTTTGGAAACAAAGCTTCAAGGTGTAGGAGACATGCAAAAGGTCATGGAAGAAAGGTCTAATAGCCCGAATTACCTTTCACTCTCAAGGTTAAGATATGGAGTGGTACATAGATAGTGGATGCTCAAATCATATGACAAGAAACAAGAGAAATTTCATCTCTTTAGAATAAACTACATTAGGAACAATGACATTTGGTTATAATACATTAGTTAGCATAGGAAAGGGCACATTAAGTCTTAACAATGGAAATACAGTCACTGAAAATGTGTTGTATGTAGAAGGTCTGAAACACAACCTTTTGAGTGTTAGTTAGATGTGAAAACAAGGATACAATGTGGTATTTCATGATAAAGGATGTGACATAAGGAAGAAAAAGTCAAGTAAGGTGGTTGGCAAGGCCAAAAGAACCAAGAATAACATGTATGTCCTAAAATAAATAAACAAAGAGAAATGCTTCACTTGTCAGGTGGATGATAGTTGGCTTTGGCACAAGAGGTTAGGCATCTTAATTTTGACAATTTTTAAGATCAGCTCCAAGGGATGTGTAAGAAACATTCCCAATATAACTAAACATGCTAATACTCTTTGTAAAGCATGCCTACATGGAAAACAAAATAGAAGGATCTTTAAATACAAAGAGTATTCTACTACAAGGCCTATAGAGTTGATTCATACTGATCTACTAAGACCAACTAGTAATGAAAGCATATAGAGAGAGATAATTTATTCTATAAATTGATGACTTCATAAGGATGGAGTGGGTTTCCTTCCTTAAATATAAATCGCAAGCACTAGAAAGGTTCAAAACATTCAAAGCACTAGTTAAGAATGAGAAAAATATAAATATTAGGAGCTTGAGATCTGACGGGGGAGGATAATTTTGTTGAAATGAGTTTTGCGAGACAAATGGGATAAGAATTCAATTCTCAGTAGAAATAACACCTCAACAAAATGGGGTAGTGGAGAGAAAAAATAGGACAGTACAAGAAATAGAAAGAACTATGTTGAATGAATCAAATTTGTCAGATGGATATTGGAGGGATGTAGTTAGCACAACATTATACATCTTGAATAGAGCTCAAATCAAAATAAAAAGCAAAAATAAACCTTATGAGATTTTGAGAGGAAGACCTACAAGTGTAAAGCACCTAAGAGTGTTTAAAATTAAGTGTTTTATTAAAAGAGATGAAGACAAACTTGGAAAGTTTGGTTCAAGTGTGATGAAGGCATATCCTTGGGTGACTCAATAGTTATCTCAGCATATAGGTGGTACAATAAAATCCAATAAAATATAATAGAGAGCACCATTTTCACAGTTGATTAATCCTATTCAAAAATACTAAAACCCAACCTAAGGAAACTCCCCAAAGCACTAAAAATCAGGATGATGATGAAATTACAAAAATTGATCAAGAAGAAGAAGATGAAGATGAAGAAAGACCATACATAAAATCTCCTTTAAGATAGGTTAAGAGGGATCATCCACCAAATCATATCATAGGAAACAAGGAAGCAGACATACAAATAAGAAGAAGGTTGAAAATCATTCAAGATCAAGAAAACATTGCTCTCCTATCCAAAATAAAACCAAAGAATGTTATAGAGGCCAACAAGGACCAAAATTGGATCAATGCAATGAATGAAGAACTGGACCAAATAGAGAAAAATTAAACTTGGGAACTTTTCCCTAGGCCCAAGAACAAAAAAATCATTAGAACTAAGTGGGTATTTAGAAATAAGCTAAATAAAAAAGGTGAAGCTACAAAAAATAAGGCAAGGTTGGTTTACAAAGGGTATGCTCAGGTTAAAGGAGTGGATTTTGATGAAACATTTTCTCATATGGCTAGAATGGAGGCTATTAGGCTCTTCTTGGCATATGCAGCATACAAAGGATTCAAAGTATATCAAATGGATGTAAAGTCAACATTTTTGAATGGGCACTTGAATGAGGAAGTCTACATTGAACAACCTGGTGGCTTTTCTCTCACTAAGGACAAGGATTATGTTTATAGGCTAAAGAAGGCATTGTATAGTCTTAAGCAATCCCTTAGGGATTGGTATAGAAGATTGGATAAGTACTTGGTTGATCAAGGATTTAGGAAAGGAGTATCTTATAGCAATCTATACATAAAATAGGAATAACATCATTTATTTTTTGTTGTTGTCTATGTTGATGATATAATATTTGGAAGTGTGTTGGTGAGAACAAAAATTGATATGAAAAATTAGGTGTCTCCACCAACATTCATAAGGCTACGTCCCTCTTTATTGAATAGTTCAACTCCCATTTTGAATGATAACTAATCTATTCCTACCTAATTTTTTTGGGTTTCCCAAATAGGTTGGGGATCACACACAAACACACCACTAAACCTATGGAAAAGTGATTGTATGGGTTATAAGGGAGGAAATTATAATGACAAGGGGTGTGTTAGAAATTCTAGGAATTGAGGGGGTGTGTCGGTGCTCTTTAAAACTTCTGAAACAATCTATAATTTTTCAATTATACACAATCAAACTATCTTAACTATGATGAAATATAACCATTCAACCATGAGAGAGAGAGAGAGAGGGAGAATAAAACACACATGAACACATGAAGATAAAATATTTAATGTGGGAAACCCATCTCAAGATAAAAACCCACTAAAACTAGATAACTAGCTTGGGCAATTATCCTATAAAGTTACAATGATTTCACCCTATGGTGATCACCCACTCACCTTGGAGTACCCACTCCAATACAAAATCAAGCACCCACTTGAATACAAGGAAAATTACCCACTTTATATATTTTGCAATTACCTACTTGCTAGAGAAGCGGTAACTTCAAATTGTTGAGAAACAACTCATAATTTTGTCATAGAAATTTTGATCACCTTCTTCACCTGGTTACTTACACAAACCTAATGTGATCACTATTTCAGATCACCAATTTATGTTGCACCTCTCTTTTCCATTTTCCACATCATAATTTTTCTCTTTTCAGCAAGCCAAAACTCTCCTCCTATCAACCACATTTACATGCTTAAAAAATGAGCTTATGGAAAAAGAACAATTCTCAAACATAACTCTTGACTTTTCATATTCAATGAATCTTCACATGACTCACTCTTCTATACATCTAAACATGACTTTTGAATTTTTCATGTTCAATTACTCTTCACATGACTAACTCTTCCATACGTACAAGAAAAATGAATATGTCTTCACAAAATTGTCTGAAATTTGTGTTCTTGCATCGGACATTTCAACCTCAACCCCAATGACTTTTGATCTTCACTTCCCTTTTCTCTTTACCTAGATATCTTGTCCACTCACACAAGAGGTAATTGGTTTGTCTTCTAAAATGCCTCAAATTTGTCTTTAAGTGCTTTTAATAGGTTTCAATTTTATCTTTTAATCTACGATTTTGGAATATTATTTTGTAGGACATGAAGATGAGAAGGATTCTTTTCAAATCTCGACATCGATCATGACTTATGATATTCCATTTGGACCTATAAAATGGTCTTGTAATGGTTCATGTGACTCTTTACCTTTCCTTCACTTGATTCTTCTCGATTCCTCTAAATCCTTAGCATTGTATCCTTATTCATACCTTATTCTTATACATTCATCATGCATCTCAATTCTTCATTTAATTTATAGAGGAAAGATAACTATAATGATGGATCACCACAGTTTTTCTCATGAAGACTGAACTTACATATAATGTCAACTTCATCTTGTGATCTAGGTATACCAACTGTAGAAATACATCACTAACATTCAAGGCTTGAAGATCATATATAAATAAGAATCAATGAAACTATGAGTATTATGCAACTTTTTCAGGCCCATCAGCAAATTCTTAATACTAGACCTTCTCTTTGTCGTATGTCAAGACCTATTTTTTCATGTTCCAAGACCTTCTTGTTGTCATATGTCAAGAGCTTATTGTTGTTGTGTGTCTAGAACTTTTTGTTGTCATACGTAAATACCTTTTTATGTTCATGCGTCAAACCATTCTTGTTTTCATACATCAAGACCTTCTTGTTGTCATGTATCTAGACCTTATTGTTGTTATACGTCAAGACCCTCTTGTTGTCATGTGTCTAGACCAAACTTCATTTATTCACTTCTACGTGTACAAAAACTTACACAAAACCCATGACTGGTTGTAGCATGCATAGTATTCAAGTGGTAGGAAAGATAAAAGCATCTTCAATTCAAAAAAAATCACACACTTTGCTCAAAACACTTTGTGATAAATTAGAGGACATCAAGGGCTATCTAAACACTAAATTTTTCTTTGTGAAGCATTTTGCATACAACTATACCTACATGTTTCACTAAAAATAGTAATTTTATGTAGTTTACGAAAATCCTATAGATGCACAAGTTGATTTTCATGACCCCTGGAGAATCCTTTGAATGTCTAAGACCTTAGATGAGCTTTTATAATTAATTTTATGTCCATACCTTGCATATTTCTTCTATCGCTCAAGGAGAGAGTTATGGAGGACTTCAAACCAACTTAGAAAAATGGTTAGAACTTTTTCATTTCACCATATTTTGACTTCAAACCTTTTGCATTAGATTTTTATCCAAATTTCCTCCAAAAATATCTCTTATGAATTATCTAAAGAGTCCTTTTCAATTTAACACAACTACTAAGAAGTTGAAGTGCTTAATTTGGCCTTCTTAAAAACCCAGTTTTGGAGAATTTGAATATCGTGAGAAATTTTCTTCAAATTTTGATGAAAAATGACATGAAGCACTACAACACATCCCTCTACATGCTTCATACCTTGGTTGCTCATAAATGAGCCTATACTATTCAGACCAATATCATTTTCTCATGACTTCACTATTAGTTCTCAAAGGCCTTCAAAAGCTAAAGTAAGCCATGTAGATGCTCATAAATGCTCTAGTAAATGTTTCTAGGCTCCTCCTATGCTTACTTATTATTTTTATGACCTTATTTTTGCCCATACACCTCATTAGGCTCTAGAACTAGGCTAAATGAGCTAGTTCTGTGTGAACTGACTTGCAACACTTGACCTGATGATCACCCTAGAAGCTCTTACACATCCTAGAAACATCATTTCATACATGCGGGACACTTGAGCCAAGAAAATCAAGCATCTTCATACGTCCATTAGACTCCTACCTCACTAAATCTGTTAGCATAATTTAGCATAGGCATATTTATTGCATTTTATTGCATTGTCTTTTATTTAATAATGTGCAACATGAGCACTCTAGTCTAGTAACTTGCATTCAATATTGTTATGTTGGATAACATTCAATATTGGTATTAGTAGTAATTACATGTGCATGTGAGATGGGTCTTATCATCTCGTAGTTGGTGTCTGCTAGGGTGTCATGTCTATCCATATGAGGCTGTCTAATATCTATAAATATTACAGCTCTTGCATTGTAATGTAATCTGATTTCATGATCAATAATATTTGTGAGGCTTCCGTCCCTCTTTGGTCATTGCAATCTTATTCTATTCTATCATTTGGTATCTAAGCTATACCATTATTATCATTTGGTATCAGAGCAGGTTCTATCCAAGCAAGGTTGAAGAGGAGCACTATTGGAGAGGATCCATTGGAGAAGAAGATCTGCATCAAAGGAGAGCCATTGAAGCATCCTGCAGCCTCCATTCCTCCCAAGCATCCATCAACTAAAATTTGACCTATCCACTTATTTGGAAGGTAAATTTTTTTATTAGTCATTGGCATAGCCAATTGATCTAACATATTGGTGGAATATTTCAGATTTGGAGATCTTTAAAAAAAAAAAAGGAGAAAGATCTTGAAAAAAATTGCAGATCTAAAAAAAAAAAAAAAAGATTTGTGAAAAAAAAAAAAATCTTAAAAAAAAAAAAAAAAAAAAGGAGAGAGATCTTGAAATTTTTTTTGCAGATCTAAAGAAAAAAAAAGATCAGATCTAAAAAAAAAAAAAAAAAAAAAAATTAGATCTGAAAGTGGAGGTGTGAAGAATTCGGGAGCAAAGGTTGAAGCAGTCCCGTCAACAAAATTCCAGCAGATAGCTCTTAGAAAAAGAACGTAACTTTTTCATACAATGTCGGATTGATGTGCTGTTTTTTTTTCTGGAAAGATAAGAAGGAGACGCACAACTTTACAGTTTACATCATCTTCAGATTCGGCCTCTACATGTGACGAAAAGTCTGTACAAGTCGGATCATTTTTTTCGAAAAAAAAATCAGATCTAGCTGGTAAATTGGTAAGATCTCAAAAATAAGATTCTGATTCTTCTGAAATTTTGTGGGTTTCAATAAAAATATTGTATGATGCTGCTATCAAAATTTTAGAAAAACCTAGATCACGGTTTGTGAGAAAAGGTGAAAACAATATTCAGATTGTTTGTTTGGATCTTGGGAACAAACAGGTCAGCGGTTCAATTCCCACTCTCTCCATATTTTTCTTAAATTATTTTTTTGGAAAATTTGGAGAAATTAAAAATTTTGGGAGATTTCTAAATTTAGAAGCTCACCAAACACATTTAGAGCCACCGCTAAATTTAGCGGAAAAACACCTATTGGGGGTAAAAATATTTTTGGCCTAAATTGTGTATTTTGTGATTCTAGACCCTTTTTTGTAAAGAGGGGGGACACAAAAACTTCATTTTGATGTACTTTTGGAGCATGTTGTAGTAATCTTGGTGCATAAAGTGAAAAAAAAAAAAAAAAAAAAAAATTTTCATTTTATGTTTGGTTCTATCACACGAGATCTTTGATCTCATAGCAGCGTTCGGTATATACGGTGCCTCTGGGAAGCGCTTACGGGTGATGCCGTCGCGACTACTACTGCACTTAATGCCTAACATAGCTGCCTAAACGTCGTCTGGGCATCGACCCTATAAAATCGACGGGGAGTAATAAGGACACAATACACACACATTTGAGCCCTCCCATCCGTTTGTGCTTGCACAAACCCCTCTCCGTACTTTGTCTAAGTACCACGTACTAAATTCTTTCACGTGCGTTAACACCTCTTTCCGTCTTGTGGGTATATTGAAAGGGTGATCTTCTTCCACGTACCGATGGGTATATCGGAAGGGAGCGTATATAGAAAGGTTTGGTATATCAGCCTGACGGTATATTGAGAGGGAGACCATAAACTTGGAGTGATAAGAGCCTTACCCTTTGTCAAAAATTCAGAGTTTCAAAAATTCAGATTGCAGAAATGGGTGCACAAGCACCAAAGTTCTTCTTGCCAGATTCACAACTGCTTAGAGGAGACAACTATGCTGCATGGAAACCGAAGATCAAGACATTACTTGAGTTTGAAGACCTATGGACAGTTGTAGATGGAAAAACAACAAGATCACTTGATGATGGAAGACAACAAGTTCAATTTGACAGGGCCAATCAAAAGGCCAAGTTGATCATCTTGTTTGGCATAACAGACGATGTGCAACCCCACATTAGAGATGCCACATCGGCCAAGGATGCATGGGATAAGTTGAGCACAATCTATGAGGCAAAGAACAAGAATGCCATCCTCAACCTACTATCACAACTGCATACTCTCAAGTTCAAGCACAATGAGAAGGTTGAAGTTTTTTGAGATGAGTTGCTACTTTGAGGGCATCTCTATTGGCATTGGGAAAAGAGATAAGTGATGAAGACCTCGTACCAATTGTGTTAAAGCACTTCCTCCTTCCTACTGAGAATCTTTGTGACAACTATCAATATGAGTGAACACACAGTCACCTTTGAGAAGTTGGTCAATCTACTTCAACAAGAAGAGGTAATGAACAACAAAGATCATGAAGATGAGCAAGCACTATCTTCCAATCATAAAGGAAAGGGAAATTTCAGTCCAATCACAAGAAGTCCCAACAAAATCAAAGTCAATGAGACAACACCAAGAAGTGTCCCATTTGCAATAGAGGGGGACATGACATCAAAGATTGTTGGTACAATTCCTACAAAAAGGGTTCATCAAGTAATTCAAAACCCAATAACCAACAGGGTAACAATAATTCAAATAAAGGGAAGTCCAACAACAACAACAATCAAGGGCAGAAAAATGGTAATTGGCAAAGAAAACCCAAACAACAAGGGTACATTGCCGAACATGAGGATGATTCAGATGAAGGACACCACATGTATTCTGCTCAATTTGATGAAGAAACCAAGTCCACACAAGATATTTGGTATGTTGACTCGGGTGCAACTCGACACATGACTGGATGCGTAAGGATTGGTTCTACACACTACGTGACTCACCTAACAAGAACCATGTGTCATTAGGTGATGACTCATCATACAATGTCAAGGGGATTGGAAACATTTCACTACCTCTTGGAAAGCATGACTGCAAAATCACAAATGTATTGTATGTACCTGGGTTGACCAAGAATTTGCTATCAGTTAGTCAACTCCTTGATCACAACTTGAAGTTAGATTTTGACAGTAATAATGGAAAAAAAGTGTGCTTGATAAGAGATAAGTCAAGAGGTTCCAAGATTGTAGCAAGAGCCTCCAATGTGGGACGCATGTTCCAACTTGATTTTGTCCATAAGGATGACCAAGCTTTAGTGGCCAAAGACACACAATCTGCAGAACTATGGCATCGCAGATATGGTCACATCAGTTTTGGCTATCTCCAAACACTTCAAAAGGGCAACATGGTGAAAGGATTGCCTACACTCAAGCACAACAACGACAAGTGTCACAATTGCCTAGCCAGAAAGCAACACAGAGTACCCTTCCAGAAGAACACATATAGAGCTAAGGGAAAGCTTGATTTGGTGCACACCGATCTTTGCGGGCCCATGCAACCAAGTCATTCTGGATGTCAATACTTCATGCTTTGTGTTGATGACTACTCAAGAAAGATGTGGATATATTTTCTAAGAAACAAGAGTCAAGCCTTTGAGACATTTCAGAAGTTCAAAGCACTTGTTGAGAATGAAGTTGGTCGCAAGATCAAAACTCTCCGCTCAGATCGAGGGGGGGAATTCACAAGCAATGAGTTCAAGACTTACCTGGAAGCTCATGGGATTCATCGACAAATGCCTCCTACTCACACACCACAGCAGAATGGTATAGTTGAGAGAAGGAATTGTACTATCATGGAAATGGTGCGATGTATGATTGATGACTCAGGTTTAACAAAGACATTTTGGGCAGAAGCTGCAAGAACTGCAGTCTATTTGTTGAATAGAGTGCCCATAGTAGCTCTTGAAGGAGTGACACCTCAAGAAGCATGGTCAAATCGGAAACCATCAATTGCACACCTAAGAGTATTTGGGTGTAAAGCTAGCATGCACATACCCAAGAAGAACAGGAACAAGTTGGATATGAAAGCTGAGAAACTGATATTCATTGGATACAGTGAAGAAGCACTTGGGTACAGATTATGGGATCCGAAAGCAAAGAAAGTATACACAAGTAGGGATGTTGAGTTCTTTGAGAAGAAACAAGTAGATGCTCCACTCAACGACTCAACAAACATGCAGAATACACCTCTTGTGAAGACAGAATTTGATGTTCCCACTGAAGATGACAGTGATGAATTGGATGATGGTGAAAACTTGGATCCACCACAAGCCAATGGAATAGCTAAGAAGTTACCTAAATGGTATACTCAATTAATAAGAGATGCAAATTTGGATGAAGCACCTAGCACATCATCTAATCCTGGACCTAGAACTCGCAGTCAAGCTCGTGAAGAGGTCAATTATGCCCTAATGAGCAGAGTTGTTGAAACAGTTGAGCCATCTATAGTTCAAGAAGCCCTACAATCAAAAGCTTGGAAAGATGCCATGGATTCAGAGTATCAGTCAGTGATGAAGAACAACACATGGCAACTTGTCGACCTTCCACCAGGGAAGAAACCCATTGGATGCAGATGGATATTCAAGACTAAGTACAAATCAGATGGGACTATTGACAAGTATAAAGCAAGGCTTGTAGCAAAGGGGTATGCACAACAAGAAGGCATTGATTATGAGGAGACATTTGCTCCCATGACCAAGATCAAGACTATTAGAATGATATTTGTTCTGGCTACACAATTTGGTTGGAAAGTCCACCAAATGGATGTGAAAAGTGCCTTTCTTAATGGAGATTTGCAAGAAGAAGTCTATATGACTCACCGAAGGGTTATGTAATACCAAGAAAAGAGATGATGGTATGCAGACTCATAAAATCTCTATATGGCCTAAAACAGGCACCCTGGCATGGTACATCAAAATTGATGAGCATCTCATAAGTCATGGATTCGAAAGGAATCCTTATGACCCCAATCTCTACCTCAAAAATCAAGGGGGGAGATTGTCATTGTGGTTGTTTATGTCGACGATCTAGTCATTACAGGCAGTTCTGTGAAGATGATCGATGCAACAAAGAAGGATTTTAATCGATCGTTCGACATGACAGATCTCGGGCTCATGCACTATTGTCTTGGGTTGGAAGTATGGCAAAAAGAGAATCATATCTTTGTGTCACAGTTGAAATACACCAAGACAACGCTCGAGAAATTCAGGATGATGGACTGCACTCCTATTGCTACACCTATGGAAGCGAGACTTCAGTTATCTCGTTCCGATCCATCACCACCGGTGAATGCAACTCTCTATCGGCAGTTGATCGGGAGTCTCATTTACCTGACATATACTAGACCAGATATTAGCTTTATTGTCAGCTATTTATCATGCTTCATGCAAGAACCAAAAATATGTCATTGGAAAGCAGCAAAGAGAATACTAAGATATCTAAAGGGTACAGTTGACCTTGGTCTAGAGTACAAGAAGAACAACAATTTCTTCTTGACAGGATATTCAGATTCAGATCATGCAAGAAACATGGATGATAGGAAGTCAACATCAGGCTTCGTCTTCTTTATGGGATCTGGACCGATATCATGGGGAAGCAAGAAACAGAACTTTGTTTCTCGCTCTTCTACAGAAGCAGAATATAGAGCTGCAGGTGAAGCTGTTTGTGAAGCAATATGGCTACGCCGAATACTGGAAGGAATTGGTCTACCACAACAAAAATCTACTCCAGTATATGTTGATAATGAAGGAGTTCTAAAGCTTGTTCGCAATCCAGTATTTCATGAGAGAACCAAGCATATTGAAGTACAGGTTCATTTCATACGCGAGCATGTCTTGAAGCACAACATACAGCTCCATTTACATCCTACAATTGGTGAACAAAAGGAAGATGTTTTCACTAAGTCACTTGCACGTGACAAATTCACACTTTGTTGAGAGTTCCTCTCCACTTCATTGGAAACT
Organism: Taxus wallichiana var. yunnanensis; assembly: GCA_018340775.1. Taxonomy (NCBI): domain Eukaryota; kingdom Viridiplantae; phylum Streptophyta; class Pinopsida; order Cupressales; family Taxaceae; genus Taxus; species Taxus wallichiana. The sequence goes on from CM031235.1 coordinate 505,069,900, forward strand.
ATGCAAAATTAAGGGGGGGAATGTTAGCATAATTTAGCATAGGCATATTTATTGCATTTTATTGCATTGTCTTTTATTTAATAACGTGCAACATGAGCACTCTAGTCTAGTAACTTGCATTTAATATTGTTATGTTGGATAACATTCAATATTGGTATTAGTAGTAATTACATGTGCATGTGAGATGGGTCTTATCATCTCGTAGTTGGTGTCTGCTAGGGTGTCATGTCTATCCATATGAGGTTGTCTAATATCTATAAATATTACAGCTCTTGCATTGTAATGTAATCTGATTTCATGATCAATAATATTTGTGAGGCTTCCGTCCCTCTTTGGTCATTGCAATCTTATTCTATTCTATCATTTGGTATCTAAGCTATACCATTATTATCATAAACAAGCTTGTAAATCCTGAATTCATTTTGAATCCACTTTATGAGCTCAAACCATCATTGAGGATACACTACCAATCAACCTTCATGTCCCCGATTGATCCTCATTTCACCACTTGACACCTTTTTCATCAATTTCACTTGACATAAATGACAACACCAATGATCATGGTTCAGCAATCTTCCCCTTTTTCATTGATGGAAACAAACTCATAATTTTTGATTGAAAATAATTATGTCAACGTCTTCAAAGTATTCATGTCTAGTTTATGATGGCACTCTCTCCACCTTTAACATCTATGATATAGGCTCCTTCATTCAACATGCAAGTACTCATTTTCAAAGTAAAACATTACCTCAAGAAGATCCCCCTTGGATTAGACTTGTTAATTTGCAAGTTATGACTTGAATGGATGTATGGATGACTCCTCCAATCAGCCTCAATGCTCCCCCTAAACCTATGCTCTTAATATTTAGGTATCTCACTTCACCACACTTAAAACAAGCTCAAATCTACCTTAAGCAAGTTTATTTGTTATTTGAAGTAAATGAAAACTTTCCTTACATTGATAGGTCATAATAAGCATGTACCTCATAATTTTCTCCACCTTATCTGTCACAACATATTTGATATCCTTAAATAACTTATATACTTACTTTGAGAGAGTAAGATACCTGTTTGAGGATTAATTTCAACTCTTCTTGCTTCTTTTCACTTTCATAGGTCTAGAAAAATGTTTTGAAGCTTCATTTCTCTTTCAAGGATATATAAGAATACTAGAGAGATTTAAAACATCTCCCATGGATTGATATCCCAACATATAGACACATTCATCAGACTATAAACTTTGAATATCTAACAAAATTAAGAATTTTTCCCCACCTTCTATGATTCAATGTTTTCTTGCCACACTTTTCTTCTTCTTGGAGCAACACATCTTCAAATTTTGTCATTTACTTATATTAGATCCCAAATATAGAGCACAAGGGCCTTGTGAACTCTATTTACTTATATAAAAACAATAACTTGAACTATACCTTTAAAATTCATACTTTTTCATTCAATTTAGACAATCTACCCCCTTGGATTCAATCTTGAAATTTCATATGTATCCTTCTATAGTTTTGTACTTGCAATGTCAATGCCACTTGATGCAAAAAAACAAGGTATTTAAACGTCTTTCACCACACTGATTTCATACGTCTTATCCTCTCTCAAGATGTTATTAGACCAATCTCAGCTCTTTAGCTCTCTACCCTTTTAGGTAATGTCTTTTACAAACCTTATGATATAAATGCATAGTCTTCTCACACCCTAGAATTATCTTTTAAAGGTTTTCAATCATTTGTTATACACCATCATGATCTTTTGCACAAGTATCAACCTTTCATAACCTATGCGGACTGTAAGATACCATATCACAGTCTATACTATTATGAACTCTTTGTAATGCATTTTACCATGTAAAAGTGACTCCTTTTCTTCATTATTTTCATTTTCAAGTCTACATGAAGCATATCAACCTAGAATCAACACCAAATAACCACTTTTTTTTTTATCACTATCCACTTTATGTGAGTAAACTCATATTTTATTAGTCAATTTAGGGTCCTTTCTTACATTTGAATGACATAGTGACCACATACCTCAACATTTTTCAACGACTAACTAGCGATATTAGGAGACCTTGACATCTTAAATAGTTCCTTGAAGACTAAGACACTTAACACCATGATTAGACATTACATAGATATCTTTGACAGAGACATGACCAATCTCTCCATTTCTTGATCGTTTATAAAACTAAATACCAAAGACTTTACTCAACTTCAATTTTCCATTGACTAATTGACATTATTTGACTTATGTTAAGTTCTCCTTTCATGACTCAAGGATTGGGAACAATATGATAGTCATGTACTTACAAAATTTAGTCTCCTTGTCATCATATGACACTCGTTAACACACTCCTTCAAAAAAGGACATTCTCTCAAGACACAATCAGACCTACAAAAGACTGAGATCACTTCAATGGCATAATTTAAGGGCTAATTAGGATTAGCATGTATAAATATCTTAGGTCAATACACTAGACATATTTAAACACCTAAGACTTTTATTTCATGAAAAAAACTTAATGATGGTGACTAAACCTTGATAGCATACAAGAAGAAAACATAGAATTTGGGACCTCTTAACTATACTCCTTTTGCATGAATGAATACATAATAAGAACATTCAGAAGTTCAATGAGAACTTAACTTCAACATGAGGCTAGAAAAAGTATCTTAAACTAAAAATACCTTGCAACATAATAAGGACTCCAATTAGTAATAACTGATGGAAACGTACTTGCAAGAACATATAATGGATTGTTCATATAGCATCATCATGGAGAAAGCCTTTATTTTTAACTTAGGAGACTGATGATGGGCAGACCTTACTTCTTTTAATTGATATATTCCTTCTAGAATCTTAGAGAAGGCACTCCACCATGTGAGGTCACTTCAAAATAGAAGATAGTCATCAAAGCAATATGATGACTCCATTCCTTCCCTTAAGCTCTTGCCATTCTTCTTGGGTGTACTCCTTGGTGTGATAATATCATCACCTAAGCTCTCACTTTCTGATTCATTGTCTGAAAAACATTCATGTTGCATTTCATATATCTTCTCTAGTACAATTTGAGGTAGAAATTATTCATCACTTGCACTAGAATTTCCTTCCTTCTTCTTGGATTTACCATTACCTCATGATGCCTTGCTTGAGCTTGTCTCTTCATTTTCTAGTTTTTATTCTTTTTGGCTAATTCAATAGGAGTGTGCTTGATTTCATACTTTTTCTTATATAAGATCTTCCTCTTATGATAATGTCTTGTAAAGTGGCTATTTTTGTTGCACTTAAAGCATATAAGATGACTTTAATCTTGCTTCATATGCTCTTCAAGATAGAATTTGGATATGTGACCCCTCTCATGATAATTGAAACAAAATATATTGTTTTCATATTTAGTTCTATAATCTCTCCATGGGTGTTCTTTGCCTACTCTCCTTATGTAATCCCTAGCTCTATGTCCAAATACATGGCATGAAAAGAAAACTCCATGGAAATTACCTAGAAATATCCTTGCATTTTGTTGTTTTATGGTGTTCTTTTGTTCTTTGATGTGTTCCTTGATTTCACAATGTCCTTGTCATGAAACATGAATTGACTCATCCTTCAAATTCTTTTTCCTTTCTTGTTCTAGTTCCTCCCTCAAATTCTTCAATTCTGCACTTAGTTTATCACATTCTTCAACCTTGGATTTGATATCTTCTTGACATGGCTCATGACTAGATTCATGCTTCAATTCACACTAAGTTGCTTCACTTTTAAAAAATAATCCTAATCATGTCATTGGGATGTCTTTGATTTCTTGAAATTTCCTTAATTATCATCAGTTTATCTTTAGCTTGTTCTAGCTCATCCTTTAGGGTCTTTAATTCTTCTTCAATTTTGACATAAGATTTTTCTTTGACACTTAGATATTTTGAAAACTTACTAACAATTGATGCCACCTCTTTGAGTTATTTAAGATGATTTTCTTCCATGAGCTTAATTTTAGTCTTTAATTCTTTAATCAAGGCTTGAGAAATCTCATATTTATTTTTTAGTATTGTTTCATCTTGACCACCCATGTTTTTTCCTCAAGGACCTTCTCTTAAGCTATTAAAATTATACTAAAATAACCTACTCTGATACCAATTGTTAGAAATTATTGAACGAGGGGGTGAATCATTGCTCTTTAAAACTTCTAAAACAATCTACAATTATTCAATTATCCACAATTAAACTATCTTAACTATGACAAAGTATAACCATTCAACCATGAGAGAGAGATATATATATATAGAATAAAACACACATGAACACATGAAGAGACGAGATTTAATGTGGGAAACCCATCTAGGGACAAAACCCACTAAAACTAGAGAACTAGCTTGGACAATTGTCCTATAAAGTTACAATGATTTCACCATGTGGTAAGCACCCACTCACCTTGGAGTACCCAATCCAATTCTAAAGCACCACTCTAGTAAAAAATCAATTACTCACTTAAATACAAGGAAAATCAGCCATTTGACAGATTTGGCAAGCACCTATACGCTAGAAGCACCCACTTCCAAATTGACTTTTTGTAGAAATTTCGATCACCTTATTCACCTGGTTGTTTACACCAACCTAATGCGATCACTATTTCATCTCACCAATTTATTTTACACCTCTCTTTTCAATTTTCACATCATAATTTTCCTCTTTGTAGCAATCCATATCCCTCCTCCTATGGACCACATTTACATGCTCAAAAAAATGAGATTATGTAAATAAACATGAATCTTGAATTTTCATGATCAATGAATCTTCACATGACTCACTCTTCCATATGTCTAAACATGAATCTTTAATTTTCATGTTTAATGACTCTTTACATGACTCACTCTTTGATACATACAAGAAATATGAATAGGTCTTCACAAAACTGTCTCAAATTTGTCTTCTTGTATCTAACATTTTAACTTTAACCCCAATGATTTTTTTCTCTTCACTTTCCTTGTCTCTTTACCTAACTCTCATTTTTCCTCATATAATAGGTAATTTATTTATCTTATAAAATACCTAAACTTTATCTTTAAGTACTTCTAACATGTTTCATTTTTGCCTTTTAGTGGTAGGATTTTGGAAGATTCTTATTTAGGACACGAAGATTAGGAGTCTTTTCAAATCTCTCGACAACTAATCATAATTTATGATATTCCATTTGAACATATAAAAGGGGCTTGTAATGGTTCATGTGAGTCTTGGTCTTTCCTTCACCGAGTAAACACATGTCTTGTAATGGTTCATGTGACTCTTGACCTTTCCTTCACCGAGTCTTCTCAACTCCTCTAAAGCCTTAGCACTGCTTCATTCTTCATACATTATTCTTATACATTCATCATTCATCTAACATTCTTCATTTAAGTCACAGAGGAAAGATAGTTGCAATGATGGATCACCATATTTTTCTCATGAATATTGAATGTACATATAAGCTCAACTTCATCTTATGATCTGGGTATGCAAAGTGTAGGAGGCTCTCACCAAAATTTAAGGCTTGAATATCATATAGACATAATAATAAATTATATTGTGATTATTATGAAAATTTTCATGCCCATCAAAAATTCTTCATGCTATATCTTTTTTTTTTTCATATGTCAAGACCTTTTGTTGTCATGCGTCAAGACCTTTTTGATTTCATACGTCAAAGACCTTATTTTTATCATGTGTCCAGACCTTATTATTGTCGTATGTCAAGACATTTTTTTCATGTTTCAAGCCACCCATTTTTTTACATCAATACCTTCTTGTTGTCTTACGTCAAGACCCTCTTGTTGTTATATGTCCATACTAAAATTCAGTTCTTCACTCCAAGGTATATAAAAACTTACAAAAAACCCCATGATTGTTTGTAGCATGAAATGTCTTCAAGCAGCTAATATTCAATTCAAATTTTCTTCACACACTTTGTCTCAAAACACTTTGTGAGAAATTAGAGGACATCAAGGGCTATCTAAAGCATGAATTTTTCTTCATGAATCATTTTCTACCTACATATTTCACTAAAAACAATAATTTTATGTATCATATAGTCATTCTTATAGATGCACAAGTGGATTTCCATGACCCCTGGAGAGTAATTTTCATGTCTAAGACCTAAAATGAGTTTTTCACATTCATTTTTTTCCATACCTTTCATATTTCTTCTATCTCTCAAGGAAAGAGTTATGGAGGACTTCAACCCAACTTAGAAAAATGGTTATAGCTTTTTCATTTCACCATCTTTTGACTTTAGACATTTTACATTATCTTTTTATCCAAATTTCCTGTAAAAAAATCTATTATGAATTATATGAAGAGTCCTTGTCAATTTATCACAACTGCTAAGAAGTTGAGGTGCTTAATTTGGCCGACTCAAAAACCCAGTTTTGGAGAATTTGAATATCTTGAGCAGATCTTCTTCAAAGTTTGATGAAACTTGACATGAAGCACTAAAACACATCCCTCTACGTGTTTCATATCTTGGTTTCTCATAAATGATCTTGTACTATTTAGAAAAATCTCATTTTCTAGTGAATTCACTATTAGTTCTCAAAGGCCTTTAGAAGCTAAAATAATCCTTGTATAATCTCATAAATTCTCTAAGCAATGTTCCTAGGCTCCTCCCATGCTTACTTAGTCTCATCATGACCTGTTTTTTCCCATACACTTCATTAGGATTTAGAACTAGGCTTAAATGATCCAGTTGTAATTATGACATGCAACCCTTAACTGATGATTACCCTGAAGCTTTTACACATCCCGAAGCATCATTTCAAATCTGTAAGACACCCTAAGCCAAGCACACAAAGCATCTCCATACCACTAGTGGAATCCTACCTCACTAACCAAGCTTGTGGAACCCTAAAACCATCTTTAATCCACTCTATGAGCTCCAACCATCATTAAGAAGGAACTACCAATCAACCTTCATATCCTTGATTGAGCCTCATTTCACTACTTGACACCTTTTCCATTAATGTCACTTGACATCAATGACAACACCAATTACTAGGATGAAGGAGATAAATTAGGGAAGGAAGGTTATTGTTGTGAGTTGGAAAATTGCATAATAGACACTCAATAACAAAAGCATTTTAGAATTCAATTAGAGGAAGGAAACAATGAAGCTATCTAGTGAGAAGAACAAACCTAGACACAAATTTCTTAGATTCATTTATCAAAGATACAAAGCTCTTTCTGGATCACTATGCTTGTAAAGTGCATAAGAGAGAAATAAAAGAAACATAAGAAAAGAAGAATAGAAGAAATGTAGCTTTTATTTCATGTGCATTGATGACACAAAGTCTAACAATAAAAATCTACAATTTCTACAATATAGATGTTATCAAATTCTATAATTTTTGAATCCTTTGGAATAGACAAGCCATCTGAATTTATAGCAATGTGAATTGACCTCTCATCTCCCCTCATATGACTCTTCATGTTCATATTCCACTTGTGACCTTTCATTTTCCATTAGAAAATAAAAATTAAGTATTTCTCTTATAATTTCAATAAAATACTTTTACAATTTCAAATTTTCACTTAAGTGAATATTACAAAATATAATGATTATGCTCAATGAAGAGTTAGAAGAGGGGGAAGTAGAGAAGAAGGGAGAAATTTAAATTTTTGATGAAGAAGATTTATTGATGAAGAACTTTTTGATTCATGCTTCCCGCTATTGTTCCTTGAATTCTTTGTTGATCTGATTTATTACAACTACCAACTTATCCACCTCTATAATGCACACGCAGCCCAACACCTTGATCCATGTTTTGGTAGCATCGCTTATATTCTTACATTGAATGATACATACTTCATGATCCATTGTAATTTCAGCAATGTAACTTTTGTTATTGGTAGGGACTCTAAATTATCTTCATTGAAGGAAAGAGATTCACCTACCTCCTTCTTGACTGTTCCTAGAATGAAATGGTGAGCTCTTATGATGATGATTCCTCAGCTGAGTGGAGGGAACTCAAGTCTTTAAACATAATTTTATACATCGTTCAAGATCTTGAAATCATGTTGCTCACAAGAGTAAAACTTGGATATGAAATTCTTGATAATTACATATTTCATATCCACGATACGGATCCTAACTTGAGACAAATTCTCTATAGCATATGCAAACACATTCTTACTCACAAGGGTGTGAGAGTTTAAGGAAATCATCTTAGATACCAATGGGAACACCTCATCTAAATGATTGACCTATTTTACAAACTCTTCCTTTACATTCTTCACCTTAGAAAATGTTACAAGAGCATACTTAATGAGAGAAATAATATCTGGAAACAATTCCTTTCCTTGCTCAATGATTTTTTTGATCCATTTCTCATTGGCCTTCCCCTGTATCATGTAATATTGTGCTTTCTTGATTTCTTCAGGATCAATTTTCCTGATTGGAGGAATTTCTTCTATCAAGAGAGAAGGTGTTGATTCAAGTCTCGAGAAGGGTTGAATATAATCATTGAGAGCTTTTACCTATTCCTCCAATTACACAATTGTTCTGTATCGGAGAGAAGGTGTTGATTCAAGTCTCAAGAAGGGTTGAATATAAGCATTAAGATCTTTTACCTGGTCCTCCAATTACTCTCATCAATTTTCTTGTATTATTTGTTCTGAGAAAGGAGGCAAGAGGAGGATTCCCTAAATAGATGAGAGTCACCCTTGTGTGAATCCCGACCCTATGAAATGTAGGTTAACTCATAATCTAACAAATTCATGTCTTTAATGGGATTTTCCTTCGTAGGCCTAACAACTTCAACATATTGATTTCCTAGTATACCACTTTGAAGAATGGGATGTTTTCTGAGAATTCTTTCTTTGTTTGGGATTTTGTCTTTGATATTTCTTCAAGACTTGACATGATAACCTATTGTGTTGTCCTTGGCTCAGTGTTGATCATTTCGTAGATCCATGGGAATGTTTCACTGGGTGTTGACATGATGCGTGTCATTGGAACCTTTTTAAGAGCTTGTTGTGGAATAAATTCATTATTACCATATTGAAGCTCTAACCTTCAAGGAGACATACTCAAACACTTAAATTTTCTATAATGAATTACTCTCACTTGATGGACCTTTCTTATCTATATATATTCAACACAACTTGTTCACTTAGCCCACCAAGTTCAACTAGTTTGGCTCACTTTGAACAACTCACCAAGCTTACTCAACTTTCTCATCGGGAAGAGCAATGATGATCTTTAGAGCTTTGGAAAAAATTTAAATGTCCACTTAGACTGCATGATTCCTCTCATTTTCCATTGTTACACCCTATGGTGTTCTATTTTTCTCACGTACACCACTATGACCAAAGTGATTCCTTAGGAGCCCTATGAAGGATGAATTACCTTGTTTGAAATATACAATTATCATACAACTATATAAATATGTTGAAAAGTATAGAGATGAATGGAAATATATCCAATTGTAACTTTCATTACTTAGAATGAAAACTTTTTATTTTTGGAAACTTGCTCTTTTTTCTCTTCCTCACTTCGAACCACCTTGTTTTTTCCCCGAGTTCACTACCTTGAAGAAATATTCCCTTTCTGATAATTTTCTATTCATAGTAAGTGCTTATCTAGAGACTTATTATTTTTGAAATCTCCCTTCTCCACTTTATATTGTGATGAAACCACCTTCACTAGGATAGGTTTCTTCTCTTGATCTCACGTACAAATTTTTATCTCAATTCGATCACTAAAATGGTGGAAAATAAAAAATTATGAAACTAGGGAAAGAATTCATGGTTTTTTTGTTGTAAAAAATATGGAACATGCAAGTAATTTCGATCACATGTGTCTTAAAGACTCCTGGAAATGATGAATATTACAAAAACCTCACCTCGATCTATGCACCAGTTTGTGAGATATGAAATTTTTATTTTCTCGAGTATGGAGTCATTCAAGAAAGAAAATACACATGGAGCCTTTAAAATTTTGAAAATATTATGAAAAAAATATTTGTTGAGATCATGGAAACATGGAGGGAGGAATGAAGGAGGAACAATGGAGGATAAAGAATCGGAAAAAAAAATCCGAGTTCGGGTAGATTTTGAGTAAAATGGAGGAAAATGGAAAAATGCACTATCTCCTTGGTTTTTATGCCTTTGGGGAACACTTTTTCCCCCTTGTCCCCTTGGAAAGCGAAAAAGGGGACACAAAAAATTTCCTATCCCTATGAGGACAAGTGGCATACATGCATTGGCGGAGGAGAGAGAGGGAGGATCTCATTTTGGCACCCAAGGGTTGAGTTGAAGTCACATGAGGAACAATGTAGGAGAAAGGTAGGGGACACATTTTTCTCCCTTTCCCCTTGAAAAGGGATAAAAGGGACACAAAAATGTGCCTCATCCTCATGGTGATAAGTGGCGGGCATGCATGGCACAAGGTGGGGGCTAGAAAATTGCCAAAAGGTGCTTACGAAGGCTCCACAAGGTCATGTGGTGGGTCTAAGAACTCAAATGGGGGAGGGGCACAATTTTTTGTCCCCTTTTCCCCTTTTTAAATGGAAAAGGGACAATAGAAACAAAAAATTGCACCTCAGCCTCATGTTGACACGTGGCACTTTGTAAAAATCTTCTAACCGCTAGAACGTCCTTAAGAGACCTTGAAAATGAAGTTGAAAAATCTCCAAGAGGTCTATTTAGGAATGTATTTATATCATTTTAACTAAAAAAACTTTCTAAGAAGAATGGGATGGGTCCCATGATCCAATTTTACTTGAAATATCTCCAAAATATCCTTCTTTCTCAAGAATGCGGGGTATACCAACCACAAATGATATTTGGAGAGAAGCACCTTGGTCTTGTAAAAAATATGAAAATACCATAAGGTAGGGAATTGAATTATCATTCAAATGATATCTTGTTTTTCCTCCAACTCATTCTAGATTTCCTAGAATCACCTTCCAAATCTCATGTGCTTTTTTTAATTGCAAGCTCCTTCACCTCTAAAAACCTAATTTTACTTGGAATTTCTCCTAAACCTCAAAATATTCCCTAAATGTTCCTAAATCACTTGCAAAACATTCTTGGATCCTTAATACCACTCTCTAGAGAACTTATCCCTTCAAATATGCTCTAAATAATGTACACCCTCTTTAGAAAGGCTAAAAATATCCATTTCTAAGTCCACTAAAAGATCTCGCCTTGAAAGACATTATCTCGAAGAATCTTGTGAACTTGTTTCCATATTTTTAAAACATGGGAAATATCATTACAACATATGATATCACTAAAATAATTTGGATACGCCTGAAAAAAGGGGTGAACTGGTCTAGAAGAGTGCCCTGGAAGGTTTACAATCCACAAACTTTGACATTGGGGTTCGTTGTTGTGCTTGAAATTTTGAAATTTTCATGTTGCACATTTGCATGATAATAAAGTGATGGTGATACTATGGCATATGTATTTTTATAGGTCATTGAGAATGAGATTGAAATGTCAATGCTTGGAGAAATTTCATTCTTTCTAGGCATGTAAATCAATCAATCCAAAGAAGGTATCTTCATATCACAGAAAAATTACATCAAGGAAATGCTCAAGAGGTTTCAAATGGAGAATTGTAAGATAGTAATCACTCAAATGATTATATTATGTAAAGTCGGAAAGGATGACATCTTACCAAATGTAAATCGAGACCTCATAGATATCTATGGTAGGCAGCCTCTTGTATTCAATTGCTTCTAGGCATGATATCATATAATCGGTTGGTTTGGTTAGAAGCTGTCAAGAGGATCCCAGGCGAGAACCATCTTCAACAAGTCAAGATAATCTTTATATATCTCATGGGAACCATGGAATATGGGTTGTTATATCTAAAAAGCAATGAGTTTCAAATCAAAGCCATCACACTTGCAAATTACGTAGGTAACATTGATGATAGGAAGAGCACAACTTATGGATATTTCTTTGTAGGTAAGTGCTTTGTTTCTTGGATAAGTAAGAAAAATTCCCTTGTATTCATCTCCACATGTGAAGTTGAGTATGTAACATCAACCTTATATGTTGTACTCGAGTGATTTAGATGAAGTAAACAATTGAATACTATAAAATTTAAAATGAAGGTCCTATACCTTTTGTATTCGAGATAGCACGAGTGTTATAAGTATGTCCAAGAACCTATTACTACACTCCAAAATAAAACATATACCAATCAAGTACCATTTCTTGAGGGAGCAAGTGAGTGAGAAAAGAATCAAGCTTGAACATGTATCCACAAAGGAGGAGGTAGATGATATCATGACTAAATCTCTACCAAAAGCATATTTTGAGCATTTAAGACAAAATTGGGGTAATCCTTATCCCAAGTAATCACAAAAGGATTCAAGTCATCCATGGGAAGTAGCTCAAGTTTTATATCTTCTCTAAGAAGGTTCAAGAAGTGTCAAAATAGGGGGATCTAGTTCACTAGTTCAAGGTACAAGTTGTGAAGACCAAAGAAAGGCATGTGCAAAGAGTAAAAATTCTGAGTTTGAAAATATTATTTTTATGGGGAGCATTGAGACTAATTGGTGAAGAAATCCACACATCTTCTCAAGCCATAAATGAAAATTTTACAAGCCTTGATCTCGGGGAGCTGAAGAGGTGATTTTATACCTTGTTATTTATTATTTACATATCATTTACAAAATGACCCTTTGTCATAGATATAAAAGGGGGAGAATGTATTCATAAACAATTAAAGAGAGTTTGGAAGGTATTGATATGAATGATTTCCATCAAATTTTCAAGTTTTTGTTGCCATGAATGATAAAAGGGGTGATTGTTAAACCATGTCTTGGTGTTGTTGTCATTGTGGTCATGTTGCATTGATGGAAAAGAGTTTTTAATGAGGTTTTAACTCTTCGGGGGTCATGAAGGTTAATTGGTAGTGTCTTTATAAAGTGGTTTATCATCATCACAAGGTGGTTTCAATAAGTCTTCTTGAGCATTCAAGGGGTTTCGGGTGTTCGGGGCTTGGTTGGGGTGATTGGAGCTGATTGGAGGTATGGAGATTCTTTGTATACACTTCTCGGTGTCTTACAGGTTTGAAATGATGTTTCAAAAGTGTACAAAGGCCTCTAACATGATCATTAGGTAATGTCATACAAATCATGGTTATAAATAGCCCATTTAGGCCTATTTCAAGGACCTAATGAGATATATGAAGCAAAAGAAGGTCGTTTCAAGCCAATGTAAGCATGGGAGGTGTTTAAGAAAATTGTCTAGAGTCCTCATGTGAAGCTACGATTATAATTCATCACTTGGAGGAGGAGTATTTGAGGTTTTTCTTATCACTTCCCCTAAGAACAAGAAGTATAGTCATGAATAAATGAGATTAGTCATGATTTTACATGTTCGTTATTGAGAACCAAGGTGTAGGGAAGGTGTTACAAAGTTTTGATCCAAGTTTCATGCAAATATGAAGAAACTTTTTGAAGTTATGAAGGTTTTAGCTCTATCGAGCTTCTAGAAATCACTCTCCCAGATCAAAGTTCATCTCTCAAGAGCTCAAAGGCACATAAAAGTATTACGTGGTGTCTTAATTCCTTCACCAATGTTACAAGACTCGATTAAGAACATGCTAGAGAAGGAATCAAGTAAATTGGTGCCCTATACTCTATGAACAATCATTAAGAGTGAAAGTCTCTCCAAACCCTCCTAAAACCCTAAGACTGAAGTGATGGAGAAATATTTAAGTGTTTGACCAAAAATCACTTATGCAAGCCAAGAAATCAACTCGAGTTGTAGAGAATTATTTCTAGTCTAATTTGACAAAGACACTTTTATTCTTCGAGACATGACTATACCATATAGATTTAATTATTTTTGTAACGTTTCATGTATATTGTCTTATATAGATGGTTTCAAGTTGTAATTTTTGGTGTGGGAGCTTGTTTGAGACATTTTATTAATGTCTATGACAAGATTCAAGTGAGCTATTGAAAAATTTGAGTAATCCTCGCCAAACTTAGTCGCCTACCACTAAGGGTAACCTACCAAAACCAAACATTTGGGAATGAGAGTATTCTTGGTGTAAGAGATTGTATTCAAGTTATAAATGAATTTTTACATGTTGTATGGTCCCAATACAATGTTCTAAATATATTTTTATGATAAAATGAAATGACTTTGTGTATAACTCTTAAGAGACTAAAATGGTCATCTCAGGACAATCAAGAAGTACAATGTTTTGAGCATGTAAACTAGATATTTATATTTCAAAGGAAGGTTGATCATGGTTGATACCTTATTTTTTGAAGTGTGAGTGCAGTATTTTTTTGTGAAACAGAAGCTTTGTATGTGAAATTCAAGAAAAATAGGACTTATTCTTTGTTTTTATAACCTTGACTAAGTGTTCCTTGGAGATCATGCAAATTTTATCTATTTGTTATGGAATGAAAAAATATATAGACCTGTAGAGTTACACAACACTCATATCCTCCTTGAAATGTGTATTTTAAGCCATGTATAGTTTGGTAAGTGAGTGAGTTTTATAAATCTTTTAAGAGGTCTATAACTTAATAAATATTGAAATTATTTGTAAAAACCCTATAGGATATTTCGAGCCACAAGCAATAGATAAAGCAATAAAGTGTAGATATGACACAAGCAATAAGAAATAAGAAATTTAAAACCCTAAGTGTAACAAGGAGGAAAGAAGATTTAGCTGATTTTCACTAAATCCTAAAGTGTGTGGATCTAGAAAACTGCTAGATCGGGATGACAGATATCATGACCGAACCTTGTTATCCCGTGAAATTGACAAGGGCAATTTTACCGATAACCATACCGAAAATTTTGTTCCGATCCCTCGTTAGGGATCCCTTGCGTTCGAAACGTTGTAAAATCCCTTCCCGGGAAATCTAGTTTTCGAACTTAGTCTTTCTGAGCCTTCTTTTGGCTGGGCGCATGAAATATCCTTGTAACACTAGCTTTTGATGCGCCCCCTTAAAAGCCTTTGGCGCATGGTTTTCCATGTTAACACATCTTTCGGTGCGCCAAAGGATGTTGAGTCTCTTTTGCGTGCGCCAAGGCGCATGCGCCTTATTGTTGACACAACTTTTGTTGCTCCGCTTTTTGGTGCGCCAAAGGGCGCACATAACTTCATGTCGACAATGCTTTTGGCGCGCAAAGGCGCACTTCGTCTCCTGTTGTCAAATACTCTCGTGCGCCAAAGGGCGCACGCTTTCTCCTGTCGACAACAAATCTCATGCGCCTTTGAAAAAGTGGTTGGCGCATTTATGACCAGTTTTTCTATATATATGTGAGTGCGCTCCCAAATGTCATTTTCACTTTTGTTGAGCACGTGATCGTTCTGAACTTGTCAGCCTCTGCTCCGTCGTTTTCATCGTCCTGTGGACCCGTTGCAACTTTTGCTATATATCCAGGTAAGAGGTGTTATTTCTCTCTTGTGCGTTTTGTGCTTTCAGTTCCTGGTGTGTTCCTGGTTTGGTTCTTGCTTGTTGGGTGGTTGTTTATATATAAATGTGTTGGCCTAGCCTCCTCCGTTTGCTGTCTGCCCCCATGCTATCCTTCCTCTTTCCAGATCTGCTGGAGAAGGTCATTTTCTTGAAACCGTGGTTGTAATCCTCTTGGTTTTAACCGTTTCGTTTGCCCACTGAGCATGTTAAAAAACAAAGAGGAGAAGAAATCTAAGAATCATGTATAACCCCCTTTAAGAGTTTGGTTTTCTGTTTTTCTCCTTGGCGCGTCTGTCACCCCTGCAACACTAAGAACAGTTGCGCCCCCATGGCGCATCTACCCGCCCTGTTACAAGAGCAAAATCCGCGCCAATGGCGCACCCTTTCGGCCTGCTGCATCATGAGCTCATGCGCCCTCAAGGCGCGCCTTTTCCGCGTGCTACAAGTGCTGAAACTATGCCCCAATGGCGCACCATCCGTCCATGTTGCATCCCTTTTCCATGCGCCCATGGCGCACCCAGCTTCCATGCAACAAAAGTTTTTTCCATGCTAAGTATGAAGCTATAAAGGCGCAGGCGCATCCCCGATTGCAATAACACCATGTTGTGTGAGTTTTTCGTGCGCCGTGCCATATTCCCTTGGGTGCATCCTGTCCCAATGTAACACGCGCTTCTCATGTGCCCTATATCAAATGCAATATGCAGTATCCATGTGCCATGCACCCAATTTAACCTCTGCAGCACTCCTTTTCTATGAGCCCTATCTATTTAGCCACAGTGTTAGGCTGCCGGTTTTCATGCGCCCTGCGCCCTGAGCCTTAAAATCTCTAACTCTTTCTTCTGCTAACATTCCGATGGAAGATCAAATGGCTAATTCAACCTTTTTGGATTGGGTCTCGCTTCTTCTTCATGCAGATCAGCAACTGAGTTCAAAAGAACATATGTCTACATCCAGCAAGAGACCCACCAAACCAAGAGGAAAGGCTAAGCTTACAGAGGAAGAGATGAAGTACAAATATCAAAGGGTCAGGATGCCCGAATCACAGGCTGAATGCAGTATGGATGTCAGGGACTCAGAGTTGGGTCACATTGACATGGAAGAATTCTGGGTTAGGACTCAGAAGGTTACAAGAAGTCCGTGGATGGACAAATTAATAGGCAGTGCCCTGCATTTCGCCGGAGGAATCCCCGTCAGTGCCGTCAACAATGAATTCATGATGGTGATTGCACAATCTTACAACAAGGACACAAGATGTGTCGAAAACAGCAAGGGCGAGGTAGTCATAAACCTCACTGCCCGTCATTTTGAGATAATGCTCGGCATCCCTCACCACCGGCACTTTGTGGCCGTCAGCCAAGAAGAGTGCATCAAGGCCTGGGAAGATAATGAAGACCAATGCATGCAACTAATGAACGAAGTCTACTTAAAGAACAAGAAGGTGGTAACCCGGTGGCCCCAAATCATCCACCGCAGTGACTTCTCAGAAGAGCTCAGTGATACTATTACTTTCTGACGGGGGTCTTGGGCTTTTCGCGCCCACTACTTCCATAAATGGATGCTGAGGTACTTGGAAACAATGAATAAGAATGTGCCTGAGTAGTGCTTTTGCTGGGGAGAAATAATAAGTAGCACCATCTCCGAGCAGCTACAACAATTCGCCACAACGGGAGTGTTCCATATGAACTCCTACGTAGTCTACGCTGCAGCGTCGGAGAGGGATTATCCAGGGCTAAACCGAAGTGGAATTTGGCCTCAGGTCAAAATATATGAATATTATCCAGAACTAAGGCTGGAGAATAGCATCCCTCAATTCGCCAAAATTAATGATGCTTTCTTCTATCACATCATTTGCCTGTTAAGGCCAAATCTAACTCATGGTCGCACGACCAAAAACATTGTGTCAACCGTGGAGAAGTGGGGGGCCCTGTTCACCCAGTTTCCCACATTTACCTATCTGAGGGCGGTCAACTTCTTGGGCGAGCCAACCAGGCTACCAAGGTATGCTGGACCTAAGCTGATTCTACTAGAGTTATCAAGGCAGCTGGTCACATACCATGAGAAATGCCTCAAAAGAAAGAAGGGCGGAACTCCTTTCCCCCTCACAGTGGGCCGGTACACATGCTCCTCCCATCACAAGGCGAAGGAAATGTTCGCAGAGCTGGAGTTGCTCAATTTGAAACATGACTTCCCAGCCAGGCCTACCTTTGACCCAAGGAGCTGCCTGCCAAGGGCTAAGCTTGATCCGATCCATGTCCCTCAAATTGAGGATATTTACATTGACGTCATCCACGAGGTGGAACTCAGAAGAAAGGATCATTCTCGCTTAGCATTGGCGGAAATTATCCAATACGGAGTGGCCATTGTCCCCAAAGGCTTCCAAACGACGGAAGATGAAGTAGACAAGGTGTATAATGACACGGAAGGGGATGATTGGCCCTTCCCGGCCATTGACAGAAGCAAGGCTCCTCAAACAATTGAGGAGAGGGTCAAGGAGACTATGCGCAGAACAGAGCACTGGTGCCGCATGAACGGGTTGATCTACCTCGGGGTAGATTTCACAACCTCCCCATTGGGCAATGCACCTCCAAGGTCCAAGAAGCAGCTAAAAGGCAAAGGTGCAGAAGGTGAACCTAGCACCATTCAGGAAGAAGCCCCTGGAAGTCCTCCTTCCACAGCGCCAGAACAGGTAATAACTCTGGATTCGCCAGAGAAAGAAGCGGGAGAGGATAGTCCCATACGCCCATCCACTCAGGATGTCGGCATTGCTACAACCACAGAAGTCCCTTCTATCCCTTCTTCTTCTCTTCCTTCTCCTCCTCAAGTGACTCAGGTGACCATCCCTTTGGTCATGTCCTCCGCCTCTTCTTCTACTCTTTCCCCTGCCTCTTCGTCTATCTTCTCTTCCCTCACTGATTTATCTTCTTCCATTTCTTCCCTCATTTCCGGGCTCCCTTCCCTTCCTTTGTCTTCTGCAGCTGCGGTTTCCCTTCCTCCCGTGGACACTTCTTCGGCTATGCTTTCAATGCCACCACCGCGTGTCTCCACGTTTTTCCCCTCTTCTACTGTTGCTCCCTCCTCCTCTGTATCTGGTCCTTCTTCTATGGGACCAGCTGAATCTATCAACAACTGCGCTGGCTGTAGGGACTTCATCGTGTTCCTCATCGAGGCGAGAGAAATATTATTCTAAACTCCCGGAAAATCTCATAAGCGGCGGGAGACTTGCGAAGCAATCAGCGAACGGCACAAGGATCCATCACAGGATCAATTTGGGCCCATGATTAACAAGTTTTTGGAATACCGCGCTCAGTTCCACATATCATCTCCTGAGTAGCATCAGAAGCAGGCAACCCCCTTTCGGCGCAGGACGACGATGACGAGTAGCTGCTTCTTTTTCTTCTTCTTCTTCTTCTTCTCTCTATTCTCCGACTTTCTTGTTGAAATGTCTAAAGTATGTTGGCACAAATGATGACATCATCCATGTTGCATCATGGGATGATGTCATCCATCAAGTTGTCAAAAGTCAACATGACTTTTAGATATTTTGTAAATATCTTTGTAAATATTTGTTGGCTCCTTTTTGCTTTTCTTCTCCTCTCTTCTATAAATACTGGAATACTTGTTGTATTCGAGGGTGAACATTTTTTAGATGAAAATAGAAGTGAGGAGAGAAAGACTTTGAGCTTTCTTGTAATAGAAGAAAACAGTAATACAAATATTAAGACTTTGTGCTCAATAGCTGTGTTATGCATTAGATCTTCCTTACGTTAGATCTGTATGTGTTTAATCTGTTGGATTCATATCTACTTTTCTGTCATTTGCTCATCAGTATTGCTTTGTTTATTTATGTAAGTAGGTTTGGCTCTGTTTACTACCAACCCAAAAACATAAATCTTCGACCTTTCGCTTTGAATTCATTTCTTTTCTTCCTTCGGATCTGTTCTTTCTCTTTTCCCTCTTTCATTCCTTTCTTTTCGTAGCTGAAACACTCTCTTTGGGATGAGATCTCAAACCCCGAAGGCGAAATCATGAGACTTGCATAGATTCCTGCTTTGGTAGAATAGCAATAAACCGGTTTCACTTTCTTTGACTTAGAGAGGGGCTAAGCCACCCTGCACCGTTGGCTCGTCTACCCATAGATCTGTCCAGAGCAACCGATTTTCGACCAACAAACCCATAAAATTATAGAAGTGTCGAATAGTCTGGACCATTGAACCTACAATGGTAATGGGGTACCTAGGCATAATAGACCCTATCTCGAGCACTGTGACTTCTCAAAATATTAGAAATTGGTTTTAGAGTGTAGTAAGATAGTTGTTCACCCTCACTTTGTTGATTTCCCGTGTGTCGCACTATGCCCACAGAATCCACTTGTAACCTTTTAAAAAGACCCCTATAAACCCCTAAAACACATCAAATCCTAAAAATAAAAAGATGCAAAAGGGGATTTGGACTGACCTCAACATCACTGACTAAGTGAACTTACGATCTAGGCACTGCACTACATTTCAAACTCCATGTAATTTTGTGTGTGTGTGTAGAATCATGCCCTGGGAAGCTCTTGTGCAAGATGCACTTAATAGCGAGAAATAGCTATATTTAGAAATGTAAATATATTTGTGGATGTCAAAATGAACTTCCCCTCCTATCAACTCGTATGTATAAAATTTATTCTCTTGTCCCTTGAATGAAGCTAGATGGATGTTTTGATGCTCTTATAATTCCTTTGGATGCAACCTTAGGTGATTATAGTAGATGTTTAGAGCTTGTTCCTTTATTACGATCACATAGAATTGTATTTATATGATTCCTTTTTTGAATTTTTTTCATTAACCATTAAAAGGTCAACCCATAAGAAATTATTATGCCAACATATAGAAGAATCCACTTACTATGCCCATAGAATCCACTTGTAACCTTTTTTAAAAGACCCCTACAAACCCCTAAAACACATCAAATCCTAAAAAAAAAAAAAAATGCAAAATGGGATTTGGGTGACCTCAACAGTCACCCGACTAAGTGAACTTATGGTCCAGAACTGCACTACATTTCATACTCCATGTAATTTTGTGTGAGTGTGTAGAATCATGCCTTGGGATGCTATTGTGCAAGATGCACTTGATAGCAAGAAATAGCTATATTTAGAAATGTAAATATATTTGTGGATGTCAAAATGAACTTCCTCTCCTATCAATCGTATGTAGAAAATGTAGTCCCTTGTCCCTTGAATGAAGCTAGATGGATTCTTTGATGCTCTTATAATTCCTTTAGATGCAACCTTAGGTGATGATAGTAGATGTTTAGAGATTTTTCCTTTATTACGATCACATAGCATTGTATTTATATGATTCCTTTTTAAATTTTTTTCATTAACCATTAAAAGGTCAGCCCATAAGAAATTATTATGCCAACATATAGAAGAGGCCCAAAAAGGTGAGTAATATACAAAGAGTTTGGGAGCACCCGGAGGATGAGGACATCTAGGCACTAGCATCCTAGATGGGAGTTGGTGTCCAAACTCAAAGAAAACAAAGGAAGGAAGGTCATACTTTTTGGAAGTTAGGTGTGTAATACCAAGAAGAAAAGAAAATAGGAAAAAAATGGTGGTCAATTAGTAATTTTCTTTCTTATAAATCATATGAATGAAAGTATTTGATTAAGACCTATAAATTAACCTAAAAGGTGTGATTTAGTATCTACATTTTCCCCACTTTATGTTGTTGATTGAATGCTCAATAACATAAAGTAGATAAGAGGTGTATACACGATAACCAAGTAGATCGATGGTAAAATCATGCCTATGAGACAAGAAAAAGTGTGAAGTGATAAAAATGCAACGCGGAAGCTAAGGAAGAGGAAGTGATCCTAGGGTTGAAGCTTATGTGATGTTTCATGTTATACCTATTGTTGATGTTGATTGATATGTTTGATGATGTGATTGATGCTTCCCATAAGGATGCACCTACAAAGAGAAGAGAAAAAGAGTAGTCAAATATGTGTATATGTAAAATTTGATCCAAGTATGTAAAAAGTGTGTAAAAATGTGAAAAATTAGTAAAAGGAACATGTGCACCTGATTTGTGATGAGTGAAAAAGATAGAAAGTGTCCTAGAATACTGTAAAAGGAAAGTTTTTCGAGTGATCTCACACCACGATATAAGAAGTATTTGAGAGAAATGTCTAATGTTATTCTCCATACATGAATGCTTCCTGAAATTCACACACCACTACGGATGGTGTGCTCCTTCTTTGTTTGAGTTCGATCCAAGTAGAAAAGAGAAGATATAATGTATTCGATTGTTGGAGGATTATTCTGTCATCAGTGAAATATGCTTTGTAGACCTCTCGAAAATTGTATTGATCTAAGAAAATAATTGTATTTACCCATTGGTCATAGGTGCCTAGGAAAGGTTGGGAGTGCCTAGGCACTCATGTCTATATATGGTCATTGGCGTGTGTTGAGATGGAGATCTAAGTTAGATTTTGGGCCATTATGTGATCAAGACTGTTTTATTCATGTACTACGGTATGATGAACTGTGTGATCAAGCATCGCTAAATGGGGTGACTTATTCACCCCATGTATTCCCCCTCATTTAGGGTGCATGTAACGTCACTAGGAGGATGTGGCTCAAAGGACGACCTAATGTCGATCTAAAACTGATACCCTACATGGGGATGTAATGTGTATGGTAGAAACCAAGGCACATGTAAATAAAGTGTCTAGGACATGAGTTGGTACAAATAAGACAAGCATCTATATAGCGAGAAAAAGTGTAATCTCTCAAGCGGGAAGACAATATAGACCATGAAAAGTGGGTTTCAAAGATGGTACATCACTCACAATGTTGCAATACAATCAAGGCCAAAGCATAAAAAATCATACAAGAAATGAACAATCAACACATAGGGCAAAGCTAACAAACAATGATATATAATGGCAAACAATAGCAAGAAAAATATCAGACAACCATGGTGGAAAATATTTATTCCAAACAAAATGTTACACATGAATCACCCATTAGCATGTTAGAAAGATAAAAATTATGTCAAGGCATGTATATATCGATAGAGTAGTGTGCTAGGAAGAATATGAAGTAGTATAAAATGAAACAATAACACTTGTAGTGTGTACGAAATTAGATGCCCCTGGGATTCTCAATGGGTCTTGTAAGAGATACAATGTCAAGCATCTATGTTGTATGTAAAGATCTATGTAAGGTCTGCATTCACAACTAGAGAACAAATGAATGCGCATGTGTATATAGAAAATATAATGACATACAAAATATCTTACTAGCATGTGAAACAAAGTGTACATGTAACAAGTATAAGCAGGAAAGAATAGATGCAACCAAGTTATGCAATATGGTGTGAATGAGTGGAATGGAATAGAATGCAAGATGAATATAATGGGAGCAGCATTCCCCCAACTGAATTTTTTATGCATGTACGAAAAGTAGGTTCATTTATAAAATACCCCTCGATAGTCAAGAATAAACCATAGACCAAGAGTGTGTCATCGGAAATGGTTTGATTGTGCACTATAAAGATAGATCAATGATGTATAGAGCATGAAGAGTGTGAAATGAGGTTAGGTTCGTTCAGATTTAGAACCTCGGTAGTTGAGTATGAACCAGGGAACTAGAGTGCATCATTGGGAAATGGTATGAATTATGTGCTAGAAAGATATATCAATGATGTAAAAAGCATTAAGAGTGTGAAATGAGGTGAGGTTCGTTTCATATTTAGACCCTAAGAAGTTGAGTATAAACCATGGAACTAGAGTGCGTCATTGGGAAATGTGTTGTGGGAAAGTTTGATGCTATAAATATGTGTCTTGAATGTGCCGAGTTTATAAATATGCAGTGTGTGAGGTTCATGTATTATCATTCCATCAACAAAGAAAGTGTGAACTGTAGCATAAGATTTCATCATAGGGTAATGATGATACAAGTTGTGTATTAGTGTGTGGAAGATGAATGAGGAAGACTAGATGTGATGCAGAATTAAGAGACAACTGAGAATGTTATAAGGGGAGGAATAAGTGTGATGACCCCAAGTATATGATTATGAGAAATTTATTTGATAAAAGTGAATGGAAAGGTTCCTCCACCCGATGCATTAAGAGATAAAGATGTGTTACCGTGCTCTTAAGGTAGAAGTGAATGAGACTGATGATGTACATGCAATGTATGCTAAGGTGGTGAACACCTATAGGATGGAGACCATGAAGGTGAGGTGGACCTAGATTAATGAGACTAGTGAGATGACATACATGTAAATGAAGGAGAATGATGAGGTGATGGACACCTAGATGAAGAATACTAATAAGGTGATGTGCACCTAGATGATGGAGCCTTCCAAGTAGTGTTCCTAGGCGATGAGATGGACAAATAGACCAATGAATCTGAGTATGATTTACATAAGTAGGAGAGTTATGAGTAATTTTTCTTTAGATTTCATATGTCCAAGGAACTTAGATTCTCTAAAGCAAGTGCAATGGCCACCTCAAGAGGGGGATGAGGTCATGTTGTGCATGGTGGGACTCATTTGATAGTTATAACTTGTTTGTTATTAATGAATTTAAGACACAATTGAATCATGGAAATGATTTCTGGAGTAGTGAGGAACCAAGGAAGACCAAAGATCATGTCACATCTTTGAAGATAGGTGCTGAATGAAAGGCACAAGGATGGTGAGAGGACCAACTATAATCGGGAGCTTGACATATCTATAAGATCCGGGAACTAGATCTAAAATCAGCGAGAGTGGATAGTTGATAGTGATAAAGTGCAATAGAAAATGCACTTATATGAATTGATGGATCAACCATAGTGTTATTGATAGAAATAGATCCAATATAAGCACTAATGTGAAAGTGATCAAAATATAATGTAACATGATGATCATGGTCATAAAATGCAATGAAAAGTGGAGATGAATCAGCATGAGCAACTAGAAAATCAAGAGGCCCCGATGATGGAGGAGGAATTGCATGATATGCATGATTAGCCAAATATTCCACAAGCGTGCTTCTCATGATTAGGTAGAGGATTATTGAAGATTTTAAGATTTTTATTCTCATTGACCAGCATAGATATCTTTGAAGGCTTAGGAAGCTCAATTACATTTTTGTGTATTTGATCTTGAATAATATGTCTTAATTTAAAACATCAATCATTTGAATGGCCAACGCATTCTTGATAGTCACATCTAGCATTTTTTGTTTTAATTGAAACCTTTGAACCGGATGAATCTAGATCGAGTGGAGGAGGAAGTGTAATAATATTTCTCTCAATAAGTTGTGGTATAGAATATACGTATCACAAGGTAATTTAGTAAATGAACACTTAGGTAGTTGCCATTGAAGCTTCTCAGGAGTAGAGACAACATTAACACTAACTTTTTCTTCATTAGGTTTCATAGATGGTTTGAAGGGTGTTTTTCTTGGAACTGAGTAGAAGATGATGAAGCATCTTCTTGATAGTTAAGATTTCCCATATTAAGAAGCTTGATTTTTCATAACTTAAGAGTGTGGCAAAGATGATCAAATGAAGGAGAGTTCTCAAAGATGATGCTCTCATGTAGCGAGAGATGATAGACTCTAAACAAATAGATCTTGTAATTATGAATTAGTGAGTATATTAGTCATATTGGATAGGTTTTTCTTGTAATTTAAGACATAATCCAATATATGCTCACTATATATTTATTTTATTTGCGTGAATGATATCTTTGTGTCGATATTGATTGAAAAATGAGGAAGAAAAGCATCAGCTAAATGTGTGAATGATGTTACCAAATGAACATGTAGATCCTAGAACCAACACATAACATGATCTTGAATATTTTAGGAAAGAGATTCACCATATCATTTTGTACCTCATCATAATTATTGTCAATTAAAAATGTTCTACAATTCAAAAATCATCTTCCATAAGCTTTTAAAATAGTTGAAAACTTTTTCCTTGTAATTTGTCAAGCTCTTTCATGACTTTGTGATATGAGTACTTCATGACCGTGGTTACAAAAGTGTGATTAATAGTTGAAAAGGATTCTTCAAGCCTTGATATGATGAGGTCCAAGCTCTTGTTATTTGTGTGTACCCCTATATATTTGATTCTCTTTAATGCATGGATAGATTTGAGCTCATAAGTCTTATCATTCTTCAATTTCAATATTGTGCTTACTAATACTAACACCTAGTGCTCTCATAGGTGCTTTAATGAAATTTGAAGGCACAATGGCAAGGAATGAAGGGCATAAAGGAGTTAAAGAACTCAAATAAGGAGTGTGTAATGTGCTCACATGATTGTGCCACTTGGTGCATGGTCGAAAGTGATAAAAGACAAAGAAGTGCTCGTTTTGCTAGAAGACATAAAAATGACTGTTACAAATGGGTGTTGTAGAGATCGGTTTGTGAATAGTTGTAAGTGTAACTGAATGTCATAGTATTGAGACATGTTTTCTTATTCTCCATAAGTGCATGAAGAGTTATGAAAGTTCATGAAATGAAGGATTTTGCATCTGACCTCCTGAAAATGTAATCATTGCTAGTTGACAATTTTGTGATGTCAGTTAGTCTTCCTTGTACGAGCTGAAAAGTGATAGAATTTGTATAGGTGAGAAGTGGAAGTGTTAGAGACATATGAGAATTTCATTCTTTTATATATTTATATTATTTATGCATGAATATGTTTTTGAAAAAGTGAGAGAGCTGATAATGTATTGAGACTAGTACAACTAGGAGAAGGTATATGAGAATGTATGAGCAAATTTAGCATCACTATTTGTTGTCTAAGAAACTATGTCAAGTGAGTGATCAAAATTGATGTTAAGTCTAAGTAGAAGCTTACCAAATTTTAAATTAGGTGCTTTCATACAAGTTACATCTTGCAAATGAATCAAGTATGTGTTTGATCATATTTTGAAGTTGGTGCTTCATGTTGAGTGGGTGCTCAACAATTTTGAGACCTTTGTAATCTTTTATTGGACAAATTATCTAGCATAATAAATTGGTTCAGTGGATTTTCTCCCTTTCAAGGGTTTCCCACCTTAAATCTTGTCTTCCTATGGTTTCTATTGTTTATTTCTCATATATTTTGTTGTTTATTCTTCATAACAAAGTAAAGAAATTGAATTGTCTTTCAAATTTTGAATTCGCACCGATTAATCCCTCGTAGTGCCTAGATTTACAAAAAAACCTTACTTGTTGAGGTAGTAGGAGGAGAATAAAACATGGATTTTAGGCCATTTTGAAGAGATATATTCCTTCAATAAGCTTCCTCCTTGATCTAAAAATGTTTATGGCTTGCACTCGGCTCACAAGGATACCCACATTCCAAAGAAAATAAACACAATGAAGGGAGGTTTATGTTTATGATGTTTATGTGTATGTAATTTTTCTATCTTCCATTATTAGATTTATCATGATGTATTTGCAATAGTAGTATATTAGGATTTACTTGGTTTTGATTCCTAGTTTAGTTTTGTCTATTTCTCATGGATGCACACAGATTGTAAATGATGGCTTGGGGAGTCTAAATCTATCAATAATTGTGTTCATGATAAAATTTCCTATGATTGATTTGGTGACATTGGCTGGAGTAATTTCCTCTACCCATTTAGTGAAATAATCAAATGTGGTGACGGTAAAATAGTGTCCATCTATAAAGGTGGGAGTCAAATTCTTATTAGGTTTAGGCCCCATATAGAAAATGGCCATGGTGTAACAATGGGTTGAAGTTCCTATGTCAAAATATGTGTAACATGCATGAATTCTTGACACTTAAGACACTTCTCAACATATTTGATCATGTCATTCTCAAGGGTGGTCTACAAGTATCCCATATTGTGGATTTTGTAGGTAGTTACATGGTTGCTAAACTGACTGCCATAGAACTTGTTGTGACATTGGAATAAGACACGTTTAGATTCTTCTTCATCTACACAACAAAGGATGTGCCCTCAAAGGATGTCCTATAAAATATTATTTCTAAAATCACATACTTTGTGGTAAGGAAATGAAGACACTGCTATGTTGGGAATTGGCATCTTCTCGAATAGGTGCACTCGATGAGGTAGGTAACTATATCCATACACGAAGGTGAAGAGGAAATGTTAGGATTGTCAACGTAACAAATTAACTTATCAGGAAGCTCAATATCCACTAAATCCCCTAAACCTAAGGAGTTAGTGTCTATCTAATAATAAGTGATTATCTAACCCTTAACTAATTTGTGGTTAACATATGTCAACTTAAACTCATTGAGGACCATGATTAGATGACTCACCCTCTTAGAAATGGTAGGTGGCATCAAGAATGTGAGAATTCCTTGGGATTTGACAATTGTAGACACTAAATCACACACTTTGGATATATTTCTAGTCCTAATCGCATACTACTATTAAGATGATTCCTAAGTAAGAAAAGTACTAATTGACCAATGTCTTTGGTCTCTTTGCTTTCTTTCTATTTGCCTTCTTATTCTCACCCACCTTCTTGCTCAATGTGAATTTTGACATTTCAATTTTTCTAAATATAAACACAAGTGCCCGAGTTAGGATGTCGCACCCAAGCACACACTGTCTCCTCTCGGGTGCCCTAACCTCTTTGTATCTTGTTCACATCTTTTGAGTCCTTTCTAGCTATTAGGAATCTTATTTTCTTGGTGGTCAGCCTTTTAGTGGTTAATTACGAAATTAAAGAAAATGAATCATATAAATACAAATATATGTGGAAATAATAAAGAACCAAGCAATAATAATCTATTATCACCACCTAAGGTTACATCCAAAGGAATTACAAGAGCATTCAAGCATCCATCTAGCACTCACACAAGGGACAAGGGACTACATTCTTCTGCATACACTTCATAGGAGGGAAATTCATTTTTCCATGCACACATCTATCTACATTTTCTACATCTAGCTATTACTCACTATCTAAGTATGAAATCACATAAAATCCACCTAGGGCATGATTCCACAAACACACACAGAGAAATACATGGAGTTTGAAATGCAGTGCATTTCCCGAATCGTAAGTTCACTCGGTTGGCGATTGATAGGGTTAGTTTGACTCCCCATTTGCATATTTTTAATTTTAGGATTTGATTTTTTTGGGGGTTTTACAAGTGCTATTTATTATTGCAAGTTTGTGGTAAGCTCGGCAATCATAAAGTGACATTGAAGCAATGCACTTTTTGAGGTTTTGAGTAGTCACAGTTGCCTAAAGGAGGTTTGCAGTGCCCCGGACACCCTTTACCCCGTCCAGGTTCCCTAGTCCCAACATTTCTAGTGCCCACACAATTTTCTATGCTCAGTTGTGATATTCGCCTTCCTTCTTCACCAGCTTTTCCATCTCAAGCACAACCTCGGGTTTATTTTAAATCATCTAGTCTCTTACTCTCTCTCTCTCTTAACCAAGGTTTCAAACTTATTAGCTTGCTTGGGTCAAATTTTTAGTTTATTTCATATCTATTTACTATGTTACATATTTAGATTGGCATTTATTTATTTCAATATTTTTTTAATCATTTGGTGAACCCCATGCTTGATCCCACCTTTGCTTTTAGGAGTCTTTTTTTATTTTCATCATGGTTGTACCCTTCACCGATGATGATCTTTGTGACCTCAATGCTCATCTTACTGATCATCCTCAAGATCTAGACCTGATTTTATTTTCTTCTCATGAGGAGGCCACTAATCTTGTAGAGCTTAACATACCCTCATCCATCCTCGATTCCATGACTATCGCTACTCAACTACCTACTTCAACACTTCCACATACTTCTATTGTTCCTATTTTTGTTCCTACTCCCACCAACCATTTCACTCCACCTCTTGTTTCTCACACGTGGAAAGTATCTTCTACTAGCACTCAAGACTTAGCCTCTCTTTATCAAGATCTTCAAGTTCAAATTTGTCAATTACAACAGGATACTTCTTGTGCATCTCCATATCTGGATTCCACTTTGTTACTTCATACTCCTTTCACACCCAAGTTCCCCATTTTCAATGGACATGATGACTCCCAAAATAATATCTCGAGCACTTAATGTGGCATGTCTATATTTTGTGGATGATCATATTTTGTTAGCTAAGCTCTTTCCTAGAAGTCTTCACGATTATGCAATGTGTTGGTTCTATGATCTACTTGTCCACTCGGTAACATCTTTTACACATTTATTTGATGCTTTTATCACTCATTTCTCTATTAATATCAGTTATAAGATATCATATGCTCAATTTGTGCAACTTAAACAAGGATCTAATGAACATCTAGTGGATTATGTCTTGCGATATAAGAACAACTTAGCTAAGATGTCTAATGTGCTTGCAGACTCTGAACTTCAAGATTTATTTTTCCAAAGTCTATTACCACCTCTCTAGGAGAGTGTTATCTTCAAGACATCTCCATCATTCAATCATTTGTGTCATACTCTTAAGTTGTGTGAAACTAACTCTTATCTATAGGCAAGCTTAAGTATCATGAGCAAACTTCATCTTTAGCACACTTTCAAAGCAAATCAACTTTCAAGCCATCTACAAAACCTACTAAAGCTAAGGATACTATCAACCCTATATCTAATCTGAAAAACTTCAATGGTAACCTCCTAAGTGTACATTTATAAAACTTCCTATTACTCCACATATTCTATTTCCACAACTCATTGAGAGAAATCTTATTACGCTTCCTCCTCCACTCAATTTGGACCCATCTCATCCTAAAGGTTGTAATTACAATGAAAATTTCAAATGCAATTATCATCAGTGTGTTGGGCATTCTATAGATCGATGTTTTAAACTTCAAAATATTATTCAAGATCTTATCGATAATAATGCAATTAAGCTTCTTGAGCCTACGGCATCTACATTGGTCAATGAAAATCATAAGTTCAATATCTTCAAAATTATCTTCCTAAGCATGAAAAGAAAGTGGTTGACTCTTCATCCAATCATACATATCACGTAGTGCCTCCTCCTGCATCGGGGGATCTTGATTTTCTAGTTTCTCATATTGATACATCTCCACCGATCATTGCATTTTCTGATCATGACTATCATGTTATATTATCTTCTAAAACATTATATATCAGTTCTTCTATTGGATCTATTTCTATCAATAACACTATGGTTGATCAATCATTTTGCGTAAATGCATGTTCTAATGCACTTCTTATCATTGATGGTTTTCCACTCTCCTAAATTCCATATCCAATTCCTAAATCATATGGTTATGTCAAGCTTCTAGTTACCGTTGGTCCTCTTACCATGCTTGTGCCTTTCGTTGTGGCACCTTCAATCAAAGGTTGTGACATTCTCGTAGGTATTCCTTGGATCCATACAACTTAGGCTATCATCTCCATGAATCACTTGTGTCTTAAGTTCATTCACAAATTTCAAGTCGGTACTATTAATGGTGTTCTTCCATCTACACCATGGCCACAGCCTCCTCTTGAGGTGGTCATTTCACTCACTAGAGCATCTAGGTCCTCACGACCTCTCAAATCTAAAGGAAAACCTACTCCTAGATTTCCTATTCTCTCACTTCTACATGATCTCGTCAGTCTATTATTCCATCACATCAATCTAGGTACACCATTCATATGGATCCTTCACATAGACATACATCACTTCCTTGCTTTCCTTCACATAGGTATTCATCACCTCTGTGTTCTACTTCACATAGGTGTTCATCACCTCTATGCTCTCCTTCACATAGGTGTCCATCACCTCATAGGTCTCATCTTGCGCGTACATCTCATTCAACAATACGTAATTTGTCTCAAACACCATCGATCTTAGAGCATGGTCACACACCTTTATCTCCACAAGCATCGAGTGGAGGACCCTCATCTTTCACTTTATTGGATAACATACTCATCACTGCACACTTAGGGGCATCATGATTGTTGTTCTCCCCTCTAGGATTCTCACGTGTCTCATATTTTTACTACTTCATGTACACCTTGCATATAGTCTTTCACACACATCTTACACATCTTGATACATTTATATCATCATTACCCGATGACGCACTCTTTTGTTATGGTTCACACTTGACTATTGAGGGCTTACTACATTCATGAACCTCACATCACGTCACACACACACTTCAGGCTCAACGCATTCATGACATATCTTTCTCGGACACATTCACGATGACACACTTCCCGATGATGCACTCTAGTTCCACTTTGTTCATACTTGACTATTGAGGGTATACATCTCAGTAAAAACCTTACCACACTCACTCACTCTCAATGTTTTACACTTTAACGATAATATATTTTTATCACTCAATTCAAACCATTTCTCGATGATGCACTCTTGTTCTATGGTTCATTCTTGACTACTGAGGGGGAATTTATAAATGAACCTCATCTCATGCATACTCATTCACACTTAATTCAGGGGGCATGCTTCTCCTATCACACTCACTTTGTATTCCATTCCATTCACACTCACAACATACTACATATATTGGTTGCACATTGTTCTTTCTTACTTGTACTCACATGATACTTTGATTACTATGTTATCTAGATATATTGTATGTCATTATCTTTCTATATACACATATGTATTCACTTTCCTTCTAGTTGTGATCACAAAATTTATATAGATTGTTACATGTAGTATGGATGTTTAGCGTTGTACTTCTTATCGGTCCCACAACAAGCTCCTAAGGGCATCCACTTTTATACACATCATAGGTGTTATTTTTTCATTTTATACTACTTCCTATTCATACTAGCACACTACTCTATTGGATCATACATGCTTGGACATAATTTTTATCTCTCTAACATGCTAATGTGTACTTCATGTGTAGCGTTTGTCTTGTAGGAATCCTTTGCTACCATGATTGTCGATTACGTTTCTTGATATTGTGTGTCACTATTTGTAGGCTTTAATCTTTGTCTTGTGTGCACATTATATGTTTTTGGGCACTTTATCCTTGATTGTCTTGTGAAATCATGAGTGATTTCCTATGTTTGCAACCCCCTTTTCATGGTATATAGTGTTTTATTGTGTGCTAGCTTACACATTGTCTTCTATATGAATGTTTATCTTGATTGTACTAACACTTGTTTTCCATCCACTTTATTTGTGTACCTTGGTTTCTATCAAACACATTCCCTTTCCCCCTTCAGGGGATTTAGTTTTACCAAAACATTTGGTCCTCCTTTGGGTCACACACTCTTTGTGACATCGCATGCACCCCAACTAAAGGGGGAATCATTGGATGAATCAGTCACCTCATTTAGTGGTTTACAATCACTATTCAAAGACCACCGATTCGATACCCGACAACATAGTCTTCGGTCTTAAGAACGGACCAGAATCTGACTTGGGTCTTTAACACAACACAGACACTAGCACCCTATAATAAATAGTAGCACCTAGGCACCCTTGACCCTTCCCGAGTTTATACTTTGAGAAGTAGTCAAAGGTTGGAGAATAACACTATAATTTTCTCCCTACACTTCTTCCACACTTAGCGTAGTTGGCATGAGATCACCCAAAAAAATCATTCTTCTACAACATCTTTAGGATCCTTTCTATCTCTTTCACTCATCACGGATTAGGTGCACATGTTCCTTTTCACATTTTTACATACTTTTTACACACTTTTTACTTGTTTGGATCAAATTTTTCATATACACATATTTGACTACTCATTTTCTCTTCTCTTTTGCAGTTCATCCTTATGGGAAGAAGTAGTCACATCATCAAGCATCAAGAAACATCAAAAAAGGTACACTTTGCAACGTATTCACATACACTTTTACCCTGTGGTCGATCATCATTTTCACTTCCTCTTCTCTAGCATTCATGCTTCATATTTTTATCACTCCACATTTTTTCTTGTCTCCTCAACATGCTTTTCACCATCAATCTATATGGTTATTAGGTATGTATCTCTTATCTACTTTATGTTATCGAGCATTCATTCAACATAAAGTGGGGGAAAATGTAAACATTAAATCATGCACTTTAGGTATATTTATAGTGTTGATCACATATTATTATTTATATGATTCCTAAATAAGAAAAGTACTAAATGACCACTTGTCTTTGGCCTCTTTGCTTTCTTTTTATTTTCATTCTTGGTCTCACACACTTTCTTTCCCATTCTGAATTTTGACATTTTAGTTTTTATAAATTTGGACACCAATGCCCAGCCAAGATGCTAGCACCCAAGTGCCCCGTCACTTTTGAGCACCCCCAACCTCTTTGTATCTTTCTCGCATCTTTTGCGTTCTTTATATTTTCTGTGCATCTTATTTTCTTGGTGGTTGGCCTTTTAGTGGTTAATTATGAAATTCAAGCAAATGAATCATATAACTACAAAGATATGTGGCAATAATAAAGGAACGAGAACTAAGCATTTATTATCACCACATAAGGTTACATTCAAAGGCATTATAAGAGAATTCAAGCATCCATTTAGCACTCACACAAGGGATAATGAATTGCATTCTTCTACATACACTTCATAGGAGGGTAATTTCATGTTTCCATGTGTGTGCGTGCACACACACACACACACACCCATATATATATATATAATTCTACATGTAGTTATTATTTTCTATTCAAGTGCAACTCACACAAGATCCACCTAGGGAACGATTCCACACACACACACAGAGAACCACATGGAGTCAGAAATGTAGTGCAGCACCCAAATCGTAAGTTCACTCAATCCAGTTACCACCGGGTTAGTATGACTCCCCATTTGCATCTTTTTATTTTTTAGGATTTGATTGTTTAAGGAAATTACATGTTGTCTTTCCTATTGTAGGTTTCAGGTGATCTCGGAGATCATACAATGGCATACTAGTGACAAAGAGCAAAGTGCGGTGAAATTGAAGCGACGCCATAAAAATCACTTTCTGAGGTTTTGAGAAGTCACATGTGCCCATAGGAGGTATACACGCCCCAAGAGCCCTTGACCCTATCCGGTATCCTAGTCCTAGTATTTCCATCGATCACACAATTTTCTGGGCTCAATTACTACGCTTTACCTTTCGCTTCATCGAGTTTTCTAGCTCCACACGACCTCGGGTTTATTGTGAATCAGCTAAGTCTCTCTCTCTCTCTCTCTCTCTCTCTCTCTCTCTCTCTCTCTCTCTCTCTCTCTCTCTCTCTCTCTCTCTCTCTCTCTCTCTCTCTCTCTCTCTCTCTCTCTCTCTCTCTCTCTCTCTCTCTCTCTCTCTCTCTCTCTCTCTCTCTCTCTCTCTCTCTCTCTCTCTCTCTCTCTCTCTCTCTCTCTCTCTCTCTCTCTCTCTCTCTCTCTCTCTCTCTCTCTCTCTCTCTCTCTCTCTCTCTCTCTCTCTCTCTCTCTCTCTCTCTCTCTCTCTCTCTCTCTCTCTCTCTCTCTCTCTCTCTCTCTCTCTCTCTCTCTCTCTCTCTCTCTCTCTCTCTCTCTCTCTCTCTCTCTCTCTCTCTCTCTCTCTCTCTCTCTCTCTCTCTCTCTCTCTCTCTCTCTCTCTCTCTCTCTCTCTCTCTCTCTCTCTCTCTCTCTCTCTCTCTCTCTCTCTCTCTCTCTCTCTCTCTCTCTCTCTCTCGTAACTAGGGGTTTCAGACTTATTAGCTTACTTGCTTGGGTCCAATTTTTACTTTATTAAATATCTATTTGTTACGTTGTTACATATTTAGATTAGCATTTATTTATTTTAATATTTTTAATCAACAATCACCCTTGTTTTTTGATTTAAGATATAATGTCTTAAGTGCTTGGTGGAAAACACTATGGTGAGGCATTTATTTTTAGCATAAGAATATAGTGTTTCATATTCCAAGATCACTGGATGGTAAAATACATAAGTTATTCTCTTTCATCATTATATTTTTAGAAAAGGATACAATTGAGATAAACCTTAGTTACATATATATAGGATAAGTGGTCGATTGGCTCCTTGATCCATAAGAGTAGGAGGAGTTAAATGGAAGTTCTTGATGGATTCAAAGGTTGTGGCATTCTCGGGTCCACTTAATGGTATTCTCTTTCTTCAAAAATTATTAATCAACTTGACTTGACTTCATAGCTGGGATTTGGAGCGAATCTACTCATATCTCTTAACTTTCTCGAGAAATGAGAAAATTCCTTATTCACCGATTGGTGGGACCATTATAAGATAATGCAAAATTTAGTAGGATTGACATCAATAACTAGTTTAGATATGATATATCTTAGAAAATTTCCACCAATCACTCCAAAATCAACTTTTATGGGTTCAAGGTGATTCATACTCAATTATTCATGTGAGAATGATGCATAAAAATCCTATATGATATTTTCCTTTTTGGCCTTAGTTGGATGAGATCATGGACATAAGACTTGAAAAAATTTTGGATCATATTATGATATATATGAGTCATCTCTTGTAGATACCCTTGCATTCTTAACAACAAAATGCATGATTGTACTACATAAGTTTCCCCGTGGTGGTAAATGAGGTTTTTTCTTATCTTCTTCAAAAATACAAATCTGGTTGTAACTTTGAGAAGACATCCATGAGTGAAATGGGATTGTAACCAACCATCTCATCAACAATCACATCAATATAAGGCAATGGGAAGTTGTATTTGGGACATTCTTGGTGTCACCCAGATTTCATCCTGAAATCTGCGACTACCCTATCCGAAAAAATTTTCGTACTTTTAAAATAATGGGTCGTTTTGTGTTTTTATTGCCTAAAAGTTCTTGTATTGCATCAAGATATTCCCAAAGAGCCATATTAGCCTTTTTCGCCAAATACCCAGATGCCCAAAATTGTTATATTCTGTCATCGGGATTTGTCTGCGGAAAATTTGTATTTAATTATTTTGAGCCCCATATGAGGCTATTTGCGCTCCGTTTTAACTTTGTTATGATCGAATATGTCATTACTCTTATGTACCAGAAGGGTTTTAACTTGGAATAAGTTTTGGGCTTTATTTGTAACTTTTGGCAATTTTTCATGTTTTTGTGTTGTCCCGTTTCGTTTTCTGTGAAATTTCTCTAGAACAATTCCTTTGCCGGGTAAGCCCGATTTTTGGCCTGGAGCAGCTGGAAAACATATACGCATGTTATGCCCGGAGGAAGTCACCATCGGAGGTCTAGATCACTGGGAAAAAGTGAAGTCGTGCATGGAAAAGCCCCATGGGGTTGGGCACATTTTTGGAAAACAAAGGATTTAAGCTGCAATGGGAAAAATACAAGCAGTAGGCAAGGTGGGAATTTTATACCTGCCTAGCAGGGTACTTTTTCCCGTGTTATAAAATTCACTTAAGCTGCAGTGGGAAAGTTAGAGGCCGCAGGCAGGCGGGAATTTATTACCTGCCTTGCAGGGTGAAAATTCCCATGATAAAATAAAAGGAAAGTGACTTAAGTGAAATCATGGGATTTTAGTGCCTGCCTTGCAGGGTAAATAATCCCATTGTCAAAGTCAAATCACTTAAGTGGATCATGGGATTTTAGTGCCTGCCTTGCAGGGTAAAGAATCCCATTGTGAAAAATTCTTAAAAATAGAATTATATGTGCAAAAAAGTGCGCCCCCTTTGGTGAGATGATGGCAGCCTTAAAATGATTATTTTAATTAATCTATTCTTCTAAAAAGTGCGCCCAAGCTTGGAGGAAGTCAACAAGTCAAAGAGGGAATAAAAGAAATGGATTAAATGTATTAAATTTAATTTATTTAGTGGTTGCCCCCTCTCTTTCAAAAAGTGCGCCCCATTTGGGAGTTATTTAATGATTTTTAAGGCATTAAATCATTAAATTAATTTCTATTTTCAGTGGCTATGGTCAAGGCACACTGTGAAGCTTAAGTGAAGTGATGTGTGAAGGATTAAATTGGATTAATTTAATTTATTGGATGGTTGTCCTTAAACATGCTATTTTTAAAAGAGAAGAGCATGATTTTTAATTAATTAATTGCCTTTAATTGTTAGGGAAATTATTAATTATAGAATTGTGAAGGTTATATAAGCATGGGCAGCCATATGGGTGAATTATTTAATTCACAGGTAAAGAATTGCAGCCAAGAGGAAAAGTGTGCCCCCATTTGAAGAAGGATTTTGCTCAGGCAAGGTGGCAACAAGGCTAAAAGCTTCCAGATTTGGCGCATGCTTTGAAGGAGGTGGATCTTTGTCTGCATAATTGTTTGCATAGGTGTTACAGGTGCTCAGGTGTTGTTGAAAGGATTCATGCTCTCTTTATGTGTAAATTAAACACCAATTTTTGGGGCAGCGGGCTTGAAAAGTGTAGATTTTTACAATTAAAATTCATTATTCATGCTCCGGTGGCCATTTTTGTCTGAATAAATTGCAAGAATTCATTATAGGTACTTTACAAAGGAAAAGGATCTTTTATCAATGTCCAATACATTGCATATATCCTCTCGAATCTGAAGAATTGTCCATATCTACACCAGTATTGAAGAAATCTAGCCAAGTAAGAAGAAAAAGAATTATTCAAACAAAGATAGACAAAGCCATGGTGAAGAGAGATGAAAAAGAAAGCACGATGGAGTCATGCATCACTTCCAAACTTGTAGACATAGGAGACACAGATCTAGGCCCGGAACCTCTTTCCAATTTGATTGATAGATCCAGAGCAGGAAAGACTTCACTCATGCATGCGGTTAAAAGTAGTGGAATTATCCGAGCTGCAGCTTTTCCATGTATAGCCCAGTTGCCAGAATTTGTTATGGAGTGCACTAGATCTTACCATCCTTCATCCAAATCAGTGTGTGATGCTTCGGGAAAGACAATAATTTGTTTGGATGCTAAGTTCATCAATTATTGTTTGAAGATTCCAGTGTGAAAGGTGGTGACTTCCATTAGTCTTCAGGATGCCGGCAGCAGGTGGGAGAAGCATAGAGTTGATTGCGTGAGCATAATGAATAGCCGATACATGAAGAAGCCTAGATCTCCTTCAAGTTCCCAGAACTATTCCACGGTCCAATTTGGTGTAGGAGGTAGATGATGTCATCAAATTGCTATACAGGATGAATGGCGAGGCGAATGCTTACACTTTCCATACATGGATGTATGCTTTCATCAGGACCATTGAAATCAACAAGGTTGATTCTATAATCAATTGGTCGGAAATTATTAGCAACAACATTGGTGAGCAACTCCGAACGTGAAGCGTACTTTCAGCTTCAAAATGACTTCCTACTTGGTGTATGCTACAGCTTCACAAGGCATCTTTTCCAAGCTGGATAGATGTGGTGTTCTTTCTAAGGACCCCATTTTCGAGTGCTACCCACAGCTTACTGTACCTGCGTGCGAGAAAGATTTCAAAGTGATCAACGATGAATTCTTCTATGATTTCATCTGTAGGCTAGACAAAGACTTGAAGGCCAACAGGGTAAGCAAGGAAGCGTGGGAAGCTGTGTCCAAGATTGGCAGTCTATTCATTCAATTTGCAAATTTCACATACCTCAGGGTTACGGGATTTTCTGGAGAACCAATAAAGATGCCTAGGTATCCGAATGATAGATTGATCGCCATGGAGCTGAGTAGGCAACTTGTGGAGTTACACGACCTTTAGTCAAAGTGGCACAAGTCTACGGGCTTCTTCCCAATCACTGTGGGATATTACAGCTTGCATTAGCATTCATAGAGCTCGAGGAATGGAGGTGTAAATGTTATCCAAGTATGAGCAAGAGTTCTTCCCTACATGGCTGAACTTCGATCCATTTGGAGTAGCCAGGAAGACAATCTCCTAGGAGTACACACATGTGCCTTCATTAGAAGATTTCTGGATGAAGTGCAAAAGTGAGTACGAGGTTAGAAAGAGAGATTTCAGCAGGCTATCAGCAAAGCAAGTGTTCGAATTTGGACTAGCACGGATACTTCTGGATCTTAAAGATGATGGGAATGTGGTACTTGACACTTACCATCAAATGGGAGGAGATAAAGCCATACTGCAGAATAACATAGGAGGCTACAACACAATTGAAGAAAGGTCGGGAGCTGTGTTGGTGAATACTTCAAACTAGTTGCTGACAAAGGGATATTGCCTTGATGAAGCATTGATGAATCAAGTCATAGGAAACTTCGGCGTAGGAGATTCCCTGAAGTGAAAGCACAAAGGAGAAAGAAGCAAGAAATTCGAGAAGTTGAAAGTGCATAGAAGATCTCAATCCAAGGAGAGGATCACTTCTGCGACCATGACTTTAAATCCAGCTTCTCCAAGACTGCAAGACTTCACCAACTATTGCACCGTAGCAGCAGGACACTTCCATGCCTTCACTGGATGCAGCGACATTCATCTTCTCCCCTCAGCCACTTCGTTCAGCACCTGTTCCAGAGGATACGTTGAAGTTACAGATGGCAAAATTCGAAAGGGCTTTGTCCTTGGATGATTCAGAAGATGGCAGCCATAACATTGTGGCACTTTCTAACGGAGAGGATGCAGAGCAGAAGATGGTAGTACACTCAGTGACTTCAGAGACTTCTCATTCTCCAAGAAGTAACTTCTCGGAATGGTTGGCTTCGCAGTTGGTTCCAAAAGCAAGAATGGAGATGAACTTAGAGGAGCATGACTTGTAGCTACTCCAGAATCTGGGTGGAAAAGACAGAACGCCTAAAGTTGCCGAGACAACTTCTAGGTTGATCATCGAGGATTCGGGAGAGAAGTTTGCTGAGATATCAATTCCGGCAGAAGGAAAGATAGAGGAGGAGCTCACGGCAGAGGATGTGACAGTAACCAAAGTACCCCTCGGTCAAGCCACCACTGAAGGATTGAAGCAGGACACGCAGACATTGATGGATGCTTTATTCCTTAGGCTTGACAGTGAAAAGGCAGAGAAAGAAGAGTCAGTAGAAGCAAGTATCTCAATTATGTGAGATCATAGCCAAGGTTGCTAAACCTTCCATTCAGCCCATTTCAGAGTAGGTGAGTGATCATCTTATGCAGGAAATGGAGGATGCAAGCAATCAAGTAAAGGCTATTGATGAATGGAAGGATTTGATTATTCGTCAAGCTTCTGTACAACTTGGAGAAGTGCCAGCCCGCCTAAAGGTTATGGATGATGCAGCAAATCAACTGAAGCAACTGATGGCAAACATAGAAGGCATGAATATAGTTGCAGAGAGTAACCTGAGTATTTTGGCTGAGATCAACAAGCTGCCAGGAGATGTATTGATTGCGGAACAGATTGTACCGTGGGATCAGTCGAGAAGGGGAAGTAGCTAGAATTTGCAGTATCTTTCCATTTGGAAATCTGCAGAGTTTTGCTGAAGAGGATGCAGGCACTTGAGAGTAGGACATCAGACTTACCAGACAGTGTCATTTCTTTCACTGAGGAGAGAGTGGACAGGAATGTTACTTCATACGTGCGGATCGTCTCAACTAAGGTGCCTAATTCCCTAGAAGGATCTCTTCTGATGATACAAAAGAGAATTGATAAAGCTACCAAGCCTTTCACGATGAATTCTATCAGTAGACTGGTGGTGCTACAGGTAGACATTGCAAGGTTTGGGCCAAGTTTGGAAGATGTGGAAGCGTGCATCAAAGTGTTGAATGAAGGGTTGTTGTAGTTCAGTAGAGAAAGAAGCAGTGGCTAAAACAGATGGAAGGATGCTGAATTACATGTTTGACAAGTATATCCGATATCAGAACAAGAAGAAGACATAAACATTACAGCTGGCATGACTTCTTCTATTCTTTCTTCTTCTATTTTCTATGTTCCCGGATGAAATTGTAAAACTTCTAAGTTATTGGTTTTGCAACCATTACTTAAAGTCATGTGGAACCATTCTATTAGTTAAGTGATACATGTGTCACTTAAGGAGAAGATAGTTGAGGATGATTGCCAAATGTCATCTTTACTTGTTGTTTATGTTTCAGTTCAGTTTGAGTTTTCCATTTGTACTTTCCCTCCTACATTCTATAAGTAGGAGAAGAACCTCCGGGTTAAAGAAGGGAATCGAATTTGTAGAATTAAGGGAATCGAAGTCTTCTATAGTAGAATTATAGTATTCGATCTTGCAATAAGAATTGTAGTATTGATTTCCAAATAGGGGAAAGGATGTAAAGTCATGGAAATTCTCTTCTTATGATACTAGGGAGGAAGGTGTTCATAAGTGTGTAAATACTCTTGTTATCCAATTTCACCCCTCAGGTGAAATTAGACAATTGAGAAGGTTTGCACGAGGGAATTCTCATAAGAAAGCAGGACTTCAAGGCTCGAGGAGAGTTGAATGTTGGAAGAGGAATTTTTCCTCTTCATGGTCTTCATAAAGTTCAAATTTTTGATAAGACAAGGAGAAACAGAGCAGAGGGCCTACATGCAACAAAATGGAAAAAACTAGAATTATGGCTTTAGAACACTCTCTAAAATTGGTCCTCAACTCCCTAGTACTAAGAAGTACAAAAATCTCGAGAAAGTGGGAAGAATGGAAAATTGTATGCATAGAGCCCAACCGAGCTACTTCCTAGCTCACCAAGCTATTTACATAGTGCATCGAGCAATACAAAGAAAATTGAGCTGGTGAAGGGGCCCTAGTGAGTCGTTTGTTAAATGAGCTATTATTAAGCTCATTGAGCTATGAATAAGATATGACCGAGAAACCCCTTGAAGGAAACCACCGAGATCTTTCGTTGCAGCCTAAGCTCTTTAGAAGAACAAGTTATCTCGGTGTTTTCCAAACGATTCTAGCTCCCCATTGCAAATGAGCTGATTGTATCACCGAGTCCAATATGCAAATAGGTAAGTGGGGTCCAGATTGAGCTCCCCAAGCCCATCATTTATGAGCCGAGTTGTCTACGCAAGCTTTGAGAGGTTACAAAAGATAATGAATAAAGGGAATCGAGCTAATGGTTGAGCTCACCAAACTGATCAAAATTTAATGCACTGAGTCATTATTATACATGGATGAGCCTTTCCATGGTGTGGGTGAGATCTTGGATCGGGAACATTATGAGGAGCTCAGAGCATATTCCAAGATGTGATATTGAGCTTAAGATGAGAATTATATTCAAGAACAAGTTGTAACAAGCTATTGGCCAAGCTAAGTAGAAATGGACTTAAGAGAGGTGAAGGATGTTGGGTGCTTCTAACTAGCTTGGTTCATAGCGAGAAAATATTAAGGATCTCGAACTCATTTTGAAGACTCGCCATGGAAGAAACAATAGTTCAATTCTGGTTCATATGAGTCGGAAATCAGCAAAAACACATCAACAATAGTGAGCCTGTCGGTTGTGTATTGAATTTAGGTGAGGATCGAGTCAAGCAGAGTGAATTTGTTGGCTCGGTGAGTTTACAAAGGACTGGGTGTATAACATTACGGTAAAAGTGATTTTTGGGGGCCTGAGTTTCCCTTAGGTTATTTGTGTAAGCAAAATCTAAAATGGCCACATAGGTCAGTATAAGGATGGCGGGTTCAAACAACCCAACCAGCCCAAAGTTTTCTTGGGACATGTGAGCCCTAAAAGTCCAAACTCGCCATATTTAATGTTTTGTGAGTAATGTGGAAGTCAACGGCCCATCCATCCAGTCAAGGAGTTATGTGGGAAATACCAAGATGCAAGAACTTGGGCTCGGGATGACACAGCCCTCGGTATGCATTATGGGGTAGATGACGGTGTAAAGAATGATACGGGTATGGCGAGGTCAATGTCCCTCACGACCTGGTCAATGCAAAACAGGGAAGACTATATGTGCACAAAGATGATTAGAGGCTCGTGTTATATGAAATTCGGGTTAAGGCATCACAAATGGTTTGGGAGGTGTTGGGAGAAGTTCACTCATGGGGTACTTATACCCACAATACATAGGGGAAACGTGCGCCAAGTTGACAAACAAGTGAAGAGGTGAGGGTATCTACATGAGGGTCGTTGAGTCGTGAAACAACAATGCAAGGGTGGGTTTGCGGGTTGATAAGGCTAGCCACGGGGCTTGAGGTAAGCTGATTTAAGTAGTGGCGCCAATACTATTATCCCACGCCTAAGGTAAAGGATGAGGTGGAGGTGAATGTAAATCACGAAAAGTTAAGGGGTCAGGGGCATATATAAAAGATCCTACCAATACAAAATGCAAAGGCTTGTTGCGCCAAGTGGAAAGGTAAGTCGGTAATGTGTGAATGTGACTCAACACATAGATGTTCGGCGCTTGGTGCCTAAGGTGGAAAAAGATCCTGTGAGGAGGGTAAGGAAATAGCTAGCTCGGATGAGCCGGCCAAGCTAGCCAATATACAATGTCTTAAAACATTAAACCCCTTCCCATGCAAAGTAAAAAAATCAATGGTGGGCCCCAAATTTTAGAATGAAAAGAATCATTTCAAATCATGAAAGAAACATTGGAGAAGGAGAGGAAATATTTAAATGAACTTTCCAAAGGATTTTAATTCCACAATCTCATGTATTGTAAGCAAGCACATTACTTGAGAAATTCTCAAAGAAATTACACAAAATTAGTCTCATTGGAATCGTGATTCTGAGACCTTTGCACAATAACCAAGAAATTCAGGAATTGATGAATAGTTAATGGTGAATTTTGTAGAAAACCAACCCGATTCTGAATGCTGATTTTAAGAGGCATAGGCAAACATTTTTCACTACTGCAAGTCATGGGATAGTATGTAGTGCCTTCTATAGGTCATGTATCATCATTTGGGAATAATTATGGCATCTTGCAAGTAGCTGAAAGGAAAATTTTGGTATTACAATTATCTCTCTCTTTCTCAATTCTATAAATTGTAATCTTGGGCTTATTTGTAATGGAGTTAGTCATTTTTCTCCTGCCCCCTCTCTCTTTCTTCTCTGCTAGGGTTGAATGTGGAGATTAAGCCTCCTCTCTTTTATTTGTGATGGAATTTTATTGCCTCTTTCTCACTAATTATGTACTATGTGAATTCATGGAGCAATAAAAAAATTTGATGCATCTTGTCCATCCTTTGCTTATTTTATTCTCTTCTTGCCTCTCACCATTACAGAGTATATTTTGCATATTTTCTAATGTTCATTGCAGGTTTGTGGGATCTTTTTTGATGGGTTTGAAGTGTTGTTCTGTGTGAATCTCATATTTGGTCTATGATGCATCTTATCCATCCTCTCCATTTCTCACCTCTCTCCACTTTAGGTAGTTGGATTTGTGATCGATAACCTCCTTTTTGGTGTATCACCACTTTTAGTGTAGTTTTTAATTTCATGCACTCTCTTTCCCTAGTCCCTTGGAAGGTTAGATTACGATTAGTTTGTTTA
Source organism: Taxus wallichiana var. yunnanensis (assembly GCA_018340775.1). Classification (NCBI taxonomy): domain Eukaryota; kingdom Viridiplantae; phylum Streptophyta; class Pinopsida; order Cupressales; family Taxaceae; genus Taxus; species Taxus wallichiana. The sequence goes on from CM031235.1 coordinate 505,114,545, forward strand.
CCTAAATTAAAAGTATCTTGTGGCAGGTAGTTTAGGAGTAGGAACCAGCTTCTTTGGAGTATAATCTCAAGCGTCAAGTCCCTTAGCTTAAGAGATGATCCAATGTTACATAATTACACCAAATGACCCATCCACATCTTAGGTCATTTGGGGTGCTATAATTTCATGATAACTCTAAAATGGATTCATCATTATTATCTATGTCAAGATTCATTAACCCAAGAAAAGAAATATCGATGATAATGTATGCACCCAAAATATACATGGTGCTACATGGAAGAATGTGATAATTCTCTGATGATGAAGAAAATCTTCTCAAAGTAACAATGAAATCCAGATCCTTCCCCCTTTCTTTTGCATGCTTGTTATGACATGTTTTATCCATGTTTTCAAGTTTGAGAGGTTATCATACCTTTGCATGCTATACTTTTATCCTTTTGTACTTTATTTTTAGTGGTTCTTGCATAACTTCCAATCTTTTTGAATTGGCGGTCTTGTCACCTTAATCTGAGAGTTAAAAACATGTGTTTTTTAACGCATGTTTAGATTTCTAGAGTGATTTTATCACTGCTTTCTGAACAATTTCACCTAATTTTGGTCTCATTGGATTCATATTAGAATTATCTTCCTAATTTACTATATTTATAATTTTGACTACCCCTTATTGTGATGTGTTGTCATTTATTGTTAGACATGTGTTGTTAGACTCATTCTTCTTCAAAGTTTTATGAAATTCTAGATTTCACCCATATGATGGGTCAGAGTTTTCATATTTTGGATGCAAAGTTATGCTACTGAATTTTTAGGGTAATTACACAGACAAAAAGTTCTTTACTCTATTCCTTCCTACTGGATATTTCTAATTCACTTTCTTGTAACTAGTTAGCCAAAACATTTTGTTTATATCTTCATGCTAGCATCTAATACCTTACACACCTTTGGATCACCTGGATATCATTTTTGGAGAAGGATAGAAATATGAGGATAAATAAAATACAACATCATACCTGGAGTTCTATCTCAGTTCAATAGTAACAGGTTGGGGTCTTTGAATTCTTCAGATTTAATTAATTATATTTGTTAGAATAAAAGAAATACATTATTTTAACTCGGTAGAATTAGTGCATTAGTTGTAAAATAATTTCATTAAGATCCTATTTCTTGCTTACCCTATGGATTGGAAAGGGAAAGAGGTTGGAGGAAGATCTTGTGCATGTAATCCTTTGTTGTTTATTCATTATTATCATTCATGTAATCCAATTCCACTCATCAGGGAAAGCTTCTAGGTAAAGAATAAATTGCTTCGAGAATCTTTTCTTTTCTTTCCGAGAGCTTGAGGTAGAATTTTAATTAGAATAAATCCATTTGTCTATAATAATAACTTATAAATATGTTTTTTGTTTAGAATAGATTTTATCCTAAAATCTTACAATAGAGGAATAGCTAGATCTCGCTATTCCTTGTTTTTGTTAATTTTATTAGTAGTAGCATTTAATTTTAATTAATTTACATGTCTATAGAATAGAATATGTATTTATTTTATTTTATTTTGGAAAATACAAAAATATGTTAGTTGTTTAATTAGTTTATTTCAATTCATTTCTGCTTAGACAAATAGAATAGATTTTTATATCATTTTATTTAAATAATCGGGAATGAATATAGTTGATTAAAAGATTAAAAAAATTGTATTTTATTTAAACTAAGTCTACTTCCATTATTTATTTAAAACCAAGTTTCAACGTAGTTTAGAAACCAAATTAAAACAAACAATCAAACCATAGGGAATTCACGCTCCCAATCATAGCCATTGTTTATCCCTTTGACCAACTCAACTATTAAGATTTCATGCTACCAGTTCATAGCCCCGAACTTCCTTTAGTTGCTTATCAATTCTTCATCCAATGTCACACACTTCGACTATCTCGGCGACGTTGGGAAGTCGGGTGTATCTGAAATCACTTATTTATTTTTATATGTACAAATACAGTGAACCCAACGTGAAGGACTAGTTCCTTCTTGTTTCCATTTTCTCTCATTTCCATTATTCCACCTTTACCCATCTTCCCTATTCAAGTGGGTATTATATACCTCACTAAATATGTTTGGTAGATATTTTGATGGGCTATTTGGATTTGATAGATAATATACTCATGTTCAACTGCAACGATTCCCTTCCCTTCCAGGATGGTTTGATAACTACACAAATAATGTGCAGGCCTCCATTATCTATATTTGAAATACTACAAATCATGTGAGAATAGAGGATCTTGACAAGCCCCTAAACATTCAATATGATCAATCCAATTCAAATAATATGACTTTTATGGGTGAAACTGGTCCCTACACTATGGTCTTTTCAAGACCCCTCATAAGCATGCAATCAACGAGGATGGCCTCTTTATGTGAACCATTGATCCACTTCACACAATAGACAAGTCTTTGGAAACAATGAAGACTCGTACCCCCATATTTTCAACAATAATGTAGCATTGGAAGCCCGAAACTCCTTATTTTAAGGTACATAAGAATACCAATCTTGAACAATTTATAACAGTTCGACATGTCTCATCAACCAAACCCCACACAACATGCACCCAAAAAAGAGTGTCAATCCTCACCAAATGATGTTATTTCTACATTAGTATGGAGGATCGAAGAGTTAGAGAATTCCCGATGCCACAACCAACTTGTGTAATGGGGCAGAATATGGGATATCCCATAGGAAATAAAGGACACACTCCTACCAATACACAACCAATGTTACACTCGTGTGGAAAGGTTTTGAAATTCTCACACGATCTGACAAACTTGGGATGGGTCCTCACCCATCTCATGCTTACCCCACGCAAGGATTAGTTAGAAATTATTTCCCAAACACCATTCCTAACAATGTAGGATTTTATAACCAAACACCTACGCAAATGCATTTTCTAATTCTATTCCTCTTTACCTACATATATACTCAAAATCCCAACAATCGATATATATTGGTTCCACTGGTTCACTTACACTATTCCAAGGGACTCTGTATGCCCTAGATAATACTTATGCCACTTCCATTAGGGGATTACTTCCTTGGGATGAAGTAGAGGATAAAATATTTCCTAAGATCCTCTAGAGAATCACGTTAGATTGGTAGCATAAAATCCCCGAGGATTCCATACATTCTTTCAAATATCTTGTTTTTGAATTCATCAAAGCCTTTGACATGAACAATTTGTTATGAATGGGAATAATATAGTTCTTGTACATTAAAAAGGAACAAAATGAAGTTATTGCTAATTTCATTTAGAGGTCAAGTTCTTTACTCTTCTACAACTATACCTCAATGGACTAAATGGAACTCGTGACCTCTTCCTCCATTCGCTCAACCGAGAAATTGAGGGAGTGTAAAATTTTCCTTTTCATGGTTATGAGGAAGGATTGGAAGGTGTACTTCACATTGACTAAGTTTTTATTGACAATGGATATAAGACCTATGGTCTCGATGGAAAATTGGTATCTCCTAATCAAAACAACACAAATCATCAAAAAAATAGAACCAATAACCAAGGACCCAAGCTCTTGAATCATAATCATGGTGTTACCGCAGATGGTGTTATCAAATAAGAAAAGAATCCTAATGTTACAAATAATAGTAACACTAAAAACAATAACATTACCATGGGGAATCAAATATTTCCTATTCTATCCCCTCATCAACACAATTGATTTCAACCATCCTCCCTTTCAAAAACTCAATCACAAGGATAAAACCAATACCAAACTCCTAGCTAAGGGGCAGAAAATTACAGTTACAATAATCAATTTAAAAACAACAACCGAGTTATAACCAACAAAACCCAAAACAAAGGCCAAGGGATTATAATCCCAATCTATATTGTGGTTTTCACCATTTCATTGTCATGATGAATGATCTTGTAGAGAATATAATAATTTCATTCAAATACTCCTAGAAAATCAACAACATCTCTTTGTGTATATGTTTCTTGCAAACCATGAAAGATCTTCCCAACCTAGTTATACATGACTGTCCCACCTCAAAATGAAAACCTAGGAATCTATTAGGACCAGTTCCCTAAACATTTTGAAGATGAAAAATTATGTCCTCAAAACATAAACAAGGGTATTCCTATTAGGACAAATGACCATGAAGCCTCAACTTATAAAAATTCTTGAGTTTCCCCTAACCTAGACCCAAGAAATAAGATAAATATTTTGGGACTAGTCAAGTTATAAATCGATCCAAAAATCAATGCAACAACTCAAACAAGACACCACCACCTCTTCCCACTCATTCCCTCTTACAGAAGACACTCCTATAGTCCCAAAACTTGTAGGAGATTATGATTTTATTTTAGATTTAAACAATACCTTTTCTCACATTTCAGTTTTAGATTTTCTGAAGAATTTCCCGCGCATTGCTCTGCATTTCTATATGCATTGGGGCTTATTCATTTAATCCATGTCACACACCCACCCAAGGATTAAATAAATCATATAGACTTTGATATACACCCTAGGGGTAAAATTATAGGGATATCAGGTCTATGTTTGATATAAGAAAGATGACCTTTGACACCAAAATAGCCTAAAGAGGATATCCTGCATTATACCTGCAAGTGTGGGTCTATAACAATTACATTAAGAGGGCCATGATTGATGATGGGGCTACTATGAATGTAGTCCCATTTTATTTCTTATAGAATTTAGGATATGGGGAGACTAATTTCTCCTCTACTAGAAACACATTGCGAGGATATGATAGTCTTAAAGCTACCTCAATTGGAACTATAGTCCTTCCTATTTCTCTTGGGATGAAAACCATTCCGACTTAGTTTTTAGTTTTCAATAAGGAAACAAACTACAATATGCTCTTGGGAAGACCATGGATTCACAGGATGAAGGCCATTCCTTCCACCTTGTTCCAAGAGGTTAGATTCCTCCATCTAGGAAAAGTCTTCATCGCTCAAGGGGATCCTAAGCCCTTCGATATACATTTGGAGAACCTCAAGAAGAAACCCAAAGTTCATTCTGAATATGAATTCCCTTCAAATGAATTAAACAAACCTCCTCCCTTAAAGGAATGGCTTCTAACCACTAAGGGTGTTCCAAAAGTTGAGGTCAATAAGCTAAAAATAATTGAAGTGGAAAAAACAGATGAGAGTAAGGTTGCGTCTGTAGAAACCATGTCCATAAAAACCATGGTAGAAATTGTAAAACTCTTAGAGAGTGATTCACCAATAATTCTCCCCTTTGAACTGCAAGGAGTTGAAAATTTCCTCGGTCCATCCTCTCTTCATGTTAATGATCTCATACACACACACACACACACACACACACACACACACACACACACACACACACACACACACACACACACACACACACACACACACACACACACACACACACACATGTATATGTATATGTATATGTATGTATGGTATAGATATCAAAGGAGGGAGAGGATGTTGTGAGAAAAATTATCTCCACAAAAGCCATCTCTATGGCATCTCCCATTCCCAACCTTGGTCTAGACACAAATGTGACAAAGAACCAAATTTTCCATGTCTACGAGACACGAAACCTTGATACAAAATACGTCCAACATGACCATACTTCCCTATGTGGAAAACAAATCAAAACAATGTCATCAAGTTTATGCAAACATAATGTTTCAAGAACACAACAAAGAAATTTACGAATATCTCGTGCAAGTAGACAATCTTATGCTAAGATTAGATATTCAAATGGATAAGATAGTGGGAAAGGGTTGTAATTTTAAACCTAAATTACTAGGCCCTTGTCAAGAAAATGAAAATTTCAAGAATCCTACCTATTATTTGTGCACCTTGGAAGATGAGGAATTTGTTAAATCTATCAACTCGTGTCACCTAGAACACTTCTATATATATTCATTACATCTCCACACCGTCCTTTTGCATTCTCGTCATCTGCATCATTTTCATTGTCATTTAGTTAAAAATTTACTACGGAAACTTACTTTTAAAGTGATTTTAAACTTTCAAACATTGGAAAATATTTCAATCATGACACTTCTATAATTTCTTCACACTCTCAAATCATATAATTTTCATCATCATTTCCAATCATGAGACAAATTTTGACATTGGTATTATAAGGACTTGCATGCTTCATCCTTTTTATGGTTTCTTCCAATTTGGGTGTTTCTCGCCTATAGTTTTCTCTAGAATATTCTTGATGGCAGATATTTCCCTAAAAATATCTCTCCATAACCAAAAAAATCTAATCATTTCACTTGGAAATTTTTTTCACCCATCTCAGCCTTCAATGATGAGCCCCCACATCTTACTAGTTGTGTGGGGTTAAGATTTGAGGTAAATGTTCCCTTCTAACAAGCACAATAAGAAAAAAGGCAAGATAAAATAAAAATATATATAAATAATAAATACATATATTCTTACTATAAATAACTACATTTTCAGTCCCTCCCAATCTTTGGTGATGAGCCCATGCTTCTTATTAGTAGCATAAGGTTGGGAAAGGAGGAAAGTTCCCTTACTCACCTACATTTTTCATCAATGATTATTCCATGCTTCTTACAAGTAGCATGAGGAAATATGTAGGGGGTCCTATCAAAAATAAAAACGTTAAAGAAACAAAGAAAGAAAAATTCTTGAAAATTTGAAATTTCAAAGAAAATGATTTAGATGTGCATGTTAGGAGAGATAATCATTCCTTAACCAGATTTTTCCAATTAGTAATTCATCCACAAATCTAAGTCTAGTTGAATCTTATAAGTAGAAATCATTTTACACTTCGTTTGTTAATCCTAATTTGGGTTGAGTTGCAGGTTTCTAAATAAGTCTTTTCCAAAATTCTTGTCTCTTGATCACCATTATTATTCACACATTATTTAATCATACATCTCATATCCTTCTTGGCTCTTGGTGATGAGCCCTCACATCTTACTAGTTACGTGGGGTCAAGAACAAAGTGAGATCATCATATCATCATATTGTCTTCAACATATTTTGCCAATGGAATTGAACATCTAAGCATTATTTGAAAATAAAGTTTCCTAAGTATGATTTGAAACTATGTGCATCATTTTTTTACCATATTATATTATCACTCATTGCATGTATTAAAAATATCAAAATAGCGAGAATTCCTAACCATACAAGAGTGCACAAATGAAGTAAAGCATAAACAAACAAATTTGCAAAGGGATGTTGACCAAAAATAATTATATGTATGTATGTATGTATGTATGTATATATGTTTTTCAATGATTTAGTACAATGTCGTCACACAAGAGGGAAAGTGTGGTCAAAAGACTCAATCTTGAGCTAAAAATCCAAAACAAAAGATATACATTCAAAAAAATACTAAGTAATAAAGGTACTCTGCCTATCCATCTCTTTGAGACCCCTTATGACCACTTCAGCTACGAATTTCTTAGAAATTATCCTTGAATTCATTCAAAAAGAAAAATCCAAAACATAACACAAAAAGACAAAATCTCTCATTTTTAACTTGCTCCTAAGCCCTATCCACTTTTGTTGGGTCTATCACCATCATTTCTAAATACTGATTGATTTGACTTTACTCACGAATGAAACGGTTGCCTAAAATCTAGAGCTCTAAATTCAGCAAACTTGCAAAACTCAAATCATTTCTAAAATAATAAAAAATGACATATATAGCACATATTTGGATTTTTGACAATGTTTTGAGTGAGTGTATGTAAACCCGGCATGCATGAGGTACGTAGACTTCTCACCCAAGCATAAATTGTAGGTAATCTTATCTTTTTATTTCAAAACTTTTGTCAAAATTGCTTTATACTTCACTTGATTCCTATTTTTCTTTTACATGTGGTGGGAAGGCTTTGCTAACATCGAATTAACGTGTGGTCGAAAAGGTAAATTTATAAATCTCCCATTTGGGAGTTCTATATCGGAAATCATGTTTTATCCCATTCATGGTTAAAACGCTCCTCCAAGGGGGAAATATGTACACACCCAAAAATTACATGATGTTATATGGAAGAACGTGATAAGTCTCTAATGATGAAGAAAATCTTCTCCAGAGTAACAATGAAATCCAGATCCTTCCCCTTTCTTTTGCATGTTTGTTATGACCTATTTTATCCATGTTTTGAAGTTTGAGAGTTCATCCTATCTTTCGAGAATATATTTTACACCTTTCATGCTTAATTTCATGTATTGGTTCCATAACCGCCACCTATCTAGACAGGCGGTCCTGTCACCTTAATCCAAGAGTTAAAAACACATGTTTTTCAACACGTGTTTAGATTTCAGAATGATTTTCTCACTCGTTTCTCAACCATTTCACCTAATTTTGGGCTCATTGGATTCGTATTGGAATTATCTTCCTAGTTTACTATATTTAGAATGTTAAATACCCCTTTTTGTGATGTGTTGTCACTTATTATTAGACATGTGTTATTAGACTCATTCTTCCCTAAAGTTTTATAAAATCCTATATTTCACCCAGATGATGGGTTAGAGTTTTCATATTTTGGATGTAAAGCTATGATGTTGAAATTTTCAGGGGAGTTACATAGACAACCACTTCTTCTTTATTTTCCTTCCTACTTCATATTTCTCAGTCCCTTTCTTGCAACCAGACACCTACAACAATTTTTTTGTATCTTCCCGCTACCAATCACCACCTTATGCAACTAATGAGACATCAAATAAAACACCATACCCGGAGCTCTATCTCAACTCAATATTAATAGGTTGGGGTGTATTTGAATTCTTCAATCTTAGATTAATTATATTTGTTAGAAGAGAATAAATACATTATTTTAACTCCATAGAATTAGTGCGGTGTTTGTACAAATTTTCCATTGAGATCCTCTTCCATATTTACCCTTGTGGATCTACAAGGGAAAGAGGTTGGAGTAAGATTTTGTGCATGTAATCCTTTGTTATTTCTTCATTATTATCATCCGTGTAATTCAATTCCACTCTGCCAGGGAAAGATTTTGGGTAAAGAAGAAATTACTTCTGAGAAGCTTTTCTTTCCTTTCTCGAGAACTTGAGGTTGAAGTTTAATTAGAAGAAATATGTTTGTTTAGAATAATAAATTCTAAATATGTTTTCTGTTTAGTATAGATTTTGTCCTATAATCTTAACATATAAATAGCTACATCCATTTATTCCTATTTTGTTTATTTTATTAGAAGTAGTATCATTTTATTTTAATTAATTTTCTATGTTTGTAGAATAGCTTATGTATTTAATTTATTTAATTTTAGCATATACAAAAAGCATTATTTTTTTAATTAGTTTCTTTTAATTCATTTTTGCTCGAACAAATAGAATATACGGTTCTTTCTTTCTATTTAATTAATCAGGAATGAATCTAGTTGATTAAAAGATTAAACAAATTTGTCTTTTATTTAAACTAAATCTACTTCCATTATTTATTTAAAACCAAGTTTTAATGTAGTTTAGAAATCAAATCAAAACAAACAATCAAACCATAGGGAATTCACGCTACCTATTCATAGCCACTTCTTATCTCCATGACCAACTCAACTATTAGGATTTCACACTACCATTTCATAAACCCTAAAATTTCTTTAGTTTCCTATCAATTATTCATCCAATCTCACACACTTCGGTTGTCTTGGCATGACCTCATGAATTTGATTGCATCTGAAATAGCGTGTTACTTTTTAGGTATATAGATAGCTTCTTTGAGTTAGGATCCCTTCTTTACAAGAGGAACACCTCTTAAGGATACAAAAAAATTAGCCTCGTATTCTCGCGAATAGGACAATACCACATGGAAGCGTGTGACAATAACATCAACTAGTTGGCTTTAGTTTCTAGGAATAGAATCAATATATATGAATAAAAAAATCTAAACTAGCCATTGGGTGGCATTCTTATATAATTGCAAGTGTTTGAATTTTATCTAATAGACGTATTTTACTTGATTTTCAATGAGTTGAAAATCACTAAGGATTTGATTTCTTCAAATGTTAATTCTATGAGTTAAAAGAAGACTAGTTAATAATGTTGAGTTGTGGACCTTAATTACTTCATTGACATGCTTTTATAGACTTGATGGAATACACATGAATCGGTGTCGGTTGGCCGAAACGTCATTGGTCACTCACGACCGGTATCGGTCGAGCGAAGGAGGAATCGACATCGGTTTCCTATGCGTGACTACTATAATTAAGTTACGGTAATTAGCTCTATCTTTAGTTGTATTGTGAATCTAATGGTTCGATTGCATAGCTAAAGTTCCCTAAGATTATAGATGCATATATAAGCATAAAGCTAGGGTTTAGAAGGTAGAATTCAATTAAGAATTAAGAGAAGATTCCTTTATAGAGAAAAAGAGAAATTTGTAGAGAACAAACTACATGACATCCAAGAAGGTGTGGAAGATTTCAAATCTTCATTGTTGTAATGCCCCGTCGGATGTTCCCCCTATTCCTGGCATGACGACCTTGTTTCTAAGCCTAGGAGATTGGTATGCGTGTGCTCTCGTCGATTGTTGTTGACCATGTCCAGTCACGGTGAGGATTTTTTCACCTTCCCTCTCCTCCTCACTCCCGGCGGGTCATTGTCGACACCCCAAACCGTGGACCCCGTAGCGTCATGGCGGTTATCCAGTTAAGGGGAAATCTGGTTCTCGGTTCATCGAGTTACCTGGTCGTCGCCATTAATGGGATTAATAATTATTATCATTATTTTAAGCCGTAAAATCATAATAATAATGTTTGTAATAATATTATAATTTATATTGTCGATCTGTGCTTATTAATTGTATTACTCCTCGTTGTCGAGCGATCATTAATAATACGGTTAATAAAATGGTGTTATTATTATTATTACTATTAATAAATTCATGTTATTATTATTAATAATAATATGGCAACCATTACTGTGGTTTTTTATCTTTTTCTTCATTTTAGGCTTGTCTGTGTTTTTATCTAGCTAAAACAAACAAGCAAAAATAAAATAAAATAAAATAATAATAATTAAAAAAAAAACTAAGAAAACCCGTGACTTCTTGTGAGGGTGGATTAGGAAAAGAAGAGAAGGGTGGAATGCAAAAACACCAGGTGGGGTTTGTGGGTGGTGGCTGATCAAACCAGGGTGTTTTCCTTGGACTATCCCCAAGCAATGCCTCGCCAGATGACATCTCATGGAGTGCCATCACTGTTGGGCCTCCTCCCAGCCTCCTAGCCATGCCAGCATGCGCCTAGGCCACGCCACTCACTCCCGCGTGGGAAAATATTGCATGATTTTGGGTCTGTTTGTGTTGTAACGTAGCCATCACCCTTCCACTGTGCCTGGCTCACAGTGTGGGCTCCCATCAAGGCCAAAAATGCAAGAAAGTTTGTCAGATGGGGCAGTCGTGCGTGCCCTAGTAGATTTGCATGTAAAAACATGGAAGCATTCGATCTGGTCGTCTAAATGCGTGAAAGAAATAAAGTTCCATGGACTGCAATGATTTTGGGTTATGCACAAAATGGTTTTGTTGAAACTGCATTGGAACCTTTCCAAGAAAATACGGTTGGCTGGTTTGAAGCCACACCCCAACCCTTGTTGATACCTTCCTAGCTGCTATCAAAATGGGAGCTTTAGAACTGCGCATGGACAGCCATCAAAGCATCATGGGGAGATAATATCCCTTACTGTCTTGTCAGGTACCCAGATCTGCTTGTATGCAAAATGTGAAGGCATACACAATGCATGTGAACTGTTTGAAAAAATACCTGAAAGATATGTGGTCTCCTGGACTACAATGATAGCAGGATAAACAAAAAATGGGTCTGTTAAGAAGGCATTGAACTGTTTGATAGAATGCCTCAAAGAAATGTTGTCTCATGGAATGCCATGATGGCAACATATGCACAAAATGGACGTGAAGAAAAGGCTTGTGTTTTGTTCGACATAGAAAATGCAGTCTCTTGGATCAGGATGACTTCTTGAAAACATGAAATGGTTCTGTTTGGATGAGACATGGGTGCACAACAAATGGCTTGGTTTACACGTGACTACCTAGCATCATGTGGCAACAATGGTGGCCTTGATGGATCGCAAGTGTAAACTACTTGGAGCCCCTTGTACCCTTTTTGCTCTTCGTTCTCCAGGCATGGTCCTTCTTCCCTTACCTCTCCTAATTCTCGTATTTTAGTTCTCTTTTTCAATTAAATAGAATTTTAAATCATTAGGATTTTTAAATACAGTTAAATGTCTCTTCAACTCATTGCAAAACAATAAAGTGTCGTGTCGCAACTCTCAGAGCCATTATAACTCGCCTACTTTAAACCATGAACTATCACCCTCACTTCAAGATGATCTAGAAAACTCTTACCCTTTTGATCGCTCCAAAGATCATTTTATCGACCCGAAAAAATTTGACTCTCCATTGATTAAGTTGACCTTCTTCCCGCTTAAAATAGTTAAATTTTACATTTTTTGGAGACTCATTAAATACCCTTCTCAACTCCGGAAACGAGATGTGAAGTTTCATTCGGTACCTTAGTATACGAGGAGTCACCTTGATTTTGGTTTGACCCGAAACGATCATATGACATCCTTTTGACGCCCTTATAGGAGCCCTGTTATACTGGTTTACAACAATAGAGAGCTATTAAAACTAGAAAGTTGGCTTTTGTTTTGGACCACCATTTGAAACCCAGAAAGAGAAATCACGTTCCGTCTTCGCAAACCTCTAGCGTTTATACTAGACAAATGCATGGAACATTTAGTATAGGAAAGAGAACTTTTCAAGATAGTTTGGTGATGCCCTTTTGTAGGCCTTTGGTCACAGGTTTGTGAGGTCAAACTGGTCCAATTTGTCTTGTTGCTCCGAAAACTTGTCACAATTCAAAAATAGTTTACTAGTTCTCTGTCCCATTCCGCGACTCGATGAACTCTCCTTATATAGGGGAACAAGTAGGAGATTTCCTTTTGCATTCTCCTCCATCAAACGTTCATTTTGGACACGGTTTTCTAGGCCCTCGAGCTAACTTTTTGTCGATTTACAACTAGGTGAACTACGACCAGGTGGCCCGCAAACTAGCCGCCAAACGCAAACCATGCGCTCTTTTTCAATTTCGTCAATTGCTATGAATTCCTGGTATATCTAGGGACATGTAGAAAGTTATTCATGAGGTGCGTGATCATCAGAAGATAACCTTTGGAAGTAGTTTCTTAGCCTCCGAGCCCGTTTGGTACGTTTCGTAGCTAGTGAAAAAATGTAAAAGTAAAAAGCTGCGGACCCTCGTAGGGTTGCCAAATCACCCTGGAAACTTTTTACACATGTAAATAACTGTTTAAAACACTATAATGAAACTTTTTGTGTGTTTTGGAACTTTTGATAAAATGATGTTTTCTCTCTCTTCCTTTCTCTTTCTCTCTCCTGGGTTTATAAAATGTAGAAAAATGAAATGCAATGAATACATGTTTCTAGACTTTTTATTTCGATTGGCAAATTGTAATTATTTTCTGATGTAAATGGGAAACTGAAAAATGACAATTATGATTGATTAGGGTGGATGCCATGCCAGCGAATTATCGCTGATATCATGCTCACGTGGGTTTTGCAGGATGGATGAATGACGACGAAGAAGGCGATGTGAAATTTAATTATTATTTTTGTAACTCTTATAGGTCATTGTAAAATGAATAACTGTGTAATGTAGTCTCTTGTTACTGAAAAATTATAAATGAGATTTGTTAACATGCATGATATGCTAGTTTTAGGGATACTTAGGGAATGTACTTCTAATCACCAGTTCAATTTGATTTTTAGTTGTGTATGGAAAAAAAGGGGGTTTGATTTATATATAGTAAATTGAAATTGAAGTTAATATATTGTAGTATTCTCTCAGTATTCAACAAACGATTAAATTAATTTACTGGGTTATATTCTTACCTTGTAAACATAGTAAAGAGTTATAATGGGAACACTCAACCTTAATAAAATATTCGTACATATCTTTCCTGCATGTGTGATTTTTTTTGTTACCATATAAGAAATTAAACTGTAGAACGACCTTAAACTTTGCACTCGATGAGACCTCCTAGGTTAGGTATATCAAACCCCTAGTTAGAGTTTACCGTCATAGTCTTTATGTCTTGTGTCATTGTCATGAACCCATATTTTAGGAATGACATAGTCTAACATTATCCAGAGCATGCAAAGTATCCTTCTAGTTTTGGTAATCGCGAGAAGAATGCCCTCTCTTCAGGTCCGACACTAGGCTGAGGTTAAAGACCGCCTTAGAAGTCACCTTATGAGTCATTGTTCGAAGGAACGATTCAGCGATGCTACCTTGGTTTCTATCAAAATAACATCTTGGTATTTTCTTGAATGTGGTTCATGTATAGTTACAATCCTTCCGGTCGTGTACCCCTTCAAGATGTTAGTCAAATACTTATGTAACTCCTGATTTCAAAACAACGCTAAGAACGAGATCTTAGTGCGATGTAAGAGCATATTATATAAATGTTGCACACGAGATTGAAGTTTAGGACTAAGGTCAATCTTGGAGTCATTATAGCTTAATTAAACTTTTCATGCGTTTGAAGAATATAAGTTACCTTAGTGCGACCAAACTTTGAGAAAACAAAATATATGTATACATAGCTACATATAAATCTTATAGGAATTCAATAAGTTTTCAAATTATAATAACAATGGTAGAGAAACAAATATAGTGTGAATCAAGAAATATTTTGGTGAAAAGCTTCCCTGTATCTAAATCTCTGTCAAATCCTTTGATTGTGTTCTGGACATCAAGTCACTTTCGCTTGAGTGTAAGGGTAAAACTGTAGCCATTAAATAAACGTTTGAGAAGAAAAATCTTAACATAAGAATGAGAGAATTAGAATCTTGTAGGCATTTTGAAATATGGAAAAATACTTATGTAAGTTCTGAAGATTGTCATAAGGGTAAAGAGCAAAATTAAATGGTTGAACAATAAGTGAAAAGTGAAAAGAATTTTCAGAACATGTAGGTGGAAAAAGGGAGATAATTATGCTTACATAACAATGTTCTTGGGATGTTAATCGTAACTAAAATACATTTAAAGTAATGATGTGTTGTGGGTTCGCCATTCTTGAAGTCAGGTTCTTGTGGTTGGGTCTCTACTAGCAACCTTCCGTTGGGAAAAGTGTAGCGTCAGCATGTATTTGGTGTTATCATGTGTCTATGTGATTTGATGACTTTTTAAAGTGTCATATGCGTTGTCGAGTTTCCTACTCAAAACCCTTGTTGTGTTGTGTGTAGCGTGCATTGTAGGTCACAAAAAAAAATATATCCTGGCATTTTACGGTTGTATTTGGGTGCATAAAATGTGGGCACTACAATTGTATTTCCTCTATGATAATAAATTGGTTGTTTCTTGGTGGATGTAGCCCACATTGGGTGAAGCACGTTAAATCTAGTGTATTGTTTCTTCTTATTTGTTTCTATATTGATTGATTTTATACTTAGATCTTATTAATATATATGTACAATTAGTGTGTTAACCCCAACAACTGGTATCAGAGCTTCTTTTGTTTGAGGGTTGTGTGTGTTGTGCAGATTTACTCATAGAGGGATTTATGATTGAGTGGGGGCAAAGAAATAGGAGAAGAAGGAAAACTCGAGTAGATAAATTTGATGGCAATGACTATCTATTATGGAAGATGCATGTGGAGGATTATTTGTATTAGAAAGATTTATACTTACCATTTGATGAAAAAGCAAGAACTACGCATATGATTGATGAAGAATGGAAAATTATTGATAGAAAGGCTATGTGATCTATAAGATTGAGCCTGATAGCATCTGTGGCTTTGAATATTACCGAAGTAAGATCTATGGTAAAGTTGATGAAATCTTTAGCAAATCTATATGAAAAACCTAGTACTTGAAATAAATTTTATTTGATGAAAAAATGTTTAATTTAAAGATGTAAGAAGGTGGATCTGCATCAAGTCATTTCAATGATTTTTGATCTATTATAAATCAATTAAAATCAATTAGTATTCCATTTGAGGATGAAGTGAAAGAACTTTTATTACTATGCTCTTTGTCGATAGTTGGGATAACTTGGTAATGGTTGTTAGTAATACATTGTCTGCTACTAATATTTTAAAGTTTGATGATGTGGTTAGTATAATCCTAAATGAAGAAATACGTAAGAAAAGTACAGGAGAATCATCATCTAGGAATGATTTGAATGTAGAAATAAGGGGAAGGCAAAAGGAGAGATCTAAGAGCAATAATAATTGGAAATCAAAGTCTAAGAATGGCATATCTAAATTTAGAGGTAGAGGTATAATCTGCTGGAATTATGGAAAGAAAGGACATGCAAAGAAGGATTGTTGGTTCAAGGAAAAAAAAAGAATGTACCAGAGAAAGGTAAAGAGGAAAGCTGTTGTTGTAAAAGAGGTAATACAAGATGCCCTAATTCTCTCCTTGGATAGTAAAATTGAGTCGTGGGTTTTAGATTCAGGAGCTTCTTTCCATGTAACCCCTAATAAGGGCTATTTCAAAAATATGTACAAATTAATTTTGGGCATGTTTATTTAGGAGATGATGAACCATGTAATATTAATAGTAAAGTTGAAGTACATATTAAATTTTAGAATGGAAATACATGGATATTGAAATATGTGAGGCATGTACCAAACCTCAAAATAAATCTAATTTATGCAAGACAATTGTGTGAAATTGGTGCATGGTTACACTCACAATCGAATCTTGAAAGTTACCAAGGGATCTCTTGTTGTAGCAAGAGGAAAGTAGGTAGGATCATTGTATTTATCTACTTGTATTTTTATTCCTTTTCTGTTCTATATACTTTAGATTCAAATACAAGCATGTGGCATGATCGGCTAGGCCATATGAGTGAAAAGGGAATGCAGATCTTAAAGGAAAAGGGTAAGTTATCAAATCAAAATGTGTAGATCTTGATTTTTGTGAGCATTGTATTTTTGGAAAGCAGAAGAGAGTGAGATTTCTCAAAGTTGGGGTAGAAAAGAAGAATCATAAATTGGAGCTTATACACTCAGATGTGTGGGGACCAACCCACGTAGCTTCTCATGGAGGATCCCAATAATATGTTACTTTCATTGATGATGCCATAATAAAGGTATGGGTTTATTGTATAAATCGTAAATCTATTTTTTTTTCTTATAAAAGATGAAAATCCCTTCGGAAAATGAATCAAATTCAAAGTTAAATTTCCTTAGATCCGACAATAGTGGTGAGTACTACGGAAGGATTTCAATTATTATTGTTCGAAGAAATGGAATACGCTGAAAAGGATTTGGTTCCTAGAACACCACGAGAGAATGGTGTTACAGAGAGAATGAACAAGATAATCATGGAACATGCTAGAAGCATGAGGATACATGTTAGATTTCCCTTACATTTTTGGGTGGAAGTAATAGACACAATGGTTTATTTGATTAACCATGGACCTTCAAGTGCACTGAATGGTGGAATACCAGAAGAATCTTGGACTAGAAAAGAGGTAGATCTTTCTTTTCTTAGATTATTTGGCTCAAAATATTTTATGCATATTGATAAGGAAAATAGAAAGAAATTAGATGCTAAATCCAAAATATGTACTTTCATTGGTTATGGCTCTGGTGATTTCAGATTTCAGTTTTGGGATTTAGAAGGTTCTAAGATAATTAGGAGTCGTGACATTGATTGGAATGAAAAGAGAATGTACAGTATCAAGTTTTGGTACCCAAAGGTGAACCGATGGAGAAGTTTATGGATGAAAATGAACTCTCGTATTTAAAATTAACACCTATAAGTTTACATTGTAACCATGGATTGGTTTAGCCCTAACCGACGCGTCGGTCCCATGTACCGGCGTCGGTTATAAAAGAACTAAAAGATCGCTTAGCTAAACCAGCATTGATAGAAGGTGACCGCGTAGGTCATTGTTAAAAGTAGATACAAATCTACAAAATGAGCAGATTGAGCCTCTGGCACCCCAAATCTCAGTGAGAAGGTCACAAAGGGTAAGTAGACCTCTGGAAATATTTTCACCTTCCTTACCTTATTTTTATTGACTAATAGTGGTGAACCAAAAATCTTTGAAGAAGCAATGTAGGATAAATCCCACATGTAGTGGGAGCATGGCATGAATCGGATATTGACACCTTAGACCAGAACCGGACATGGAATTTGGTTGAGTTATCAACTTGTAAAAGAGAATTGTAGAATAAGTGGGTTTACATGATCAAGGAAGAAGAGGGTGGACGGAAGAGATACAAGGCAAGGGTTGTAGTAAACGGATTTGCACATAAAATAGGTATTTACTTTGGCAAAATCTTTTCTCCTCTTGTTAAGATGACTTTTATTTGTACTATATTGAGTTTACTTGTAGAGCAGAGGATTTGCATTTACAAAGAACTTGATGTCAATAGGACATTTCTTCATGGTGATTTAGAGGAAGAGATTTATATGAATCAGCCACTTGGGTATGAAGTCGGGGTAAGGAGAAACTTGTGTGTACATTGAAAATGATCTTATATGTGCTCAAATAAGCTCCAAAGCAATGGTATATGAGTTTTGATAATTTCATATACGAGCATGGTTACTTGAAATGTGAATCTCAACATTGTGTTTATTTCAAGATCCTTAGAAATGGGAGCTATATTATTTTTTTACTATATGTGGATTATATGTTTATTGCAAGATCTAGTACGTAAGACATTGGTGATCTTAAAGAAAATCTAGCTCACACATTTGCAATGAAGGATTTAGGAGCTACAAATAGAATCCTTGGCGTGTAAATTCATAGAGATATGAAGGACATGATGTTGTATCTGTCTCAGGAGCATTATATCAATAAGGTGTTGGAAAGGTTTAATTTGCAAAATTCAAAACTTGTAAGCACACATATGGTTGGACACTTAAAATTGAGAAAATATCAGTTTCCTACATCACACAAGGAGGTTGAGTACATGACACCAGTTTAGTATGCTTCAACATTTGGGAGCTTGATGTATGTTATGGTTTGTACCAGACCATACATTACACAGAAGTGGGATTTGTGAGTAAATTTATGGTTAATCTAGTTAAAGAGCATTGGAAAATAGTCCAATGGATTCTCAGGTATTTAAGAGGGAATCTTGATTGCAGCTATGTTATGGAGGGTTAGATACTTCTTTACGTGGCTATGTGGATTTATACATGGCTGGTGATTTGGATGGTAGGAGGAGCACCACTAGATATGTTTTCACAATAGGTGGCATGGTAGTTAGCTGGATTTCTAGATTGCAGAAGGTTGTGGCCATGTCTACTATAGAGGCTGAGTATGTTGTAGCTATAGAAGCTAGCAAGGAGATGATATGGATGAGTAGGTTCATGGAAGAGTTGGGAAAGGAGAAAGAGGATTGTAGATTATATAGTGATAGTCAAAGTGTAATTCATCTAGCAAAGAACTCAACATTTCATTCTAGAATGAAACACATTCAGTTGAGATATCACTTCATACGGTAGGTATTGGAGGATGGGAAGCTAAAGTTGGAGAAAATTCATACAAAGGAAAACCCTATGGATATGCTAATAAAGTCATTGGCAAAGGAGAAGTTGGAGATACACTCCACTTTTGTTGGTCTTCGAGTTTGAGACTTGAAGAGGGAGAAACATGCCAAGAAAAGGATCAAAGGAAGGAGTTGTACAGTACAATGCAACAATTTATCTCCAAGTGTGAGATTAATGAGTTTTGGAGCTTAATTGCTTCACTGACATGCTTTTAAAAACTTCTTAGAATACACATGAATTGGTGTAAGTTGACAAACCATCGTCAATCACCCGGGGACCGGTATAGGTTAGCAAAAGGAGGAACCATCATCGGTTAAGGCTAATCGGCATCGGTTTTCGTGTCCAACTACTATAATTAAGTTATGGGAATCGATCTATCTTTAGTTGTAAAGTGAATCTAATGGTTGTAATTACACAAACTAAAGTTACCTAATATTGAATATGCATATATAAGCATAAATCTAGGGTTTAGCGGGTAGAATGCAATTGAGAATTAAGATAATTTTCCTTTAGAGAGAAAAAGAGAAATTTGTAGAGAAGAAAGTACAGGACATCGAAGAAGGTGTGGAAGATTGCTAATATTCATTACATTTCCTCTATGATAATAAATTGGGGTTTTCTTGGTGGACGTAGCCCATATTGGGTGAACCACGTTAAATCTGGTGTATTTTTTCTTCTTGTTTATTTATGTATTGATTGTTTTTATACTTATTTCTTATTAATATATCTATACAATCAAAAGCTAACCCCAAAAAAATAAGGCTTCATACTTGGTTGTATTAATGGTGTACTCAAAATCCAAAAGGAATCTAAAGGGTGAGATCCCCTTCCTAAGAGAGATCAACACCAAACCTTCCCTGCTCCTATGGAACACTTTGCTCCATCATAGTACATGGTATATAAGTTACCTTCGTGGAGGGATCATAAGAAAAAATGGACGAAGGGACATGGTTGTCACAAATCTCAACAAATTTCACATTTGTTACTTTAGCAAGAGAAGGGTTGGTCTTTGTTGTTCTTATGTAGGTGGAAGTGATACATAGAAATCCCCTTTAGATTAAATACAAGTATGAGAGGTGAATCCTTTTCTAGGATGTCAATAATATGTGTGTAGTCTTCGAGGATACAGCTTTTAATTTTTAGTTTAGGGATTTTAATTAGTGAGGAAGTATCCTTCCTACTTCAATATCCCCATTATAGTTTTCTTACATGGGGAGGATCAAGAGCTAGAAGAGCAGGTTTAGAGTCAACATTAGCCTTTGAAATTAGGTTATTTCCCTTTTCTAAAAACATGGGTGTTTAGAGGTCATTTATAGGAAAATTGGGAAAATTTCGAATGTTGACGTGCATTATATTGATTGGGTTCAACTATCCTTTAACTATAAAGACCTTTCCCAAATGCAAAAATTAAATTTATTGAAAGAGTTTCAAAGGAATGACCTTAACTGGTGGATCCAAGGTCATCCTAAAATCATGTTATAATTGGTTTCCCAGTCTATGACATAAAATTTAGTGAGGATTGTCTTGGGATAGAGAGTTATGGGAAGGATACTAGGGTCGGTTGATATGGCTCTAGGACTTTCATACCCATGAAGGGTGTTTCGATTTAATGAGCAGTTGGTTTCACCATATCCAAGATTATAAAAAAGGGAAAAGGGGATGATGTTTACTAATGCCACATCATCTACCATAGCTCATTTTACTAGATTATCATATATAAAAATCTATAAATGGAGAGCAGGGTCTCCTCTTCTAGCAATTTTTACATTTATGAGTAGTCGACACAATTCAACGAAATATACCGCATCTCTCATCAAGGTGCCTAGAGGAAACATATCCTTGTCAATATGGTTAAATTTTTCCCCAATTGGGGGTATA
Organism: Taxus wallichiana var. yunnanensis; assembly: GCA_018340775.1. Lineage (NCBI taxonomy): Eukaryota > Viridiplantae > Streptophyta > Pinopsida > Cupressales > Taxaceae > Taxus > Taxus wallichiana. The sequence goes on from CM031235.1 coordinate 505,135,980, forward strand.
ATGTAAGCTAGATGTTCAAGTATCATGGCATCAAACATTACAATTCGATGGGATAAAGAATTTTTCAAAAGGACAAGAAATGAAATATGAGAATGCCTTGGCAAGGTCGGTGATGATATCATAATGCCCTAAGTGTTTAGGGATTTCATTATTTTGTACCTATGAAGGACCTTGTAGGGTATTTTTAGAGGCTTGATATTATCTCGTTCTAGTCAATAGATTAGCCTCTTCATTGATTTATAGTTGAACAACATCGATCATGTGTGTTTATCCTAGTTGATCCATGAACAGCTTTCACCACATGGGTATTGTTTTCAATTTTATTCCAAATTCTAATAGAATATGATCAAGAGATGTTATGGATTCAATTTTACGTGTTTTTAAATCCATTGTTCTTAATTATTCTCTAATAATATCAAATTTATTTCACAACCAACCTTTTGCAAAATTCATTTATTCAATTATAAACCACAAATAAAACCGATCATAAGGTGCATAACCTTGATCCAAATCTGATTTCTAATGATCTCCAAAACTGAATTATGCAATCAAACTGATTTGTGTAATTAATTTGTATGTTTATGGGTAAATGATTCAAAATTTTAACTTATAATGAATTTCATGTCATTTTTCCTTGTTTAATAATTCAATTCCTTTTATCTTGAAAAAAAAAGCTGATAATAATAATATCACCAAAAATTGCAAATTAATAACAGATTTCACGTAGTTGGGCTACATCTCTGGATTCACTATAAATGTGAATCAATCTATTAAAATATTATTTGAAGTATAATTTTTACCTTCTAAAATGATTAATAGATCATGTCACCAAAGCATTTAGAGCTAATTCAAATCTAAAGACTCTGCATTTTTTCTCAAAACCATCCCCAAATCTATATGTGGATCTGCAAGGATCTCCAAAGTGTGTTCTTCTGAAATTGATCTAGACAAACTCTTCCATAAGTAGAATTACAACAATTCATGGAAAAAGGAAGACACGTTTTCTTCGTCTCAAAATTTGGAATTACTTTCCAATTTTGGCCAAAGTCCAAAATGTCTCTAAGTGCCTCTAATTTTGTGTTTTCTACAAACTAATCAATCTACTTCTTACACAGTCATTGTTAAAAGCTCCTTCAAATACCAGTGAGCTCATATTATAACTCACCAAGCCCATGTGCCTCAACGGAAAGGCTATATTTTTGTAACCAATAGGTCAAGGGTTTGATCCCCTTCTCTTCTATCATCGGTATGTTAGGATATTGTGGTTAAAAATCCCACATGATTCGATGGTGTAATGCTTGGAGGGTTTGAATTGGTTCCTCCCACCCCATTTCCCTAGGGTTGCGGCCACACATATGTTATGTTTTACTTTCCACATAGTTGGCGGTGGCTTGGTTTATCCACCACATAGATGTCCGGTGCTTGATTTTGTTAAGCCACATATGTGGCGGGTAAGCAGGTTGGTTTACCACGTTATAAAGTCGAGTATGTTGGAAATCTAGTGAAAAACCTTGGCTCGGTAATTTGGATGATGCGAATCGTCGATGGTTGAGGGATTAAAGGAGTAATGTGGGACAAGATGGCCATATGAACTTGACCCTACATAGCATAATTATAATGCAATATCAAATTTCCTGATTCATCCCCGAGATGCACATAGTGGAATATATACAAAATCATTATGATAATATAATGAAGAAATGGCAAAAAAGACACCCCTCCAATAAAAAAGTGTGCTAACCCTGGCTCAGGGCCCCCAGTCAACAAATAGTGGGGCCCACCCGTCCGTAAATGAGCGTTAAAGACTAGAGTCACAAAAACAATTTTTTCTCAAATCTTCATGTGTCACTTGTCATTTCATGATTGATCTACTCAACGGATGTGCACGTGTCCATGTGAATTCAAACCTACGTGCAATCCATTAATTTTTCCAGTTGGCCAAAAATTTCAGCAGATGATATCTTTTACATACGAGCTCTGGTTTCAATGTTATTTATACTGTCGAAAAGCTCTCAAAATGTTCTTTTTTATCATCATGGTTTAAGGAGAATTTGGGAACATATGAACTTCAGAATGTCCTTCAGATCACACGTCCCCAATAAGTCCCTTTTGGTCATGTTATCCATTTTCACCCCTTGGTGAAATGGACAACTAAGAAAGGCTTAAACATAAGCAATTGATGAATTTGAGGTTTATAGGTGAATTCTAAGCTCTGGGAGCATTTGCAATTGATTCATGGAAGGCTTGAAGTCATAAGAGACATTTTTTCCTCTTCTAGGTTTCATAGGTTCGAGAGCTCATCCGGTTATGGAGGCTATCTCTGGGGCCCACTTTTGGTTAAAAATGGAAAAAAAAATGGATGAGGGGCTCTGGGACATTTTACTTTGTCTTTATAGTCCTGGAATGCTTTAAAAATCCTAAAAATCCTAAAAAGAAATTAGAAAAGAGTAAATTTTACTAAGGACCCCAAAATATCTCGTTGAGTTGCTATGTAAGCTATTTTCAAGTTCAGCAAGATGGTTGGGAGGTATCGAGCTCGGGTTGTTGATTTTCATGGTGGATCGAAATGGCTCATCGGCGAGTCCTTTAGGGGTCGACGAGTTGGTTGAGTGAGTTAATGGCGGGATACAGAGATGTCCGAGCAGCTCGGTGTGTTTATTATGAGACAATGTCTCAGGATGCAATATTTTGGAGCATACATACTCAAGGGAACTCATGTCATGAGTTACCCAAACTACCGACTTCCTTTCACAATGAAAAAACTCGATGCATTACGGCTATGCGAGCCCAAGGCAATGGGAAAGAATAAGGCATCACGGCCATAGTTGAATTGGTGGGAACGTAAATCCCATGAAGAACTAAGGTAAGGTGGTAGGCTCGGATGGGTATCGACCGATCGGCCTATGCAGGATCGTAAGACACAAAGGGAACAGGTGCGGAGAGGTGAAGTTCCCGACCAAGTTGGGGCTAGCATTGCGGAGAGTGAGGTGAAGGTTTGGCTCGATCAGCTCGGTAATTTTTTTCATGGTTTGTGGATGCAAAGGGTGTGTGGGGAACAATTTTAAGGATGCCCACACCGAGCTAGAAATCGGGAGCCCGTCAAGCTAACAATGTCGAGGTAGCATGAAGGGGTCACCAAGTTTGAGAAGTATGCATGCCATGTTAGAGCTGAAAAATGTGAGGTATGTTTTATCTTATGTGGTGATTCACGGGGCTCGAGAGGATGCGAAATAGTGCCAACTTGGTGATCCAAATGTGAAGCTAGCTTTGAGCTAGCCCAAATCAAGGTAGTCAACATTCATGAACCCCCTTTGATAATTTTAAATGTTGTGTGCCCACCAGAATTTTAAAATTATTTCCTAGGATTCTGTAAAACATAAATTAAATGAGAAGGGGGAAATTGAAAATAATTATTTCCAACAACCAATTTAATGCCCATCCCGGTAAACAGTGAACAAGCGAGAAAATGGGCAAAGAGTGACCCACATTCAAATGGTCATATCCCCTTGATGTTTCACCAAATTGGACAAAATTGGACTCGTTGCAATAATGATTTTGTCCTCTACACTCAAAAATCAAGAAATCACATAGTTGGTGGGGTTTGGTAGGTGAAAATGTAGAAAATGAGCTCAGTCTCAAATGATGACTTTTAGGCAGTTGTAATTGCATTAAATAAGGCTTGGGCATCCACTTTTCTTTTGCATCAAGTTATAAGAAAGAAAGGGATGGATTTTGTAGGTTTCCCATCATGTTTTGTATCCATTTATTGTACCTTATAAGTGGGTGAAAAGGGGATCTCTCTCTCTCTCTCTCTCTCTCTCTCTCTCTCTCTCTCTCTCTCTCTCTCTCTCTCTCTCTCTCTCTCTCTCACACACACACACACACACACACACACTTGCAAGTTAATATTATGTGCATGTTCTCCAACACTTGCAAGTTTATATTGGTGTGTTTATTAGAGATTTGGTAGTAGGTCCATTCTTGAGATTGTCTTAAATCTTGTCCAACCTCTCTCAATTGTATTTCACTTCTTTCCTCAACATAGTATTTCCATCATTCTCTTGGTTTTATCACCTCCTTTAGTGTAGGATTTTCCATCCTACTCTAAATTGCAAGGAGACAGGGATAGAAATGCAAAAATTGAAACTAACTAAAGATGGTGATGCACCAAAAGGAGTGGTGAATATTTTTGTCATGCAAATAGACACAAACCAAATATTGCAACATAAAACATACATACAGCTGATAAGATATAATTTAGGATCTGAAATGAAGCAAATAATACAAACAAAGTTGAAACCCATTCACAAAGCTTGCATTATCATTTCCAATGTCAAAACCACTGCATTACAACCTCAGAGAGGTAAAAACTGTTACAGATCTTTGAAGAGGTCTGATTCTTGCAACAATCACTTGCTGGAGGTGAAAGAAGAAGATTGCTATGCCAAAAAGTGTTCCACCTTTAGAAATGAGCCAAATCTGGCTTTTACATTGCATGGGTCGAGCCCAGGAGAGAGAAAACGTACAAAACGTGGGAGCCCATTCCTCATTGACTAAAATGCATTAAATCAGCATGGGGGACCTTACAAACCCATACCCTATCATTTTTGACCAAATTGGAGGAGAATGCGACCCATTCTGCATTAAATTTGGTCGTTGAAATGTCATTTCTGGCCATGAACACGCGTCAGAGCCATTTCTTAACTTTCTCTCTCTAGACTAAACCAAAATTCAAGATTGACCCTAGAATCATGTAGAGAATTTTATAAGCTTTCCAATGATATAAAGAACGTGCAAATCTGAGCTCTGGATCGAAAGATATGGCGATCTGAAGATTTAGGGCACAAAATAGGCAAAAATGGGTTTTGAAATTTTTTCCCACGCTCTGCCACAGACGACACGTGTCGGGCGCTGATTGGATGAGCAATTCTCTCTCCTTCCCTTACCCATGGGTTTTCCTTGAAAGTTTTGACTTTTTGTAATTTTGGAAAATTTCCCATTTTTTCCCCGCGTCCCCGCCACTTGGGACACGTGGCATGATCTGGTTGGAGGACAGGGGCGCGGGGTCATCCTTTACCTTTTAGTTTTTGGCCAAAACTTTTGCCAAATTCTCTAATTCCTCCCCGAGCTCCACACTCCCCTTCTCCTTAGGACACGTGTCCTCTTTTTATTGGCTCGGGCCAATGCTTCAAACCTTGCCCTTTGAAATTTTGGACATTTTCCCTTGTGACACGTGGCGTTTCCTGATTCGTCCGCGGGCCTGCCGGCTTTTCACGCGTCCCTCGCGTCCCTTTGGCCCGGTGTCCCAAACTATCAGGACAAATTCCTCCAATCCACCCGATTCGGGCTTCCCTGTCCCTCTTTGAGGTGAAGACACGTGGCGTGATTTGATTGGCTCTCGGCTCCTTCGGCTCTCCGCGTCCCACGCGTCCCTTTGTCCCAGCTGTCCCAGTGCGAAAGTTCTCTGTTTGGCCGATCCGGATCCGGGTGGTTCGCGTCCTTCACGTCCTCATGGCCCAGATGTCCCACCTTTACTTGCACACGATTAGTCGATTTTTTTTTTACCTTCGGCCGGTTCGCCCTTTCGCGTCCCGTCGTCCCATGTCCCCATGTCCCTTTGCTTTGCGATCTTTGCGACCGCTTTGAGGCTTTTCGGCCGGTTCATGCCCTCACGTCCCAAGCTGTCCCAAGGGCCGCTGCTGACTAGGACTTAGCCAATTTTCATGATTTTTTTTTTTTTTGGCCCAAGCTTGTTTTTTTGCAACTTTTTCACCCTTTTTTAGAACTTGCTCCTTTCTTCTTGGACAGGAGAGTTAGAAAAAATCCGAGGGGACCCTAGAAACATGATTTTTGCCTTGAATCAATCTATTTTTGCACAGGACTTGAGTATTTAATGCATGTTATCAAATTTACCACAGGGGTGAATTTTGGATAACAATTTGGTGACTTCGTGGGGTCACACTGCTGCTAGGTAGAAGATACCGATTGCTGAAGCGATCCATTGGGCATGGAGTCATCAAATATTCTGTTTAGAACCCCAACTGACTTAGAATGTGTAAGGAGGAAGATGGAATATCACTGATGGAAGCAAGGACTGCAAAACATCTCCATGGACAGCAAGTTGTGCCAAAGCACTTAGGGAAAACAAAACTAACCTACAATGAAAACAATGTGCACAAGCACTTGGAGGAATGAAAATCTAATCTAATATTTACAAGGTAGTGAATTTCCCTCTAGAAGCAATGCTTGAGATAGATTCCATTTACTGGAATCTGCAGTTCTTCACCATCCAATGAGGCCAATTGGAAAGCATTGTTGTTCTTGCACTTCATGACCATGTATGGGCCACTCCAAATGGCATCAAATTTTGAATGCCTTCCCGGTTTTGCTCTATCCACATCCCATTTCAACACTAGATCTCCAACTTGAAAAGATCTATCCTTGGCCTTCTATCAAAGGTCTTCTTGATCAAAGCTTGATCCTTTTCCATTGCTTGGGATGCCTGATTTCTGATCTCTTGCAGCTCCATCAACTCTGCATACCTCACCTCCATGGGCTCAAACTCTAGCAACTCCAGCTGCTTCATGAGTTCCAATGTTGGCAACTCAAGTGACATGGGCAAGATTGCCTCTCTTCCATAGACAAGTTTGAATGGAGAGTTACCTGTGGATCTTTTGGGAGTTATCCTATCAGCCCATAAGGCTGATTTCAGTTTGGTATGCCAAGACCTCTGATTCTCGTCAAGAGTCCTCCTAATGATCCTCAACAAGTTCTTGTTTGTAGACTCGGCTTTAGCCATTACCTTGAGGGTAATAGTTTGATGAAGTGCTTAGGTAGATACCATTCTTGACAGCCCACTCAGTCACCTTAGATCCAATGAATGCCAATGCATTATCAGAGATTATTGTAGCAGGTACACCAAATCTGGTTGTTATCCCCTCATAAAAGTCTAAGATCTTTAGACTCATTTGCCTCTTTGAGTGCTCTTTGCTTGTCCATTTGGTGAAGTAGTCGTGGCTGTCAAAATCCATTTGTGCCCTTGGCTTGAATTGGGATTAATGACTCCAATGAAGTCCAAACCCCATTGCATGAATGGCTGGTCAACTGAGATTGGATGTAATGGAAGGGCAGCAAGTCTCTCTTTTCCTGTGAAGAATGCACAATTCTTACACCTCTTGATCCATGCATAGCAATCACTGAAGATTTTAGGCCAATAATAACCAGCCTTCATGATTTTTAGAGCTGTCACTCTTGGTGCAAAATGACCACCAGCTGGTCCACCATGGAACTCTTCCAACACCCTTTGAATCTGATTTGTGCTAATGCATCTCAGCAGCACTCCATTCACATCTTTCTTGAACAAAACTCCATCAACAATGGCATACGGGACAGCCTGCAATCTGAAGTGTCTCCTTTGGGTCTTGTTCATCTCCGGAGGGCATAGGCCTATGCCTAGGAAGTGTATAATGCCTTGGGTCCAGCAAGGAGTGGGGGCAGCATTGTCTTCTTCTTGATTGCCACTTGGCTCATGGCTGTCTTGAACTGTCAAAACAACCTCTTCTTCATTGCATACTTCTTTTTGCTTCCCCAAAACCAGCTGCTCACACAATCCTTTCCCTCTTACCAGCTTGGTGATCTTGATCTCAATGTCATACTCCATGACACGGGTGATCCAACCTGCCCTTTTCTCATTCAAATCCTTGTTGAGGAGGAAGTCCTTAACTGCACATGTGAGACCAGCAAACTGGACCTTGTTGTTTGAAACTAAATGCTTGAATTTCTTCAAGCTTCGATTCTTGCAAGTACATGCTTCTCAATAAAAAGAGTACCTCACCTCATAGTCATCTAGGCTCTACGGTGAAGAAGGCAATTGGCTGCTCATCATTATCCTTGTTACTGTTGTACCAAAATGGCGAGAAATAGTGTCATTACCTCCAATGCATAGAGGATGAAATCCTTGGAGAAGTCCGGGTTGATGAGAGTTGGTGCTTGAGAGATGGCTTCTTTGATTGCTTCAAAACTCTCCTTGCCTTCTGTTGTCCACTTGAAAGCCATGCTCTTCTTTAACATTTTGGTGATGGGCTTGACAAGGGCTGCAAAATGCAGGACAAACCTCAGAACAAAGTTTATCCTTCCCAAGAAACTCGAAGGGCTTTCTTGTGGCTTGCAATGGTAGTGCTCTTATGGCTTCAACCCTCTCTGGATCAATTGCTAATCCTTCTTTGGAGACAATATGGCCAAGGAGCTTTCCTTCATGTGCAAGAAAGATGCACTTCTTAGGATTCAAAGACACTCCAAATCTCCTGCACCTCGTGAAGACTTGCCTCAAATGAGAGAGGTGGTCTGCTGCATTTTTGAAAAAATAGTGATATCATCAAGGTAAATCAGCACCACATTGTTAATCAAACCTTTGAATGCCATGTCCATTGCCCTTTGGAAGGTAGCACCAGTCGTTGGACAGCCCAAATGGCATTTTCCTGTATGCAAAAGTTCCCCATTTGGTTGTGAAGGTTGTCTTGAACTGGTCCTCTTCCTTCACCATAATCTGATTGTAGCCTGAGTAGCCATCAAGTAGTGAAAACCTCTCGGAGCCAGCCACAACTTGCAAGATTTGCTCCATGGAAGGGAGTGGGTAATGGTCCTTGAGAGAGGCTCTATTCAAGTCTCTGAAGTCAACACACAATCTGATCTCTCCACTCTTCTTTCTAACTGGAACTAAGTTGGCAACCCAACTAGAATGCTTGATTGGGAATATGATCCTTGACTCAATCAGCTTGTCCAATTCTTTCCTCATGAGAGGCTCCATGTGTGGATTGGTGGTCTTTGTTTACTGCTGACGAGGCTTAGTATTTGGATCCATTCGATGGTATCTTTGAGCTAAGTTGGGATTGAAACCTTTCAGTCTTCATAGCTCCAAGCAAACACGTCGGGGAACTCTTGACACAGTGTATGAACTCATACCTTTCTTGTTCGGTTGTCATCCTTCCATTTGCAATGGTTTGTTCTCTTCTACCAAGATGGATCTTGAATCCTCTCTCTTGACTTTGAATGTTTGCTTTCTCCTTTCTAAACTGATCATTAGGGTTAAAAATGGACTCCAAAGTGATAAGTCCCTTGGGCAGCTTGTTAGTTCTCAATTGTACCACTTGGTCACCATCTTTGCTGTTCGATTTTTCTTGATTCTTGGTGAGAACTCGAACTTCTTCTTACAAGAAATGGATGATTTGCTGGTCATTTTCAAACACTTGCCAACTAACATTGTTATCCGGCATTGAAGGCCTCACAATCACGTGGATGTTTGGTTGTACCTTGTCTTGTTGAATGCTTTCCACAATGTCAAAGGCTGCCCCTCTCTGCAAAGCTTATCGTCGTGACTTGATTCTCTTTCCTAGGAATGGATTTGATGCCAAAACCCTCAAAATCTTCCATGAGGTCCCACACCCTGTTCTTGTAGCACTTGAGTAGATCATTCTTGGTAGCATGTTGTCCCTTGACCTGATTTACAATCAATTCACTATCCCCAAAGACTTGCAAGTTCTTTATTTTCTTCTTTATTGCCCAATGCATCCCTTGCACCAAGGCTTCATATTCAGCAGTGTTATTGGAGCATGCAAACTGAAATCTAAAAGCTGAATAGTACTTTACTCCTTGAGGTGAAACAAGCATAGCTCCACCTCCTGCACCTTGTCTACTCCTTGATCCATCAAAAAACAGCTGCCATACCTCATTGTCATCTTTGTGGTTTGGCTTGGTGATGCTAGGAATAGGCTGATTTTCTTCGTGTATGCAATAGACCCCTAGCTCAGATTCTTCCACTTCTTGATAAGGATCAAATGCATGTATCTTGTTTTCCCATTCATCAAGAGTTAGATCCGGGATGCTTCCAACCTTAGTGTCAGCTTCATCAGTGCTTGGGTGATCTTCTTGATCAAATGCTGAGCAATTGGCATTAATCTGACTTGGAGTGTAAGGCTCAATGTGGAAGTTTGCAATAGGTTCAGACCTGATTGTAGCCTTAGTTCCATACCTCGTTCTGAACAGCATGTGTGACCAATCAGCAAGACAAATACCCCCAATCTTGGTTGTGAAGTCCCTTGACAAGCATAGGGCAAAGAGTGGTGGAAGGTCTATGGTGATACATCTTGTAAAACAACAACATTTGGACATGCATGCAGGTAAGACTCAAGTTTCTAATCACTCCCAACTATTGTTACTCTTGCTGTCCCATCTAGCTGCACTACCCCTTTGGATATTGTTTCATCTTTGGAGCCCTAGCTGATCAGCTATTTGTTTAGGCATTACTGAGCTACTTGCCCCGGAGTCTATCATGCAATTGTGCACTAGCTGATTTCCAATGATCAATGAAACATAGAAAGGAGGGGGCTTCAACATTTTACCTTGCTTTGTCCTCCATGATTTCCCTCAGGCTGGGCAGCATTTGTAAGCACTTTCTCTTGCATCTGAACTTGCTGATTTGAAGTTGGCCAGTCCTTCATGGCAGCTTGCAGCAGATCTCTTTGGCCTAGGATAGATAGGGATTCCCACATTGATATATTGACATTTGTCTTCTTCATCTGATCAATGATATTGAATGGTGATGAAGGATCTCTTTGTTGTCCCTTGGTTTGCACATTCACTCCTTGCATGTGGGCAGCAACAACTGGTATTTGAGTTGGCCTAGGGGCTGTTCTTGGCTGCCCTTGTGCATTTGAAATTGGATTTTGCTTGCCAATCATTTGTGGAGCCATGGAAGGTTGTGGATTGGTTGGGGCTAATGGCTTGTTCTTCACCCAAATTCCTCCTTTTTGACCTTGTGTTGGCTGCAACACCTTGAGAAACTACTGATTCATGCCACAAAAATCCTCTGCTTGCCAATTTACCAATGTGGTGTCATTTGGGGCTGATTGCTGTTGGAATGTTTCTTGTTGTTGGTTGTTTCCTTGACTGCCCTCACCCTCCACACCAGTAGTTGTCACCATTAATGCTTGATTCAAAGCACCATTGAAGCACATGGATTGGTTATGAGGCTCATTGCATGGAAAACACCAATCATACTCTGAGCAATGTTGTTTTGTGTTGGCACCAATGCCTTAGAGGCCAGATATGGCATTTGGATTATAGGGCTGAAATGGTCTATTGGCAGGAGGCCTTGTTTGATTCATATTTGCAGCTAGGATTAGGTGGCCTTTGTGGTTGGTATGGCTGCTGTTAGGCTGAGCTTGGGGTTGATAAGAAGGTCTAAAACCTTGGGCTTGTTGCCTTTTGAGAGTAACCAGCTCATTGCCTAGGTTTTGCAATTGCTTCATGACTTCTTGAAGCTCATTTGGGGCACTTGGAGATGAAGTGGAAGCTTCATTTGAACTCTGATTTCTAGGAGTGGGAGAAGGAGCCAAATTAGGTGCTTGATTGGTGTTTGGACTCTCTAAACTTGGAAACAATGGCATGGGAGGTCTAGGGGCAAGTTTGCCAGCTTGGATCAAACAATTTTCAGCCCTAATGGCAATGTTATAAGCCATAGGGATAGTTATGCCTCCCATGGACTGAATTAACATAGAAATATCAGAATTTAGAGCTTTGAGATAGTAGAGAAAAGCACCTTCTGTTGTTGGCTTTGCTTGCCTGGAATTCTCTCCCAAGTCTTTTGAAATCTGAAGTTGAAATCGGTCAGCTGCTCATTGGGAGCTCTCTTGATGGTTGTCAGCTGCTCCAAAAGAGACAAGTTGTCTCCCTTTTCTCCAAATTGCTCATGAAGTGCTATACACAGCTGATTCCAATTTGTGATAGAACCAGCTCAAGGCTCTAAACCATTGCAATGCTTTACCCTTGAATGAAGATGCCGATAACTTGTGACCACTTGCATCTCATTGATTTCATGGATTGCACAAAGGTTAGCAATATCTTTAACATGATCACACAGGTAGTCTGATTTTCTCCGGTGAAGTAGGAAATGTTCTTGAAGGCTGTAATAGGAATTGGATGTTGTGCATTGAGGGCAAGTGGGCTGCTTCCTGTGAAGTTGACATAGGGGTTGTTTTGTGCCATTCTAATTGGTCTTAAAACCCTTGTTGACTGAATGAAAGGCCTACCAGGTGGAGGAGTTGAGAGAGTTCTGTTTGGTGGAGATGGAGACCTTTGAATCCTTCTTCCTCTTTGCCTTCTTCTTGGAGATAATTGCAGGTATTCAAACAACACTTCTTCTTCTCCAACTCTTGACCTTGTGGTGACTCTTCTCATGAGTTTTCAGGCTTGCATTGCTGAAACCAGTTGATTCTTCCCCTTGGAGTCACCAGATATGCAAATAATAGCTCTTTTCAAGCAAGAAAATTGCAGCAGATGCACATCAACTTTGCTGCAATAAAAATGAGACCTCTAGTCCCACCGGGCGTGCCAAAACTGTTGTTGCAATCACAGCACCCCTGGATGTTGATCAGGCTTCTAGGTTGATCACTCTAGCATCCAGTGTGATTGCACAACATGGAAACCTCTCTCCAAGTGTGGGACTTGTGAAAATGAGAGAGGAATCTCCAGATTAGAGGCTGGTTCCTCAAACTCCTCTGATTTAGATCTATATTTGCACAACTACAGAGGTTCAGATCCTAATCCTACTCTAAATTGCAAGGAGACAGGGATAGAAATGCAAAAATTGAAACTAACTAAAGATGGTGATGCACCAAAAGGAGTGGTGAATATTTTTGTCATGCAAATAGACACAAACCAAAGATTGCAACATAAAACATACACAGGCTGATAAGATATAATTTAGGATCTGAAATGAAGCAAATAATACAAACAAAGGATTGAAACCCATTCACAAAGCTTGCATTATCATTTCCATGTCAAAACCACTGCATTACAACCTCGGAGAGGTAGAAAACTATTCTGATCTTTGAAGAGGTCTGATTCTTGCAACAATCACTTCTTTGGAGGTGAAAAGAAGAAGATTGCTCTGCCAAAAGTGTTCCCCTTTAGAAATGAGCCAAATCCGGCTTTTACATTGCATGGGTCGAGCCCAGGAGAGAGAAAACATACAAAAACATGTGGGAGCCCATTCCTCATTGACTGTAAATGCATTAAATCAGCATGGGGGACCTTACAAACCCATACCTGTCATTTTGACCAAATTGGAGGAGAATGCGACCCATTCTGCATTAAATTTGGTCGTTGAAATGTCACTTCTGGCCATGAACACGCGTCAGAGCCATTTCTTAACTTTCTCTCTCTAGACTGAACCAAAATTCAAGATTGACCCTAGAATCATGTAGAGAATTTTATAAGCTTTCCAATGATATAAAGAACGTGCAAATCCGAGCTCTGGATCGAAAGATATGGCGATCTGAAGATTTAGGGCACAAAACAGGCAAAAATGGGTTTTGAAATTTTTCCCGCTCTCTGCCACCTGGACGACACGTGTCGGGCATTGATTGGATGAGAAATTCTCTCTCCTTCCCTTACCCATGGGTTTTCCTTGAAAGTTTTGACTTTTTGTAATTTTGGAAAATTTCCCATTTTTTCCCCAGCGTCCCATGCCACTTGGGACACGTGGCATGATCTGGTTGGAGGACAGGGGCGTGGGGTCATCCTTTACCTTTTAGTTTTTGGCCAAAACTTTTGCCAAATTCTCTAATTCCTCCCCAGCTCCACACTCCCCTTCTCCTTAGGACACGTGTCCTCTTTTTATTGGCTCGGGCCAACGCTTCAAACCTTGCCCTTTGAAATTTTGGACGTTTTCCCTTGTGACACGTGGCGTTTCTGATTCGTCCAGCGGGCTGCTTTTTTCACGTCCCTCGCGTCCCTTTGGCCCGGTTGTCCCAAACTATCTGGGACAAAATTCCTCCGATCCACCCGATTCGGGCTTCCCTGTCCCTTTTGAGGTGAAGACACGTGGCGTGATTTGATTGGCTCTCGGCTCCTTCGGCTCTCCGCGTCCCACGCGTCCCTTTGTCCCAACTGTCCCAGTGTAAAGTTCTCTGTTTCGGCCCTCCAGGGTTTCACGTCCTTCGCGTCCTCACGGCCCAGATGTCCCAGCCTGTTCTACATAGCAGTTAGTCGATTTTGCTTTTACCTTCGGCCGGTTCGCCCTTTCGCGTCCCGCGTCCCGATGTCCCATGTCCCGATGCTGCTTTGCGAGACCGCTGGAGGCTTTTCGGCCGGTTCGCCCCCGGCGTCCCAATTGTCCCAAGGGCCGCTGGACTAGGACTTAGCCAATTTTCATGATTTTTTTGGCCCAAGCTTGTTTTTGCAACTTTTTCACCCTTTTTAGAACTTGCTCCTTTCTCTTGGACGGAGAGTTAGAAAGGTGTTGTAATTTGGTGATAATATTTCTTGCATGCCCTATGGGAACAGAAGTCAATATTTCCATGTTTATCAAGATTTGATGTGTGTCATGGTGAATTTATAGCCTTTGAAGGCTTTGTATCAGCACATCTAGTGACTCCCAGGATCAGAATTCAATGGTTTTAACACCCAACATTCTCAATTTCATGAGAAGGATCCAAACACGGTCAAGAACTAGAGAACAAGGGATATTTAAATACTTCCAGTTATCTCTGAGAAGAGGAAGACAAGTTCATATATCTCCATCTCCATCGAATAGGACTCTTTCAACACCTCCACCTGGTAGGCCATTTCTATAATCTACTAGAGTTCTTAGACCCATCAGAATGGCTCAACAACCACCAAATCCTTTTTTTTTTTTTTTTTATTTCACGGGTAGTAGTCCACTTAATCTTAATGCTCATAATCCAATTCCAATGGTATTATTAAATAACATTCCATATTTCATGGGAGAATCACACAACTCCAATTAATCACATTCTATACATTGCAAATGTTTGTGTCATATATGAGATTGTTGAGATGGATGTGGCAGTGAAAATTTTAGCTTCTTCCTTCAAAGGAAAAGCTTTGTAGTGGTTCAAGAGCTTAGTAGCAAGATCAATTAAAAATTGGAATCAATTTTGCATGGCTCTTTGTGCCCAGTTTGGGTAAAAGGAAGACAAACTACCTTTGTTGGAGTAATTGACCACAATCAAGAGAGCACCAAATGAATAAATGGATGATTTCAATTTCAGATTCCAAAGGACATGGGACATGATTCCAATTACCATAAGACCAACTATTGAAGGTGCATTCCTCTATTTCTTAAAATCTCTTAATTCTAATATAGCTATGATGATATAGTCTATGGGAGGGACAACATTTCCAGGAGCTTATAACATAGCCATTAGAGATGAGAATTGCTTAATTCAAGCCAATAAACTTGCACCTAGGCCACCTATGCCTATTTATCTTGAAATGGGTAATCCTAGTTCTAGTTAAGCACCTAAATTATCCCCTACCCCAACCCCCAAAAATCATAATTCTAGTGGAGCTTCTATTTCTTCTTTCAAAGCACCTCAATTAAACTCCAATGAGGCATAAAGCAATTATAGAATCTAGGCAATGAGTTGGTAATAATCAAGAGGTAACAGGCTCAAAATTTCAAACCATATTAGCCTCAAGCTCAACCAAATAGGCCTCCATATTAGCCAAATAGAAATCTAACTCAAACTATGAATCAAATCTAGAACCAAGGACAACCTCCTACTGTCAAGCCATTTCATCCTTACAATCCTAATGCAACTTCAACATCCAAGGCCTTGGTTCTAACTCAAAAAAACATGGCACAAGAATATGAATGGTGTTTTCCTTGTGGTCAACCTCACAATCAAGCAACATGCTTCAATGGTGCTCTGAATCAATCCTCGGTGGTGCAAATTATCAATGTGTCAAGGAAACAAGATAAAAAGAAAATCGGAGCAATCAAGCACTCAAAATGCACCTCCAAGTGAGACTTCACTTGTGAACTGACAAGATGAAGATTTCTATGAGATGAGTAAAGCTCCTTCTCAGAGAGTGGCAGAAAACACTAGATCTAATAAGATGAATATAGAGTAGGAATAATCATCAAATGTCAGTGCTCCTCAACCTTCTACCACAACTCAAGGAGTTAGTAGTTCAAGTGTAGTTCTAAGCTCACAAAATTAGACTAAAGTACTCGTTGTAATAGCCCATGTGTAAGAGAAATTTATGCCAAGAAAAGGGCAGTAAAAACATAGCCCATATCCATTCAACATCATTGATCACATGAAGAAAAAAATGTAAGCATCTCAATGTGGGAGTCACTGTCGATTTATGGGAAAAGGGATTTATTGCAGGTGGCTATGGAAAGCTTATGCATTCCAAATCAAACATCTAAGGATTGGGAAAAGGTGCTCACAAATGTAGCTCAGAAAGAAGGGGTTCAATCAGGTATAAACATGAAACCTCCTCCATTTTACATGTCTCTAATCATTGGAAACATCCTGGTACACAATTGTATGATTGACTCGGGGGCGATTAAATTAGTAATGCCTAAACAAATAGAAAATTAGTTGAGTCTAAAGAATGAACTTATCTCAAAAGGAATGGTATAGTTAGATGGGATAAAGCAGTGAGGATAGTGGGAATCATTAATCATATGAATCTAATGTTACATGCATGCCAAAATTTCATAGTCCAAGAAGATATATCGGTCATTGGCTTACCCCACTCTTTTCCTTGTGCTTATCTCAAGATTTAAATGCTAAAATTGGTGGGAACCTATAAGCTAATTAGTCCCATATTCTTTTTAGAAAAATTTATGAAGCCAAATCTACAATAAGATCTAATCCAATTGTAAACTTCCACATTGAGCCTCATGTACCAAGCCCAATCAATGTCAATTTCTCAACTTTTGATCAAGAGGAATATCTAAGCACTCTAGAGACAAATACTAAAGTTGGAGGCATTCCAGATTTAACATTAGATGAGTGGGAAAACAAGAGGCATGGCTATGATCCATACAAAGAAATGGAAGAAGTTGAGTTGGGTATTTATTGCTTAAATGAAGAAAAACACTTCATGCCAGCATTACCAAACCAAATGATGAAGATGAGAACAAGTTATGGCAGTTTATCTTCAATGGTTTCAGGAGCAGGCAAGGTGCAGGAGCGGGAGTAATGCTTATATCTCCAAAAGGTAACAAGTACTACTTAGATTTCTGTTTCCAATTCAATTTTTCTAATAACACAACTAAGTACAAAGCTTTAATCCATGGATTACACTGGCAAGGAAAATAGGTATCAAGAACTTGCAAGTTTTTGGAGATAGTGAGCTAGTTAATTAGATTAGAGGACTGAATGCTTCCAAGAATGATCTTCTTAAAGTTATAAAATTGAGTATGGGATATAATTGAGTACTTTCAAGATTTTAACATTGATTCCATCCCAAGGAAGAAGAATGAGGTTGTGGATAGGCTTATAGTAATTGGGACATCATTTGATGTGGTTGAAAGTATCAAGAAGGACCAAACTCAGCCTCATATCAAGGTGGTTATAAGACTAGATGTTACGAACAACACTAGCTAGAAAGTGTTTGAAAGTGATCAAAAAATCATCAATTTCTTGCAAGAGGAAGATGAGTTCTCTTCGAGGAATCAAGACAAATTAGAGCAACAATATGGTGATCAAACTATCCAAATTGAGAAAAACAAGCTCCCAAAATTTTTGGTAACTTTAGAGTCAATATTCAATCCTAACGACCAATTCCAGAAGGAGAAAGTAAACATTCAAGTCAAGGGTGAAGATTAAGAACCAATTTTGGTTGGTAAAGACAAGCTGCTCCAAATTGACAAAGCAAGTACTCATCAAGAGATATCTAATTTCATAAAACTTTGGCAAGATTTCCCAAATATCTTTTCCTAGAGTTATGAGTATTTGAGAGGATTTGATCCAAGGTTAGCACAACATACCATTGAGTTAGAACTAGAAGCTAATCCCATCGGGAAGAAGTAAATGCCATTGAATCCTCACATTAAGCCTCTCATGAAAAAGGAATTAAATAAACTCATTGAGGCAAGTATCATCTTTCCAATCAAGAACTCCTCATGGGTTGTTAATCTGGTGCTAGTCAGAAAAGAAACAGAGAAATTAGATTGTGTGTGGACTTCTAAGACTTGAATAGAGCTTCTCTCAAGGACCATTATCCACTTCCTTCCATGGAGAAAATCTTGCAAGTAGTAGCTGGTTTAGAAATATTCTCATTGCTAGATGGCTACTCGGGCTACAATCAAATTATGGTGAAAGAGGAGGATCAATTCAAAACAACCTTCACCATAAAATGGGGCACTTATGCTTATAGGAAGATGTCATTTGGCTTGTCTAATACATGAGCTACATTTTAGAGGGCTAAGGATATGGTGTTCAAGGGGCTGATTAATAATATGGTTCTTGTGTACTTAGATGATATCACAGTATTTTCCAAGAGTGCAACAAAACACCTTTTTCATCTCAGGAAAGTCTTCCAAAGATGCAAGAAATTTGAAGTATCTTTGAATCCTAAAAAATGTATATTCTTGGCACATGAAGGAAAGCTCTTAGGCCACATTATGTCTAAGGAGGGGTTGACAATTGATCCATAAAGAGTTGAATCTATCTATTCTCTACCATTGCCAAGTCACAAGGGGAGGCTCTTGAGCTTTTAAGGAGGACCAATTTTGTCTAAAGGTTCATGTTTGATTTTTCCACTCTTCTTAAGCCACTGACGGTGATTTTGAAGAAGAGTACGAAACTCAAATGGAAAGCAAAGGAAAAGGAGAGTTTTTTATTCTATCAAACAAGCAATATCCTAAGCTCCAACTCTCATTAATCCAAATTTTTTAAAGGACTCCATTTTTATGCCTTTGGTGGCTCCAACACAATCTCTACCATCTTGGTGCAATTGAACAAGGAAGGATCAAACCAACCCATTGCTTTCTTCATTCAGATCTTAGAGGATTATGAGGTGAGGTACTCTTTCATTGAGAAGCATGTCCTCGCTGTTATAAGGAGTTTGAAGAAGTTTAGACACTTGGTTTCAAACAACAAAATTTAGTTTTTAGTGTCTCATGCTGAGTGAAGGAATTTCTCCTAAACAAGGACTTGAATGAGAAAATGGCAGGTTGGATTACCCATGTCATAGAGTATGACATAGAAATAAAAGTAACCAAATTGCTCCATGGCAAAGGCTTATGTGAATAGTTGGCTTCCAATCAGCATGTTGAATCAAGAGATGAAGGAGTTGTCCTAGTACTCTAAGATAATCAAGAAAAGGATGCAGATGGTGTTCCCACTCCTTATTATATATGATACATGATACATTTCCTTTGAACATGCATATGCCCTCTAGAGTTAAACAAAGTGAAAAGAAGCTATATTAGACTCCAATCTATCTTGTATGTTCTCATTGATGTTATCTTATTCAAGACGGATGTGTATGGAGGTATCTTAAGGTGTGTTCCAACAAATCAGATTAAGAGAGTGTTATATGAGTTCAACGAGTAATATCCCTCAAGAACATGAAGGCTGGTTACTATTGGCCCAAAATGTTTAGTTATTGTTATGCATGGATCAAGAAGTGCAAGAAATGTGTGTTCTTCATGGGGAAAGAGAATCTAGTGGCACTACCACTCCACCCAATATAAATTGATCAAAAAATTATGCAATGGGTATTAGACTTCATTGAGGTCATCAATTCAAACTCAAGCCAAGGCCACAAGTGGATCCTCACCACAAAGCAGACTATTTCACCAAGTGGACTAAAGCAACGACACTTAAGGAAGTAAATGAGTCTTATATACTAGACTTCTATGAGGTAATTATTACCAGACTTCGTGTCCCAACCACTATTATATCATATAATGCTCTGGCATTCCTTGGCAAAAAAATATCTAAGTGGGCTATTAGGAATGGGATATATCTAAGCACATCCTCAAACTATTACCCCAAGGGTAATGGACAAGCTAAGTCCACAAACAAGAACTTGTTAAGGATTATTAGAAGGAATCTAGATAAAAACCAAAGGACATGGCATACCAAGATCAAATCAGCCTTATGGGATGATAGAATCACACCAAAAAGGTCAATAGGTAGCTCTCCCTACAAAATAGTCTACGGTAGAGAAGCAAGCTTACCCGTATCTCTTGAGTTACCAACACCGGAGCTCCTCAAACCACCGGAATTATCTGATTTTGAGCCCAAGGAGGCTAGGTATGCAGAACTCGTGGAGTTGGAAGAGCTAAGAGAGCATGTAATGTAAACCATAAAGAAGGATCAAGATTTGATCAAGAGGTTCTTTGACAAGAAAGCTAACATCAGGAACTTCCAGGAAGGTGACTTGGTACTAAATTGGGTGCTTGACAGGAAAAATCGGAAAGCAATCTAAATTTAACACTATATGGAGTGGTCCCTACATGATCACGGGTTGTAAGATTAAAATGCTTTCAAATTGTCTAAGTTGGATGGAGAAGAACTATATATTCTAGTCAATGGAATTTATGTAAAGAACTATTACTAGAGTAAATTATGACCCTTATACATAGTAGTTTAGGATTTCTAATTCCTCTAACTATTTGTAGCACATTGTTGTTGTTGGTAGAGTAGAATTTATTTCCTAGGTGCTTTACATAGGTTCTATTGCTTCTAGAGGTCTCTTTTCAATGTTCAATATGTCTCCTAAGAGAAATGTTGCAGCAAGAAGCTTAAATTTCCAAGAAATAATAGTTACGGTCCTCAAAAAGTTTCAAATGCAGAGTAACTAAAAATCAAATTTTTGGAGAAGATTTCAATGTTTCATTCTCTTGTCTCCTTAGACCATTCATGGCTTGAGCTTCTTATTCCTCTTGAAAAATCATAGAATTAGTTTTAGGGGTAGCTTGTTGTGTTGCAGATGGTAGGATTCATGTCACCTCAAATTTTTTCAATTCGTGAGTGAAGCGTCTTCAAATTTCATTTAATGTTCTCTTTTGAGTTTCAGGCAAAAGATCAACCTCAAATATTTTTTTCTCATTCATTGGATCTTGTTAAATGGAGGATATTATTAATTTATGAGTATTTACATGCTTTGGTATTGTCCTAAACAGCATGCATGTGGGAAAAATTAGTTTGACAATAGTCTAGATTTCCTCCCAAATCAGCGAAGTGCTTCACCTTTGTTAAGAAGTTTGTTTGGTTGTGCTTCACACTTTGTGATAATAAAATTTTTGGGGTGGTTTTAAATGTTCATTCATCCTTTCCTCAAAGATATCATATTAATAGAAGGGAGAAAGAGAATAAATTTCTAGATTTAAGAAAAATTTCCACTCTCACAAAAATCTTAATTCAGAAATCTTGTAAGTGAGATAGTCAATTCAGGCCAAGCTTCAGTTTAGTAGTGCCTCAAGCAGATTCCAAGGTCAAATTTCGTGGTTCCAGATCGGTTCTAGGTTATTAAAGAGGACTCCATGTCCAATGGATACATTCATGTCACTAGTCAAACCCATTTAGTAGAAAAATGTCCCCACGAGTCACCAAATTGTTATCCATTTTCACCCCCTTCGTGAAATGGAGAACTAGGAAAGGTTTAGATCGAATCAATTAGCAAGGCCTTCATAGATGAATCTCGGGTTTACAAGTGAATTATAAGCTCTGCAATAATTTTTAGTTGATTCAAAGAAGGCTCGGAGTCATAAGAGGCATTTTTCCTCTTCGGGTTTCATAGGTTTAAGAGCTCATCCGGTTGTGGAGGCTGGCTATAGGGCCCACTTTCGCTTAAAATGGCAAAAATTAGATGAGGGGTTCTGTGACATTTTACTCTTTATTTATGGTCCTTTGAATGCTAAACAAATCCAAAAATCTTGAAGAGAACTCCAAAATGAGAAAAAAATACTAAGGACCCCAAAACAACTCGTAAAGCTATTGGGTGAGCTATTTTCCAACTCGCGAGCTGGTTAGGAGGTATCAAGCCTGGGTTGCTAGTTTACATGGTAGATTAGAATGGATCATTAGTGAGCTCGAGAAAATCCTTCGGGGGTTGACGAGTCGGTTGAGTGAGTTAACGACGAGAGTTGTGGGCGGAGTACAGAGATGGTTGAATAGCTTGACGTGTTCTGGCGAGGTGATGTTGGTCGACACAGATTTTAGAGCCCATGCAGCCTAGGGGAACTTGGGTCATGAGTTCCCCAAACTACCAAATTCCATGTACAATGAAGGAACTCGGTGCATTACACTCGAAGGTAGCATTCGGACCTAAGGCAATGGGTGAGAACAAGGCATCACGGATGCATCGTAATAGGAAGGAACACAAAGCCCATAAATAACTCAAGCAATTTGGGAGGCTCCTACGTGCATCAGCCAATGCAGTTCACAAGGAACAAAGGGAATGGGCATGGAGAGGTGAATTTCCCCCACCATGTTAGGGGCCCACATTACAAAGCGAGAGGTAAAGGGTTGACTCGACGAGCTCACCGAGAAGTTTTTAATGGTTTACGATGCAAAGAGGGTGTGGAGAATAAATTTACCCATGGAAATTATTCTTTGTGTAGGATTAATTGCCACATAACATGATAAAGGGAGTTGGAGTCGGTGAGGACT
This sequence comes from Taxus wallichiana var. yunnanensis, assembly GCA_018340775.1. NCBI lineage: Eukaryota > Viridiplantae > Streptophyta > Pinopsida > Cupressales > Taxaceae > Taxus > Taxus wallichiana. The sequence goes on from CM031235.1 coordinate 505,158,425, forward strand.
CTCACGCCAAGCCGGAAGTTGGGGAGTCTACGGAGTTGGTGGGGTTGATAACGTGAAGGGGTCACCGAGTTCAAAGAGTATGTGTGTCACATTGGAGCTGAAAAATGTGAGGCGTGGTCTAGCCGATGTGGCACTTTGCAGGGCTCGGGGGATGTAGAACACTGTCATCTTAGTGAGCCGGCTAACGAGTTGGCTCCAAGTCGGCCCAAATCAAACCAAATCAACATTTTTAAATGTTATGGGCCCACTAGAATTTTAAAATGATTTCCCAAGAAGAAATAAAACATAAATTTAATGAGAACGGGGGGAAAGTGAAAATAAATATTTCCAACAATCAATTTAATGCCTAATCTCGTGAAATAATGAACAAGCCAGAAAATAGGCAAAGAGTGACCCGCATTCAAATGGCCATATATCCCTCAATTTTTCACCAAATTGGACAAAATTGGACTCATTGGAATCACAATTTCATCCTCTACACTTAATAATTAAGAAATCATATATTTAGTGGAGTTTGGTGGGTGAAAAATGTAGAAAATGAGATCAATCCCAAATGATGACTTCCAAGAAGTTGTAATTTCATAAGATGAGGCATGCGCAGCCATTTTTCTTCTGCATCAAGTTACAAGACAGCAAGGGATGACTTTTATAATTTTTCAATCATGTTTTTCATCCATTTATTTACCTTATAAGTGGGTGAAAAGGGTATTTCTAGATCTCTCTCTCTCTCTCTCTCTCTCTCTCTCTCTCTCTCTCTCTCTCTCTCTCTCTCTCTCTCTCTCTCTCTCTCTCTATATATATATATATATATATATATAATGTAACACTTCTCATTTGAGAAGGGGAGATATTCTAGGAGCTAGGGGAAACTCTTGAAAAATTGTTTCTCATTTTTCCATTGAGCTATAAACCTTCATATGAGCTCTGCAAATGTATTATGCCTCTATTCCACAATTGTAATGGACTGTGCAAATTCCTAGAGCAATAAAATTGTGTATTGTGGTGTTCCTCAACCCTCTTGCAATTTTCTTGTGTTTTCTTGCCTCTCCTTTACTGCTGTTCTATTATGTGCATGTTCTCTAACACTTGTAGGTTTATATTGTTGTGTTTCTTGGATATTTGGTAGTGGGTGCATGCTTGGGACTTTGTTAAATCTTGCCTAGCCTCTCTCAACTATATTTCACTTCTCCTCTCACTCAATGATTATTTCACACCCTTCTCTTTGTGTTATCACCTCCTTTAGTGTGGAATTTCCCATTTTTCATGCATTTTCCTCTCTCGTTGGTCCCTTGGAATTGACATATTAGGATTAGATAGTATATTTCCCTTCATTAGGAGTAGTTGTTGCATTAGATTAGGAAGAGGAACCCATCTTCTCTGAGAATTATCTCAACTTGCAAGGTCCCACACCTTGAGACAATTCCATGTTACCTAGTTACACTGATTTCCTAGTAAACTCACATGCTAGAAAATCATAGGGTGTTGTAATTTGGTGATAACAGGTCCCAAAAAATAAACTTTCCCAACTAAACTGCTAATAGGTCCTCTACATATCACAAACATATAGAACCCAATTTATAGCATGGTAAGTTTTAAAATTGCAATATATTGAAAATCCATCATAGAAATGGATTAGACAAAAATTTCAACACCGAAAAGATGTCCAACTAAATCCATGGCCAATACTACAACTGATATGGCAACCAAAATGCCCATATTAATTTTTTTCACCGATCCTACACCATTCTCAACTCTGTAAAATGCAACTTGCATAACATTTTGTTAGTGCAATGAATGTACATACTATTTGTAACCATGTTTGAAAGTTACAAATATTAAAGCCCAAAATAAAGGACTTATAATATGTGCAAGAATCATGCATGGCTACAAAAATTTTGTATAATCATTACAATTACAAACAATTATCGCTAAGGGTCTTATAAGCCACTGATACATTTGCACAACTTAAACAACAACATCATACTCTGAATACAATTTTCCCAAAATAGACATACTAATCAACTAACCATGCCCCATAAGAAACACATGTATATGTTGTTGTCAAGATTCAAAAATGAAGTTTTCCAAAAACCATAAACAAGAGAAAGTTATCCAAGTATGATAAACATGTCACCTAGATTTCCTCTTCAGGTTACTTCATCATAATCAAAGCTAATATGAAATATGGGAAGATATTTCCTTTTTATCAATCAACAAGAATCCCAAAATGCTTTGATAATTTGCATGTTAATCAATTATCATAGTTATGCAAACATATAACTAAGGAATTGTTTACCCACCAATTTAATCAAATTTTCCTTTTAGGTGGTTTAATTTCTTCAGTATATACCTAAACCACTACAGGGGTCATATTTAAGTTTGTTGGTTTTTCAATGCTTTCTTTCTTTATTAACAATTTTCCAATTTTTTCTAGGATGGAGTTGCCAACATTATCATTCTCATGACCTTTTTGTTACATAGTGAATACAAAATATTTTGTCCACATTTTTAGGAAACTTACCCAAACTGCCTTTTCCTAAGCACTATTTAGGAGAGTGATCTCTCATAATCTTTCCCAAAAAATATTTTTCATTTCCTACAATTGGCTACACAGTGGTTAGAAATTCCACAAAAATTGCATGGATAACTATACCACATTTTCTAGAATATCATTGCCAAATTGCTTATACTGAAAATAGTGGATCAAAAGTTTTACCATTTTCCTTATGTTTATAGTAATGTAGAGGAGGAATCTAGATACCTCATCTTTGTGATTTCTTACTAAATCATTCTTCAGACAATGAACCATCGGATGTTAAGGGGGCAAGACACTTTTTTTAGAAGCTTGTCTTCTTTCGAAATATTTGGATCCTTCTCCAACTTCCATTTTCCCACCATTAGCATAACCCAAACCTACAAAACAAGGATGATCCTTGACCTATATTGGGTTAGATATACCTTGGTTGTTCTTACCAAGGACATTCCCATTAAATCCCATTTTAATTAACAATTTAGATCTAATGCCCTTTGTGTGTTTTTCAAAATCACTTAGAACAATACCTAAATTTGAATCTGATTGGGAAGAGGATTCGTAAGGTCAAATACTTACATTGTACTCATATATCATAGTTCTTGCAACTGTAGTGGAAGGTACATCTTTCTTCGGTTCACAACACTACAAAACCATCAAGAGCTCATCCTTAGATTCAAGCTCTGATTTCAAGCATTCAATTTGTTCCTTAAGGGCATGGAGCTTGCACCTCATGAAAGCATTATCTTTTTGAATTTACAAGTTCATGCTTTCAATCTCTTCCACCCTCTCTCTTTTCAAGGATTTCTCTATGGCTTCGTGCAAAACTTGTACTACCCAAACTCTGCACACTTCAAATGGAAAGATCAACAAGCCTAATTTGAAAAACCAAACTGAAATCAAATGCAACTGAAAGAAAACATTGAGCTTATCATGTTATGATACCAAAACATGATTCGTAAAAAAATTTCACCTCGGTATTGTTTTCAATTTTATCCTGGATTCTAATAGAATTTGATAAAGAGATGTTATGGATTCAATTTTACGTGTTTTCAAATCCAATGTTCTTAGTTCTTCTCTTATAAGATCAAATTCCTTTCACAACCAAATTTTTGAAAAATTCAATTATTTAATTATAAAACACAAATAAAAATGATCATAAGGTGCATAACTTGATCCAAATCTGATTTCTAATGATCTCCAAAACTTAATTACGCAATCAAACTGATTCATGTAATTACTTTGTATGTTTATGGATAAACGATTCAAAAATTCAACTTATAAAGAATTTCCCGTAATTTTTCCTTATTTAATCATTCAATTTCTTGTATACTCAAATTGAAAAATTTGATAATAAACAACAAATAAAATCACCAAAATTCACAAATTGATAATAGAGTTCACCCAGTTGGGTTACTTCTCTATATTCACTATAAACGTGAATAAATTTATTAAAATATCATTTGACGCACAATTTTTACCTTGCAAAATTATTAATAGATCATGTCACTTGTATTTAGAGTTGATTCAGATCTGAAGACTCTATATTTTGTTAGAAAACCATCCCCAAATCTATCCATGGCTCTGCAAGGATCTCCAAAGTGTGTTCTCCATGAAATTGAGCCAAAAAAATTCTTCCATTAGGAAAATTACAACACTTTATGCAAAAAAGAAGACACTGCTGTTTTTATACGCCTTGGAATTTGGAACAAATTTTCAGTTCTAGCCAAAGTTTGAAAATGTTTCTAAGTGCTTCTAATTATATGTTTTCTACAAATTGGTCAATCTTCCTCTTACATAGTCATTGTAAAAGATCCTTCAAATAGCAATGAGCTCATATTGTAACTCATTGAGCCCATGTGGCTCATTGGCAAGGCTATATTTTTGGAAGCAATGGGTCAAGGGTTCGACCCCCTTCTCCTCCTTTGCCAATTCGTTAGGCTCTTTTCAAAGTAAAAATCCCACATGCTTCGCAGTTTAACGGTTGGAGTGTTTAAGTTAGGGCCTCCCACCGTATTTTCCTATGGCTATAACCACACATATGTTATGGTTTTTTTACCGCATAGTGGCGGTGTCCTGGTTTATGTACCACGTAGATGGTTGGTGCTTGATTTTGTTAGGCCACGTATGTGGTGGTTTAGTAAGGTTGGTTTACCATGTTGTAAATCTGATTATATAGGCAAGCTAGTGGGAAACCTTAGCTCATTTTTTAGATAATACAACTCACTGGTGGTTGAGGGATTGGGTCAGTAATGTGGGATGAGCTGGCCATATGAACTTGACCCTAAATAACATAATTATAATGCAATATCAAATGTCCCACATTCATCTCTTAGACGCACATGGCAGCATATATATACAAAATCATTACTATGATATAACGAAGAAATGGAAACAAATACACCCTCCAATAAAAAGTGTGTCAACCCTAGCTGAGGGCCCCTAGCCAACAAATAACAGGCCCACTCATCCATAACCGAGCATCAAAGACGAGAGTCAAAAAAACCAAAAGTTTCTCAAATATTAATGTGTCACTTGTCATCTTGTGATTAGTCCACTACAAGGATGTGCACACATCCATGTCAGCTCAGACCTATGCACAATCCATTAATTTTTCCAACTGGCCAAAAATTTTAGCGCAAAATATGTTTTGTGTATGAACATTGTTTTCAGCATTCTTTATACTATCACAAATCTCTCATAATACTCTTCTGTAATGTAATGGTTTAGGGAGAATTTGGAAACATCTAAACTTCAAATTTTCCTCTAGATCACTAGTGCACATACGTGTGGGGAAACATTAGGGTTAATTGTGTTAAAATTGAGCATTCAAAGTCATGATTTTTGATAAGGGATATTTTTTTTATTGTGGTGGTGGTGGTGATTACCTTTGTTGTTGTTATTGCATGTTATTTTTTGTTATATTTTGAAGGGAATTTTTTTATGGTTGGGGAAAATATTTTGATGGATTCCTAAATGGGTGTTGTGAGGTGCATCAAGACCTAAATGAGTCATCAAATGACCATAAAGGTTTGTTTCCCCTATAAATTATTTGCTAAGAGATTATATTTGGTTTTCGGGAATGCGTTGACTGAGTTTATTATATTCCCTATGAGATACGACATCATGACCTCGGACCACTGTGAAGTAGAAAAAATAGGTCAGGATCATAGTTTTTGGATGATGATGTTGTTGATATATAACTTTCTAGAATTTACCAAAATTATTGGGGTAGCTACAATTCGGAAGAAAGTTGTTTTGATATGGGCCCTCTCGGTTCCTATTTTAGATGTGTTGTTATTGTGGTTTGGATTTGTATTTAGAGAATGGTTAAACTCAACCACATTTATCATAGGTTGATTGTTGTTAACATGAATATCACCATTGTGGTTAGTGTTGTTGTTGTTGAGTTGATTGATTTCTTTGTTAGGAAGCTAGGCTTCTTTGGTTGATGGTAACACCATCTATAGTGGCATTGTGGTTTTGGTTGAGTATCTTTGGACCCTAGGCATTTTGGGAAGCTTGTGCATTATTTTTATTATTATTTTGACATCAACCATAGTTTTGAATGGGGGCGAAAGTCTTGCATTTAAATTTTAGGTATTACAACCACTATTTATTACTTTTTGCTTGATCAATCCTTAACATGCTCTCTACAAATTTATTATAAGACTTGTATGGGAACTTCTACACATCTTCCTATCTTCCATGTTAATGGTGTGAAGGAAGAGATCACATAGCTCTCGTTGATCCATGTCCTGGGTGTTAATATAGCAAGTACACCACATGTCGCCATCTCATGATGAAATGTGTGGCATTATCATTGGGTTCTTGTCTAATATAAAGGAACTCCTTAATACCAATCCTTAAAAGTTTTTCATATCAAAATCCTTGACGAATTCATATATAATTTTCTTGAATGAATGTATATATCCTCAAGGAAAATAGTAATACCAATCAAAAATATTTGTGACAACCCCATCTCATGGGAGTAGCTTGTGAATTTTAGTGGTGTATGCCTTTATGTGGGAATTAGGATCTCCTTCACCCTTGTATTTTGGTAATTTATGGAAATGACGAGGGATAAACTCCATGTGAATGTTATATTCTATATTTTCTTTCATATACTCATCATAGGTTCCTAATGTGCCAAAACTAGTAACATAAGTGCTTGTAGGGCCCACAATTGGTGGTGAACCTTGATAGTTACCAACCAAAGAGGGGCATGGAGAAAATCATGGGTTGGGACATTTGGTGCATAATAGGTAGGAAAAAAATCATGCTTGGTAGACTTAGAATACATGTGCATATTGGTGTGGGTCTTGTTGTAGAGGAATTAAAATTAAAAATGAGTGGGTTGGACATAAGCCTACAATGGTTGAGGATAAGTATGTGTTGGTTGACGATAGAATTATGGATGTTGAATATATTCTTGTGAAGTTTCAGCATAGGCCTATGACACAAACCCAAATTGGTTATAAGGTTGTGTGTGGTTTTATATATTTAGTGGTATGGAGTATGAAGTGGTGATATTGTTAGATGTGTACATTGGAATATTATATGACAAAGGTTCACTCATGTCTAGCTTGTCAATACCTATGAGAATATCTCATAGTTTTTATTGTATCATGTAGTTGGAAAAAGGGGTTTACTATGGCAATTTTTGTATTGGTTGGACATAACTTTGGTTGTTCGCAATGTATCTTGCTTCCCGACTAGTTTGTTTTATTTTTTTAGAAGGTAAGGAATTTTCTAGTTCTCAAATTTGTCTAACCAGAAAGACATGAGGTTTCTTGATGGAACTTGTTGGTCTTTTTTTAACATTCAAACTTGTATTTGGTTATAGAGGGGAATGATGATATCCCTTGATAAATTTATTTATAGTTACTTCCCCTCTTATGGGTGTGCTTATATGTATAGGTTACGGGAATGGCGTTGTCTTACAAAAAGGTGGTGGTGTACGTATGTATTCTATCTAGTGACTCATCTATGGGACTAAATTGATTTATGTTTTGATCAAACCATGTTATAATTTCATCATTAGGTTGTAGATATGATGACAAAGCATTATATTGCATGCTAATTTATATCCTAGTCAAGAGTTATGGATAAATCCTCTCTTCCCTAGTAAATATCATATTGCTATAGTTAGAAGGGTCTTAAAAAGAGCCTTAATAGGTTGACAATTGATCAATATATTCAATCCTAACATTAGAAGAGATTTAAAATTTGAAAATAAGAGATATGTGGCAAGTACACACTCTTTGAATAATATCAACCCATCTAGACACAGTAAAGTGACTCTGCTGCGAGTGCATGCCAACATAGTAAGCGTCCAAATCCTAAGATAGACCTATCAAATTCCTAACCTTCCATATTTTAGGGTGTAAAAACACCCACAGAATAATGGGAGAGGGAGAAATTGAGATGAAATAAGTGAAAGATATTGAAACAAGAAGAAATTAATCCTTCATGTCATATTCACCATATTTGTAAAAACACCCACGAATAATGGGAGATGGAGAAATTGAGATGAAATAAGTGAAAGATATTGAAACAAGAAGAAATTAATCCTTCATGTCATATTCACCATATTTGTACATGCCAAAAATTATAGGTTCATTTCCTCGTGTGTCCAGTAAAGGTAGTCAATTTAGAGGATGATATAATGTTAGTCGAGAATGATATAAATGGTGTGAAGATAGTGTGGGTCAAAGGGGGATGCAGATGAGATGGAAGGAAGTTTCTCTACATGTACTCAAGAGAGCAAGAATTACTTTTCAAGGGATGATTTAATATAAATTGAATTAAATATTAATTTCAAAGTAACTACTATAAATAATTATATGCAAATGATAATATACATTCAATGGACAAGCAAAAATCATACACTAATATGAAACCCTAAGCATGAGATGAGGGTGACTTAGCTGAATTTTTAGTGATCTTGAATGAGGTGCTACTAGAAAACAATATGAAGAGTGTTGTCAAGGCTGAATGGAAGTTATAGAACCCAAAATGTGTAAGACATAAGCTCCCATATTAGGACAAGAGCCCCGAGTGCTAGTGACTGAATTTGGGCACTAGTGTCCACCCAGATGCTCAAGTTCGATCTTTTATATATAGGAGGATCTTCATTGTTAATCTATGTTTTTCACTCTTCATTGCTTCTTCCCCCTTTAGGTTGGGGAAATTATCTTATTCACACCTTCATTGCTTCTTTCTAATATTTTCAGCGTCATTGTGTATTGCACTTTAATAGTTACATGAGTGTGACTTTATATATTTCTCTCTCTCTCTTGTTGAGGTAAATATAAGTAAGTATCGTGGTAAAAATGTTGATTCTAATGCCTATTGTGACTTCCATAGATGTATTGGGGACTCTAAAAATAAATCCTTTAAGTTTCATCATGTCATACAAGATCTTGTTGATACTAATGCAATTTAATTTGACTCTCTTCATGAGAAATCTATGTATTTCAATTATAACTATAAGCTCAAGATATTCAAAGTGATCCACTTCTTAATCATAACAGTTTATAATATAAGGTAACTTCAAAAGTGCATTATACTTATAGGGCTCATCCTCCTCCTACATATGATAATCCACATGAGCATATGATTGGTACAATTACATTCGTTATTCCTCTTAGGCATGTTATTATCTTTCATGACATTGATTTTGTTGTCACTATTATTTCTCATGTGATTTATGGTTAAACCTTTGTTGGTATAAGTCCCATCCATATTGTCTTGGATGATAGTGGCTCTAAACACAATATGTGCACATTCAAATTGCTTGCATATTTAGGCTTCACTCCTTAATGTGGGATCTACTACTATAGTTATAACTTTCATGGTTACTACTTCTCTTGATTCATGTAAAATGCTTATAGGATTACCTTGGCTTCATCAACTAATGTTATCCCTTCTCTGATACATCAAATTGTCAAGTATATCTATGAGAATCAAATTATTATTGTTAAGGGTATCCCATATGATACTCCTTTGTTTAATACCTTAGCTAAGAAAGCACGTGATTCTACATCCATACCTAATACTCCTACTTATGCTACATCTAGAGGATCTACCCCTCACAAACATTCTCCTAGGCCTTCTCCTATAAGAAACAAATATTTTAAGCATGACCTACCACTTTATCTTGACATGATCCTACTCTTATTGTGCACAATGCAAATTTTAAGTCCAACCCTCCCACTTCTGATAATGCTTTTCTCTTCTCCATCTTGATAGTATCATATGGAAACTCTTGTTCTTACACACATATATTATCAAAATACAAAAACATTTAATCATCTCATAAGCACAAAAACACTCATATATTATCAAATATAAAGAGTGTGACTTACATACAACTTGGTTTTTTAGTTCTTTAATTTACATGTGTTGTTTTTCATACTAGTTTGATAGATAACATATTTAATATACTATGTACACACATGTGTTCATGAAATATTCAACATGATGCAAGACATACACATGACTATCTAATGCTTAGATATTATATCTCTCATATTATTTTATGGTAAGTCTACATGTGGGGGCATCTCTTATAATATCAAGTGATATTGTTTCATTAGATGTGACTATTTCACATTCTCATCATGCTCATTTTCTATATTTTTAATCTATGTTATTTATTTGGGATAATGCATTCAACATATGTTCTTTGACTAATGCTAGAATTTATTTCTCTATCTGCCTCTGGCTACTATCTACTATTGTATTCACTTACTTGTTTGTGTGTTTGTTTTCATGTATGTAGCATATGACCTTCATTATGATTGTGTGTGCTACATTTTAGTCTTAGTTATTTGTGGCCTTTATTTCTTTTTCTTATGCTTGATTTTGCGTGTGAAACTCTTTGTCTATTGTATGTATATCTTTTCCTTTTCCATGACTAACATATATGCCATTGCTTGTGTACTTGTTTGTTGATATGCTTGTATTCTTGTTTACTTTTGCACTTATTTTCTTGTATGGTTATTTGATGTCTCTTTATGTCATGGTTTCTACCATTAACTCTTTTTAGTAACAAGATCTCTATGGTGGCCACCTAAAACAACCTTCAATGCGATTAAATGTTGACTATATGTTAAATTTGACATGGACACACATCACTTTTTTTTTATCCAAGTGATATATTTTCACATCTAACTCAGCTCAAAAGAGAGGACATTTACTAGAGTTATCACACACAAATCTATGTAACTCGATCATCAAACAAGATGCAAAACTCATAATACAATGGAACAAAATACATATACACATGGAATAGGAATATATAAAGATCAAGTCCAAAATTTACACAAGTACAAAACCATCCAACAAGGGAAAAAATTGGTAAACATTTCTATCAAGGATGGATGGTTTAATCCTGGAACCTTTTCGTGATAGATTCAACATTTTCTAGAACATACTAATATTTACAAGTTTTTGATATACATTTAGGGTTAGTTGGCATAGTCCAGTCATGTATAGTTAACTATATCTTGGTACATGATGAGTGGGGCATGAGCACTACATTCCCTTTTGACTTCATCTATATTAAAAACCTTTACACTACACATTATGGGGGCATGAGCCTCCTCTTTATTTTATATTCAACATTACATACTTGATACACATGGGACATCACACATTAGGGACATAGATATACTTCATTCCCTTTTAACTTTGTGGTATTTTGACACATTTAAGCCTATATTTTTCTACAGTGGTGTGGTCCATGAGAAGAATATTTTTGTGTGATTATAAATCCCTAAGAAACCCTTCTTCTCACTCTTTTATGGAGGATTTTGGGGTGAATAGAAATACCTATGACAACCCTCCTTGTTTTATAAGGTTCTTGGGTTGATTAGAAAGCCCTACAATACCCTTCTTTTAGTGTTGGGTCAAGTGAAACCCAATTCCTTTGTGGATATAGAATATCCATCATAAAATTAGGATTGATCACTCCCAATCCTTGAGCGGCTCCACTCCAATCTATCTCTCTATGCACATAATCAAGTATCTTCTCCTTCAATAATAACAATAGGTGTACTCCTTCCTTTCTTTGTTTTGTTTACAAATTTATAAGTTTAAATTTCAAGTTACAAGTTGTAATCACATTTTCAAATATTATTTAACATTCAAATATATCTATGTACATTGACTACATTTTGTGTTACATGTTTCACTATGGATATTGTGGCAACACGTAAGTGAATCAAACACCTCGAGTAAATAAAAAGTGTGTTTACACACTCAAACATCTTTTCTTTCAGCATGTAATTGCATTTCATACTTAAAGGGGGGAATGTAAACACCTAAATCTGGAAATTTATCACTTGAAAATTATAACATGTTCTTTATCCCTATATCTTGACTTGTGCACACATTCCAATCTTAATTTCATAGCTTTATTCTCATGCATGACTTTCTCTTCTCATTAGAATTGCTTAGTCACTCATAATATTTCCCGCATTAGTCCACAATATTTTATCACTCCAAGTGTTGTTCACATAAGTTCCTAATACCTCACTCCCTATCTATACGTGATCACCAAATAGGGACTAAACCATCCAAAAATTTGGCTCGAAACTAGTTGTTTCATCCCCATTCACCCAACAATCACTTTCTCAATTTGATATCTTTTTATGGGTTAGTAACACATGGGTCAGCCTTAATGTGAAATTATACCTACAAACCCCTATATAAGAAAATTAAATGTACTCATTTACTCACCTATAAATTATGTATCTCTTTCAAATTCAAATCATTCTAAAATCACTCCAATATATCGTAAATTCTTAAAAAGAAACAAAACACTCTAGGAGAAGCTTTACATAGGTTTGAAGCACACTCAACTAGGCTATAGAATCATACTTCCTAAACTAGATACCATACAAACTAAGTCCAGCTAAGCATGCCAAACCATTGTTTGAATTATCAAGTGCTCCAATTACCAAATATACATGCATCTATGTGGATATCACAAATAAGGTGGAGAACGACATGCAGTTTGAGGCCTCTTTATAGTGTTACCAATGTAGGTGGCATGCAAATTGCACTTCAACTTAACCACTAACATTTTTATAGGGTCTTATACCCGTGGTTAGGGTTTGAATCTAATTCAAATCATACATAGGGTTCCCAACATGTGCAACACCTAGGATTCCATGGAAAAGCATATTTATGAGGGTCACACAACCACATGAAGTTCTATTGCTCCAATACATAGCTATATAAAAATCCTAAATAGGTATGGAATCGCCTAAAAATAGTTTTGTACACATTTGACTATTCCATATCTATTTGGTTTGCACTTCCAAGAATAGAGATGAAGTATATTGTTTCTAAGTTTTTATCCATTTTTCAGTTCCAAAAAAATTATGAGCACATACTTAGCTAAGTTTACCCTTATTCTTACAACTTTTAGCACTTTAGTTCTTGTTCTCGATCAATTTATCTTATGTATTGTTAAATATATATTTTCTAATATATAAATTTATTTCTAATTAGTAATATAATCTCTTATATCTAATCCTTAATACTGAGATTATTTTACACCCTTATTAGAATTATAATAGATTAGCGAGTAAAATACACTAAAAGGATTTGAATGGGAGATACAACAAAGTTATTCTAATTAATTAACTTCCAACATTAATTATGTAATATCATAACAACACATTAATTCTTTCAACTAATGTATATGATATGATATGAACTTAAAAACAAAATGGAATGAGTACACTTAACTAACTATAGATGGATCTAGAAATTTCTAAGAGTGTAGGGTGTTGGGATTAGGAGATCTAAACCTGAAAGTGCTTTGTTCCTGAAAATGTAGCTAGAAAATGACTTGGTGTAGGATCGTATAGATATTCTAGGACCATCTCGCACAATTTTACACCTATTGTAAATTTTTGGATCTTCTCTAAATCTTTCTCTCAGTAACTCCTGAGTTTTTCACTTGTTTGGAAATGTCTATCATTTACAAACCCTAGTTGTCTCTCATGTTACGAAGCCCTCTGAATATTCTGAATAAGATATCAAACCCTAGCCATAAGTAGAATACCTTGTAAAATAAACATTATCTAGGATGAAGTGTAATCCCTACACCTCGATGTCGCATTACTCCGAAGAGGCCTCAAACCACGCGTCATTCTCCACCTAAAGCATACGATATCTAAATGAATGTAACTAGATTTGGAAATTGAAACTCCTTGAAAATTCTTGAATTGAATTTAGATCTTTCTAATACTTGAAGTGGGGAGTTTTAGGTCATGGTGATGCTATTAATTGGTCAAGTATGGTTCCTTTATGTCAATGGTCAAAGGGCGCTTTGGGGCAGCTTTCAGGAAGTTTGCAGACATTAGCTTGGTTGAAGGCCTTCCACTTGGAGTTGGAAGGAGTTATAATATGTTATGGAAAGGTAATTCAGATAGATTAAAAATGGTATAATTTTGGTGTCATGATGAGTTGATTTTATGTCATTTTCAAGTTAGTTTGTGAGCAAGAATATTTATTTTTTATGACAAAACTATTTTTGTAAAAGGTTGAGTTGGTTAGTACATGAAATGGATTAGGTGATGCTTGATATCACCTAGAATGTGAAGAGGGGATGAATTTTGCATTCAATTAATCAATTTTGAGGTCTTAAAAGTATCATGAATTGTGTGAACTAGTTGCATTTGTAAAAGTGCTTTTTGGGTAGTTTGATTTGATGAAGGAAAAATTTGATGTGGTTTGAGCTAGTGATTGTTTCATGAGCTCTAACTTGCTTAGAAGTGTTATACAGGTTCTAGAATTTCTATTGATTTGTCACATTCCATATTTGAGATGTTATTTGACAATATTGAGGCCAAAAGGTCAAGACAGGTCTTGGAAACATGTGTTTTGTGAAGACAATGAGCCACTGAGCCCATGAAATGAAATAATTTGATTGGTTCATGATAATTTTGACCATAGATGATGTTTAAATGTCATTTTTAATGTGTGTGATTTTATTTAAAGCTTGACTAAAAATATTTTTTGTGTTAGAATATTTTTCTCATTCCAATGATGGGGATTTGAGGATTTTTGGTGCATGGAAAAAGGGTTTTGGCTAGGCCGACATAATTGGATCACTGTACGTACCCAAAATTGTAGGGTACTGCACCACTAGAAAGATGTTACACATACCCCAATGATGATACAAGTCTCCTCACAAGGTGTTCGGGATCCAGAAAAGCTCGCCAAGTATACATTTGTATCCCGTATGCCTCACCCGACCTCCACGTGCTTTATTCTGCCCTCTGCCCCCTTTATCTTTGCATTTTGGTCTTAAGTGACGAGACCACCACCCTACCTGGTGGTGGTCTCGTGACCACCACCAAGGACAGGCGATGGTCCCGTAACCGCCGCCCTACACAAGGCGGCTGTTACTGCCTCGCTTTTTCTAGAAAGTTCCGACGATCGCGTCAAACGTAAATCTTCAATTTTATCCACGATCTTCAGCTAATTTTCTTTGCATTTATGTTTTGGCCACCCTATGAATAATGTTTTCACTTTGTTTAATGGTAAAAGAGTTCAATTCCAAGTTACCTTCTAGTGAATGCATTTGTTATAAATAGCCAGCTTGTTTTCAAACAAATGGCCCCTTTATTCGTATTTAATCATTCAGTATTTTGATTTTATTGCTTAGAATTCTAATAGTTTCATCTTTTGCATCCATTGTTAGTTTTCCTTTGTTGTTTAGAGGTCATTCAATCTTCTTTTTCATTCTTGCTTCAGACGTTGTTCCATGTAAGTCGGTTTAATACAAGATAGTTTCATTCTTAGATTGGAATCCATTTAAAGTTGCAGGTTTTGTTTAGTCACAAAAGATAGCTTCTAAAAATCTTGGCGCATTTTTGTTGTATTCTGTAATAAATCCCGCTAGGAATTGCATAGTCAAGCTCTGTTCACTTGCACTATCTCTCTCTTACTCGCATTGTATTCGGTCTATGTCCAAAAGCTGCCATTGTTCAAGTTCCTTATTCGATGATACTATCATATACATGCTTTTCTGGATTCAAGAGAACATGAAGGAATGAGGAGATCACACTGAGGGGACAAAGTCACACACAACTAGATTTACCACTGTTCTATAAACGCCAGGTTTGAGCTATCAAAGTTCTAGTTACAATGTATCAAATAGAGTAGTGAATTATTTTATTTCAAAAGCTCGCTCTCGATATCGCCAGGGAAGTTATGGGGATTGATAGTTTCTGAGAAACTGTGATTCATTCCTCACTTCTGAGGTAGAATCGAGAGTCTTTCAATTTAAAACAATTAGTTGCTTAGATATTTAGGATAAATTCACAACTGCACAGGCAAATAGCCACACCAGGCTATTTTGTTTGTTTTAATTTTGTTACTAGATTAGTTTTCCATTTTCTAAATATATTAGAATAGCTGCTCTTTAATTTTGTTAAAATACTTCATCAAAAATACAAAAATAAAAGAATACATGCATAGTGTAGATACATCTTTCATAATTAGTTTATTAATTTTAGTTAAAAGTTGAATCATTTTGCATGACAATCACGAGACCTAGAGAGCCCAGAGAATACATATTTGAACCAATAGTGCCTCAACCAAATCTACCCACAACATTAGTTGATATAGATCAAGACCTTAGGATACAGGTCTTTCGAGCAACGACAAACCTACAAGCAATTAGTGAACAACTGAGAGGGTTAAATATCGAAGACAACAAGGCATACACATTTTGGTCAAATCATCCTAACTATAGACTACCTTGATAGAATATATGTATGACTATACAAGGACTCGAAAGAGAACAATTATTTGGTTACGATCCTTTAGTTCCACAACCTAACGCAGGAGACTTCCTCATTGACATAGATACTAGCTTATGCATTCAAGTTGCCAGAACACCTGTAAGGTATTCTGAGAAAATTACATAACTTCTAGTTCTAAACATAGAGGCTAAAAAGGTGTATGATTACTTTGGATAGTCGGAAGAAGGGATTGATTCTTCACAATGACCATAACAGTCCACAACAACCACGAACTCGCGGTTGTGGTTCCCAAGTCCCACAACCCAACGGGCCTGCAAGTCAGTTAAGTATTGACATCAATTTACGAAAGCTGGCATTTAGATCCTCACCACTCCCACCGGATATCATAATGCAGTTCTCTGTATTAAATATAGAAGCCAATCAATCCAACATTTTCTGGGCTAGACTAGAAAACCACCCATAGTTTACTACAAATCCACTACACCTCTCATTACCATTTTAAATGACCTTGTCTGGAAATATATACGAAGCACCTACAGGTCACTTCCCACATATCCAATAGCCAACAAACAAGATCTTGGTAGAGCTCTACATTGATTGGAGCCTCCGAATAGCTATTATATCCGAACGATCTATTACACCAATTCAAGTTAGGAGGGCCTTCTTTTCCTTAGATTCACAGATTCCATTATTACGTATTGAGGATATAAGATTGCCCAATTAGTTTGTATGTATCCATATATATTCCACATTCACCGGCCATCTCGACATGACCTCGGGAGGTTGGGTACGAGGAAGAGGTACTTGTAGATTCCCATGCTTGCATGTCACTTTTCCATCGTACAAAAGTAGTGAACCCAACGTGAAACAAACAATTGTTTCATATTCTCTAACTCATTAACCTTCACATCAGCTTCACCAACAAAACTAGTGAACCTAACGTGAAACAAACAAATATTCCCCTTTTATTTTCATTTCTTTCATCCACCTTCGCTCTTTCCCATTATTTTGCGGGTATTCATATACCCCGAATAGGTCGATATCAACACATATGGTAGACCTCTCTCGGGTCTCGAGGAAAGTTATAGTGAAAAAGTAGACAACCATCACCCTCACTTTCCACATGGGCTAATAACTATCCACGTAACTACTTGTCGTCTCAAACTCCCCCTCAAAGAACTAGCTCTAGTTCTTCGTTCTGAATTGAGGAGTTAGATCAACTTATACAAACACAACAACCAGAGCCATCAGGCTCTAATAATATGACATTTATTGGAGAATCCATTTCATCTCCTCGAGTCTTGTTCAAACCACAGATCAGTAGATAGTCAGATCCACTCCCATTTTTAGATGAGGAGTACTTAGCATGTTATGCTAGAAGTGAACAATGCTTCCAAAACATGTATCCACCTATAGGGAGTTTACAAATACAATCTGATACCCTATTCCAAGAAAACACCCCCATTCCTCCACCTATGGGAAATGCCCTCGGTGAAGCTTGGCAAGGTAATGATCAATTCATAGTAGGGTATCATACCCCTTTACAACCTCAAGGTATACAACAAATGCCATTAAGGCAAAACACTTTGTGTCTTCACCAATAGAGGTCATTTCAGCCTTAGTTGAAAAGGTTAGAGGGCTAGAACTTGCTCAAGCAAACCAAAATTCATATTTTGGGCAAGTAGGAATCCCCAACCCTCTACATCACCCCAGTCAGGTTGACCTCCTTACAGGAATAGGCACATTAGGCATGCCTCCTCAAAATCCATATAGTTATCCACAACAAACACCAACTAGGACCGCATTTTCAAATGTTGCTCTAGTTGAAAACATGATACCTCCCGGCTTGGCACCAAACAACCCATACCAGAACAATGCTCCTCCCTACTTAAACATTTATTCAAAATCACCACAAGGAGACATGTTCTCTTCTCCCGGGATGTTCGTTCAACCACAAGGATTCCCTTATGTCCCTACAAATACATATGCTATGCCATATCAAAACCCATTCCACCTCTCCCCCCTCGCAAGCACCTTCGATGGTCGAGGCCTATGCGGTAGGGACTTATTCAGAATATTTAAAAGAGCCCCTAGACTTCACCATACAAAGTGTTATGCTTCCAAGACCTCTTCCCGATTTACCCAAATATAAAGGGGAAGGGGATTCAAACACACACATTAAGGTCTATGCCATAGCCATACAGAATTACTCCCTTGGGATGGGGTTGTTGCTAAGATATTCCCTAAAATCTTAGAGGGTATTGCCCTTGATTGGTATTACAGAATACTTGAAGCCTCGATACACTCATTTAAACAACTCATGTCAGAGTTCATCAAAGCTTTTGATATGAACAAATTATTAAGAACAGAATCAGGGAATTCTTGCATATTAAACAAGAACATAATGAATCCGTTGCTCATTTTATTCAAAGATGGCATATGGTTCTCTACTCATCAATGAAGTGCTCCAAACATGGATCAAATGGAACTATGTGATTTATTCCTTAATTCTCTCAATAGAGAGATAAAGGAAGAAGTCCAGAAGTTCCCACTAAGAACTTATGATGAAGTACTTGAGAGTGCTCTCTCGAATCAACCAAGAAGCAATAGATAGTGGTTGTAAGACATATGGAACAAACGGGAAATTAACCACTCCCAATCAAAACACCGCGGCCTATCCTAATGCCGGGAATGCTAATTAAGGACCTAATATCCTTAACAAGAATCGTGGAGTTACAACAGATGGAGTAACTGACCAAACTAAAAGAGAAAATGTTGTAAACATTTTGCCACTGTTAATAATCAGCGAAATAATAATTTTACTCCAACAATCAACGCGGTGGATTTTAATCATCCACCACAACAACAACAACAACAACAATGATGATGATGACAAATCCAAACACAAAGTCCAAATCAAAACCCAACTGGATATTAGAGTCAAAACCAAAGGCAATAGCCTCAAAATTTTAACTCTAACAACCAACAACCTTATCAGAATTTTGGGCCACAATAGGGTTTAAATCAATAGCCTCGAAATTATAATCCCAATTTTTATTGTGGTTTCCACAAAATTCAAGGCCACAATACTAGAACTTGCTTTGTGACTATAAAAATTCATACAACATTTGCCAAAAGATCAAAAATAACTCTTTATAGATATGTTTTTAGCAAATTCTGTAGTACCCACGTCAAACGCTTATACAGGGGTAGTTTCCCCTCAAAATGCACCCCTCAAGATCTTTAATGATCCACTCCCAAACCATTCTAACAATAACAGGCTAGATCCTAACGGAAAAAACAAGGGTGTTATAACAAGAAACAATGATCATGAAGCCTCAACTTCATTAAATCCACTAGTCACACCCCAACTAGGAACTCGACCCCAAACCAAGATAGTTGGTCTGGTGGAGTTAGACACCAAGCTACCCGTAGAAACCATAACAAGAACAGGGATTATTCTTCTCAACCAACTCCAAGTTATCCATTGGAACCAGAAAACATTCAACAAATGTTGGTAAAACCCATAGGTGCCTATGATTTAATTAATGACTTAACTAAAACCTTCTCTCACATCTCCTTTTTGGATTTGTTAAAAAACTCTCCCACCCACAAGGCTGCCCTCTTAGAAGCATTAGGCCTTGGTCATTTAATCAACATCACTCCTCCTCCAGAAATGTAAGTAAACCATGTAGACTTTGACGTCTATCCTCCAGGGCAGCCAGATAGGGATACTGAATTTATATTTGATATAAGCAAAATGCCAACAGACACTAAGATTGCACAAAGAGGCAACCCACTCTATATTTACAAGTATGGGTTTACAATAATTATGTTAAACGCGCAATGATTGATGATGGGGCAGCAGTTAACATAGTCCCCTTTTCTTTTCTTCAAAAGTTAGGATACGAAGAGACAAACTGTTCCACAACACGAAATATGCTAAGAGGTTATGATAGCCTCAAAGCCACTTCAATTGGAACCATAGTTTTACCAGTCACTTTAGGACCCAAGACGGTCCTCACCAAATTTTATATTATAGATCGAAACCAACTATAATATGATCCTCGGTTAGCCATGGATACACCGCATGAAGGCAATCCCTTCCACGTTATTCCAAGAAATAAGATTTCTACACTTAGGAAAAATATTTGTGGCACAAGGTGACCCAAAGCCCTTCGATATACACCTAGCTGATTTGAAGAAAAGACCAGGCATTCACTCTGAGTTTGAACTCCCAACAAATCAACTCATCAAACCAATTAATTCAAAACCAAAAGAGAAGTTGATACCCACCACAGAATTGGAAATTACAAATCTAGCCGAAGACATTCCAACACTCAAAAATGAGACCAACATCATAGAAACAGTGTCACTAGGGACTACCACAAAAATTATCGAGTTGCTAGAGAAATACTTACCTATTCTCCTACCATTTGATTCTATGGGTATGGGACACACCCTAGGAATTGCTTCTCTTCCATCAGATGAAGTTTTTATGGTAGAAGTAACCAAAGCAAAAGAAATAGATACGACAAATACCCCAACATCCATTTTTCCAAGCAAATATTGGACTCTCCACTTCGATGGAGCTAGATGTCACTTTGGAGCTGGGGCAAGAGTGATCTTTACTTCACCTGAGGGAAAGATCCTACCTTTCACCTTTAAATTAAACTTTGAATGTACAAACAACGGGCCGAGTACGAAGCTCTCCTCCTTGGCCTCATCCTAGCCAAAAGAATGGGTGTCGATAACATTAGAGTGCTAGGAGACTCGCAACTAGTTACAAACCAAGTCTCTGAGGTATATGAAACTAGGGCTGAACATTTACAACTCTATAAAACAACGAGTATTAGATCTAAGCAAGGGATTTAACTTCATATCAATTGAAGCAATCCCATGAGAGCAAAACTTTCTCATGAGACTAAATAAAGCAACCTCGACTTCTCATTTCACTCCAAACAATGAGTTGGAAGATACAAATTTCACATTATCACTTCGTACCAAACATTTAGTGTGTAAATTACCAACAAACTCACTCCTAACTCATAGCGAAGCTAAGGATGATTTTCCTATCATGGATTACCTTAACGATGATAGAGTCACTCTCGAATATCTAAACACCTATGCGGAGCTACACCTTGCTTACCGCATAGTGGATCTTTCCCTAATACCACATTCCTCTTCCTATTTTAGAAATCCCATGGTAGAGTCTCCTCCACAAAAGGATCTCGATATCTACGAGATAGAAGATGGAGAAATCTTGGAACTACCTCCAGCCCCACCTGAATTTGAAGAAGGTAACACTTCTTTAATAGAAGAAACCATTGACATAAACATTGGAACGGAGGAAGAACCAAAAATTTTGAAGTTGGGATCCTCGTTAACTCTGGAAGAGATAGAAATACACACCCAAATCCTCAAAGAACATCAAAAGGCCTTTGCATTTAACTATAAATAAATGACGGGCATTGCACCACACATCGCGGTACATAACCTTGTCACTAAACCAGATGCAAAACTAATTAAACAGAATTCAAGACCAATGAAGCCAAAAGTGGCTCTCATGGTAAAAGAAGAAGTAATAAAACTTCTCCAAGTGGGATTCATCAAACCCAGGTAACTATTTGTAATGGGTGTCTAACATCGTCCTTGTTCTAAAAAGAATGGGAAGATATGCATTTGCATAGATTTTCAGAATATTAACAAAGCTTGTCCCAAAGATGACTTCTCGTTACCATCCATTGATGTTATTGTTGATGCAATAGCTGGATTAGAAATGTTGTCCCTCATGGATGGGTTCTCGGGGTATAATCGATTAAAATATCTAAACAGATCAAACCAAAACTACATTCATAACTCCCTAGGAACTTATTGCTACGTTGTCATGCCATTCGCTCTTAAGAATGTCGGTGCTTCTACGTATCGCCAGTGAATGATACATACATATTCCATGATCTTATCCATAAAATCATGGAATCCTATGTGATCCGGCCAAAATCCGGGTTGTTCTCGAAATGATTCCACTTTGTCGACGAGTCTAGAATCGGGTCATTTCTTGGGAAACTCAAAGATGCAATCCGAAGGTTCATCCTAGATTTAATTTTTGTCATTCATCCAATCAACAATCTATTAAAAAAATATTATATCACCGATTGGACGGAAGAATGCAACGAGGCCTTCAAAGCGATTAAACACTTCTTGTTGTCTACACCCACACTAATGCCTCCCGCACTAGGCCACCCCCGATCCTATACTCACAAGCCACTCATGTCTAGCTAGCTGCGCATGTTGGCTTAAGAAGATAATGATAAACGAGTGTGGTCTATTTCATTAGCCAAATGTTGCTCAATTATGAAACACGTTATACACAAGCAAAGAGAGATTGCCTTGCCATAGTCTTTACAACAAAACTTTTAAGACATTATATATTAAACCAAGAAACAAGGGTCATTGTAAAGACAAATCATTTACGAACATTCCTCACATAAGGGTCTTTATCTAAAAAGGTTGAGTGTTTCATAACCTTAATGGGTGAATTTGAGTTAACATTTGTAAACCAAAAATCATTGGGGATAAATCATTGCAGAGACTAGTTAGGTGACAATTCATTAGATGGAGGTGATCTGGTAAATCTAGATTTTCCTGATGAGTGTATATACTTTGTCAAATCCAGGCCCCCCATCTCTACATGTCCCTGGTACACTGATATCATCAATTTTATCATGGACCACACATACTTGGAAAGTGCCACATCACAACAAAGAAGGTAGTTATGCATTATCACCACTAAATATGTTATTTTAGAACAAGTACTATATCGTAAAGCCTTCGATGGCATGCTTCTAAGATGGGTCGACACCGAAGAATCCAAGAAGATTCTTTATGAATCCCACAATGGGATATATAGAGGCCACTTCGGTGGTCATGCCACTACTCGCAAAATACATCGAATGGGCTATTTTTGGCCCACTCTCGAACATGACATTGTATATTTTGTATGTAAGTGCCACAAATGCCAAGAATTCTCCCACGAGAT
The DNA here is from genome assembly GCA_018340775.1 of Taxus wallichiana var. yunnanensis. Taxonomy (NCBI): domain Eukaryota; kingdom Viridiplantae; phylum Streptophyta; class Pinopsida; order Cupressales; family Taxaceae; genus Taxus; species Taxus wallichiana. Next base: position 505,181,787 of record CM031235.1, read on the forward strand.
TCACATGCCAACATAGTCCTTGCAACCAATAGCAACCACATGGCCCTTCTCCATGTGGGGTCTAGACTTGATAGGGAAATTCTCTCCCTCATCAACCGATGGCCATAATTTTATAATTACAGACCATGGAATATTTTACAAAATGGGTAGAGGCCATGCCTCTCACCACCGTACCAGGTTTGGTAATTGCTAAATTCATTCTAAACCAAATCATTTGCAGATATGGTGTCCCACAAGTCATTATCTCAGATAATGGCACATCCTTTAAAAACGATGAGGTCCATGAATTATGCAAAGCAAATTCAAAATAAACCATCACATGGCCTCTCTTTACTACCCTCAAGCCAATGGGCAAGCCGAAGCAACAAACAAAACATTAAAGGCTATTCTCCTCAAAACAGTCAAGGAGAACAAGTGAGATTGGAATTTAAAACTATATCCGGCCTTGTGGGCCCATCAAACCTCAATAAGAACACCAACAGGAGCAACCCCTTTCTCATTGGTATTCGGGGTAGAAGCAATTCTCCCACTTGAGGTTGAAATACCTAGTCTCTGCATCTCATTACAAGGGATTTTGGATGAAGAAGCTTACAGGGAGGCATGCCTCTCTCAACTAGAAAGCCTTGACAAGGCCAGGCTAAACATCGAGCAAAGGCATGGAGCCTATGCTGACTAGATTTATCGGAAGTATAAGAAAAAAAGTCTATGAGCGAGAAATATATGAGGGAGATCTAGTTCTAAGACTAGACAGCCGAATTGATAAGAAAACCGACAAAGGAAGGAAGTTCCGGCCCAAGTGGTTGGGCCCATACCGAGTCATGAAAGACTATGGAAATGGTGCATATCTCTTATGCACACTAGAAGGTGAGGAATTCAATGAAACTGTCAATTCCTTGCATCTTAAATGGTTTTATGCATGAGACATCAGAATCACCACTTATACATTATAGCTACCTACATTACATTAGTCATCTTGTTGTTTCATTTTGTCCACTCATTTCATAAAAATTGTAGTCAAGGAACTTACTCTTAAGAAATTTATTAAAAATTTATGAAAATATTGGCAAAAGCATTCAAATCACATCTCTTCAAACATCATCAAGTAATTTCAAATCTTCTCATCAAGTTTGACAGATAAGTATTGACAAAAACCATACCAAGGCCTGCATACTTGGTTTTGCTCTTTCTTTCTACTATGTGAAGTTGTCCTTACCTATGGTCTGTTCTAGAAGCTTCTTGGTGTCACATCTATCCCTCTTAAGTCTCTTTGAAAGAAAGGATATCCCAAATTCATAGATCAGAAGTGTCAAAATCAAATAGAATCAAAGTGCCAAGCAAAATAGAATATTTTATTTTACACACTTCTTTGCCCCACCAACCTTTGGTGATAAGCCCGCGTCTCTTACTAGTGGTGCGAGGTTGGGAAAGGAAAGAAGTGCCCTTACTCACCTATATCTTGCCTTTGGTGACAAACCCATGCTTCTTACTAGTGGCATGAGGCAGGGTGTGGGGGGTCCATTCACACAATTTAACAAATCTTGGTATTCTAAAAATACAAATCAAATTATATTAAGAGAAAACAAATGTCCAAATTCTAAAGAGATCAAATCCTCAAAACTAGATTTTGTCAACCAGGTTGCCATTTATAAATCTAAGTCTAGATAAACTAGAAAGTAAGTGGCCTTCTGAGCTTGGTGGTAGTTCTGAGTAGGGTGTGTAGGTCTACGTTTGGTTTCTGTTACTACTTTGTTTGTCTCTCATCATTCCACTCAGTCAAACTCATACAATTTGTGCCCTTCCTAACCCTTGGTGTTGAGCCCTCGCATCTTACTAGTTGCGTGGAGTTGGGAATGGGGCAAGTTCATCTCTTTATCACTATACATTCATCACATTTTGCCAACATAAGAAGAAATCACAGACATTGCCCAAAGAGGTCGAAAGTTCAAAACTACAATGTGTTCATCATCACATATTAGCATTACAAAAACATACAAAGTAAAACATTTTGTTTACTATCATTTGTTATCCATCACATACATTCTAAAAAGCATGAAAACAAATACTCTAAAAACATCTAGTATACATGTGGAAACGAGTCACAAAATTCTAGGCACCAAGATTCTAGATCCAAAAAGATATATATATATATATATATATATATCAAGTTTTATATACAATGCCATCATGCACTAGGCATGGTCAAAATGCTCAATGAGCCCGAAAAGTACAAAAACACTCATATAGATATCCAACAAAACACTACAAAAATGGCCTCTCAATCCCTATGGGATCCCTCAGAGGGCACACGACCATGTCTAGGACTCCGGCTACGTCGGCGCTCCAAATGCACTGAGGGCTTGCGGTCACGGCCAGTAGTTGCCATCTCACTATGAGAATGACTCCTCCTCATCAAGTGCTTGGTCATCCTATATCTAGCTACCTCAGCATGGAGAGAAGTCATGATCCTTTTCACCTGCCAGATAGGGGAAAAAACATTGGTATGCCTACCAACTACTGAAGGCTCTCCCACATCCTCAGAAAGCTCGGCCTGAGTCTTCTTCGAGGGGAACAGCAAGGTATCCGCACATACTCGACGAATCAAGTCTCGCCACTCATCAAGCAGTCGCTGCAAATAAAGTAGAAAACAAGTTAGGAAACTATCAAAAATAAAACCAAGAATAAACAAAACAACAAAAGGAAATAACAACTAAACAATTATAACTAAAGCAAAATCAAGAAAGGAGTAGTAACTCACTCGAATCTCCAGGCCTCCAGGAAGGGTCTCTAGGACCTGCACCTACCACTGATGTTGCCACTGACTGTCATCCCTCTCCCACATCTGGAGCAATGTGATGGCCTGCGACGGACTCGCCATCTCCCCCTAAATCCTGAGAGGGAAACTCCTCTGAGATCAGAGTCACCCTCTCTACACTCCGCTCCACCCTCTCGGCCCATAGGATATCCTGAGTGTCATGCCACTCGGAATCACTGTCATCCTCCCCACCTATCCCTCCGGTCTCCGTCTCCTCTGTCTCCTCCTCTATCTCTCCCCCAGTGAACTCCTCAGACTCGGAGTCCACGTCAATGGGCTCATCACTGCTATGGGTAGGATGGTAGTAATCCAAAGTAAAGGTGCCCGAGGAGCACTGGCTACCCTCGAGCACAAACCACCCTCCTAGCCGTGATGGGGACACCAGGAGTAATAGTAGTCCAACCCCGGCCTCTAGGACCCCCCTGAGCCTCACAAACAAATCTATACACTAGTCCCGCGGAGGCCGAACTGCTGTGGTACTGTCAAAGGGTGGATCTCCGGCTTCCCCGTCTTGTCTACCAACCGACCGTGGTAGTTTGACAAGCAATCAATGTGACAAGCTCTCCCCCCCATAACCCCTCTGTCATGGCACGATAAGGAGTGGCCTCCAAGTATGTAGTGGTCAAAGAGGCCACTAGCTAGTGAGATGCTCTAAGAATAGTCATCCCCGTCCACCTTGTTGCCTTGACAGCCCCCCAAGATCCTCTGCCTCTACACCTCTCCCATATGGAGTGATATGTTCATACACCCAACTCATGGTATACGATGGAAAAGTGACATGCGAGCATGGGAATCTACAAGTACCTCTTCCTTGTACCTGACCTCCCGAGGTCGTGCCGAGACGGCCGGTGAATGTGGAATATATATGGATACATACAAACTAATTGGGCAATCTTATATCCTCAATACGTAATAATGGAATCTGTGAATCTAAGGAAAAGAAGGCCCTCCTAACCTAAATTGGTGTAATGGATTGTTTGGATATAATAGCTGTTCGGAGGCTCCAATCAATGTCGAGCTCTACCGAGATCCTGTTTGTTGGCTGTTGGATACGTGGGAAGTGACCTATAGGTGCTTCGTATATATTTCCAGACAAGGTCATTTAAAATGGTAATGAGAGGTGCCGTGGATTTGTAGTAAAATATGGGTGGTTTTCTAGTCTAGCACATAAAATGTTGGATTGATTGACTTCTATATTTAATACGACGAATTGTGTTATGATATCCGGCGGGAGTGGTGAGGATCTAAATACTAGCTTTCATAAACCGGTGTCAATACTTAACTGACTTGCAGGCCCGTTGGGTTGTGGGACCTCGGGATCACAACCATGAGTTCGTGGTTGTTGTGGACTTGTTATGGTCATGTGAAGAATCAATCCCTTCTTCTGACTATCCAGTAATCATATGCCTTTTCAGCCTCTATGTTTAGAGCTAGAAGTTGTGTAATTTTCTCGGAATACCTTACAGGTGTTCGCGGCTTGAATGGGTAAGCTAGTATCTATGTCAACGAGGAGGTCTCCTGCGATAGGTTGTGGAACTAAAGGATCGCAACCAAATACTTGTTCTCTTTTGAGTCCTTGTATCGTCATACAGATATTATATCAAGGTAGTCTATAGTTAAGATGATTTGGCCAAAATGTGTATGCCTTGTCGTCTTCGATATTTAACCCTCTCGATTGTTCACTAATTGCTTGTAGGTTTTCGTTGCTCGAAAGACATGTATCCTAAGGTCTTGATCTATATCAACTAATGTTGTGGGTAGATTTGGTTGAGGTACTATTGGTTCAAATATGTATTCTCTGGGATCTCTAGGTCTGTGATTGTCATGTAAAACAATTCAACTTTTAACTAAAATGAATAAACTAATTATGAAAGATGTAGCTACATTATACATGTATTCTTTTATAATGGGGGTTCCGATCCTTGGGAGGTGGCTGTCTCTTAAGACAACAGTGTTGAGATCTCAGGTGGTTCAGTGGGCCACTTATATGGGGGATGTTGTTGTTTCGATGGGGTTGAAGAAGGGGGTGAGGGTCTGCTCCATTGTTGAGTCAGACATTCCTGTGCTCTGTAAGGCTATCATGGGCATCCTTGCTTCGAGATTGATTGGGGATAAGGGAGGGGACACTCTCTTATATTGTTGGGCCCCCATCATTGCACAGATTAAGGGCCATGAACGTGTTTACACTTGGGGAGAAGACATCCTCGGGACCACCTACCATGATTTATACAGGGTGGTCTCGACTACGGGTCGATCCACCGAGTCACCCCACTTTGTTGTCATGAGTTGGGTGTATGAGCATATCACTCCATATGGGAGAGGTGTAGAGCGAGAGGATCTTGGGGCATCAAGGCAACAAGGTGGACGGGGATGACTATTCTTAGAGCATCTCACCGGCTAGTGGCCTCTTTGACCACTTGGGAGAAGACATCCTCGGGACCACCTACCATGATTTATACGGGGTGGTCGACTACGAGGGTCGATCAGCCGAGTCACCCCACTATTGTCATGAGTTGGGTGTATGAGCATATCACTCCATATGGGAGAGGTGTAGAGGCAGAGGATCTTGGGGCTGTCAAGGCAACAAGGTGGACAGGGATGACTATTCTTAGAGCATCTCACCAGCTAGTGGCCTTGGGAGGTCAAGTACAAGGAAGAGGTACTTGTAGATTCCCATGCCCGCATGCCACTTTTCCATCGTACGGTCACTTGTGAATGTTAAGATAAAATTTAAGGGATTTTTAAAGTTGTAATGGTTGAGATAAATGAGGGAAATTGACCTCTTTTGAATTTGAATGAAGGAAAAATTATAAAAGTATAGTTTTGGGTGCTTTTATAGCTAGTGGAGTGGGTACAAAAGTGTGACCTAGGTGGGAGATTTTTACAAATTACGAGCATGGTTTGAGATCTAATCAAGTTTTTGATATGTTGAATAATGAAATCAAGCATGTTTGTAAGGGTTTGATGAATTGAAAAGTGAAGAAAGAGAAATATTGTGCAAGTTTGAAGACCTAGGGTTTGAGAAAGGGTTTGAAAGTGTTTGGAGATGAATCTTGTGATCACCATCAACTGACTCTGAGTGATTTCAGCATATTATCGGTGATGTTCTCATAAAAATATTGTGTGATGTGTCATATTCATGCAAGTCTCTTGTTTTGAGTAATATCAACAAGGGTTTAGGGGTTGGTGTTCCTTGTGGGGTTGATGCCTCACTAAATAAATATCTTATGATGTGTAATATTCACTTGAGTCTTTGTTGTGTGTAATATCAACAAATTTTTTAGTGGATTTTATTCCCCTTGAGGGTTTCCCAATTATATTTTGTTTTATGCTTTTCTCTCTCTTTTTCATGGTTATTTGAATGTATGTTTTATGGTTGTTTATACACACTAATGAATGAATATGTGGTTTATGGTTTAGTAACCAAATTTGAAATTGTTTAAGGTTTTGTAAGGACTGATTCACCCCCTAGTCCATTGTTCTTCCAACAATCGGTATCGAGAAGGTCCTTTTGGATAAGTCTAATAACTTCAAATGATATCTTCCGAAGCACTATCATGGAGTATTGTTAAGAGCAAGCTCGTATGTTTTCATTAATTAGAGGCGGTGGTTGAGGAACTGCCGCCCCTACTCATTGAAACCCTTAGTGTTTGATAAATGGAATGATATTTATGGTGTTTGTACATCTCTCTCGTCCACTTTGAAGCATGATGAACTTTTTGGTATTTCTCAATCTGATTTTCATAATTAAGATGAAAATATGATTTGGAGTATTAATAGTGGATTATCAGCTCATATGGCAAGTGATAAGAGTAATTTAATTACCCTAGAGAAAAAGGCTTTAGGATCGGTTAGGTTTGGAGATAATTTTTCCATAAAGATTTTAGGGAGAGGTTCTTTGAGTTTGGATAATGGAAAATCCATCACCAAGGATGTTTTATATGTTGAAGGCTTGAAACACAATCTACTCAATGTAAGCCAAATGTGCAAACAAGGGTATGTTCTAATGTTTTATGAGAAGGGTTGCAAGATTAAGAAAGGAGAAACAGGTAAGCTTGTTGCAAAAGTAAAGAGAACTGACAATAACATGTTTATTCTTAAGGAAGCCAAAAATAAAAGTTTCTTATAAGTAAGATGAATGATTGTTGGTTGTGGCATAGAATATTAGGCCATGTAAACTTTGGTAATCTTATCAAGACCAACTCTAAAAATGGGTGAGAAATATTTTGAAGCTCAACAAACTAGAGGATACTTTATGTAAAGCATGCTTACATGGGAAACAAACTAGAACAAGATTCAAGACTAATGAATATGACTCCACCACTAGTGCACTTCTGTTGATACATACTTATCTTTGTGGGCCTATAAGGACTAAAATTACTTCAGGTGATTACTATTTTATGCTTCTTATTGATGATTTCACTAGATATACTTGGGTAGCATGTTTGAGAAACAAATCAGATGCCTTTGATGTTTTCAAGTCTTTTAAAGCTCTTATTGATAATGAGAAGAATGGAAAAATAAAGTGCATTAGATTTGATAATGGAGGTGAGTTTTGGTCTGATTCATTTGATGAATTTTGTAGATTTCATGGCATTAAGAGGTAATTTTCAGTATCTAGAACTCCCCAACAAAATGGAGTGGTTGAAAGGAAGAATAGGACTGTCCAAGAGATGGAAAGGACCATATTGAATGAATCTAGATTACCATATGGCTACTAGAAGGAAGAAATTTGTATTGTTTTCTATATTCTTAACAGATGTCAACTAAGAGTGAACAATAACAAGACTCCATATGAACTATGGAAAGGAAGACCAACCAATGTGGAGCATTTTAGAGTCTTTGGATGTAGATGCTTTATCAAAAGGACTGAAGAAAATCTTGGTAAGTTTGATTCTATATTTGATGAAGGTATATTTTTGGGTTATTCTTCAATAAGTTTAGCCTATATTTGTTATAACAAGAGGTTGAAAACCATAGTTAAGAGTGTAAGTGTGAAATTTGATTAATCTTATCTTATGAGATATTCTTCTAAGTCAAGGGAAGCACCACATGAGGATGATCCTAAAGAAGAAGAAGATGATGTTGTTCAAGAAAACAAATAAGAAGATGATGAGGAAGAAAGGAAAGACACCAAGGCTCCTTCAAGACAAATTAGGAGAGATCATCCTGAAAATCAGATTTTGGGAAAGAAAGATGTTGGAATTACTACAAGGAGGAAATTTGTAAGTCTTAAAAATCAAGAGAACTTTGCTTTTATTTCAAAAATTGAACCTAAAAATGTAGTATAAGCTAGCAAAGATGAATGTTGGATAAAGGATATGAATGAAGAGCTAGATCAGATTGAAAAGAATAAGACTTGGTAATTAGTACCTAGGACCAAAAGATAAGAATGTGATTGGATCTAAATGGGTGTTTAGAAACAAACTGAATGAGAATGGTGGAATCCAAGAAACAAAGCAAGATTGGTTTATAAGGGATATGCTCAAGTTGAGGGAATTGACTTTGATGAGACATTTGCTCCTATAGCTAGGATGGAAGCAATCAAATTATTCTTAGCATATGTAGGTTTTAAAGTCTATCAAATGGATGTAAAATCTACCTTCTTGAATGGATATCTTGATGAGGAAGTCTATATGGAGCAACCTAATGGTTTTTATTTGACTGATAAGGAAGATTATGTATGTAAACTGAATAAGGATCTTATGGCCTAAAGCAAGCACCTAGAGCTTGGTATGACTTGATAAATACTTGATTGAGCAAGGTTTCAATAAAGGTGTTATTGATAGAAACTTGTACATCAAAAGTGAAGGAGATCATTTATTGATTGTAGTAGTGTATGTGGATGACATTATATTTTGTGGAGATGATGAACACATGACTCATGATTTTGCTGAAGCTATGAAGAGATCATGTGAGAGGTCTATGCTTGGCGAGCCTTCCTTCTTCCTTAGACTACAAGTAAGTCAATCAGAAAAAGGTATATTCATATCTCAATCTAAGTACATCAAGGAAATGCTTAAGAAGTTTCAAATGGATGATTGCAAGCTTATTGGTACTCCCATGGTTACAAGATGCAAACTTAGCAAGGAATATGATTCTCCTAAAGTGAATCAATTTGATTATAGGTCCATGATTAACAACCTTATTTATGAAACTTCCTCAAGACCTAAATTTTACAAGTTGTTGGGCTAGTTGGGAGGTTTCAAGAAGACCCTATAGAGTCTCATCTTTAAGCATTGAAAAGGATATTTAGATATCTTAAAGGGACTATTGAGTTTGGTTTGTGGTATCTAAGAAGTGATAGTTTTGAATTAAGAGCCTACTTTAATGTTGATTGGGAAGGTAGTATGGATGATAGAAAAAGTACTAGTGGTAGTGCATTCTTTGTTGGAGGATGCCTTGTTTCTTGGTCAAGCAAGAAGTAATATCTTGTGGCTCTCTCAACCTATGAAACGAGTATGTAGCTACTTGCTCATTGTTTTTTTCTTAGATTATATGGATGAGGAAAACTTTGGAGGATTACAAGGTTAAGTATGATGGACCTACTCCCATTCTTTGTGATATCATTAGTGCAATCAGTGTTTCAAAGAATCTAGTTTTGCATTCCAAGACCAAGAACATTCCTATAAAGTATCATTATCTAAGAGATCAGGTAAGTAAACATTGTATCAAATTGGAGCATGTGTCTACCAAGGAGGAAGTAGTTGATATTATGACAAAACCTCTTCCAAAGCCCACCTTTGAATATCTAAGAGAAAAGTTGGGAGTGATCTCATCTCCTGTAAAATATTGAATGGTCAAGAAAAATGTGATAGGGAGCAAGAAATGAGATACATATGCTCCAAGGAAGTTGTTGATGGTTATGTATCAATAGTTGTCTTGATCACCATATAGAGGTTGTTTGTTAGTATGGATTGTTCTTTATGATTTCAGATGTTCTAGTGATCTGCGAAGGAGGCTTGAACACGCTTTGAGCTATTGAAGTCAAAATATGTGCATTCTTGATACTTCTCTGTCCTCGCTGGGTTATAACAATGCATTTCAAGTTGTATAAAAGAAAATTTGTTGTTGAAGGTGTTAATGATGAAATCTAGAGCTAAAAGTTGGAAAAAATCATCTAGACAATGTGTACTTTGTGATTTAAAAGGTTTTATGTCATGAAAATGTCTGAGGTTCCTGAAATTCATGACATTCTAGAGTGTTAACAGTGAAGAGTGACAGAGACCTAATTGGCAAAGAATGAAGTTGCAAACTGAGAAAATTTCCTTTGGTATCAAGCTTCAATGTTCATGGAGGTGTTAATATGGTTAATGGAAGTACTGTATCAGCTTTTTGATAGTGAGACAAGTCTAAATGGTACAAATATCAAGTCTAAAGGAAGTTGTTTGAGTTTGTTGGGTGTTTTTCTCTACCAATGCATTTGTGTTGACATTCTACTACTTTTTGACAAGGTTACATAATTGGGCTTCTAATTTGTTATGCAATCTATCATGTCTACATATGAGTGTTGTTGGTATGTGTATAAGGAGATATGGTATGATACAAGTCTGATATGGCCTATCAAGTTAGGGGAGCATGTGTTTTACTTCTTGAAGGTATCTTAAGATGTTCAAAAGTGCTAGAAACTTTGACATTGACTCATGAAAAGATAAGAGGCAAGTTTGACAAACAATGGTAGGGTATTGTATACTTGTAAAAATGCTTTTTATATCAATTCATAATATCTACAGGTTTTTGTGGTCTTAATATGTCGGGGGATCTATTCTTGGGCTTCTACAAGGTGTTCTTGACTGCCAATGAAGGTTGAATAAGCTAATGTGATAGTGAAGGTGTTGTTTGATGACTGTTTAATGAAGGTACTATGTGCATAGTGGTAATTCATGACCTTCTAAAGGTGTGAATGGTATCTAAGGAAGTCTTTATGACGGGGGAGCATGTTCTTATATTCTAGAAAGAGTTATAGATGACTTCAAGGCATATGAGGAATGATTTGATTGTTTTGTGCAAGGTCAAGAAAGATATGAATAAAATATGCATATTCTCATTCAAATAAGGTTGAAATCACTGAGAAAAAGGTTCAGGACAATGTCAATATGGGTGAGTTACTTACATGACAAGTAAGCAAGGAAAGAAGCCAAGTTTTGTGTCTTTCTACTAGAGTGAGATAGTATGAGTCTAGGGGGAGTGATGAGAAGTTTCATGGTGTGTATGGTGTTCTAGAGCTTGTCAAAGATGGTCTACAATGCACTGAAGGTTGGTATTAGGGATCTCAGTCCTCAAGAGTGTGAAAAGTCAAGGTATGTAAGAAGACAGTCTAGTTTGGACAAGAACAAGCTAAGTTAGATCAAACAAGAGGTAAATTTTTGTCTTCTTCATGATTTTTGGCATGTTTGGGTGTTGTATATGCTTTTCCCAGGGGGAGTATGATGCTTCTATGCTTGGAAAAGAGGAAAAATCATATTTTTGTGAGAAATAACTAAATTGTGAGCTAAAATGAAGAATTTGGTTGATGTTTCCAACCAATAGGTGATATTATGAAGCTAAAAAGGTGAAGATCATGCAGGTACAAGTATGCCTTTGTCATTAATGTAAAAGGGGAGAAGTTTATGTGGTTTTCTATCAATGAAAAGGGGAGATTGTTGGCATGTTGTGGTTTAGGTGTTGTCATTGATGCAAAACCTCATTAATGAAAAAGTGGATGATGGTGTAGGATCGAGCATGTTGATGATGATGATGAAATGTAGATTTAGAGGAATTTTTGGTGATATCAGTTGATTCAATGAAGATTGTTTCTTCTAGCAAGCCTATTTTGGTGACCTAGCTAGCCTAAGTGACAATGCACGGTGGTATGAGCTTCTAGGTAGCCTGAGAATCATGTTGGAATGATGGAGAACATTATTGGATATTTCTTGGGCACTCACATGAGTATCAGGGTGCATATACATGTTGGTGACCATGTTTTATGTGCTCATTTGGAATAGGTATGGATGTTACGAGGCATAAGGTTAAGATATGGAGCTATATGAGATCATGGATACATATAGTAGTTGATTCATGATATGATAGGTATGTTATGACCTTTTGGATAGTTTATGTGATGTGTTATGATGATATTTTAGTTGACCCTAGCTTAGACAATGCAAAACCCTAAGGGGTAGCTATGCAAATAAGATAGTCCGAGAAATGGAGAGATATTTGTGAAATAGTGATGATTGGATATGTGTTTAGGGTGTGTCATGGTGTTGTGGGAAAATTTTAAAGTTTCCATGATGATTATTTTGCATGTTATGTTAGTTTTGGTGAAACAAGGTCAAGAACAAGGTCATTTCCAGCTTGAATTGGGTCTTTTGATGCTCACCTTGAATTATGTGTTTTGCATGGGATATTGTAGATTTCAGGGATGTTATTAAATCGATTCTAGAAGGGTTCACAAAAATAATGATTTCATTTCATCGTCACATTTTTATGAACAAATGTTAAGATGTTAAGAAGGTAAACAACTTTTTATGAGTTTGAAACCCTAGCTCAAATCGGATAATGCTCCTAAGTGGCCATAATTTATTGCTAATGATTTTATGATAATTAGAGGATATAGAAGACTCCCAAATATTTCCAGAAAGGTATGGTAGAGCTTGTGGTGATGAAAGGACCCCACTCAAACAAGTCATTTTATGAAGAAGATCAGTTTCAGATAAGGTTTTCCAAAGGAGTTGCAAACTAAATGATCATTATATGATTTTTGTGATTTTTTATTGATGTAGACAATATTTTTAGGTCATGGTGATGTTGATAATTGGTCAAGTATGATTCATTTATGTTGACTGGTCAAAGGGCAGTTTTGGGGCAATTTCAGGTAGTTTGCAGATATCAGCTTGGTTGAAGGCCTTCCACTTGGAGTTGGAAGGAGTTCCAATATGTTCTAGAAAGGTGATTCAGATATATTTCCATTGGTATAATTTTTTTCATGATGAGTTTATTTGATGTGGTTTCCATGTCATTTTGTGAGAAAGAATATTTCTTATTTTTCAGGACATAATTGTTTTTTATGAAATATTGAGTTGGTTAGTGCATGAAACGGATTGGTTGATGCTTGATATTAATCTTAATATGAAGAAGGATGAATTTAAAATCAAATTAATAAATTTTTAGGTATTTAAAGTATCAATAATGGTACAAACCAGTTACATTTGTAAAAGTGCTTTTTGGGCATCTTGATTTGATGTGGTTTGAACCAATGATTATTTCATGAGCTCTAACTTACTTAAAAGTGTTTTAAAGGTTATGAAATTTCCATTGAGTGGTCACATTCCATATTTGAGATGTTATTTGATGATATTGAGGCCAAAAGGTGAAGACAAGGTGTTAGAAACAAGTGTTTTGTAAAGGCAATGAGCCATTGAGCCCATTAAATGAAATAATTTGATTGGTTCATGATAATTGCAACCATAAATGATGTTGAAATGTAATTTTAAATATATGTGATTATTTTTAGATCTTGAATACAAATTTTTTTGGTGTTATAAGATTTTTCTCATTTCAATGATGGGGATTTGAGGATTTTGATGCATGAAAGAAGGGTTTTGGTTAGGTGGCCTACTTGGGTCACTTATCAATGTTATGATAAATTTTATGGGATTTTTTAAAGTTGTAATGGTTGAGCTAAATGTGGTAAACTGACCTCTTTTGAATTTGAATGAAGGAAAGCTTATAAAACCATAGTTTTGGGTGCTTTTGTGAGCTAATGGAGTGGGTGCAAACAATGCGCCCTAGGTGAGAGAGGTTTGTAGGTGTGTGAGCATGGTTTGAGATACGATCAAGTTTTTGACAGGTTGAAGATTGATAGAAAGCATGTGTGTAAAGGTTTTATGAATTGAACAGTGAATAAAGAGCAAGATTGTGTAATTTTGAAGACTTAGGGTTTGAGCAAGGGTTTGAAGGTGTTTGGAGTTGAATCTTATGATCACCAACAGATGAGTTGTTACATCATATTATTAGTGATATTCTCATCAAAATTGTGTGTGATGTTTCATATTCATGCAAGTCTCTTGTTGTGAGTAATATCAACAAGGGTTTAGGGGTTGGTGCTCCTTGTGAGATTAGTACCTCACTAAAGAAATCTCTTATGATGTGTACCATTCACTTGAGTCTTTTTATGAGTAATATTATTAAATTTTTCAGTGGGTTTTCTTCCCCTTGAGGGTTTCCCACTTATATCTTCTGTTATGGTGTTCTCTCTCTTGTTCATGGTTATTTGAATGTATGTTGTATGGTTATTTACACACACTAATGAATGGATGGGTAGTTTATGGTTTGCTAATAAAATATGAAATTGTTTAAGGTTTTTTAAGGAGTGATTCACCCCCCCTCTCTCTCCATTTTTCTTTCAACAATGTCCGTTCAAAACCGTACAAGTTGGCTAGGAACAAATTCCACAAGCATGTCAAAGTGGATGGTTTTACACAGGGATGAGAAACATGAAAATTGAAGGTTGCATCTTATCAAGTTGAGTTTTTATATGGATTTTATGTATTTAGCTCTTATAATCAGTCGATATATTAGCGTGTATATGAATAAACACGTTAGACAAGAGACATTGGGATATAATGAGTGAGGATAGAAAGAGTGTGTTTGTCTTAACAAGAGTGCATTGTTAAAGAGTAAATTTCAAAAATGAGTGTATACATAGATAAATAAGTAAGAAGCATAATAAATCCATATTTATTTGTTTAGGGTTAAATCAATATGATGCGTGTGTCCAAACCATATTTTTCTATAGATTAATATGTCATCAAGATAAAATACAACAAATAAATTTGTAAAATGTCATAGGATGTCATTCATAGACTACATAAATGATTTGGATCCTTGCATAAACACCTTAATCTCACCAAAAATTTGCATACTTTTCATTTTCAAACTTGACTTCTAAGTACTTATTTGCACTAAGGTTGTCCCATATTGTTCATTTATATCATAACATTATGTCATACATAAATTATTATTAATTTATTAATACACAAAATCCTTAAAACCCCACTTGTAAAATGGTCTCATTATTATACCCTAAAATTTCAGAACCTAAATCCTCAAAACACGTGAGTTATGCTAATTTTACCATGTACAAGCAAGATTTTGTGCTCTCATAACAGGGTCTAGATGAAAATTTTTATGATGAATGTCCCGAGATAGATTAAAACTTGCATACACAGTCATACACACAATCACTAGTTTCTTCAAACTTAGTAAAAACAGGGTATTAGAGCCTTACCATCTTGGAGAATCAATCATCTCACTTAAACTCTGAGATATATTGGATTGAATTAATTCATATTAATTCCAAACAAGGAGAATATCAATCAAACAATGCACTTGCACAAGAAAACAATCATGTCATGCACAAAATATGAGTTTATTGTCTCATAATTGCAATACATACAAAATATTGTAATTCCATCATTTCTTCAAAATACTCTTCCATGAGTAATAAATCCCACTTACTTTATTCTTCTCCTATATTCAATTTATGTTTCTTGCATCTAACTCCTATAAATATAACTCCTTTTCTAAGATTCATGATTGTCAATTTTGTGACTTTTGGACTTCTCATAATTCATAACTTACAAAATTACATCACTTACCACCTTATTAACTCTTAAACATTTATAGGACTCCTTTCCACATGGTTTGACACCTATCAAGACCTATTGACTTCTAATACCACTTTCCCATACTTGACAACTTGACACTCCACTATTACATGCTTCGAAAATTTGAATTAAGGAAAAGAAGGGAAAACTAGGAATTTGAATTTTAGATTAACTTGGATCCTCCTATCAGTTGAAATTTCATCTTAAGCCTCTTTTCTTGACTACTCAGCTTCATAAACATGATAATAAGGAACTTTTACATTTTTTAACATCTTATATTGATGCTCTACATCATACTCCTAAGGAGGAGACAAAAAGAATCCATGTTGTTGTTTGTACTAGCGTATCTTGGACTAAGTCTTCATATTCTTGGCATGCTTTAGCTCTAACTGTTGTTTTCCCACTATTATTGCTTATTCTTTGGCCACCGGATCCCATATTTACTTATTTAACCTTGCATCTTATTTGACATGGCTTCTTTCTTGCTTGAGTTCCTTCTCCATCTTTGTCCTTTGCGAAGCTCTTATCATTTGCACTTAAAAAACACACATAAAACAAAAAATATGCATTGTTCTTAATGATTCTTTGTGTTATTCATCTCATCATATCTCTTGATCATATTTTATTCATCACTTTCCTTGCTCAAATGGGTTATAAGCTGCCCATATTCCTCATTCTTCCTTTTTCACCATCCTCATCTTCTTCGTCAATTGACTCTCCTTATTTTAGACCCATTTCTAGGTCCACAAGCTCTTCATCATGAGCTTCTTCATTCTCACTTTCATATCTCACTTATCTTTCTTCATCATATTCACCTTTCTTGACCTCTCTTAACCTTAATGCTTTCACACTCTCTTCACAAACAACTTCCACAAATTCACAATGCACTTGTTAGAGTAATCAAAATATCTTCAAAGGATCTTTTTCATGCCCTAATACCAAATTATGAAGATCCCTGCATAAACACCTTCATCTCACCAATTTTTTTCATACTTTTCATTTTTCAACTTGACTTCAAAGTACTTATTTGCACTAACACCCTAAGGGTTATCCCAGATTGCTCATTTATATCAAAAATTGTGTGTCACACATAAGTTCTTATACAGTTATCAAATCATGATTTCCTTAAAAACCCACTTGCAAAATGTTCTCATTATTCTACCCTCCAAATTTAATAACCTAAATCATCAAAACAAGTGATTTATGTTCATTGTACCAGTGTCCTGGGAAGGATTTTGAGCTCTCATAACAGGGTCTTGTTTGAGTTTTCATCACAACTTTTGATAAACACATAATATATAAAAATGGTTAAAACCCCATTGGGAGAATGAACCTTTTCACCTAAAAAAAAAAATTAGATAATTTGGAGTTGAAATAAAATTTTTATGATGGTTGTCCCAAGACAAATTAAAACTTGCATACATAGTCATACACACATCACTAGTTTGTTCAAACTTAGTCAAAACAAGGTATTAGAGCCTTACCATTCTGGAGACTCAATAATATCACTTGTAATATGAGATCTACTAGATTAAATAAACTCATATTGATGCCAAACAAGGATAATATCAATCAAACAATGAAAAAACAGTCATGTCATGCACAAAATATGAGTTTATTGTCTCATAACTGCAGTACATAAAAAATCTTTCTATTCCATCCTTTATCCTACATCCTCTTCCATGACAAATGAATCCCACTTAATTTCCTCTTCTCATATATTAATTTTTCTTTCTTTCATCTAACTCCCCCTAGAAATGTAACTCCTTTTCTAAGATTCATGATTGTCATTTTGTGACTCTTTGACTTCTCATAATTCATACCTTAAAAAATTACATCACTTACCACCTTATTCACTCTTATAAATTGATAATACTCCTTTCCACATGGTTTGACACCTATTAAGACCTCTTAACTACCAAGACCACTTTCCCATACTTGACAACTTGAAACTCCGCTACTACATGCTTTACAAATTTGAATTAAGGAAAAGGAGGGAAAACTAGGAATTTGAATTTTAGATTAACTTGGCCCCTCCTATCACTTGAAATTGCATCTTAAGCCTCTTCTCATGAATACTCAACCTCATAAACATGACAATAAGGAACTTTGACATTCTTGTAACATCTTGTCTTGATGCCCCTACATCAATAAATGTTACAGGGCATTAGTCAAACTAACGGCATAACCAACCAATAAAAACACTTTCCTTCACTTTGAAGGTTGACTTTTAGATGTTTGTAGGTACATAAATAATTTTATGATACTTAGACTTGAATATTGATTTTGGAGAAGAAGTTGGCACTTGTGGAGCTAGTCTAGTAGACCCTCGATCCTAAGAAGAAGATAAAAGTTCTTGATATGATCTTGTTGAGAGCTTGGTAGTCAATAAACAACCTCCACATATCATATTTATTTCATGGGATTAGAATTGGATTGTTACAAGGTGATGAGATGTGTATGATGTGTCATTTGTCTATGAGTTCATATATTTGCTACTTGATCTCTTCACTCTTTAGAAATGATTCATAGTATAAAATGTATCGGGAAGAGGGAGTCTTGAGATCAAATCAATAGTATGCTCTATTATAGTATTCATATGCACTTTATTAGGTGATTTGAATAGTATCCTTGAATTCTTCCAACATTTTGTAACACTTCCACAAGTTTTACGAAGGAACCTCAATATGAGATGAAGTTGCAAGGATGTATTTCTGTTTAGTTTTGACCATTATGAGCACACAATTTTTGCTTAGAATTGAATAATTTCTTACATTACTTGCACTAATAACTAAAATATTCGAAACTATTTTCGGTGTGTAGTATCTTGTGTCACCAACATATATGAAAAACATTATTGGGATTTTCCTCATAGATTCCATATAGATGGTAAATAAACAATTAAAACATCACTTACCTCTAATGACACAACATCACAAAGGACTAATCTTGAAAAGGCTTGATTTTTCCACTAGATGACACTTACGAGTAAAACATATCTCACAACCTAAGGTGAATCATAAAATTGAGTATGCTTATGGGTGAGGCATTTGTAACAAGTTCATTTTATGAATTACTTCAAAAGAAATCAAGTATGAAGTGTACAACTTGTCTATTTGCCTATAATCGAGAATGGAAAAAGCATTATAATTCCTCTCAATATAGATTAGATGAAGAGGTAATATTTTTCATACTTTGAAAATGTAACGCCCCGCCTCGGGACACCGGAAACTAGACCAATAAGTCCCTAAAATTTTGGGTAATAAATTTTTTTATAAGTAATTAACCATACAAACCTTATTTCCATTTTTATTTATTTCAAAACAAATTTATGTACCCCATTTACTTAATCACTAGTCCAAAACAATTTCATTTATTTGATTATTATTAAATTTACTAGGGTCACCCTAATATGAGTCTACACCCCTTTTAAAATTTAATTGTATTTCCCCCTTATATCTTATTTACATATACACATCCTAAACTTTATTTCTCATTCACATTTAAAATGCCCATGACCTAAAGTGAGTAGGGTTAATTGTGGACCTTAGGATGAAAGAGATCTCAGCCCTAGATCTTATTTTTCCATAATCTTTCCCTAGCACATATTTATCTAAACTTCTTTTCTTTCTTTTCTCTTGGGTTTTCATTTTGATTCTTTTCCTTTCTTGTTTGTGTAGGTGGATTGAAGAGCCATGAAATAAATGGAGTCATGGATGCTCAAGCTATCCATTTGACATATGTATTTTTTTAGCAATTATTTTGTTGAAGGACCAAATGAAACATTCATCCCCCTTTATTTTCTCTATGAAAAACCGGTAGCGGCATGATGTTGGGCGTGGATTTTGGGAGGAGGAGGGACTGTGTGAAGGGAGGATACATTGGCGCAGGGTGAGGGGATCTGCGTGGATCACTGTGGGATTGGGGTTTTGTGGTGAGTATGTGTGTGTGGAGTGGGGAAGCAGATGGAGGGGGCTATGCAAAGAGTGGGCTGCGCGGTGAGTGGGAGGACGGGGGTGTGAAGCCACGTGGAGGGGGTGGTGTATAGAGTGGAGGAGGATGCTTGAAGAAGGAGAAATGACTTGGGAGAGTGGGGGCAGCGTGGAAGGTGGGGAGAGAGATGGCCGCATGGGAGGCAAGATGGAGAATGGTGGAAAATGGGGATACGCATGGAGGTGGAGATGTGCGTAGGGGCGAGGGGGTCTAACCCCTCCCTACAACCACAATCAAAAATTTAAATCCAATAAACCCCCTTTTTGTTTTTCTAATTAACATTTGCTTTATATATATATATATATATATATGTGAAAATATATAAACTTTAATAAAATATAATATATTTATAAAACGTTTCCAATATATTATCTTATAATATATTCTTATATTAATAAAACAATTAAAAACGTAACTACATTTCGATAAAATATAGTTATCTCATAAATTATAACTATATTAAATACATGTATTTTTAATATGTTTATATTATTTTTAGAGTGAAGAAATATTGAACCAATTTGTAAGATAACAGCTTTCATTGTGTTCTTTGTAAAGTATGGAACATGAAACTTGTTCAATATCTAGTTACGATAAAACCTTTTAAATAATTTTGAGAATAAGAAGAAATCTAATAAGGCTCTTCAAATGATAAAAGAGATTTTAAAAAGAATTTTGAAACCATTTAAAAACTAAGTGAAAGAAAAGTAAATTCACATTGAACTTCCTCTGAATTTTGAAACCTAGGTGGTTGCTTTGATACCAAATGTAACAAACTGTTACACCAAAACCTCAAGGCACTAGTGAAATCCGCACATGAGGATCATAACAATTTTTTGTGTGTAGAAACATACTTCTAATAATCCAACTTTCCTTTCATAATATACTTTCATAAATTTTCATATTAAATGGATCATTCATTTTACAACATATTGCTTTTCAAGGAGATTGAGATCACAATCACACCATGATTCCAAAATATTTAAAATACATAAGAGTCTAGCATTCAAGTCTTCTTTCCAGGAATGAAGAAATGTTACAACTACCAAGGTTACTCAAGTTTGCAAGATGAGAAATATCCCACATAACCATAACCATAAAGTTACAATAAGAAGGGTGTTCACAAGAAGGAAGAAGGAGACAATGAGAAACCAAAGTGACAAGAGACTCCAACCAAACTACCCACTTGAGCTCCAACTTCGAATGCTTCACAAGAATCCAACTCCAAGAGAACAAGGCTTGTTTAACCACCCAACCTTTAGGCATCATTACATGTCTTTCCAAGGTTGGAAGACATGCTAGCCTCCCCCAAGCCCATGGGAGAGAGAGCTAACTTCCACAACTTTGTGCACAAGATTTAGGGAAACAAACACCACAATATTTTCACATACAAGCCAAGACCATGCACTAAGAAAAACACCAAATTTTGCAAAGAAGGGAAAGGAGGGAAAACCATATTCTACCTCCAAAATGGGGAAGAGAAGAAGAGATCTCCAAGTGCCAAAAGTGCAGTCGACCATTGGATGCACATAAATAATAATCTTGACAACCTCCTTATTCCTCCAAAGTAAGCAAACCCTCCTTATTTCTCTATCCATTCACCAAAATACTTCTTGGGAGGATTTTCAAACCCATTGGGTTTCCTCTCCAAGAATGGGGAAGGGGGTTCAAACCATATGAATCACCTTCCCCACCTCAAACCATTTGAGGGGAGTAACAAAAATCCTACATGTCTTGCCAATCAAGACATGAGGTTTGAGAGGGAAAAATCCCTCTCTTCCCCACAAACTCCAAAATCCATCATGTCATATGATGGATGGAGAAAAATAAAACAAGTATAATCAACAAATAGTAACACACAAGAAGCAACACACATTTAAAAAAAAACAAGACTAAGATCTAACATAATATAAAACATAAAATGAGCTCAAGGAGCCTACCTCCAAAATCTCTCCAACACTCTAACTCTTCCTCTTCTTTATCCAAGAAATCTCTAGCTCCCAAAATCCACAAGCCTCTAAGCAAAAGCTCCCCAAAAAAAGGTTTTCTTCTTTCCCCATGAGGGAGAATTTGAAGAGAAGCCAACAAAAATCCTCACAAATGAGGGGGTGACATGTGTCACCCCTCTCTTCCCTCAAGGTCAAAGATTCTCAAAATAAAAGAGAGAAAATATAAAATAGGTAGGGTCCAAGGGCCTATTTTTTCTATGGGAACTCCCAAACTAAAAAGGGTCACTTAAAATGCCTAAAATAGCCAAATTTCATATTTGGCACATTTGGGCACAAGTTTAGAGGATGTGGGGTTCACCTAAGGGTTCACATGTGACCCTAATCCCCTCTAATTAAATACACCATTACCCAAACACAAAACTTAATGCAAGTGGGGACCATTAAGTCCCCAAATCAAGTTTACAAAGTAAACTAAACATCCTAAACAAGATTAATATTACAAGACATACTACATTTCAAATGAGGGTCACTCATGGTGCAAAAAATAATGAAATCTAATATTAAGGCCTCATACAATAAACATGGTTAGGACTTAGCCCCGTGGGCCACTTGTGCAAAATTGTGTAGCTGCCTTGAATCCCACATTCTCTTGTGACTTGTCACCTACACACTCATTGCACACATTAAATGCACATGTCTGATACAATGTAAATAAACTACTCAATAAGTGATCAATGAATTCTATGCTAGCATATCATCATTTTGGAATCGAAAATGCGACAACATGCATAATTATACACAATTTACCATGAGTTAGCCATAACAATAAATAAAAGTGACATACATCCATAAAATCCAAACATGTAACTAAACCGAGTATCCATCATATATAAATAAGGTCTAAAGAACATCCATCATATATAAATAAGGTCCAAACAACATCATATCAGTTAGTATCCGTAACATCATACGATAAGGTGTCAACATAGTAATCAAGTCAAATTGGCGCTATATGCCCAAATCTCCATACATGTCTAAGGAGGTCAAATATCCTAACATAATGTCCAAAATATGTCAAATCCCTATCAAAACATGTCTATGAGTAAAGAGAACAACAAATAACTGAGGCTATAAAAATGTGGGCACTACATCCCCCTCTCCTAAAATTAGACTTCCTCCTAGAAGTCACTGAAAGAGATAGGGATATCTGGCCCTCAATGGTGTAGCATCCTCCCAGGTAGTTGTTGTCTCATCATATCTATCCCACTGCACTCTAACCTGGTCCAAGTCTCGACCTCAAAGGGCCAACCTCCAGTGCTCTAGTATGTATACGGGCTCCAGTCTCCACTGCCCTCCATCCTCTACCTGTAATGCCAACCAATCCAAAACATGAGAAACATCTAGTACATATCTACATAGTATAGAAATATGAAATACATCATGGGCCCGTGCAAGGCGTGGTGGCAAAGCTAAGCGATAGGAAACTAGACCGATGACCTCTAAAATATCAAAAGGTCCCACAAAACGAGGCGATAGCTTAGAACCCTTTCCATAGCGGATTGGGCTCTTATGTGGACGAACTCTCAAGAATACTTTGTCACCCACTGAGAAGTGATAATCAATCCTCTTGGTGTCTACATATGCCTTCTAGTGTGCTCTATCCTGCTCAAGACGCTATCTAATCAGAACAACCTGCTACTCTAAGTCCTGTAGGTAAGCTGGTCCAAGAATAATCCTGTCATCTAGTCTGTCCCAACTCAGAGGTGTCCTGCAAGGTCAACCATACAAAGCCTAGTAGGGAGCCATACTAATGGAAATGTGATAGCTATTGTTGTAGGAAAACTCAACTAAATGAAGATAATCTTCCCACTTCTTCTTTGGTCCATCACATACATCCTCAACATGTCCTCCAGTACTTGATTAACCCTCTCTGTCTGTCCATCTGTCTCTGGATGATATGTTGAGCTGAAATTAATTTGAGTACCCAGAGTAGCCTAAAAGGAAGTCCAGAAAACTGAAGTGTAAATGGTATCCCTATCATTGATGATGGTCTTGAATCCCATGTAATCTAACAATGTCCTCCATAAATACTTTGGTGATGGCCTATGCATTATAGGTGACCTTGGTTGGCGAGAAATGCACAACCTTGGTCAACTTATCCACAGTGACCATAATGGCATCATGATGATAAGAAGACATAGGGAGTCCTACTATGAAATCCATGGAGATCACATCCCATTTCCACTTTGGAATATCATGAGGATGTAAGAGTCTTGCGGGATGAGAATGCTCTGCCTTGACCCTCTGACACTCAAGGCATCGTGCAACAAAATCTGCTATGTCTCGTTGAAGACCGGCCAATAATATAACTCCCTCAGATCAACATGCATTTTCTTCACTCCTGGATGTGCCGCATATGGAGCTCGATGAGCCTCTGTAAGGATGAAGCTACGTAGATCACCTAACTTAGGCACATAGATGTGCCTATGAAACTGAAGTAAACCATATGTCTCTAAAATGCACCCTGAATATCTGCCCTCTAATGAACCCTGTGACTCTAACATCTGTCTAGCTCCCTCATAAAACCTGTCCTCGGGAAGATGCTCAAGAATCCTGCCTCTCAAATTTAACTGCAAGGTCAAAGATGCAAGCACATGTCATCACCTACTAAGTGCATCTATAACAACATTTTTCTTCCCTTTGATATACTTACCTCCATGTCATACTCACATAGGAACTCCATCCAATGTTGTTATCGAGCATTGAGGTTTGGCTATGAGAAGATATGCTATAAACTATGGTGGTCAGTCCTCAAAATGAAAGGTCTACCCAAAAGGAAATGACGCCAATGCACAAGCACATGAACGACTACTACAAGCTCTAAATCATGGGTAGGATAGTTAAGCTCGTAGTATTTGAGCTTACGCGACTCAAAGGAAATCACCCGACACTCCTACATAAGAATGGCTCCCAAACCCTCTAGTGATGCATCAATGCAAATAACAAAATCCTCTAGTCTGGAACTACTAAGATGGGTGCCGTGGTTAACCTTTCCTTAAGAAACTGAAAGGCCTGCTCACACTTTTATGACCAATCAAACTTCTTCCCTTTTCTTTGAAGGGAAGTAATAGGGTGAGCAATTCTAGAGAAATCTGAACAAACCTACGGTAGTAACTCTGCTAAACCCATGAAACTCCTCACCTCAGTGACTGATCGTGGGCACTTTGGCCAATCCATGATAGCTTGAATCTTAGAGGGATCTACTGAGATACCCTCTCCTGATATGATGTGACCCAAGTATTGAATCTTTATCTGAAAGAAGCTACATTTTTCCAAGTTCCCATACAACTTCTGCTCTCTCAAAACCTATAGTACCTGTCTCAAATGCTCCTTGTGTTCCTCCTCGGAACAAGAATATATCAATATATCATCTAGGAACACTAAGACAAAGCAATCTAGAAAGGTCCTGAATACTCCATTCATGAGGCTCATGAAGACAATTGGGGCATTAGTCAAACCAAATGGAACAACTATGAACTCATAATGCCCATAACATGTGTGAAAAGTTGTCTTATGAATGTCTACATCTGAAATGCGCAACTGATGATACCCTGACTTGAGATCAATTTTGGAGAACACTCTAACTCCCCGCATCTAATAAAACAAGTCATCAATCCTGGGAGTGGATAACGGTTCTTTATTGTGACTTTGTTGAGCTACCTAAAGTCTACACAAAGTCTGAGAGAACCATCCTTCTTTTCACAAATATGACTGGCACTCCCTAAGGAGATACACTAGGATGAATGAGACCCTTCTCCAACAACTCCTCTAACTGAATCCTGAGCTCATGGAGCTCTAGAGTGGTCATTCGATAGGGTGCCCTAGAAACTGGTGCGGATCCTGGCACTAAATCAATGGTGAAATCCACCTCTCTATGGGGTGGTAACCATGGAGCTCACCTGGAAACACATCTACATACTCCCTCAAAACTGCATGATCATCTAAGGGTGAATGCTCTAGAGTGCTCTCTGATTGATCACTGATGGTGATAGCAAACAACTGACAACCTTTACGCATGCTCTGATTGAGTTGCTTAGCCGATATCATGCACAAAAAGATAGGCCTCTGCATCCTTGATATCAGAACTACACTTCCAAGATCATCCTGAACTCAATGACCTTATTCCTATAATCTACCTTAGCCCGATGAGCCTCGAGCCAATCCATACCCAAAACTACCTGATAGGATCCTAGAGGAATAACTCGGAGGTCAAGAGTAGTGGAGAAGACTCCCAAATCAAGTATGCAACTCTCCACATATGAGTCCACGATGAGTTTGGCCCCAGAGGCCAACTCAACCTAGCTAACTATTTGGTTACCTAGCCACCACTAGCCCACATTGGTCCACTACAGAAGGAGATATAAAAGAATCTGAAGCACCTGAATCAAAAAGTACTAAGACAGAAATACCCCTGATAGTACATGTCATCTTAATAACAGTGTCCTGATGCTTGGCCTAATGGTTGTCAACCGCTGCATACACACAATGAGCGCGTCCTACATCACCCATCGTCTACTCGGATCTATGATCTCTCTACATATCCATGGTAGTGGGTTTGTGCGGGCACATACGCACATAGTGATCAGGAGACCCACAAATAAAAATCCTCCTGTATCCCTTTGAGACAGAGTCCCTCCTATACTCTAGTGAACTGATCTTACCGACACAACCCTAGCAGATTGTTGCATGTGAGCCGCTACACCATTGAGTACCTTGTCTCCTATCCCTAGCTCCACCAAAACCTCCTCTAGTGCCACCTCTCTATAAGCTCTGGGTCTGTCTAGCCCTCTGCTTGGGTGGCCATGGTGTTGTGTCTCTGCTGTGGGATGCGAAGGAGCCCTCGTAATCGCTTTGGTGGAGGCCGAAATCCTCCTCAGGAGGTGGTGCTTTCCCTGTGACCTCGACTCGAAAGGCCTATATCCTATCCTGAAACTTGATCTTTTTTTCTATCTCGGTGCTCCTGTGCCCTAGTCCTGTTCTCCTCAACTAAGTAGGCCTTCTCAACAACCTTCTCAAGTGTGGGAGGAGATAACATCCTAACTGCTCCTGCTATGTCTACATTCAGACCCTGAATAAACCTGTTTACCTATAATTTTTCATCTTGCAGGTAGCCCACATACTGTAGAAGATCTAGGAACTTGCTCTCATAATGTGTTATATGCTGTCAGAGCCCCTGTCGTAAGTTGTGAAACTCATCAATCCTCTTCTACATGAAATGATCGACATATAACAAGCCCTAAAATGCTCCTCGAACAACTCCCAGGTCACTGTCTCTTGAGTCAAATGGAGCTTCCGCTCCTCATTCCTCCACTAAACGCCTACTGTGTCTCGGAGGAGGTGTATGGAGAACCTAGCTTTGACATTGCTCTCATAAGAGTGCAAGCCAAAGTAGCTATCCAAGCTAAGGAGCCATGACTCAGCCCCAAAGCCATCTGTAGAGCCGGTGTATGTAGGCGGCTACAAGTGAAGAAGATCCCTAATCACACTTCCTATGTCTCGATCCTGACGTTGTGGTCCAACAGGTGAAAGGGGTTGTTTATCTCCAAATGGTCCCTCGAGACTGTGAGAACGGCTCCGACGGTAAGAGGCCACCCTCTCGTGATGAAAGGAAGGGATACGTGACCTCTTTCACCTCGAGGTATCGTGCTCTGGTGGCTCTGAGTGTGTGTCCTCGCCTATCGGCTCCTCATCTCCTAATGAGATCTCCTCCTCTCTCGCCTCCTGTGGTGGTGGGAGGCGCTGCTGCACAACACCGATCAACTACTAAAGAGCCTCTAAGATTTGAGGCCCTAATTTGGGTGCATGTGGTTCAAGCGTAGGTGAACTACATCCTAAACCCCTAACCAATCGTCATCTCATGGGTGTCATCCTGTGAATGAGGTACAAAAAATGGTTATTAAATTATAATGGTTGCGGAATGTTTTAATTAATGATTTTATTTATTTATTTATTATATATTGTGTTATTAAAATATCGTTGACTATTTAATTAATTACGCAGAGTGTTCACATGTCCAAACCTCTGCTCTTATATCAAATGTAAAGCCCCGCCTCGGGACATCGGAAACTAGACCAATAAGTCCCTAAAATTTTGGGTAATAATTTTTTTATAAGAATCGCTAATCATACAAACCCGATTCCCATTTTTATTTATTTAAAACCAAATTTATTTACCCCATTTACTTAATCACTAGTCCGAAACAATTTCATTTATTTGATTATTATTAAATTTACTAGGGACACCCTAATACGAGTCTACACCCTTTTAAAATTTAATTGTATTTCCCCCTTATATCTTATTTACCTATACACATCCTAAACTTTATTTCCCATTCACATTTAAAATACACATGACCAAAAGTTAGTAGGGTTAATTGTGGACCCTAGGATCAAAGAGATCTCAACCCTAGATCTTATTTTTCCCTAATCTTGCCCTAAGCACATCTTTATCTAAACTTATTTTCTTTCTTTTCTATTGGGTTTTCATTTTGATTATTTTCCTTGCTTGTTTGTGCAGGTGGATTAAAGAGCCATGGAAGAAATGGAGTTGTGGATGATCAAGCTATCCATTTGACACGTGTATTTTTTAACAATTATTTTGTTGAAGGACCAAATGAAACATTCATTCCCCCTTTTTTTTCTCTGTGAAAAACCGTGAAAGGTGGCATGATGTTGGTAAGGATTTTGGGAGGAGAAGGGACTCATGTGAAGGGAGGATACATTGGCACGAGGGTGAGGGGATCCACGTGGATCACTGGGATTGGGGTTTTGTGGTGAGTATGTGTGTGTGGAGTGGGGAAAGCAAGTTGGATGGGGGTTGTGCAGAGAGGGGCAGCGGTGAGTGGGAGGACAGGGGGTGTGAAGCCATGTGGGGGGTGGTGTAAGGAGTGGAGGGAGGATGCGTGGAGAAGGAGAAAGGAGATGGGGAGTGGGGGCATCATGGAAGGTGGGGAGAGAGATGGCTGCGTGGGAGGCAACATGGAGAATGGTGGAAAAGGGGGCTACACATGGAGGGTGGAGTTGTGCGTAGGGGCGGGGGTGTCGACCCTCCCTACAACCCACAATCAAAAATTTAAATCCAATAAACCCCCTTTTTTGTTTTATTTTGCTAATTAACATTTTCTTTATATATATGTGAAAATATATAAACTATAATAAAATATAATATATTTATAAAATGTTTCCAATATATTATCTTATAATATATTCTTATATTAATAAAACAATTAAAAACATAGCTACATTTCGATAAAATATGGTTATATCATAAATTATAACTATATTAAATACATATATTTTTAATATGTTTATATTATTTTTAGAGTGAAGAAATATTGAACCAATTTGTAAGATAACAACTTTCATTGTGTTCTTTGTAAAGTATGGAACATGAAACTTGTTCAATATCTAGTTATGATAAAACATTTTAATTAATTTTGAGATAAGAAGAAATCTAACAAGGCTTTTCAAATGATAAAATAGGTTTTGAAAATAATTTTGAAACCATTTAAAACTAAGTGAAAGAAAAGTAAATCCACATTGAACTTCCTACTACAATCACTGTTAAGTTTACGTGGAAAAGAAGTAAACTAAAAATTTATTTCATTGAAAGAATGCTACAAAAATATCCCGAGAAGAGAACTAGTAAATGGGTGGTAATATCTCCATTTAAAGGCAACCCTAAAGCTCTATTCTATGGCTAGATTTATTTTCCAATGTTCATAAAACTCATATTTCAGATTTTCAAACAATTACGACCTCCAACCAAGCAATTTTTTTTTTTGTGTAGAAACATACTTCTAATAATCCAACTTTCCTTTCATAATGTACTTTCATAAATTTTCATATTCAATGGATCATTCATCTTACCACGTATTGCTTTTCAAGGAGATTGAGATCACAATCACACCATGATTCCAAAATATTTAAAATACATAAGAGTCTAGCATTCAAGTCTTCAAGAAATGTTACAACTACCAATGTTACTCAAGTTTGCAAGATGAGAAATATCCCACATAACCATAACCATAAAGTTACAATAAGAAGGATGTTCACAAGAAGGAAGAAGGAGACAATGAGAAACCAAAGTGACAAGAGACTCCAACCAAACTACCCGCTTGAGCTCCAACTTCAAATGCTTCACAAGACCCCAACTCCTGAGAGAACAAGGCTTGTTTAACCACCCAACCTTTATGCATCATTACATTCATTTCCAAGGTTGAGAGACATGCTAGCCTTCCCCAAGCCCATGGAGAGAGAAACTAACTTCCACAACTTTGTGCACAAGAATTTTAGGGAAACAAACACCACAATATTTTTACATACAAGCCAAGACCATGCACTAAGAAAAAACACCAAATTTTGCAAAGAAGGGAAAGGAGGGAAAACCATATTCTACCTCCAAAATGGGGAAGAGAAGAAGAGATCTCCAAGTGCCAAAAGTGTAGTCCAACATTGGATGCACATAAATAATAATCTTCACAACCTCCTTATTCCTCCAAAGTCATCAAACCCTCCTTATTTCTCCATCCATTCACCAAAATCCTTCTTGGGAGGATTTTCAAACCCATTGGGTTTCCTCTCTAAGAATGGGGAAGGGGTTCAAACCATATGAACCACCTTCCCCACCTCAAACCATTTGAGGGGAGTAACAAAAATCCTACATGGCTTTCCCATCAAGCCATGAGGTTTGAGAGGAAAAATCCCTCTCTCTTCCCCCACAAACTCCAAAATCCATCATGTCATATGATGGATGGAGAAAAATAAAACAAGTATAAGCAACAAATAGAAACACATAAGAAACAACACATATTTTTTAAAAAGAGACTAAGATCTAACATAATATAAAACATAAAATGAGCTCAAGGAGCCTACCTCCAAAATCTCTCCAACACTCTAACTTTTCCTCTTCTTTATCCAAGCAAGCTCTAGCTCCCAAAATCCACAAGCCTCCAAGCAAAAGCTCCCAAAAAAAAGTTTCTCTTCTTTCCCCATGAGGGAGAATTTGAAGAGAAGCCAACAAAAATCCTCACAAATGAGGGGGTGACATGTGTCACCCCTCTCTTCCCTCAAGGTCAAAGATTCTCAAAATAAAAGAGAGAAAAGATAAAATAGCTTTTAACCCTCTTCTCCCAAATTACCCAAAATGAAAAACAAAACAAACTAATGCAACTTTTTACAAAACACACATACCCATCCACCTTACATGGATGTGACCAAAGGGAGGAAAAATGGGAGGGAAACTCCCTCTATGCCTTGGAATTAAGCCCCCTACCTATTAGGTAGGGTCCAAGGGCCTATTTTCATGTTATGGGAACTTCCAAATTAAAAAAGGGGTCATTTAAAATGCCTAAAATAGCTAAATTTCAGGTTTGGCACATTTGGGCACAAGTGTAGAGGATGTGGGGCCCACCCAAGGGTTCACATGTGACCCTAATCCCCTCTAATTAAATACATCATTACCCAAACATAAAACTTAATGCAAGTGGGGACCATTAAGTCCCCAAATCAAGTTTACAAAGCAAACTAAACATCCTAAACAAGATTAATATTACAAGACATACTACATTATAAATGAGGGTCACTCATGGTGCCCAAAATAATGAAATCTAATACTAAGGCCTCATATAATAAACACGGTTAGGACTTAGCCCCGTGGGCCACTTGTGCAAAATTGTGTAGCTGCCTTGAATCCCACGTTCTCCTGTGACCTATCACCTGCACACTCATTGCACACATTAAACGTGCACCTATCCGATACAATGTAAATCAACTACTCAATAAGTGATCAATGAATTATATGCTAGCATATCATCATTTTGGAATCAAAAATGCGACAACATGCATAATTATACACAATTTACCATGAGTTAGCCATAACTATAAATAAAAGTGACATACATCCATAAAATCCAAACACGCAACTAAACTGAGTATCCATCATATATAAATAAGGTCCAAACAACATCATATCAGTTAGTATCTCGTAACATCATACGATAAGGTGTCAACATAGTAATCAAGTCAAATTGGTACTATATGCCCAAATCTCCATACATATCTAAGGAGGTCAAAATCCTAACATAATGTCCAAAATATGTCAAATCCCTATCAAAACATGTCTATGAGTAAAGAGAACCAAAAATAACGAGGCTATAAAAATGTGGGCACTACTGAGAAAAATGGTGTTGGGATCAAATTCCATGACTTGTTTATCCTTTTCTAGTGCTACATAGGTAGCATTGACTACTTCAAGTTGCATACGTAGATTTTTGTTAGCATGAAACAAATGTGGAATATGTTCTAGAATTGTGGCTTATGCACATTATACATTATTATATTGTTTATAATGATTATTTGATGGTGTTTCCTTGTTATAAGGTTGGCATAAAGTGTCATTAGCTTGTTTAGGATTCTGCTTTTTTCTAGGCTAGGAATTATTTGACTATGCAACTTATGTTAATACTTGGATTTCACTAATTTAGACTTTAGCTCGATTTTGCTTTAAATTTGTGAGAAAATATGTAGTATTCCTACAAAGAGGATATCTATAGTAAAATTGAATGTAAAATATCAATCCCAACATGTATTTCAAGATGATATTTTACTAGGATTCTTGAATTTTTAGTTTTGTGGTGAGGAAGTGACATATATCCATGCACTCTTGAAGAGATTAATCACACCCTTAATATGACTATGAAAACTTGATGCACTAGTCATCATAGTTTCCAACTAAATAATAGGTATTTTTAAGTGCTTCTATGAAACCATTCCATGTGTTTATAAAAGAGTCCAAGTTAAAATCATTTTCATGCGCAATGTAGTAGTTATCCCACCATTTATTTATGGATAAAGAAAATTTAAAAAGAGTAAATATAATCTTTCGCTATCAAAAAAGGATTTGTTGCATACTATGAACAAATAGGGTTAATATAGTTATTTAGGACACCTACATTTATTTTTCCTTCAAAGACAGGGATGTCTAAATGGACTTGTATCTTATACATGGTGTGACCAGAAAAAGGTCACTATAGAGGAGTACAATTAAGAGTCACTTTCACAAGCTTAAGTAGTGGAGAAAAGTGATCAATGATTGCTTCTCTTTCCCACATATAGAATTATTTCAATTCTTTTAGTTGTGTTCATAAAGCATCCTCCATCATTCACTTGAACACATATGAAATTAGAGTTTATAAATCTATTTAGTCTTCCATTTAAGGGCCTAAAGGAAGTCATGAAGAAAGATCATGGGTTTTGAGTTATAACTTTCTATATTCATACCTCTTGTGATTGGACATACAAACAAGGGAGAAAGTTAAGATGAAAATTTAATACCATTGGAATATTATGAAGTGGGTATGTACTTTGATACCCCGATATGGTGCCCACAAGGAGACCTAATTGACAACACTCCAAATCAATCTTTATGTGTTACATGCGTAAAATGTTATATGAAATGACAGAGGTTGAAGTATATATTAAAGTGCCTACACAACATAAAAGAAAACAAATATAACAATAATGCAAAATTATATTATGCAAAGTCTTATACAAGATTTAAGAGGTTGAATTTAGAATGTTTACGTAATCCCTATCCTCTAATCTATTTAATCTATTATGTCTAT
This sequence comes from Taxus wallichiana var. yunnanensis, assembly GCA_018340775.1. Lineage (NCBI taxonomy): Eukaryota > Viridiplantae > Streptophyta > Pinopsida > Cupressales > Taxaceae > Taxus > Taxus wallichiana. The sequence goes on from CM031235.1 coordinate 505,214,874, forward strand.
CTTACGGGAATATAATGATGTCTTAATATACAAGGAAGGAAGATGAAGTATTACCTAAACCGTTCTACAACCACTTCATAAACAAATCATTAGTCCATCACCTTTAGTTGATGTTACTACTGAATGCATGGTATGATGCTAACACTATAGGGATGTGAATTGGGAATGTCATAGAGGAGTTAGGACCTCACATAATGCACATGTGTGTGTTATATGATATTGAACCCATTGATGAAGTCAAATCATAAAACGAAGAAAAATTGTGGTACCCATAACTATTGGAAGATCTTAGATCCACATAGATCATTGCTTGTTTCTTGTGAACTATGAATGCCAACCGACCACCCTTTTATTGTAAACCATCATATATTATATTTAGTCTATAAGATATATAGTGGAATGTTTTAGGCTTTTGTATTCAATCCCAAAACTTGCGATGTTTGAAACTTGTAAAAGCTGTTAGGAGGCCGTGTCATCACATGATGTCAAAAATTGTAACCTCTAAAACCCATGTCATCACAATCACAAGCTTTAAATTTGTGAGATGTTTACATATATTTCATGTTTTAAGGTTGGTTTGAAAATCATGTAAAAATTACAAACCCCTTGTTAATGATGAAAGAATAGATTTGTTTACCTTAAGAAGGGCTTTTCTCAGAATGCAAGTTTGTAGTAGTTGAAGATAAGTAGAAGAGTATACAAGGGGTTTGTTTCTATTAAGCAAAATGTGTAGCTCCTCCTTCAAACAACCTACATTACGTAATACAACGAGATTGAGATTGGTAGTGGATAGAATTTGCATTTGCATTACATGATTGTAATTACAATGTTGGAAATGTGCATTGTTATTCAATTTATTTTATACCATAATGAAAAATGTTTGATTTTCATGCATTTGGTTGTAATCTTGATGAAGCACAATGGAACAAATAATTACTAATTTATGGTACCTTGCATTTCTAATTGATAATCTTCTACTGTTTGTACATTTACATACCAAAATAAAATAGTTTTAAATTTATATTGAAAAAATTATAGTTTTCTTTGTATATTTACTTTAACATTAAACAATAAAAACCTAATATTTTGTCCAACTTGAAATAAATGTCACATGTCTCATTGGATTTGATCTCGGGTCAATTTACTTGTAAATGTAAGTCCACACCAAAACACCAAACTAGGATGCTTGATAAGACACTTACAAAATGTTGACTTGTTATGGCCTCCCTCAAGAAAAGGTTGAAGCTTACTTGGAATACACATGCCATTTCCTACTGGGATTTGATCTTAGGGCAATTAACTTGTAATATAAGTCCATACCAAAACACTAAACAAGAGAGCTTGGTAAGATACTTACCAAATTTGACTTGTTATATCCTCTCTCAAATGGAAGTTTAAGCTTGCTTGGCATATACATTCCATTTCCCATCAAGATTTGATTTCATGTCAATTAACTTGTAAATGTAAGTCCACACCAAAACACCAAACCAAGGTGCTTGATAAGGCACTTACAAAATGTTGACTTGTTATAATCTCTCTCAAGTGGAGAAGCTTGCTTGGCATAGACATGATATTTCCCATTGGGATTCGATCTCATGTCAATTAGCTTGAGATATAAGTCCACACCAAAGTGCTTTGTAAGACACTTACAAAATGTTGACTCGTTATAACCTTTCTCTAGTGGAGGTTTAAGCTTGATTGACATGTACATGTCATTTTCGGTTGGGATTTGTTCTTGGGGTGGTTAACTTGTCAAAATACCAAACCATGGTGCTTGGTAAGACAATAACAATTTTTGACTTATTATAACCTCTCTCAAGTGAAGGTTTAAACTTGATAAAAATATGGTTTATGTAATTTAGGTTTTTTATTTATTTTTAAATTACAACTAAATTATCTAAAAATGCTACATTATTCTATTTTTGTATTGCTAACAAAAAGAAGTTACATTACCTAAAAATTCCATATTATCAAAGTTGTATGTAAGGGTTAGTTGTATTTAATTAAAAACAATGTAACTTACACCTAGAAACTCCAAATTACAACCTTACACTAACATCAAGATGAAGCAAATAAAAGGAGAAACCATTAAACATGCATAAATCAAAGCAAATGAAAACCTCTCTTTGTTGAATATACACACATTCGAGTTGTGGATGCTCATGAACTATTTGTGCACGATGATTGCAACTTGGTTGCAATGAGGGATAAATGATGCAAGGAGTCTTTCCAAATTGGAAGTAATATCCAACTTTGCGAATCTCTTACATCAACAAGAGTTTCTCAATTTAGCAATTTTTTTAAGAATAAAAAACTATCATGAGAATTAGGTGTCTTTTGATACTATTCGGAGGTAACTTATGTAAATTTTGGATTGGGGAGATTGGTTGATTTGAACAAATGTGGGACAATGGAAATATACATTAGTAGGTTGTTACTTAGGATTATGAGCAATTAAGTAGGATTATTATTAATTGATGAAGAGTCATTAATTAATAAATGAAAGGGGACATTAGCACAATTTGTGTGATTTAAGAGTGATTTTAGCATCTACAAAAGCTATAACTTAAAATATATTTCAACCTATATTTCTAATCATATCCATATATTCTATGTTTTGAAAAATTATAACTTAAATAATGAATTTGGATTTCTACTTATAATCATTTTCTTTATAAACTACAAAATAAAAATAAAAATAAAAATAATATCTAACTAAAAAGAAACATTATCTCCCAATTTAGATAAATAAATAATAATCTATCCTCCCACACATTCCTCAATATATATATAAAATTGATCATGATTAATTTGAAAAAACAAACTCACTAAAGTTGCAAAACGAGTAATAGAAAGTTAGCAGCATGCACATTGCAAGCTTTATCGAATAGGGAATTGACTTGATACATGGTTAAGTGGAGACAGATTACATATTTGTTTCCGTCTCCAAAGGAGGGAGGATTAATCCTATTCCTAATACAAACCAAATACGTTATAGAATTAAATGGGTACGAAATCGATATTTGTGCACACAATTCAGCATTCAAACGGATGAGAGAGAGAGCAATGGGATTGGGAGGGAGTGGTGTTGGTGTTGGTGGGCATCCAATTTCAAATTTGAGAACACACTACCACTCGAAATTTAACTTACCATTGGCTCCGGGTTGTTGCAGAGGTAGAGGTAGAGTGCGGTTGCAGTTGTTGCAAGCGAATTGTAAGGAGGTGATGTCATTGCTGGAGGCCGATCTTCCTCGTTTGTTTGAGGAAGAGGGCATTGACCAAGGCATGTATGAGAAAAACGTACAATTCCGCGACCCAATCACCAAGCACGATACCCTCCGTGGTTATCTCTTCAACATTCGCCTTCTCAGGCTGCTCTTTCGTCCCCATTTTCTCTTGCACTCACTACGACAGGTATATACTTACTTAGTCATCACTTTACATCTCTACCTTCTGATTTGGTCACCCATTAAATGGAATGGGAATGTAAATATGACTACAGACAGGGCCCAATGAAATCACAACGAGGTGGACAATGGTGATGACATTTGGGCTTCTTCCGTGGAAGCCACAGCTGGTGTTCACCGGAACCTCGCTTATGGGTCTCAATCCTCAAACGGGGAAGTTCTGCAGCCATGTGGTATTACATTTTATTCTTCAACTCTCACAATGTTATTTTATTCTTTACCACTAACTTTTTAACAACTATATTATTCTTTTTACCTCATAAATTTCTACTCATTCTAATTAAATTTGCAGCGGCTTCCTTTAAGACAAACATTCATTACAACTTATAGGGAAAACCATCCTATAAGGCATATTCATTATCATATTCATGGCAGTCTTGCGAACTGAACAACAACCTCTTTATCTTTCTGTTCCTCTTGATCTTGATTCTTTGTCTATGTCGGGAACAGCATAACAGTGTTCCTAAACTTCAGCAGAAAATCCAAACGCAAAAATATAAAATATTATAACTAAATACACAGAAAAAAATGGTGCATTTGCTCCCCTAAAATGAACTGCAGCTGCAAATCTGGCTATAAACACACAATAGTGGCTCTTTGTAGTACATTCAAAAATGAGAAATAAAAGATAGATCATTTAGGGTTCCACCATTTTATACTCAGCAGGAAAGGAAACCCTAATTAACTGATGACTTAACCTTTCATTAATCCGAAATTCTCAAAAACACATGTAAACTAAGACTATAGACTTGGGAGAAAACATCCTATAAACATAGAGCTCATAATATGTTGTGGTTTAATACATAACAAACAACTGAAAGTGGAAACTTATTATTTACGGAAGAGGTTCTTGTCTCTTGAAAAGCCCTTCCCCATCTTCTAGGCTTTCTTCTCCTTGTGTATTTGGTTGTCTTGGTCTGGTAGTTCCCTACTAATATTGTACTCTTGAAATGGTCCACCTCATTGCAATTTTCCATCTGATTTAGATTTGCAAGAATCATACGGTAACCAATACGGTAAATTGATATGCCCCTAGTCACTATCTTTTCATCATATGCCATGCATGGTTATGATGTAGCCAACATGTGGTGCACATACCCTTTCACCAGTCTATGTTAGTTTCTAGAATTGCTAATTTCCATATAGGCTGACTCATTAGGACATTGAGGATATCCAACCCAATAATAGATATAAATAAGAATTAGGTAGGTCATTGTAGGGCATCAACTATGGAGTTATCTTTTTTTATTTACAATTTTGCATTTCTAGAGGTCGCTCCCACAAAGTGGCACTACTTTCATATTTCAGATATTGGTATCCTCTTCACTACAATCTTGTTTGCATGTTGGATTGGAATATTGCTGCTATTTTGGGTTATTTTAAACTCTTTGCGCTATTTCATTGAATACTTCTGCTCACTAGCAAATCTGTTCCTTGTTCGATATGGTATTATCATAGGAAGTGATATCAAAGCTGTAACACCCTTGTTATTATTCATCCAAATTAAGGGATTTTTTTAAACAAACCCCTTAATTACAATTAATGCCTTCAATGATTTTCAGCTTGCAACAATTAAATCCAACATAATTAAATGTTTACAATCCATCTAATAACAAATGATAACCATGTGCAGTTGTAAGGGTCAACTAGATCTTTCTCGATCCCCCTTAATTCACTCTAACCGAGTGTGTATAACTTGTATACTTTTGGTTAAACCTTTTTAACAGGTCTTGAGAACTATGTGCAACTCCTAAGTGTCAACCTGGAAAACATACAAGTTGTAATCCATCTGGTATCCGACACAACAAGTTAGGGGTATGGTGAACAAATAGTGTAATTAGCTAGTTACACTACTTTGGCCAAAGATTCAAGCATGCAATGCAAGCTTAGTTTCGTGACCACACACTAGTCAACAAAACTTGTCTCCGTCACTACACAACCATCTCTACATAGTTATCTAGATCTCATTTCATTGTTTAAGAAATTAAGTTTCGTTTTGAAGTAGGAACCATGACTCATCCTTCTAATCGAAAGGATCCTATCAGTCCCATCTTAGGATCCCTATGGGAAAGATAGTGATGTAATGTCCCCATTCCTACACCTGAGGCCTAGTGGCTTATTTCAGTCTCAGCCTTGGTCATACCCGAGGGGCTAGAGACGTTGGAGGCTATTAGGATATGGATTTCTGGTTACCACCTTCACTTTATGTTATATTTTGTCGTTGACTTTAGTGTTGGGCGACTAGGTGGTAACATTTGTTCTATTTCTTCGTTGGGGTGACTTAAGTGTACTTTTTTGGCATGTGCACAATAAAGTAACTTAAGTTATATTATTTCACATGAGAAAATACCCAAAGGGGGTGATTAGGGTTTGTTGGAGGAAAAAGTTATATATTTTCCCCTTGTGGTCATTTGGGCATTCATTCAAACATTCAGACTTTTGGAGCTATTGCTATTTGCAACCATTTTGCTTGTGGAGGTCAAATTCTACAGAACCCTAGCTTCGGTGGTGAGAGATCCATCCCTAGTTGGTAGAGCATTCTTCGGTGAGGGTTTCCAACCCATATCCCTAGCTTGTTGTTTGCACCATTCAGATTTGGATTCAGACTTGCAGACATAGAGCAGAGATCAGAGATATATTGGCCGTTTTGATCAGAGGTTCAAGTATAGAGGAGAGGACAACCAACCATCATCTGGGTATCCGTTTATTTTCAGTTTGGGGCAGCTGTGTGACTCCCACAAGTGGGGTGACTTACCTAGGGTTTTAGGCGCGTTTTGGAAGGGGTTTTAATGGTTCTTTTCCAAAGATCTCGGAGCTGGAGATTGTTATCATCATGAGGATGCCCTAGAATTCATTTCCATCATTCTTCCATTGTTATTCTGGAAATTACGGTCAGCTGTATTTTTCTCTCATTTTCTGCCCTAAAATAAATTAAATAAAATCGATCTCTTTGCAATAAAAATTATTTCTCTATTGTGCATTGTTCTCCATATTTTTCCACTTTAAAACTTCCAGGTAATGCAGGACAAAGGCTAACCCAAAAATGTTTCCAATTCCTTGAGAATCAAGGGGAGAGTAATATGCAAGTCGTTTCTAAGAGTTTTATAGTTTCCGCCGTTGTTTTGGTCGATCTGACTTCCACCACGAAAACTTTGCCCTCACTCTTGTTTGCTCCCTCAAATTGCCTTAGGTTTATTGGCCACTTTGTTTGAAACCGAGCTTGTAGTGGTAACCAACTCTTTCAAAGGAGGTGGTTTGTTCAATTGATTGGCAGGGAGTTCAAATTATGAATGAACTCCGGGTTTCTTCCAGAGGTTAGCTAGATGGATGTCGAAAGGCTTAGGATCACCTTGGGCCACAAAGACCTTGCCTAAATGAAGGAACCTGACCTCTTGAAATAACATAGACATAATCACTTTCATTCTATGGATCCAAGGCCTCCGGAGGATCATGATGTAGTTTGTTTCCCTATCTATAATGTGAAGCACAGCTTAAGATAGTCTTTGGCCTAAGGGTAACAGGAAGAACAATGGTTCCAATCAAAGTAGCTTTCAAGTTGTCATATCCTCGCACGTGTTCTGGTAGAAGAGCGGTTGGTCTCCCGTATCCTAACTTGTGTAGGAAAGAGAAGGGAACTGTAATGTCCCCCTTTTTTATTAAAAATTAAAAAGAAAAGGAAATCAATTTGCACATGTAAATTTAAAATAAAATATTCTAAATTGTGCAAATCAAAATAAAAGAGCAAGTCGACTTCACCTTGGGTTAATCAATGCATTTTAAAAGGGTGAATCAAGTGACTAAGCAAGTCGCATTTTCTGGGAGACTTTTTAATATTTAATATTTAAAAATAAAGTGATCCCTTCTATGCATGGGTCGATTTATATGGGTCTCATTTGCTTTAAAATCCCTATGCATTTAATGTGTGTTGTTGGATATGATTTTCAGGCATATTTTTAATAAGATCCCCTCCTAGAGCATGGCGCCAAAAATGGAGAAGAGCTTTGGAGGATGTGCAAGGCAAAGCTATAAAAGAAGATGTGGATACTCCTTTTTGGGCATGTTGACGGTTTATGAAACTTATCTTCATGCTTGAAGAAGGGATGTATGCCCACTTGTGATAAAAAAACAAAAGGTGTTCATTAACACCACCATTTGTGAAGTGTGTGTGCCCATTTGAGCTTGAAGTAATAAGTTTTTGCAATCATATCTCTATATATGTATAAGGCGCCATTTTTGGAGAAGACCTAAGCTTGTTTTGAGGATTTTGGAATGTGATTTATGGTGAATATCTTTTATTATATGCTGCTGGTTTTTATTTGATGAAATTGACTTGTTTGGGCATGTTTTAAGAGTGTTTTGAGGGATTTTGAAGTGATTATCAAGCTGCTGTTTTAGATTTATTAATTGCAGATCTGAAACTACATTTATTGACTCTAAAGTGAAGGGAAAAAGTGCTGGAATTAATTTACAGATTTTACCCTAACCCTAGCGACTGGGTTTGGGATTTTGGGGGCTGATTTGAGTGGTTTCTAGTGCATGCAAAGATCTGATATTTATTTTGATGAGAAACTCATAATTTTCCTTTCTACTACATTTGGTTTCAAGTTAAAAGAGTTAGTATTTTGGGAGTTATTAATTTCTAAAGTTTCAACTAATTTTCAACAGTTATTATTTATTATTTTTACTTTTGCAAATTGTATTGGATAAAAGAGTGTAAATACCAACTAGATAGCCCATCAAACCCTCACCTTGGCTCACTCCAATCCTATTTGGGTTGTATTAAAGTGCGACACTAGGGTTCGTTGAGGTAAACCTAGGAGGGTTTTTCTTCTAAGTGTTTATTTTTGCAAGTATTTAATAATAATCGAGCTTAATATTCTACAAGGATATTACAGAACTATGTCTAATGCCGCTTCATCGTCTATCATAGCCCTCTTAATGTAATTATTGTAAACCCACACTTGTAAGTATAGTGCGGGATCCCCTCGTGCGATCTCGACATTCGAAGGCATCATGTTTATGTCAAAAATAAATCTCATATCCTGTCATTCTCGCTGGGGGATACATATCAAAGTCAATGTGATTGATTTGATCCTTTGGAGGAAGCATGACATGAATCAAATGGCCAAGACCTAGTGCTTCTAGTAAGCCAGAACGGTGGGCTGGAGTTCCTTAACAAATCCAGAAAGGAAATGTGGGAGAAAGTCTTGTTAAGATTTGTAATTAGATCATATGCTCCCACGGCTTAGGGACTACAGATAGGTCATCTAGAACTAAAGGATAAATGGGGAGAGGCTGTGATGTATATGCCACTGTACGGGTCGTTGCATTTATTTCCGAATCTGCTTTCTAGTTCAACCAGGTCCTATCTTTATTTTATTCCTTTGATCAAGATTGGGAGAAACTCGAGAGTCATCAGAAGTCAAAGCCTCATGGTCATGGGTCGCTACAGGAATACCCTTGTTCGTATTTTGAGGGTTTGGTTTCTCATTTTGGGACGCTTGGGAAACGGATCCTAGTAGATACCTAAGTTTGCATTTTGTGCCGTGACGGGTTGTGTATAACCATGGCGGGAGGATCCTTCAGGATTTGCTAGAAACATGTCAATAAAGAGTTGTTCTTTGGCGCTTCGGGAGTCTCTGAATAAACTTGTTACAATTCCTATAGGAACGAGCGTCATGACCAATGACACGATGAAATCTGCAATGTAAATTGGGAGTATATTCCCTCGCGTTTGGTTTTGAAGAATACATGGCCTTATCAAGGGAGATCCGTGATGCTATTTCTCTTGCCAAGTTCATAGCGTTGGATAGAGGAAGACCTAGGCCCGAGCCTAGACATGCCATGCCACAAAGAGAGGTACAAAATGTATTGGGTAAGTTGTCTTTTTCTACATTTGATGGATCTACTAAGGGTACCGCTAGGGCTTGGATTCAAAAGTTGAATACATATTTGTCTTTGAAACCAATGGTGGAGGAAGATGCAATCAAATTTGCCACTTTACATCTTGAGGGCATTGCTCATGAATGGTGGTTCCATGGGCTTGTGACACAAGGGCATAGTGAGATACATGCCTATGATGAGTTTTGCCAAAGACTCATTGACCAATTTGATAGAGTGGATCCGGAGGTGCATTTCCGTGAGCTTGCACACTTGAAACAACAAGGCACCGTAGAAGAGTATGTGGCTGATTTTCAGAGGCTTTCTATCATGATCACGGATGTGTCCGAAAGAAGACTCATAGTGCTTTTTGTGGAGGGTTTGATTGAGCCCCTCAAGGGGTTGGTTCGTGCATTTGATCCTTTGTCTCTACAAGAGGCAATTAAGAAGGCTCTTGATCTTGAAGGTGCTGCCCCAAAATCAGCAGTGATCAGCAGCACTCCTAAGGTGAATTTGAGTGGGGAACAACCCACCAAGCAGCCAAGAAGCATCCCTTTGGACCAGCCAAAGAGACCTCTTCAAAAAGTGCCCAATACTCACACAGATCTGCAGAAAACCAGCCATGATAAGGAGGCAAAAACGAGCTAAGAAGGAAGAATTTGTGCTTTTCTTGCAAGGATCCATGGACTCTGGGACATTGTTGTTTGGGCAAAGGTAAAGTTCATTATATTGAAGTAATTTCTGATTGTGATGATGATAACAATGAGGATGAAGCTAGGCATGATAGTATGTTGAAAGAAGATCCGGAAGAAGTGAATAACACTCTTGCTACCTTGATGGGAGCACCTAGTTACAACTCTTTTCACATTAAGGGTGATCTACAAGGGCATAAGGTCACAATTTTGATTGATGGAGGAGCCACTCACAATTTCATAGATGCATGTTTGGTTTCAAATCTGAAATTGAAGGTTGAAGACTTCAAAGGCTTCATTGTAAGGATAGCGGATGGCCACTCTATGCAATGTACAAAAAGGTGTCCTCAACTCCATATTACCATGGGACTATATGAGGTATGTGCTGATTTTTTTGTGATTAACATGGCTGAGTTGGACATCATACTTGGAGTTCAATGGTTGTGCTTGTTGGGAGAGCTCACTCTCAACTATCAAAGCATGGAGATAAGCTTCATGGACCAAGGGAAAAGGTCATCTTGCAAGGTATACTTCCGGACACACCCCAAATTAATTATTTGGTGGAAGAAGCCATTTCATGTGAATCATATTTCTGTTCTTTATCTAAAATTACAGTGGATTGGAAATCATTACTTTCAGCTGAGTATGCAAAAAATAAGTTTGCTAATGATGCCCTTGAAGGAAAAATAAGTGATGATAGGTACAAGGTGGTGGATGGGCTTATCCTATACAAAAACCGGGTCTACTTGGTGCCTGGATCTAAGGTAAAGAGTAAAGTTTGGAGGGTTGTTCATGATACTCTGTGGGCTGATCATCCGGGCCACTTCATGAGACATAACATGAGTGAAGGTAAAAATTTCAGTTTTTCCCCTTGCTTATGGAATTTGATGAAAGAGGATGCTAATATGACATGTTTAAGGAAGCATAAGTTTGAAGGGAATTCTGATTTTTCTCTCTATGGATTGTTAACCCATGGTTCCATGAGAGAACCAAGGAAGTAAGGGCAAAGGGAAACAATTATGATAAACTTGCAGCTGTTCACATGGTCACCAAAGAGGAGAATGATGGTTCTATCTTTCAATTTCATGATCCCATGATGAGGTATGGATTTTTCTTAGACTACCTTGTTTTCATTTCAGCTGAGTCACACAATGTTTGGGGGTATCTAGAGATCCAAAATTTAGAGGAGCTTGCCCTCAAAAGTCACATGGAGTATGAGCTCCACTTGAAAAATGATAAAATCAGAATTTATGGGTATGCTAGGGAGGCTGATTTTCTCAAATTTAAGGCCAAGATGACTGCTGATTTTATTTGTAGGCCTGTTGTTCCTAAGTTTTCAGCATATGTAAATCAAATTTCAGTCCTTGCCTTATTTATGGAGTTGCCTTTCTTTGTGAAAATTCAGTTTGGTAGTTATTATACCATGATTATAGGATTGAATCTGCAAAAATCAGAGTTGGGGCTGCCACTAACAGCCATGAACAATAGAGTATTTCCATTTTTTGAGTGCATTCCCTCATGGAATAATAAGGAAGGAAGATTTCAGTTGAATGAAGGAATAAAATCAGATTATGATGTGTCATTTTTAGACTTGTACATTCTGATTTTTGAAAGAGAGATGCATGATTACAATTGTTTTTGGGATAACACTATTGAAGTGAAGGGAAAGCCTATTATGGTCATGGATGCTTTATCATGGGTGCCATCTCCTATTTCATTAGAGGATATGGAACTTCAAAGTAAGGGGAATGAAGAGTTCAGGGCAGTAGATACATTGGGTTTGCAATTGCTTGGGGACAAACAATTTTGGGAAGGGAGGACTGTAATGTCCCTTTTTCCCACTTGAGAGCCACTATTTGGACTTCTTGCCATTCCTTCTCCATGGCAAAGAAGTAAAGAAGATGGAGGAGAACATTGAGCTTCCGTATGATATGTTTTTTACTAATTTTTAATATTTTCTTTTAGTGTTTTGTCTCTTATAACAGGTCGGCTGGGTTTTAATGAATTAATGGAAGCTAATGAAGGAAAATAATATCTCCAAAGGGTCGGCCTTTCCTTTTCATACTTTGGCACCAATGGAGGGATATAAAAGGAGAGTTAAGACATCATTTGACATCTAGACTTGACGCATTTTCTCTTACTTGAGCATAACGAGCTAGGAGCTCTTTGTTCTTTCACTCGGGACGAAAACCCTCATGTGTGTCTTTCCTAGAGGACGAAAACCCTCATGTGTGTCTTGCCTAGGAGGCCGAAAATCCTTCTAGAGGTTGAGTGAAGGACGAAAACCCTTCATCTTGACTTGGGATCGAAGTATAAGGCTGATTCGAGAGAGATATCTTTCATTTTTAGATTTTATTTGGCTTCCTACATGTGGAGCGACCTACCTTGAGTAGGGTTTAGAGGGTTTGGTGAATTTATATATGCATTTTCAGTTGATAATTTGAATTATCATAATTTCTAAGGCCGGAATCTCAAGTTTCATGATTTTTGGGGTTTTTAGACCCTAGATCTACATTTTTCTTGTGGCTGCAATTAACTGGACATTAATTAATTTCCAGCAGTGTGTTTCTTCAGTATTTTCATTGATTTTGGCTCTTATGGATGTATAAAATATATATAAAAATTGTGGCAAGTGAATTTGAAGTATTTCATGGTGTTTTGGCATATTTTGTGAAGAGTACAGTTTGCTGATTTTGCATTTTCAGTCTGCTGCAATTAAAAATCAGATCTGAATAATTTTGGTGTTTGGCTAAATTCCTTTTCTTTGGTCTAAACCCTTGAAAGGGTCATTGCAGCAAACAACGCACAAGTTCAATTAGAGTTAATGCGTCAAAAGTAGATGTGTGCGAATGAAGGCTTCACCTCCTTTTATACCTCCAACTTTGGCACCAAGGCCTAGAGGGACAAGGCCGAGCTAGATAAAGTCATTATAATCTTTAATATGCTTTTTAATGCACCAAACCCAACCGACTTGCTAAAAGCAAAAGCACACTATAAAAGAAATATTAAAAATTAGAAAATAAATGCAAAGGAAGCCCAATTCCTTTTTCCAACTCTTCCACTTCATTGCCATGGAAAAGGGAATGACAAGAAGTCCAAAATCAGGGCCTTAAGTGGGAAAAAGGGACATTACAAGTATCCTTCCTACCCAATTTATAATATCATGGATGTGGCACTAAAGTTCGATACAAAGATGCATGCCACACACCCAATCATATACAAGGTGATATTAATGGGCCATTAGATTTAACTATAGGGCACTCACCAGTCCACATTGGGAAGACGTCATGAAAAGCAACTAAGGAAATAACTCTCTTTAGAATCAATAAAAGATAGAAAAATAGGGAATTATCAAGAAAACACCAACCAACAATCTAGGGCCAAAGCATTGGTATTCATGGTGATAATCAACGTCAAAATACTTTATGCAAGAAAATAAGGATAAATTCAACGATAAATTTCTGATATAAAATGAATAATATAACTAAAGGTAAGATGGAATGGTTCCTTTCGGAAAAAGTCTTTCCCTAGAGGACATCTTTGCCTTAAATAGCATTATAGATAATCTTTTTCCATACTGCTAGTCAATATTTGGATAAAGAGAGAGAATTAGTCCATAAAAAGGCTGAACTCTTTTACATAAGCCACATTACTATCATAATAAAGTTGGATGCTATTCATATAGAGAATTATAATTTTCCTCGTATAAGCCAGGTTGTTGATATACGCTGAAATAGAGCGTTTTTGAAGAGATCAACTATCATGTGCAACTGTGTCCTGAATTAAATTTTTTTGTTGGTACTTTTTCAGGAAGAATTCTCCTTCAAACTGTTTCATAGTTCTACTATTTGGTTGCAGAACTTTATGTGCCAGATACCCCATATGTCTACATGCCCATCTCAACAACACAACAATACAGAAGCTTATTTAGGTATCATCTTCTGAGAGCTTACTCAGCTGTGGGCATACCAAATATGGCAGGGACAATTTTGGAATGCACCTTCTCATCTTGGAATATCATTGATGGGCTTTGTTGGAGTGGCTGTGAGGACCAATGTAGTGTTCCACAGTAACCATGGTCTTCTAATATATTGTTGGAAAGCTTTGCAATGTACATTGCAATGGTGTATATTTCATCTAATGGTCTTTAAGGTTCCAGGGCCACACCACTGCTAGCATATGTTGGAAGAGGAATTCTTTAATCCTATATTGAAGATGTTTGGCTAATTAAAATGCTTTCTCATGCAATGTACAATTCTGATATTAAATAAGGAGCTGCATTACAATGATATTCATCTAGATAAAAACCAAAGGATTAAACTGTTAGAAATTGCTCATATTTTTGAAAAAGCTTGAGGATGTGAATATTGTAAATCTGGTCCAAAAGGATGTAATTGTGACTAAATTTGTTTATATATTGCTTAACATATTTGATATGTTTTACATTTAAAAACCGCTGGATGTTGAATACAAAAGATTTCTTTGTTCCTCATCTTCAGGAATGCAGTAAGTTTATAGGTTAACTATATGATTTATCATATCCATCACAACAAAGGAATGTTATTCATGGTCTGCGTGGCTTCTGACTTGGGTTATGTTGTTCTCCATCTTATAGCTTGTCCTTAAATGTATTTCCATTTCAAAATTACGTGAAGAGTTCTTTTGTACATGTCATTGAGTGAAGATAGATAGATCGGTATCAATATGGGGTAAAGTTTTAGGCTTAGTACTTGATATTGAGAGCTATATTTCACACGGTTTAGGTATGAAAATGCTGTGTCTTTGAAGATTTTAAAGGTAATGTACATGACTCGAGCAATCATTTCCCCAAAGTGGTCCATGAGTGTGTTCCCGTACCCAAATTTCTTAAAGAGTCCTTTTGTATGTGCCATTGAACAAATATATATATATATATATATATATATATCAGTGTGTTAAAAGACTGTGGTGGTTCCTGATATTGGGAGCTATATTTCACAATGTGTAGCCATGAAATTTTTGAGCATCTTTGGAGATTCGATCTTTTATTGGGATAATTTACATGATTCAAGTGACCATTTCCCCAAAGTGGTCCTGTTTTCAGTGTTTTGGTTGTGTTTTATGGTTCCATTTCTTATATATCAATATTTTTATTTCTTTGTTGTTGGAGCAGGATTATTGGGACTCAATAAAACAAAATGATTATTTTTCATTTGAAGGTTTTATGGATGTTGTAAAGCAGGTCAGTAATTGCTCAAATAACGATTTGTTGTGCCTTTCGTATGTTCATTCTTTGTTTGGAAAGGATTCATCATGATTATGTTTGGTGGCACTTAGTTAATTTTGTCATATTGTTTTTGCAAGTTTTGATTTGTTTTTTCCACCGCAGCTGTGCATTTTGAAGCCTCCAGATTTAGAACTTCCCAAGTATTGGATATTGAAAAGGACAGCAGACTATGAGGTATACTCCTGGAAACACTTGTGGAAGAATTTTTCTAATTTCTAATCTGGCTCTAATAGAAAAGTACAAGAAAGAAGCATTTTAAAATGCCTTTGAAGTCCTAAATATATGAAAAATAAAAATTCAGATAGATATCATCAAAGGATCTCAAATGCTTCAACCTTACGTCTAATCACACTGATACTTATGTTGTAATGGTATTGTCTGCCAACGTCAACACTAGAAAATATACTGGATAAGTTGAGATCTAGGTGCACTTCATTGATATAAACAATCAAGGGTTTTGGGGAAGTAGTCATTGGGATCGACATCCCACTTGCTTTGAGAGTATCCAATGATTGCTCGAAGGGGGTATCCATAGATCTGATTTGGTACAACTAACCATCCTCATCTGGGGCTTGTAATCCTCTACATCATTTACTTTGTTGCATTGAATTTTTGAGCAAGAGTTATGCAAGAGCTGTTACATGATGCTAAAAATGCTCCTTCATTGTCACTGATTTCTTGGGGAGTGGACTGCAGCATAAACACAATAATTAATGCATTTCACTAGTTGGTATGAAGATCGATGATTTCCCTCATTATGCCCATGCTTATGTCATTTCATCTCATAACTCCTTTGTGTTAGTTGTGTGTGGGGAACTCTCAATGGAGATGTTTAATGTGGTCTAGGAGACTATTAGCTCTTTCATGGAATTGGTGGTGGGAGAAACCCCTTCGATCTACATTTTGTAGTAATTTCAGAAAAATGCTCAATATCTTTCGAATATATCCCTTTCATGAACAAGTATGAGCTTCATCCGATGGTAGGGGTAACATTGACCTACTTTCTAGCTTTAGTGATGGGGAATTTGGCCCTTTTTCTCTCTCTTATTAATCTATTCTTACATTTTTCACAAGCCTAATAATTCCGTTCATATCCCTTGGTTGAAAATGAAACTTTATACTTTAATTTTGTTTTATTATTGTTAAGCTAAATCCAAAAAGGAATGGAAGCCCTAAATTGTTATGAGATATTTAAACTTTAGAGTATTTTTTAATATTTTTTTCTTTATATCTGCCTTGGTGCCATGCTTCTACTGGGCTTGTTTCTAATGCCTTGGTTATGCAAGCTAGATTTTTTTGTTAAATTGATTTTATTTATTGCTGCAGCCCTCTTCAGATCTGAATGCCTCTCATGGTTTTCTTCCATGTGCTGCTTCTCCCCATTCACAGATTTGGATACTACTTTATCAATGCCTCTTTATGGGTGCTTCAAACAACAAGAAAACAACACTTGTTATTCAACGCTTCATATAGCAGAAAGAGTGTAAAAAACATGAAACACCCTCCTCTTCATGGCAATAACGTTCTCACAAATGCTTTTCTCACAGATTCGCTGTGTTTTTATTTTTTATTTTATTTTTTCTTCCAAGCAGCAACATCGTCCTATCCTCAGGCATTGCGTCTCCTTATTCAGATGATAAATGGTTCTTCACACTCGCATCACTATCTTGCACTCCAGTATATTTCTGTTGTGCCCATATTCTTAAAGCATTGCCGCTTTTCTCCAATTCTCACACTTATGTCAAATCTGACTTGTATGGTGCTCTCACGCGGCAATGGCTTTTCCTCACAACCTATAAAATTTCCTACAATTATTGGAATATAAATTACTCCTCACAACAACAAAATATCAAATGATATGATGGAGGAGCAATATAAGCTTGCTCTGACACCAAGTGTTACCAAATTAAGCCCTAACCAGGCTGTCTTTTGTTCAATACTGAGATTATTTATACAATCACATAGCTTATTTGTGATCCTATTATTTAGGATATCTCCCTCATTACACTCTACAAATTCCTCAACCCATCCTTACCTAATTTCATTCTATGGGGCGCTATAACCAACCAACAAAGTAATCAACAACCTAACAAATTATTTAACCAATAGATTTTAATAATTATATAAACCTATATCTTAACTATTCACCTCCAACCAATTATACTAAACATACAATATGATGCAATAACTCCTAACATGATTATGGTTGTGCACATGCTAGAGGAGCATATTTTTGAATGTGATAGGTGGGACATATGCCCCCTTTTGAGTTTTGAGATGAACATGTAAGGCACACATCTAAAAAGAAAGGGTTCAAGTGTACCATGTGTAAGATAAGTTTATGAAATCATTGGTGGATAACATAGAAGATATAAACTTCGTAAAATGTATATTGTGAATAAGTTTCTCCATATGGGATAAGAATGAAAACAATGTAAAGATCATGAACAATATGCCCTTTTTGAGCATAAGATACAAACAATCTATACACGAATAGCATATGACCCATATGGGCTCTAGATACAAGCAATGTAGGATCAAACATAATAGGCAAGATATAATCAATATAGCATCATCATCGTGCTATATAACAATAAAGAGGAGCATAGATTATTCCAAATGTACAATCACAATGTTTACTTTTGGAAATCTCGGAGAAGAGTCGAAGATATAACAATGTAAAGCATGAGTCCAATATTTCCCCTAATGGATGCATGATATGAATCATGGCAACCTACTCAAATGGTAAAGGTAATGCACACAATATAGATTACGTCACCATAAAACACACCAAATACCCGAATAAGGCAATTATGATAGGTGACATGTCAATTATATGACCAAAAATGGAACAAACACTTTAGATATTAGAGTCATGTCGCATGTAGAAGACACATAAAACAATGAAATCATGTCGGAACATTGTAGGTACATCAACCATGCTGAAGAAGCATTAGTCACGATCAAAGATACGTTAAGTATATGACAAGACACAAAGTAATCAATTTAAACATTGAAATCATAATACACACTATGAAGTCACATAATAAGCACCAAGTCATATAAGATGTATAACAAAGACATAGACAAACATATGAAGCAGTTTGACATATATTTGATGGAAATTATGTTGAGCACATGACACATCCGATATTTGAAGACATGCTTAGACACATGAAAACACACTTGGAACTTGAAATCACGTAAAGAAGATAAGGCATATTAAATTATAGAGAATACATGTCAAAGATCTAAAGAAGTATAACAGATAAAAGCATAGTAGTACAAATAGTAATTAATATAAGAATAACCTATATTGGAGCAAGGACATGCCCACATTGCCTCTAGAGTTACCCAATCTAATGAGGCTCCTATGCCACCTTCATCTACTTCATCCCCTAAATCAACCAAATCTAATGTGGTTCCTACACCACACCCATCTCCCAAATCTCCTTCATCCCCAACATCACCCAAATCTAATGTGACCCCCATATCACAACCATCCCCTTCATCTAAATCTACCCCATCCCCTTCATCTACATCTACTAATCCCAAACAATCTAATCCTAAGCCAAAACCATCTACCTCAAAACCACATACTCAAACCAATCCAAAATCAACTAAATCTACTTCGGCCTCCAAGCCCAAACCATCCACTTCGCCCCGTGCCTAACCTATCCCCTTCATCTTCTAAGCCACACCAATCCAATCCAAATCCTAAATCCAAATCAACCAAAACATCTCATAATCCACCCAATCCCACACCTTTACTTCCTACTCCCCCAAAACCATTTAACCTAAACCACTTCACTCCTTTAGGAGAATCCTTGACCACCATCTTCCATCGTCTAAAAACCTTCAACATGATCATCCATCCCCCAATCAAATCACACAATCACGACCTTCCCAAACCATCTTGGTATCGGAACACTATTATTGTGACTTCCATCGCACCCATGGACATTCAACCAATCATTGCATGCAATTTAGGTCTTATGTCCAAAACCTCATTAACCAAGGAATTCTTATCCTTGTACCTCTTTATCCACCACCTTTCCATCCCAATCCTATCCCTAACCATCGCCCACCATCCAAATCCCACTCAACATCCAAACATCGTTAGCCATCCAAATCTCATTGTACATCCAAAAATCCCTCACCAACCAAAAACCAAAACAAATTTCACCTCTCATCCTTTGTTAAGTCCGGCCTCTTAGCGGATGACAAAACTACAACCCCAGTCTCATGATGACCACATAACATCATCTTCCCCATCCACTTCATATCCTATAGCCAAAAAGATGTTCGCTAATATGAAACATCGAGGCAAAGGCTTAGGCATCCATGAACAAGGCATTCGCGAACCCATCTCCCTTCATCAAAATCTAGGTTGTTTAGGCTTAGGGTATAAACCTAACACTAACAACGTCCCTCCCACTACTCCATCACAACCCATTTCTACCACTCCTCTTGTTGATCCTACCATCCCAACCACTCAACCCAATCACAAATCATTTAATCCCCCTACAAATATCAAACACCTAAAAATGGATTGAGCACATAACTCATCGCCTACGCACGGATATTCTTTCCTTCCTATTCATCCTCCTTCCATCTAACATCTACAATCCCTTTGCATCTCATCCATTCTTATCATCACATCCATTAATATCCTCTTCCAATCCATTCATTTGAACACTTGGACCACTTAATCACACATGTGGAAAGACAATAGTACCTACTACAACCATGTGACGTTGGTCTATCATTACCTCCAACATTCAAGAACACTTGTCCTCCTAGAGATCCACACACTTTAACACACTTAATCAACTTGTGGTGAAGACCCTTGGGTGCATCTTTTGACACTCTAGCCAATGTCATCACCACACTCATTTCCATCCCCCCATCAAGCCACTAGTGATTCTTAACCCCTTGAGAGTTTTCAAGAGAGTGGAAGCTCTTTGTGCAAAAAAACTTCCAAATATCAAAAAGCAAATGAAGAAAAAAATCATATCAAAATTAAAAATATCAAATAAAATCCACCTCAAGACTCTCTCTAGGGGTGTTTCTAGCATCTCTATTGGGGCTATGGACGCTTGGCTGGCAGTAGAGAAATGTTGTGACAAGAATCAAATGCATCTCCGTCGGGGCTATGGATGCTCAGGTCAGGTAGCGTTACGATGCAATGCACACTTAGCCTTCCGTTCACCCTCCATCCGACTATTCGAATGAATCACTCCTATACATTGGCTAGTTTGTCTTCACATACTACCCATTAAGTCTTCACTTCAAGCGGTAATTAACCATCACAATCACACACACTTTGATCTCTCGAGAGATGTAAGGGCTCACATGTTGCCAAGTATTGTTTAGACCTTGGTCACACTTTTGTTTTAGCCAACTCTTGCCTTACAACATGTGTCGTTCGGCTCATCTTTTGTTCATCACTGATGTCATTTTCCTTCCATCCATCACATCCACATCCTTTTTCCTTGGATTGAACATCCGTGGACAAACGATGATCCTTTCCTTTTCATCCAATCCTCCTCATGTCCTTTTTCAATCAAGTTATCATTATGACTGGGGGCAGCCTTACTACCATCCGTTGGGGTATCATCCATTTTAGATACCCTCACTTTCCATCCTACCCTACACATAGGGGAAAATCGAACCCATCCATCTATCCACACAAGCCACCCTACTTTACACTTAGGGGCACACCACATCTATCCCTCAATCCATCCCCTATACTGGGGGTATCTTATCATCTTCTATATCCCCCATCTTATCCTATACCACATCCCTCATCCTATATATCTCTCATCCCACATCCCATCTAATCCTAACCAATCAACCCATCCATATCCTATCCAACCTATCCAATTTCCCTCAATCCTTCCCTTTCATCCTACCCAAACACACTTTGGGACTTATAGGAGAAAGTCACATCCCACCTTACATCCCTTCCCATCCCCCATGAGCTATCCCATCTTGAATCCTTTCATCTTACCTATCCTCAACCATTCCCCCATCCCAAATCCAAAATCTCAACATCCAACATCAAATAATCTAAAAATCCAAAATCCAAAATCTAAAAATCAAAACATTCAAAAATCCATAAAAAGATCACAAATTCAAAGCATTCAAAAATACAAAAATACAATATGTGTTTGTATGTGTTTGCTTGCTTGTTTGCATTTACATTTTGGCTGATGATATGAGGCCCCTTTTGTTTCTTTTTCTTGTGCACGGTCCAATGATATGAGGACCATCTTTTTATAATAATTTGTCTAATGATATGAAGACAAGGGCATTTGACAATTCAATCATCACGGTCTTTATACCTTGATCATTTTTCTCTATGCCACATGAATAACAATGCTAACGATGATACCAGTGGGCACTTTATGGTAGCACACCCCCTTCTATCATGTTCTTTTAGTCTTATCATCATCCACACAAAATCCTCATCATCAACTAACGGACCTCCTTATCATCCTATCCAATCAATCCTTTCATCAACCAATCGGTCTCCAACCAAATCTTATCCTCTCGCATCCAACATACAAAATCCTCACCCCCTGGCCGAGGCATCTTCTAACATCCTCTCATCAGTCAAACCCGATCATCAAACCCACTCTTTATTCTTCAAATCCAAAATCCTCCAAACTTCAAATCCTACCCCCTTGATTGGGGCATCTCAACATCTAACATCTTCAAATCCAACATCCTCAAATCTTCAAATCCTACCCCCTTGATTGGGGCATCTCAAAATCTAACATCCTATAAGCCAATATCCTCAAATCTAAATCCTAACTCTCACCCTTGTCATACATCGTTGACTGGGGCATCCTTTATTTCTAAATCCAATATATTCAAATCCAACATCCTCAAATCTAAAATCCTCAACTTCCAACCCCTTTATTGGGGCATCCTTTAATCCAACATCCTAAATCTTCACCCTTGTCATACATCGTGAACCGGGCATCCTCTAATCTCCTATCTTCTAATCCTCATCTTCTAAATCCTCAAATCTTCTAATCCTCTAATCCTCATCATCTAAATCCTCAAATCTTCTAATCCTCTAATCCTCATCCTCTAAATCCTCAAATCTTCTAGTACTCTAAATTCTAATCCTTTGAATCCTCAAATCTTCTCATCCGCTAATCCTTTCTCACTATTAACCTCGGGACTCTCCTCCTTTTGAGTAGTTACCCGACTCGTTCCTCCCCGCCTAACCCCTTGAGGGGGCATCATATCGCCATCCTAACATCTTATTTTCTTTTTCTTTGAACGGTCATTACTACGCAATAACCATTTAAAGAGGGGTAAAATGTAGACATCTAAAATGTCGACATGGTTACTTACGATTAACATGTCCCGCAAATATCCCAACATCATCCATATAATAATTAATCGCAAGATTAATTATTATTATTTAATCCATTTTATCATCATTATTTATCATTTATCCCAACATTTCATCATTAATCCTTTTAATTCATCTAATATCCCATTTTCATCATTAATCTTTTTAATCCATTATTATATCATATTATCATCATAATCCTTCATTAACATTTTCTAGGAATTTAATATTCCTATATCTACCTACCCACCTACCCTACACATCCCTACACCTAGCCTCTCCATGTAACCTCACCCTTAATCATCATTTATTAACCTAATCTAATTCTAATCCTAATCACATCCTCACCTCTACATCTAGATGCTTTTAAATCTAGAAGCCTCTCTAACCTTCTCCTTCCATTGAATTTTTAATTCAATGGAAGCTTCTTCCCTCCATGAATTTTGAATTCAAATTCTAGATTCTTCCACTCTAGAATCCTCCAATCCTCACATGCATCCTCCACCCTTGATCCAAATCCAACTTGGCTTCATCCTAGCTATTGAATCCTCCACCCACAAACTATAAATTTAGCTCTACTCCATGAGAGCCATCTCTAAAATCCATAACAAAGTTCTGTCAATTTGTTTCATCACTCATCCATTTTTATCTTCAATCACTCAATCAATCCATTCATCTACAATCAATCTATCATCATCTTCATCAAGCAAATCCAAGCACAATCAAGGGAGGTGCTGTCCAAGTTTGTCCACACAAACTTGAAGCAAAAGCAAGTGCAATCAACAACAATCAAGAGCAAATCCAACACATCAAAGGAGGAGCTTTGAAACTTGTAGGTAAGTGCAGGTATTGGTCTCTCTCCTTTCAATCCATTGCTCTATCTGAGGTTTTGTTTGAGAATATTAGATTAGGGAAGCAATTTTGTTTGTTTTCTCACATTCGACTCATTAGTATTTTCTTGCATTACACTGGGTACTACATGAAAATAGGCTTTGAATTGTCACTGGACCCACTTTAATATGTAAGATAATACAACCAAGTGATTCTCTACCCATATTATCATATCTTGTAACAACCGTAGAGGTATATGTTAAATGATCGACGAAAACCCCAAGATTTTAAATAAATTGTTCACTACTTATGTTTAATTTAGAGCCATTATCAACCCTTGTGCCATCTTTTTCATTACCATCTATGAATGCTCTTATGAATAAAGGTCTTGTTCTCATGATAAATGTCTAACATGCATAAATTAAAATTTTGGTCATGACAACCTAACCCCCACTTGAAAACCTTCTTTCCCGATCATTGTAAACCCTTCCTCTAGCCATCCTATCAACTATGTCATCCTCATTCTGGCTGAGAGGAACATGCTAACATGTTTTTCAAGTGTGTTTCATGTGCAAGGAAGTATATCTAAGTGGATTTATGAAGATACTAAGTTCTAAGGTGGAATAGTGCTCCCTGAAGCACTAAATTGGCTATTTTTAGCCATGTTGCAGCCTCGAGAACATGCTACTGAGAAGATAAATGCAAGGGCTCAACCCATCTGGAGGTTGTGCGAAGAGTATTGAAGAGATCCAATGCAATTTCAAAGAATTTTGTGAAGGCATGTGGTGTCGAAAGCCATTCAAGCAAAATCGGGTCATTCTCGGATACAAAGAATGTGAGCTTCAATGGAGAAAGTGAACTTGTTCTGGAGATTCTGAGAGTTTCGGGAGGAGTTGGAAGCTAAACAAATAGTCAATGGAAAACTCTTGGAGTCCACTACATGGTGGATATATCGTTTTGATCCTTGGCCCCACAACTTTCCGTGATAGTTCGGTCACCGCTTACCTCTTTGTGCTACAAGAGTGACTAGTCCTGAAAATAAAATTGCAAGCAGAATCAACTATTGAAAATAGTTGGAATAAACTTAATAGGTGTTTTGGAGTCAAAATCATAAAAGGTTTAGCCTTAGAACTCCAAGATTTGCTCTGGGTAGGAAAAACAACTTCCGTGTTTAATTCTCGCGTTGGCAGGGTGACATTAGCATATTTTATAGGTTTGAGCGCACTTTTCACCCTCATCTATCCCTCGTCTCTTGTGCCTTGGTGCAAGGGGACAATAAGGACACAAAAGTGCGCCGCCCATTGAGAAGTTAAGTTGCGTCACTTAAAACTTGATAACTTGCTCCCTAGGCCACTTTACAACTCAAAATCATGACCCCTTGATCCCATGGCACACTTTTTCACTCTTGTTGTCCCTTATCCCTTGTCCCTTGGTGCAAGGGGATAGTGGGGACACAAAAGTGCGCCCCCCTTGTGGAAGAATGTTTTTCGTCACTTAAGTGACAACCCAGGTTGCTAGGAAAAGTTGCAAACTTGTGTTAAGATCAACTTGGCCCCTCATGAGAAACTCCACCCATGACGCATTTTTTTGAGCTTGTTGTCCCTTGTCCCTTTGTCCCAACAACCAAGGGGACAGTTGGGACACAAAAGTGTGTCCAAGCTCATGGAGTTAGCCCCCGGACACATGGAGGACCTCATCTCAGCTCTCGAGAGCCTGTTCTTAGCCCCTCCATCTCTCTCTCTTGCTCTCACATGGTGACACTTGTCACGATCTCATGCAAAGTGCAACTTAGTGTCCCCATTGTCCCCTCACCTCAACTGTCCCCTATTTTCATGGGTGTAACTCACCCTTTAACCCCTACTAACTCGAGTTAGGCCATGTTGGGTTAATGGTGAGTTAAATTGCTAAAAATAAAGAAGACTTGAAACACTCAAGCACTAAGTCATTTTTGAAAACTAGTTTCCCCAAAAAGCACCTCAACATGAAAATAGATGAAGTGTAACATGAAACTCTATTGAAACTCCATATTTTGCCTCCATGGAAGCCATTAAAACCAGCTCCGTGCTCTAGTTCTTGAAAATGGTCTTTTGCTCATTGCCGATGATTCCGTGGTCAAAAACCTTGAAACTTTGTCAAAGTGCTCCATTTGAAAACGCCTTTCACATGATCTATCACTTGGGGGCTGTCATGACATGATTTATTTTCTATTTGAGAAAGAATTTTCCAGCCATGAACTCCATTTTTGCCCAAAACAGTTAAAAATGTATTTGCATTTTTGTGGTGACTTAGTGAGCCAAATTGAGCTTTGATTTGAGCCATTTGTTGCATGATAAAGTGGAGAATTTTTGGAGATATGAAGGACTGAGTTTTCTCTTAGTATTCTGCCCTCTTTGACGAAAAGTTGCATTTTCCCGGTGATCCAACGAGCCAAATTGCCTGAAATTTGGAGCAAATGTTCTTCATAAAATCAGCTTCCATTTGAGCTATTTCTTGCATGATGAGGTGGAGTATTTTTGGAGATATGGAGGACTGAGTTTTCTCTTAGTATTCTGCCCTCTTCAATGAAGTTTTCACTTTCCCACTAATCTAGACAAGAGAATCATCTAAAATTTGGAGTAGAGCATCTCGGAATGAAAACGAAACTTTTGAGACCACTCTCATCTCATTCCGACATCCAAAAGACCACTTTCTAAAAATAGACATTTGAGGTAGGACTTACTAAAAATAGTAAGTGTTGGGATTTTGGTCAAATTGTTCACATCCATCCATCTCCGTCCATTTCACTAGCTTCCGTCATTATGAAGTTCAAATACTTGGGTTTTGAGCCAATTTCTGCATTAAACACCGAGTATCCCAATGTGGGTAACAATGACGTGACAAACATGAATCTGGAGGACCTAAAAACAAGGATGTTGAGAGCACCCCACGAAGCTATGAAGGAAAAGACATTCTCAAGTGATCAAGAGAGCTGTTGGGGTAGTGTTTCCCCATTGATATTCAAGATGAGTTGTCTTGATTCTCACTCCTTGGTGAGCAAGAGTATCCACAGGAAAAGAAGGTTGCACTCGCAATGGCTCAGTTCAACAAAGAGGTCAAGGGAAAGGATTTCATCCCTGGAGCATTTCCACAAAGTCCATTAAGAGCAAGCTCTTTGCTATCGAAGCTCCTTTGTCTCCGGATTGATCACTCTTCTCTTCTTCTCTCTCTTCTTCCCTTTCTCTACATTCTAATTCTTCATTAGGAATGTAATTTTTGGCTATTTTGTCTTATTCACTTAAGTGACCTTTGTATTTTGCATTGTAAAAGTTCCTTTTCATAAATAAGAAAAGAACTTATTTTTATTCCTACGGGAATATGAAAGGTCACAAGTGGTAGGAATGTGAAAAGTCACTTGAGGAGGAGAAGAAGAGACACTTTGTAAGCTATATATTGGGATGG
Organism: Taxus wallichiana var. yunnanensis; assembly: GCA_018340775.1. NCBI lineage: Eukaryota > Viridiplantae > Streptophyta > Pinopsida > Cupressales > Taxaceae > Taxus > Taxus wallichiana. Next base: position 505,241,820 of record CM031235.1, read on the forward strand.
CTTCTCCATTCCAAGGGGTTGATAGCTTTTGTTTTCCTACTACAAGCAAGAAGCTATTTCTTTTATTTTCTTGTCCGTGTTTTTCTACGTCCTATTTTCAAATTTACAAGCATTGTAATCTTGAACAACAAAAAAAAACTTTGTATCTTTGAGGAATAAATCAATTGAACTTTGTGTCTTTGATTTGTTAATCTTGTTATTGCTTACACAATTGTTTTCTTCCTATTGGATGTGGACCTACTTTGGTTAATGTCGGTGAAGTTTGCAAGTGCCTATTCACTACCTTAACCCTCTCTCCCTATATTCTTATCTCCCCTTCACCTCTCCCCAAGCAAATTCCTCCCTTGTATTCATTACAAGCAATTTGCTACAGGTTTAGTGGAGTATTCCTGTGTGATCCCGACCTAATAGCCACCACAAATTTTACTTTTCCCGCATTCATAAATGGGAGCCTCCCCATTCCTAAGAGGGACCTAGTCCCGTGACCGTTGGTGAAAACCACTAATTTGCCCTTGTGACAAATTATTTCGCGAATAGGTCCATCATATGAACTATCATGTGGGATATCATTCTCATGAAGTAGAATATGAATTCATGTTTTCTTTCTCTTGCTTGAATTAATTACACCAATAAAACATCAAGTGAATGTGTTCGGTAGTCCATTGACATATTGTTATAGTTTGTCTTGTCTACCATATGTACATTTCTTTTGTCGTTAGATTGATTGTTTTGACTTGGTGAAGCCATTAATGTATTTAAGTTATTGCTTGTTGCATCCAATTGAATTTGATTGTTGTCAATGAGATCGTTATGCAAGCCTTTGTTGAATGTCCTAGGAATCTACGATAGCTACAAAATGCACTAGGGTCATAAGATCTAGGCAAGGGTCTCGAAGGATCCAACACCCTTATTGGAGGAAAGGTAAAAATATTGCATTCACATAATTTTGTGAAGATTTTTGTGGGCACTCATTAAGCCTAGTAAATTGTCTATGCCCTCTTTGTTGAGTGAAGATGAGCTTATGAGATGGTTGCTCTATGATATTAAATCCATTTCTATGATCATTCTTGATTAGAGTTATATCATTATTGCTTCTTTTCTTAAAGTTTGAATTGTTTTTAAATGTAGAAGCTTGGGAGATTATGTAAGTACATTTGCAAATAAAAGCTTAATTTGACATTCTCTAACAAAAACATAAAGTTCCTCAAAAGTATTATAAGATTTGAACATAACCTTATTTTTAATAATTGATAGTAAAATATTAACAAATGTACATTGAATTTCACTATATATAGTGGTTGATAAGTCATCTTGGTAACCATAGTCTTATAGCAAAATATGCTCACTAATGGTTTCATTGAATTTTTGTTTGATTTGAGCTGATTCCACAAATGTAACCTTCGAATCAATATTGATTAGAAAATGAACCAAGAAATCATTCACTAGATTTGTAAAAGAATAAATATATTCATGTGGTAAAGTATCAAACCAATCAAGTGCATAATCCTTCAAGTTAATTGGAAATAGCTTAATTAGTCATCATGAGAAAAGTCTAAGTAGGAGGCATAAAAGTCCCTAACATGGTGTGATGGGTCTCCCTTTGCATTCATCAATTCAAATTTTTGCTCTACAAAGCCTATTGGATTAGAGTATTCAAGCACTTCATAAGCCAAGGGTTTAAGAGAATATCTAGGAAGGAAAGTGGGCTTTGTAATGGATCCTCGGGTTGATCCCATTGGTCGCTGTGTATTGTTAGCTCCAGATGAGCTACCATCACCATTTTGAACCCTAGGTTCAATGATCCTTTGGAGGGATAGGGCTAGAAAATCCATTGTATCCGCAAGTCTCTCTTGGCCGGCAATCAACTTGTCAACTTTGGCTTCTTGAGAGTTTTGACCCGCCATATTGTCTTCTTTCACTAAAACCCTAGGCCTTTGAAGATCCGGGCTTTGATACCATTGTAATCTCTTTTGGGGGACAATTAAAAATTAAAGAAATTAACTCAAACCTTCAGAATAAGCAAGTCTGATTTTTAAAACAACAGTTAATAACACTCTCAAACCCTAGCAACTAGGAGAGAGAGAGAGATCCACTATAGAAATACTCAAAAATAATGGGAAGTGATTCCTTGGATTGCCCTTGATTTTAGAAGCCATAAAATGTGATCAAATCATGAAACTTAGAATTCGAATTTATTATGACACAAAAACATCTGAAACTTGTAAATTCAATAACTCCCGAAATACAAGGAGTCTCCACAAAAATGAATACTCAAAACGATCATAAAAATACCAGCCATCAAATGAGACCAATATCATAAATTTCCAACCATGAAATGTTTGGAAAACTTATGTTAGTGCTCACGGTAATTAATGTTTTACTGTAATAATTAGAAAGTTAATTTGTTAGTAGAATATATTGTTATAATAACAGTATATTCTGTGGTTATTTAGCTGCACCCGTATTATTATAAACAGGTCTATTGCTACCTATGTTTTAGGAGGTTGTTCTGCCTACCTCCATGGCAATATAATAGCCATTGTATCTCGTGGAATAATACACAAAGAATACAGATTATTGTGTGCAAATTGCTCGTACCTTTGATTTGGTGTCAGAGCGAAGTTACTAATTGTGCAATATGATGTGTTAATTCATGAAGGGGCATCTTCAAATTTTGGTTGCTGCCCCAAGCTATGCAAGACATAATTGTGCTATAAATTTGTGTGCGTAGTTATATTCTTTCTCAGTTTTATTTTCTCTGTAATACAGAACACATCAGTGTAGTTTCTATCAGTGTCATATAGTATTGGCATTCAATATTGTGTGGGAAAAGTCTCTATTTTCACTAGATAATGAGCACACTCTGAGTTTTCTCTTGGCATATATATCAGCCTGGTTATACTGTGACCCATGTTTGAAAGTGATGTTGATGTTCTCTCCACTGAATTCTTTTGGATCCTGTCTTAAGGGTGCTAACAAATTTATATGAATGAATAGTTCAAGCCTGAATATGTCTTATGTGTAGATCGAATCACCATAGCGAGGCATTTGGTGATTAAGCTCATTCAGTCAGGCCGCTGGATTGTTATAATTGTTGATTTGGATCCCAGAATTACTTTGGACGAGGACGAGTAGAATGGAATCCTCGACCAGGTGTTGAAATCCTCAAACGTCGCCTTTCGGTGTAGTATTGGTTGTTTTAAACCACATTACATGAAATTTGAAGATCTTTCGACTACGACAAGATCCTCTTAAAGTGGTATTTGTCTGAGTATCCCCACATGCAGATCCGTCTATCTCTACAAGCGAGTCAAGTCTATGATATATAAAAGATACATGCACCGTAGTACGAATTTCTATCCCTGCAATATTTGTACAAGGCTTTGTCAAATCTGTGACATGCAATAATCTCGGGTGCACAAAAGTAATCTTTTGTTGTATGTATTTGTTGGGTAAAATACGTTCTTAGTTTTTTTAAGCATGGTTTACTAATAAGTCGATAGGCAATTGTGTCAATTTATTATGTGTCTTAGTGTCAAGTCGGTCACTCATAAGTTTTTATGAATTTTAAGTAGTCATCGTTTAAGAAGTCCTTTAAGTCTTTTAAGATTTTGTTGGTCGTGTCAATAATATATGTTTAATGCATTCGAGTTTAGGATTATTAATGTTGTTGTGTCATAAGTCAAGAAGTTATTCACAATTTTGTTATATATCTCTTAGTTGTCAAGCTTAATATAAAAGTCGTATCATTGGTCAAATTTTAGCGTAGTAAAAAAAAGAAGTTATTAGATAGTATTAGTCAAGACATCAAAGTGTTGTCATTGTTATGTTATTAGTTTTGTCATGTCCAAATACATCATTTATTGTAAAAGAGTCAAAGTCATATAGGTGATTTTAGGATTTTTAATAGTCATTTTGTAAGTTGTCATCATGAGTTAGAGTCAAAATATTGTCAAAATAAATAAAATTTGCCTCATGGATGCATTATGTCCAATATGTAAACTTGAGCTTCATTTTCACATTCTCGTGAGCTAGTAGTATGAGACTAGAGGATGGTGGCAAAACGAAGGTTGGAGGTCAATCAACGACCTCTCGTCAGTCGCCAACGATGGGGCCGCATGTTAGTTGTGGTGATATTTTTGTGGTGTGATTATTTACTTTCAATATGCTTTCTTGTGTGTTTTTTCAGAATTCCAGATTTGATTTGGAATGTTCTTGTTCGAATAAATGGAAATTTCACATTGAGGGGGAACATGATCCAATGTTCCATTTCAAGCTTATAGTTTGTGTGTATGAGTAATAAAATTCAATAGATTTTAAAATGTTATTCCCGTGCACGAGACAATGATGAGAGTTGATGATACTACTTTGCAACATCAATGTTGGCGTGGAAAACGACTAAGTCCTTGAAAACAAAGGATAGCGCGTGCGGAAGACATTATAGAAGAAAGGCGCATGAGGAAGCGCGCGAGGAGAATAGGGTTTTCGCGCTATATAGTCGGATATGAATGCGCATAGGAGACACACTGAACACTTAGCCAATTTTGGGATGCAGATCTAAATATAGATTTGGAGTGGCGACCAAGCAAGGTTTTGAAGATAAGATTAAAACATGAAGACTTGTGCTTCAAACAAGGTCTATTTTGGGATAAGGAGAAGACCAAGCGACATGCATAGTTCCAAGCTAATAATAGGATGTGAACTAAGAGTTAACTGTAGTAGATCTATTATTAGGAAAGCTTGCATGCTTTTGTAGTTAGCTTGTAGCGGCGCATGGCTATTCTTAGCATGTAGCCTATTTTGAGGATGCATAGGCGGTGAAGGGCAAGTCCCCACCCCTATATATATGTATGATCTGCATAGTTTAGGAGTATTACTTTTGTAATAGAGTTATGTTGTTGGTTTGTGTACGCGCATGACTCATGGTGACATTATTATGTATGTATGAAGCTTCTATGTTTTACAACAATTAATATAATGGATCTTTGTGGTTGGATATTGGTTGTTGATATAACTGAGCATGGATCTTGTATGGTAAATCTGATTATGGTTCTTGTTTAATTACCCATGCATAATAGTTGAGATCTAGATCTAGTTTATGTTATGCAATATACTTGATTATTTGTTATGGATATGGAATATTTGTATGATCATGCTAACTTCTTGAGCAAGCTGCCATAAAGAGGAACTGGTACCCTTGTGCGCTTCGGGTGAGCACTCAGGTTTTGCACTGGTGATGTGTCGCGCGCGCTTGGGCTGTTGTGGGTAAAATAAGACTACTGATTTGGCTCAGTTGCGGGACCTATTTTTCGGTTGGTATCTAGGATCTTGCACGATGAAGACGTACCGGTTGACTTTGGCTAGTATTTAAGAGTGGTTAGACAATTTAGAGGAAGAGTATGCTCACATATTTAGCACCGAACCTGATTTTGATGCATGCGCGTGGGTTGAACAAAATCTGTATCATGAGTTCTATGAGATGTTTTTCGCCTTTTTCCCCATAGAACTTTGTATGAGTGGCTAGTAGCTTATGCATCGAAGAGAAATTGGAGGTTTCGAACACTTGTTTGGATACAAGAAGAATTCCAGGCTTTGCGTGATGCTAATCGACTTAGACAACTTTGTTGGCATATGGATTTGCACGCTTGCAAATGACACGCAACAAGATGAGAATGAAGTCCCTTCTCAATGAAGGTGAAGCTGCCTTTATTGAAAACCAAAATTGTATTTATATTTGTACATTCAATATTATATGTGGGGGGGTTTTGGAACATCAATGGAAAGAAAAGTGAATGAGGGAGATGGAATGGAACGAAGGAAAGGAATGGATGGAAGGAACATGCAATATTTAGGTAAAAGCAGAGCCTAATATTGCATGGAGAAGAACAATAAATAATTAACACAAATAAAACAGAGTTTGCATCAGCTAAACGAGAATGAGTAAAAGGGAACACACGTGAGCAAGTAGATAATCAAAGTTTGATCACTATAAACTAGAACAACATATTAGTAGTGTTGACAATAAGATCCACGACAATTTTTGCATTTAAGATTCAAACACTAACATTTAATGAACATAAGAACATAAAATGCTATAATAGACAATGAATGGGATACAAAGTTCATATTTCATTAACTCCAAAATGTCTTCTCAAAAGAACACAGTTTCTTTCTTTGAAATAAAACTTGCACACAAAAGTATTTTCTTCTCCTCTCTCAAAGTCACCCTTACAAATGAGCCTCCAACTTCCTTTTATAACCCAAAAGTTGGTTACAAAGTAGTTAGGGTTTACATGCACATTAAATAGGGCATCTTAAGTGACTTTGACTTTTTCAACCAACTTTATTAAAAACAACTAAAAATAGAAATCACTTAAGTTATCCAAAGTTTGTCAAAAGTGAGTTTAACAATAACCCACTTAAAGTAACATTTTAACATATGACAAAAACCAGTGCCTTATCCATTGAAGTGGGGTCCGCCTATCTCAAATGTATGAGAAATGGACTCTCCGCTTTGTTAGATACTAGAAAAGCTATCTCCTCGTCCCATCAACGAAATTAGGATTTGTTGCCTTTGCCAATTGAAAGGATTTGAACCTTCCCAATGTTTCAAACATCTTTTCTTCCTCGGAGGTTCACTCGGTCGAAACACAAACTCACAAAACACCTGTAATGCCAAGATCCTACCTAGCATATCATTCAGATTGACCATCTTTGATTGAATATTCTCAAACAAGTTCTTTAATTTGATGCAACGTTCCATTGAAGCTAAAGATAAATTGATGGTGGGAGTATACATGTCTTTGAACAATTGTGAAAATTGCTCCTCCACATGTTTTGATGAATACCTTTGATTTTGCTCATTTACAAGATCACAAGGGATCTCAACTATGAACTCTTGAATCAAGGTGAGTGAAGTGAAGGCTTCATTGCATACACTCTCATAATGGATCATAGAATCCTCGAGAAGTGTCTTTCTTGATTTGAGATGTAGACACAAAAGAAAGCGCGTCCCTCAATATTCGAATTCGAGAATCCCTTCAATGGCTAAAGTTGAAGATTCCATACTTGTCATCTCCTGTAGACTAGGCAATATCTCATCCAAATTTGATATGTTAGAAACAAAAGTTTCCTTGAAAGAAAGAATTGGATCAAGATATGCACTAATATCTTCATGGAGCTTAACGACTATTTTGATCGTCTTTTTACCAAAAACAAGAATCTCTGAAAGCCAAGATTTAGTGACATGGCCCAATGTGTTTATTTCTTTTGACAAATTGAGAGTTTCTTCATCAGGGGCAGCCACTGCATCGGGCGAGAAAGTGGATGATATGGGATTTATCGGATGTTGAACATAAACCGCCATTGATTCTTTTCGGCCTTGGTGAGAGTTCGAGATTTATATTTCTCAAGCCTTTTTATCATGATATCCATTGAATCTCGGGCCATCGCTATATCACTTTCCAATGTAGACTTGCCAAGTCCAAGTCTGGAAACTTCATAATCAACAAATGTCATGGTATCACGTTCCTTGTCAACTTGTGGGATGGCAAGACCCACAAATCTGTTTCCGTCATCATCCACCATTATTTGCGAGAACACTTGAAGCTTCTAAGGAATGACTTCATTCGAAAGCTTGAAAAGTGCATCAAAGTCAATATCAATTGGTTTGACAACCCTCTTCCTTTTCTTGATCTCACAATCAATCCAAAAAGGAGTATCCTTCACCACTTCCGCATATAGAACCCTGGAGTTCAAAACAACATTCCCATTGTTCCCAACATTATTAGGTTCTACAAGAATCCTTTCCACGACCTCAATCTCTGGAGAAATAACCTCGATATCGACCTCTTAAACATCAAGGAGACTTTGAGAAATCTCTTCGTGAACTATAGGTTCAGAAGTGTTCAATATCTGGACTACTTGCATTTGAGTGAACTCTTGTGCAGGCACAACCGAGATCGTTTGTTATGAGCTTTTGCTAACTATCAATGTTGGCTAGATTTTCTGCATAGCACAAAACCTAGGCGATCATGAGATAAATCTTCCTCATTTAACCGGTGAGGCTCCCGTGTCAGATTTGTCAATTTAAGTATGCTAATATCTAAATGGGGTTTTATTTTAACTATTCAGTTCATGAACCATAGCTGAACAATTCTGCAGCAAGTAAGCAGCTGTTTAAAGAAAGGAAAAGCTATAGAAGAATGTAATTACATAAACACATAGAAGAAATGGGGAAGATGTGCATCCCAATCAGTAGATGGCAGAGCTGATTGCATGCACATAGAAGAATCAAATAGATATAAACACAGAATTCTAAAACAAAGGCAGCTCTAGATCCAGATCTAAAATAACACAAAGTTTATTAAGAGATCTAAGATTAAAAGCAAGAAACATAGTACACCGTGACACAAAGTTCTTCGGAAACCTGCTCCTTTGTATTCCTTTGCTCCAAGTGGCTCTCAGGGGTTCAACACAAAGTCTAGAACACAATATTGCTGCTTACAAATTCCCATTGCAGCTTAAATCCTTTGTTTTCCAAAAATGCGCCCAACCCTGCAGGGGCTTTTCTAGTGCACGACTTTGCTTTTTCCCAGTGATCCAGACCTCCGATGGTGACTTCCTCTGGGCATAATGTGCGTATATGTTCTCCAGCTGCTCCAGGCCAAAAATTGGGCTTACCCGGCAAAGGAATTGTTCTACAGAAATTTCACAGAAAACGAAACGGGACAACACAAAAACACGAAAAATTGCCAAAAGTTACAAATAAATCCCAGAACTTATTCTTTGTTAAAACCCTTCTGGTACATAGGAATAATGACATGTTCAATCATAACAGAGTTAAAACAGAGCGCAAATAGCCTCAAACGGGGCTCAAAATAATTAAATATAAATTTCCCGCAGACAAATCTCGACGATAAAATATAACAATTTTGGGCATCTGGGTATTTGGAAAAAAAGGCTAAATTGGCTCTTTAGGAATATCCTGACATGATACAAGAACTTTCAGGCAATAAAAACACAAAACGACCCATTATTTTAAAAGTATGATTTTTTTTTTGGATAGGATAGTTGCAGATTTCAGGATGAAATCAGGTGACACCGATCGGCTCGTCTGTGGACATCTTTTCTCGACGAGAATGACAAAGGAAAAGATGAGATCCTAGCATCTCTGGTTTCGTATCTTGTCTTTTGGGCACGGGGTCAGGCAAACAAACACAACACAAAAATAAAAACAAAACAAGAAAAAACAAACAAAGTTTTATTTATGTACATACAGGTTTTACCCTGCTTCTCATGTTCGGAACAGCTTCAAGTGTTGCCCATTGAAAGGCAACGACAATTCAACTCCATTTTGATGAGCAAGAATGAAGCTATCTACTCCAACGATCCTCTTAATCACAAAAGGCCCTTTCCATAGTGAATTGAATTTTCCATGCATGCCTTTTGCTTCTCTTCTTTTGTCCCATAAAAGGACCCAATCATTGACTTCAAACTTTCTTTCCCTGGCTTTTTGTCAAAGATGACTTTCACCTTCCTTTGATGCTCTGTCAACCTATCTGCAACTTGAGTTTGTACTTCTCTCAATTCAGTCAGGTACATAATTCTTTTATCAATAGCATCCGTGAATGTGGAATCCTCCAGGGCCTTAGAAAGTTGTAGGCGCGGCGATTCAGGTAAGAGGCAACTCCGTATCTCTACCATATAACAACGGAAATGGGGACTTGCTATCGCTCTTTTTGGTATGATTCTATCGGCCCATAATGCATCAAACAACTTTTTATGCCAAGTCCTTTGATTTTTCGTTACTAGCTTATGCACGATAGTTACCAAGTTTTTATTACTAGATTCAGCTTGGCCATTCCCTTGTGGATAGTAGTTTGAGGAATGAACCAGCTGGATCCCATAAGTGTAGCAGAATTCCACCAGCTCCTCAGAAGAAAGATTCGGAGCGTTGTCTGCTACAATTTTGCTGGGCACGCCAAACCTGACAATAATATTTTCTTTTATAAAATTACACACCTCGGCGGAAGTGGCATTCTTCACAGGAATAGCTTCTACCCACTTACTGAAATAATCAGTAGCTGTTAGAATGTAATGGTGACCGGCACTGGAAGCCGGGTTAAGCATACCAATAAAATCCATTCCCCACTGTTGGAAAGGTTCTTCAATCACAATGGGTTTTAGAGGTAATGCAGGCAATTTCACACGCCCAACAAAATGTTGGCATGCTTGGCACTTAGCTACCCAATCTGCAGTATCTTGAAAAAGGGTGGGCCAGTAATACCTTGCTCTGAGGATCTTGTGTGCAGTGACTCGGGCTGAGAAATGACCACCGCAAGCCATGTCATGAAACTGTTGTAGTAGCTGATCCTGTTGAGCTTTATCCACGCATCTGAGAAATACACCATCAATTCCCCTCTTGTACAAACCATTATCCCAAAGAACAAAATCTTTGGATTTTAGTTTGATAGTTCGCTTCTCTTTTCTGGAAAGTTGATTTGGGCATTCTCCATACGTCAGAAAGTAAGCAATGTTACTGTACCACTCCTCTACCAGATCTATAAAAAGTACTGCAGGAAAATCTTCATCTATCTCCCCTTGATCCACTTTTGGCACTGATGTTTTCATCTCCGTCATTAGTTCACATAGACCTCTTCCTCGAACCAGCTTTGTTGGTTTAATATCCAGGTCATATTCTTGAACCTTTGTCACCCATGTGCCTCTCAACAATCCTAACTCTTGCTGAGTAAGGATAGATTTAACTGCAGTATCTGGAACCAAAACCACAGTGTGCGAGGAAAGAATATAATACCTGAATGCTTTGCATGCCTTCACCACTGCATATGCGTGCTTTTCCATGGGAGTGTATTTCAACTCATAGGCTTTAAGGGGCGTGCTCATGAAAGCAATAGGAGCTTCTGCGTCCTCTTGATTTTTCTGCATCAGTATTGCTGACATGGTGTGTTCGGAGGAATAACAGTAAAGAATAAATTCTTTACTGAAGTCGGGTGAAACCAAGACTGGAGCTTTCGACAGGGCCTCTTTAATTTTCTCGAAAGCTTCCTTCCCTTCGCTGCTCCATTTAAAATCTTGTGTCTTCTTCATCATATTCGAAATATGACGGGTTAGCTCAGCAAAGTCAGGAATGAATCTCCTGAGAAAATTAACTTTTCCAAAGAAAGAGTGAACTCCTTTTTTGGATGTGGGCAAAGGCAATGTCTGAATGGATCTGACGTGTTCTGGATCTATCTTTGTTCCTTCTTTAGAAACAATGTGCCCTAGCAGCTTTCCTTCGGTTACGACAAAGATAGATTTCTTGGGATTCAAAGAAATACCATGCTTGCGGCACTGTATGAAAACCTCTTCCAAGTTTGAAATGTGTGCGCTTCTATCTTTGGAAAAGACTGTCAGATCATCTAGGTACACCACTATGCTTATATCCTTGAGATGAGTAAAAGCTAAATCCATAGCTCTTTGAAATGTAGCACCAGCATTAATCAGGCCGAACGGCATTTTCTAGTAAGCGAAGGTTCCCCAAGGTGTGATGAACGCCGTTTTGTATTGATCTTCCTCGGCCACCTTGACTTGATTATAGCCTGAAAAGCCATCAAGCATGGAAAGCATCTTAGATCCAGTGACCACCTGCAGAGTGTGATCCATGATGGGGATGGGGTAGTTATCTTTTAAAGAAGCTTGATTAAGGTTGCGGAAATCCACGCACAACCTAATTTTGCCACTCTTCTTCCTCACAGGAACTATGTTGGCCAACCATTCGAATGATGTATGGGATAGATAATCTTTGCGTCTAACAACTTCTGGATTTCTGCAAAGATGGTTCCCGAAATGGTAGGGTTGTGCCGCCGCAGCTTCTGCTTGAAAGGCTTCTGTTTGTGTTTAAGTGGGATGCAGTGTTGAACTTTCGCAAGCTAATATGTTTTTAGATCCTGGTAAGACTAGGCAAAAACATCCATATATTTCTTAAGAAGCTTAGTGAAAGCTTATCTTTCGGCCTCTGAACAACACTTACCTAGATTTACTAATTTGGGATCATTGCTGGCTCCCAAATTTAGTAATTGTGTGTCGGAGGAACAACCTTCCCCACTTTCTTAATTTTTCTTAAGCATCTGATCATGCTTATCAAACATTTCCTCAAGAGATACCAAGCCTTTGGGAATTTTATTTCCCTTTAGCTTTGGATAATCTCTTGACTTTCGAGACGTCCGTGATCTGTTTCTCCCACAGTAGTTTGCCTAGGAGGTGAATTGCTTCCCTCATAGTAGATTTCTTCAAAATTGTCCTTTTGGAGAAACGCAACAATCTGCTTGTCATTGTTGAAAACTTGCCATTGCTGGACGTTGTCAAGAGAACCTTTGGGCTGAAGACCATCTCCACCTTGTAGTCTCCCTGTCTAAAGAATGCGGGAGGCTGATCTGGATTCAACAAGGCTACAGTTCACACTGCAAGTGAATCAGCTCTTGAATTTTGTTCTCTCGAGAATGTAAGATACCGAGAAAGCTGAAAAATCTAGGATAGCAGAGCTGATCTCTATAGTGCCGCAGTTTGTCTTTTTTGACTTGGTAGAGACCTCTTATCTGCTTAACGATTAGCTCAACATCTCCCTTTTCATGTAATAGTTTGATTCCCATTGTTCTTGCCTGCTCCATGCCTAACAACAATGCTTCATACTCAGTTTGTATTGTTAGTATTTTTGAACATCAATTTGAAGGAGTGTGCATGCACCTTCCCTTCAGGAGAGATAAGAACAACGCTGCGCTTGATCCAAATGAACAACAACTGCCATCAAATTCCAGAGACCAAACCTTGTTGTCAAGTTGATGCGGCTCTTGAATCATAGGTTGAATTTCTTCTTTATCCATTTCTAGATAATAGACTCCGTGATCAGATTCTTGAAACAAGATCTGAGATCTAGGATCCTCAGACTTTGATACTGTGTACTTGGATTTCTTCTCAGGTTCTAGCTTCTAATTTACTCCTTTGATTGGTATGTGCGCACAAGACCAATCCATCTTGACTTCTCCACCCAGCTCTTTGCAGAAATTTCTACTCAATAACATGCCATAAGAGACTGGAATGTCTGCTACAAGGATAGTCATTTTCAGTCTTTTGTCTGGAAAAGAAGCAAGCACTGCCTGCGCATCTTTGATTTGCCCCACAAGAGGAACTTGCCTTTCCATTGAATAACATCTTCCGATGGTTTTTGTCAATGTGAGACCCAAGGCATCAACAACTTTGGCAGGCATGACATTATCAGAAGCTCCAGAGTCCAAAATGCAATTGCTTAGTTTGTATCCGTTGATAAGCAATGACACATAAAATGGCTCAATCCTTTCTGATGTAACAGGAGAAGAGGTAGAAGGAGAAGAACATGCAGCCGTATTATTTGGATTTGACAAGATACCCCGTGAAGTATTATTTGTTGGGCTGGGACCATTACTTTGCACATATTTGACCAATCTATTCAGCTGATCAGGAAATGCCCTCAAATACTCAGCTTCTGACATTTGGACCTTGTTCCTCTTGATGTGATCAATTATGTCGAAAGCTTGACTTGCTTCAGCAGGATGTGCGTTGGCTCTTTGCTGCGAATTGAAAGAATTTGAATATTTATCCTTGGGTGCTAATGAAGAAGGAAGAGTGCTACCTCTTTTCAAGATAGTAACATCCGGGCCAGGATCTTCTCTTTCTCTTCGGCCGCTTGTGGATGCTTCGGCATTTTGGCGCGTCTGAGACCTTGTAAACACCGCAAAAGTGTGACCATCAGAATCTTCAAAAGATTCATAATAGCCATCGTCAGATTCGTAGTCCAGGTAACCAATATTGGAGTCACTAGCGGGATCTATAAAGTCTTCATCATCGAATGATTCATCAATGCCGAGATCCTCTTCATTAGTTTCCAAGTTATTCCTTGGAGCAGCTTCTATTGCCAACCGTTGTGGTGCAGCAACAAGTTTGTTTCGGTTTTGATTTTGGTTTTGACCATTGAAGGTCCAGGTAGGAGCTAATCTTGAGGGGTTGGATTCCCTGCTTGAGAGATCTGCTTCTTGATCTGCAGCATGTCATTAGCCAGTCTTTGCAACAAAGGATCGAAGTACTTGAAGAAGCACCATAACCTTTGTGAGATGGTTGTATGAGTTTCTAGCTATGATCAAGTCGTCCTCAACTTCCACGGCGACATTTTGTGCTTCAGGCAGATTTACTGGTTTTGCCCTTCTCAGCTGATATCCAACTTCGGGCAATAGAGCGTTTATAAAAAACGTCTTTTGGTTTTCGTCGCTCAATGCGGCAGAAGTGGGGATTTTATATAAAATCCTCTGGAACCTTGCAATAAAGTTCCACATGTTCTCGCTTGGCTCTTTCTTCACCTGCGTAAGTTGGGTGATCAACGTGCTAGTGTCCTATGCAGGTTTGAATATTTTCAAAAATTGCTCAGGCATAGTCGCCCAGTTGGTTATGGTGCCAGGAGCTAGCCGATAGAACCATTCTCCAGCCAAGTCGTGCAGAGTCTCAATGAAGAGTCTGACTGAGACATCTTCATGTTCTACTGCAAGCACACCACAAGATATAAAGAAGGCCGCCAAATGGTCATCCGGGTTTTGCTTTCCATCTCCAAAGAATTTTGGAAAATTCTTTGTGGATCCCTTTGGCAGATCGTGCATAGGTGGAGTCAGGTTCAAAGGCCCAAAATCGCTCCCCATGGGATAGGTACTATCTGGTTCTGATTCTGATTCTGCATGATGAATGGGGCACGTCTCCTCCTTGTGTAGACTTGATGGATAATTCCAGCTGCCGGATTATGTTGAAGACGATCCGGATCTGGATGGGTGTGCACTCTCCTTCCTGGTGAGAGACTAGATCTGTGGCTTCTAACTTGAGGAGGATGATTGAAATTGAATTGCTCCTGCAGTCGGAAGAAATGATCAATCCTTCCTTGCGCCTTCACGGATCGGGTGAATGGACGTTTAGCTAGGTTGAGATTTGTGTGGAAAACACTTCAATCTTCAATAGATAAGCTTTGATCTGCAAAGATAGTTGTTCCCTAGCGGAGTCGCCAAAAACTGTTGGCTAGATTTTTGCATAGCACAAAACCTAGGCGAAATGAGATAAATATCCCTCATTTAACCAAAGTGAGGCTCCCGTGTCGATTTGTCAATTTAAGTATGCTAATATCTAAATGAGGTTTTACTTTAACTATTCAGGTTCATGAACCATTTCTCAAAGCAAGTAAGCAATTGTTTAAAGAAAGGAAAAGTTATAGAAGAAGGTAATTACATAAACACATAGAAGAAATGGGGAAGATGTGCATCCCAATCAGTAGATGGCAGAGCTGATTGCATGCACATAGAAGAATCCAATAGATATAAACACAGAATTCTAAAACAAAGGCAGCTCTAGATCCAGATCTAAAATAACACAAAGTTTATTAAGAGATCTAAGATTAAAAGCAAGAAACATAGTACACCGTGACACAAAGTTCTCTGAAACCTGCTCCTTTGTATTCCTTTGCTCCAAGTGGCTCTCAGGGGTTCAACACAAAGTCTAGAACACAAGATTGCTACTTACAAATTCCCATTGCAGCTTAAATCCTTTGTTTTCCAAAAATGCGCCCAACCCCGCAGGGGCTTTTCTGTGCACGACTTTACTTTTTCCCAGTGATCCACACCTCCGATGGTGACTTCCTTCGGGCATAATGTGCGTATATGTTCTCCAGCTGCTCCAGGCCAAGAATCGGGCTTACCCGGAAAGGAATTGTTCTAGAGAAATTTCACAGAAAACGAAACGGACAACACAAAAACACGAAAAATTGCCAAAAGTTACAAATAAATCCCAGAACTTATTCTTTGTTAAAACCCTTCTGGTACATAGGAATAATGACATGTTCGATCATAACAGAGTTAAAACAGAGCGCAAATAGCCTCAAATGGGGCTCAAAATAATTAAATACAAATTTCCCGCAGACAAATCCCGATGATAGAATATAACAATTTTGGGCATCTGGGTATTTGGCAAAAAAGGCTGAAATGGCTTTTTAGGAATATCCTGACATGATACAAGAACTTTCAGGCAATAAAAACACAAAATGACCCATTATTTTAAAAGTACGAATTTTTTTTTTGGATAGGGTAGTCGCATATTTCGAATGATATTTCGGTGCCACCAATCAACAATGTGAGGAGAAGAATCTCTACTTCAAGTGGAAATTCTTGATACACACTCTCTTTGTTCACTAGGGCTAGGACACTTAGATGTTTCACCTTACGACACCTTCTTTGGTGAAGTGGATTTTGGCAACCGCTCCTTTCTTGCTTGATGCGTATGGCTAGATGGCACAGAGGTTGATTGAGAAGAAGCTTTGGTCGATGAAGTTTTCCTCGAGTTCGCAACTTTTGTAATCCTGAGGTATGATCTTGGATTGATGGTAACTTTGCAAGTTCTCTTTCATACCAGGATATGCTTCTTTCGAGGATCGGTTGATTCTTGTTATCAAGAGAAAATTCATCTCTTTTGGTCCAATCAATTCGGGGTAACGAGTAAAGGCAACGACATCATATGAGGGATCAATAACATCTTCATCATCATCCACCAATGAATCTGGAGGATTCCTGATGCAAAAGGCCTTGATCTGAGCAAGGGTTAGGCGGGAAAACTCTCGCCTTCTCACTTCATGTTCATCTGAACAGGCAGCCCAGAAATCTTCCATGGTAGGATTGTGTTGATACTTTGCCCCAAGAATCTTTTGCATATATCTGTTGATATCAAACTGGAATCTCTTCACATATGGATGAATAGTGATGAGGGCAAACTCTTTCTCCATGCGTTGTGCACTGAAGAGATTTGGACATTGGTATTCCCCAATTTGGATTGGGAAATGATTTCCTGAATGATGTTTGTCACTGAAAAGACATTGAACTTGGAATAGTTGTTGCGCAAGCTCCATTAATGCCCAAATTTCACTTACGTAGTTAGGAAGCTTCCATGGATTACCCGCAAATCCGCTCACGCGAATGTAGGAAAAGGATGGAAATTGAATAAACCATGTTTCCCACTGGGAAATGACATCCATGGCCTCTTTAGAGAATATTTCCTCTGTATTCCGATTCAAGTTTCGAATCACGCGGAAGGTGAATGCATCGTTAACTCTCCTGAAATGATGAGAGCTATTTTTGAAACTTAATTGTGGATAATAATGAAAGACATTATTTGATGGACCCATGACTCCTTTCGTTTCTAGCCCCGAAAATAGCTTTCTTCTAGCCACTGTATAAGTCAGGTATGATGTCATGTAGAAACATCTAGTCATCTTCACTTCGATCAATTGTTTGTGAAGAGTATCATTGATGATGGTGGCCCAATCCACAAACTCTCTTTTGGCAAGGATGATACAAATAAACTGATACATCCATGGGTGGAAAATCTTGGCAGAGGGTAGATTGAAGACTCGACTCAAGAGAGTGATCATGTCCTCGGTTTCCTCCACAAACTCAATGTGGTACAGTTCCTTAGGAAGCCAGTCGACACGAGGCCTCTTGGTCACTAACCAGTTGTTATTAACCATCTTGCTCCACTTGAGGGGTTCTTCATCCCAAAAATCTTGTGCTGACTTTCGAGTGATGTCAACATTCTCAGGGACGTCAGGTATGCTGAGTAATTCCTCAATATGCTCTGGCATGGTTAAGAGGAAAGATTCACGATTATCTTTATAAACTCCTCGTCTCTCGAGATCATAATGCTCTGCGCAGGCAATAACCAGCTCCAGGCATTGCACCGAGACTGGAAATGCCGCTGCTTTGGGTAGATCGCTATGGTTGAGCCTATTCGAGAATATGGTTTTGCCTTCAACTTTCACCCGATCACAAAATTGTTGCACGTTGATGTGGCCAAGATTTGTATCGGTGATATTGTCATATGCATACTTGATGGAACTGGGAGGGATGATTCCTTGGAATTCGTACTTGAGCACGGATTTATTTGATTTCTCCATTGGCTTCCTCAATTTTCCTGCAGATTTATTGGATTTTTCGGCCATTATGAATTTTACAGAAAAATGACTCAGGCTCGCAAAACAATGTAAACGGTGTTGGGTCTTAGTCTCCGAACCACCGTTTACACAAGAAAAATATGGCTCGTTTAATTTATAATTATTATTATTATTTTAAAAATAATAATAATAATTATTGATCCCGAATTACAATTTTTTTAAAACAAACCAATACAAAAAAATATCGAGACTAAGCTTGCCAAATTGGGCAACAATAATATATATATATATTTTAAAAAGTCTCCCGATCGCTTTGGCTTTGCGTAGAATCAACTTTTTTGTTTTAATTCACTATTTCTTCATACTGCTGGCGTTTTAATGTGTAATATTATTGAATAGCACAAATAGCCTGGAGAGCTCTTGGTTTATGCAAATGCGTGAATTATTTTGCCTGAATACTTCCGTGTTGAACATCTGCCTCAGCAATGCGTGGTGTGCATGGAAAAAATTCCTTGCTGGAGCGTGGCTTTTCCTTCTCTCGCTGAAATGTGGATCGTTCAAAATGATTTATTTCCTGAATTTTTATTCTTTTTCCTTCCTATACGCTGGATTTCTATCAAAATGTGTTGAATTTCTCCTTCAAAAATGCGTGGGATTCTCCTTGTGCATGGGACGTGATCTCTTTCCTTAATCGGGCATTGGATTTGTTTCTAAGACTAATGCATTAAAACCTCAATTCCTCTAAAACAATGTGTGTGGGCTATTTATTTGGCAAGTGAATGGATTTATACCTTTGTTCTTACCAATGCGCGGTGGGTTGCCAGAACCTCGCTTGTGATTGCGTTGAAAATTGTTATTTGTCTTCTATTTATTTTATTTTATTTGTTCGACAGCTGTGGACTGTTATTTCTCTTGTGTGCGTGGATCCTTCTTTGGCTTTGGCAATTTTGTTGTTGCTCCGTTGAAGATATGTGTGGAAGCTTTTTTTTTTTGTGGTGTGAAAGATCCTCCTTGGCCACGTGGGTCTTCTTTGCCAAAACATGTGTTGAAATTCCCTTTCTTTGGCTGCGTGGGTTCCTTCTCTAGCAAGACGTGGGCTCCTCTTCAACCTCCATGGAAATGCGTGGAAATCTACAAATTCTTGATTGTTTTGGCAAAATGCGTGGACTTTTAAATTGCGTGGGAGTGTCTTGTTTGTTATGGCTGCGTGAAAACTGCTATTTGTAATGTCCCCATTTCTGAAGACCCTTAGCCTATACGTCCCCGTGGGCTTCGGGATGTGCAAGGGGAACATTTTTATTAAATAATTAAATATTATTGCCTGGAGCAATAATTATTTAATTATTTAATTATAAAAGTTATTTAATTTAATTCCCAAAATAAATAAAATTAAATGGGGAATTAATTAAATAAAAAGTTAGGTGGCTTTCATTGATAAAATCACCCTTTGCAAAGGGGATGCCACACCTAGGGAAAACAAACTGCCTTTATTTAATATTTTCCCTCTCCTAGGGTTTTCGAATTTTGTGCCTCCTTACTTATAAAAGGAGTGCTAGGGTCATTATTATGATTATGTTACGATGAACTTATTTAGATACTCCATGCTTAGAGTTGGGATGCATGCCCATTGATGCTTTCTCTCTCTCTTGTGTGGGAGGTTGTTTTAAGCTGGTTATTGAGAATCAAATGAAGTGATTAATTGCTAGATCCATGTTTTTGGCTTTAGCAAGTATTTGATTGAATTTGTAAGTGGAAATCTGCCCTTTTACTGTAGCGACGTCACTGTAGCAGCTGGTTTGTGGATACTTTTGCAAGTCGATTTGTTGGTGTTCTCTTTCTCTAAGCTTTGGCGATTCGTCATTAATGTTGTGAGCTGTTTGCATACCATTTATTGTATGAAGTCGACTGGCTGAGTGTGTGTTTCTGTCTTCTAATTACAGCGAATTGATTGGGCTGATTTGGTATTAGATTTATGTGCTTAGAAATCTGGATCTGATCTAATTTGACTGCTGTTCCTTGCCAGCGATCTCACCTAGAGAATTATATTTGTTAATTAATGGGTCTATCTCCCTTCCTAACAACGACTTAGTTGGAGTGAATATTGAATATTTTAATGCATGTTTGGAAGCCTGTATGCCCAGCGAATTGATTGATTTTAATTTACTAGCTACAGCGACTATTTGGAGTATTATGGTCTGGTTTGGGAGTGTGAAGAGAGCTGTTGTTCTGCCCTAAAATCAGCGATCTGAGTGGGGTTGTCTGGGATCTAGTATTGATTACTTTTGGCATTAATTTCCATGCATATTGAGTAACTCTAATTGCCTGAGTGTAGCATCTGGAATTATTACATGATTCAATAATGGTTTGAAGTCAACTGGCAGCGATCTACATGGTAGCATGTTAGATAATATATTTGGATGTATGGACTGGGATCGGTTAGGGTTTGGCATGTGTTTTGGAGGTTCTACATGTTTCATTACAGCCGAATCATGCTTGTTTGAGTAGATCAATAGTAATGGGGTTGATTTCATACAAGTTTGAATCTGATTTGTGAAGATCTCTGAGTTTATTTGCCTCAGCCGAGAATTGCCAATTTGTGCTATTTCGTTGAAGCCATTAAACCCCTTCCTTGGGTTTATTGAGTCATCTAATTGAATGCACAAGCTGGGTTTAATTAACTACAGCAGTGTTCCAATCAATTTTGAGTGACATATTGTTTGTTGATTGTCTGTGGGAATGCATGAAAATCTACAAATTCTTGATTGTTTTGGCAAAATGCGTGGGCTTTTAAAATGCGTGGGAGTGTCTTCTTTGCTATGGCTGCGTGAAAACTGCTATTTCTCCTCACGTGCATGCACTATGGCCAAGGTAAATGTGTATGGATTTGAATGCCTCTATTTGACCAATGCGTGATGAATCATTTTGCTTTGCCTTGGCGTGAGAATTCTCCTTTCAACGTGAATGGAATGGTTTAGCAATAACGTGGGCAAATTGATTGATTGAGTTGAATCTGGAAAACTCTTGCATTGAAATCTCCTTTACTTCTGGTGTATTGCCTGAGGGATGTGATAAAAATATTTCTCGGAAACGCTTCTACAAAGGAAATAAGAAGTTAGAAATATTGAAAGCTTCAAAGCTTCTTCGCATGACTTTTTCCAACGAGTTTGATGGAGAAATGGTTATGAGGATTAAAAAAGCTTCTGTAACCATTTCTTATTTCCGTTGAATAACCAATTTTCCCTTTCTTCGGTAGTGGGCATTAATTGCCATGGAAAGATGGGAAAAAACTTGGTCGTTTGCCAGTTGCAATGGCAAAGCAGGTTGACAATTCCCATTTATTTCCCCATGTGGGAAATTGGGAGATCTTTTGCCAGTTTGCCATCTGGTCGGGTTGGTAGTCAGCAGGAGAAATTCCACAAGCGAGGAAAAAGAAAAATTTGTCGGAAAGGGGAAATCCGGGTGTGGAAAGCCAATTTGGCATCCCCAACAATTGGAAGCGGAATTTTATTTTCCCGGCAATAAAGAAGAACTTGTTGATTGATTTTTTAATAAATATTAAATTAATATTTATTTAATTAAAAACCCCAAAAATTAATAAAATTAATTTTATTAAATAAAAGGGTAATAAATAAATAAATTAATTATTAACGCAGTTTGCGACCTAGCGGGAGGAGTTCTCACCCGAAATGAGTGAAACGAAGACCAAAATGATCACGAGAACAAGACGATCGTGGCGAGGGTGATAAATCATGTGAAAGAACACTTAGAATTTTTTTTTGAAATTTTTACGTTTATTAATTTTGCGAAGTCAAAATTAGTTGATAATAGACACGCGCTGTAGATCATTGGTGGAGTGGTGTTCTGAATAGTTATATTTTGGAGTACGTAGTTTCTACTTATTCGTGTCCAGAGGTTGTTGAGTTCCAATTCTTGTGCAAACCCATAAGATTTTATTTGCGCGTTAGTCCTTTAGCGATTAAGATCTTGATTGTGACCCTGGATTTGGAACAGCGTCCTATGGCTAGCTAAACCTTACCACGCGTAGGGGTAGGAACAGGTGTGGAAAAAAATGGCAGACCTAGCGGCAGAAAGGTAGAGAGAAGAAAGGTGGCTTAAGTTTAATGAGGTGTGCGAGAGGGATTTGGAGAAGCAACGTGAAGTTGTGGAACGAATGGCATTGTGGAGAGAGATGGCTCGTGAAGGATTTGGAGCTCACCCAGAGGACGCGGAGCCGGAGCATCTGGAACTCCCCCATTTGGGCAAGAATGACAGAGAACCCTCATCAACCTCGGATGAGAGCGCCGGTAGAAATTGCAAGGACTGCGGGCGCGTATTTAATCCCTCCTGACGACCTAGGCCTTGCGCTTGGTTTTCTAGTTTCTGTGACAACCGCCGCAGTAGGCTAGTGTGGGCGAGAGAGTACCAACAAATAGATTTAATTTGCAATCAAGTTCAGGAGTTAATCAGGTAGCTTATTCATCTATGGTGGCGCAATCGTCTTCTCAAGCGTTATTTGGAGGACCGGTTGGAGACATATTTTCGGCGTGTCATTAGCACGACAAAAGTGGGCACGTAGAACGTTGGCATTATGTATGAAAGTAGTACAACTTCGTAGACTATGGGAGTTTAGTTTAACAAGCGCAATCATTCTGGGACCCAAGGAAGTGCATCCTTTGGTCCGCTGCTGCCACAGAGGAGGATCAGGTGGCTCAAGATCTAGCGGATTTGGTGGTTCTGGAGGTAGAGGAAACATAGGAGGTAATACAGGTTCTGGATCTGGTGGGCACGGTCTGCACCAACCCCAACAAGTCTATTTAGAGATGTCTCTTCGTCTCCCATAATACAAAGGAATTAAAGATGCAACTGAGCATGTGCATATGTGTGAAATACTATGGCATGCGAAAGGTATTACAGCTCCAAAACGTAAGGCAAGCCAGTTTGCAACTACTTTGCAAGGGCGCGCGCATAGTTGGTACATGAAATATGATCCAAACTAGACTTGTGTAGACTATACCAGCGTTGTGTGATGCTTTCTTGGTAGAGTTCCACATACCTGAGTTTGAGTAGAAGAGCATCAACGCTGTTGAAGGACATCAAACAGGGCATGGCTGAGAGTGTAAGGGAGTATGATGCTCGCTTTAAAACTTTATTATCGAAGTTGTCTTATGACATCCACCCAAGTCAACATGCTCAATGGTTCGTTGGAGGTCTGATCACACCTTTCAAAAGGGCGCTCTCACATAAGACATTTACAGACCCGCGTGAGGCTTTTAAAGTTTCTCCGTGCAGAGGCAAATTGGGAGCATAAACACTGGAGTTAGCCCATTTTGGAAGCTTAGATTGCATCTATGGCTAAACAGTTGGAGAAGTTGTCAGCTAATTCAACTCATGAGATGCGCAATAGAATTTGGTGTCACATTGTGAAGTAGGACATACTAAGGATAGTTGTCCTCGTAAATCAGTGCACACCATGTTCACGGATAAGGGTGTGGGAATGGTTAGAGTACAACGCTACTGTGGAAGATCGGTGGATGCCGGTTAGCTCCCGATCCTTAGATGGTACTTGTGTTAGTCACTACATGCGCTGAGGCCGCGTGTGCCGGGGGAAGTTCCAAAGCGTAAGCCTACTATCACAAAAGAAGAGGTACTTCATGCAAAGTATCCAGACCCTACTCATCAGAAGGAAGTTTATCAAGAAACCATGGAAGTTATTAGGAACTTACAGGGGTGAGATACAATGCTCAAGGAGCAATCGCGTAATTTGGAGAAGGCCAAAGCAAAATGATCTTTCTCGAAGGATGTTGACATTTTAAAGGAGGTTTGTAAGATGCTATGGCAAGAGAACATCATTCCTTTATTAGGGGAGTGGTTAAGGGGGAAGATGCCTTGCGCTAGAGTTGAGTGCGAGAGACAAATTTTACGTGTTAACTTACCCCCTCATAGTTTGGACTATGACAAGGAGATCACTCGAATGCAGATTCTTTGACGAATGGCTTTTGAGTAATAGTTTGATTGATACAAGTGCATAAGTGAATGTACCCACTTTGGATGCGTGATGGAATCGAGATGGGAGGCCACCATTACAACCATCTTCAAATGTGTTGTTTATGGCAAACAGGACTAAGGCCACGCCCATCGAAGTCTTGAAAGAGGCTACTATTAATATACAAGGGGCCAAGTTTACTGGGGATTTTGAGGTCTTGGCGCTTGCAGAGAGGCAGACAATTTTCCAAAGATTGCTTGGGCACCCTCGTGTTATGCGAACAATGGTGGTTTGCGCTTCAATAAAGGATACATCATTTTTGAGAACAAGGAAGAGTGCGTCATCATTCATTTAACAGACCAAAAAGCTGCACCTTATGTAGAACCTTTGAGCGAAGAAGATTTGAACAAAATTTATGTGTGCACCATTAGAGATCCTGAAGTACTTGAGCCATAAAAGGAAGGAGTTATTAAGTGGGGTGATGCACCGTTTATGAGTGATACTACAAGTGTTGCATGTGATAATTGGGCACATGGGACTTATGAAATGGGTGGCCGCGAGATGACAAGTGTAGTTACGCGCGTGAGTCGACCGCGATGTGTAAGGCATTTGGGCGAATCGTCAGTACCAAGGTGAGGGAAATCCTAAACTAGTTTTGTGCGATATGGAAGTTCAAAGGGATGATCAAGTGGAAAGAAGGAATATGTTGGTATATACCTTGCATGGGATAATAAAGCGTCTTTGGAGGATGGTACACAGAGATGGTCTTTTGGAGTGGTGAGAAGTAAGAATCGCCCGCTCCGTTAGGTTTGTTCGAGCAATGCGCCTACTAAGGCGTGTGAATTTCATGGGAAGGATGCTCAACACCATGTTCTACAATGTGAGAGACTCTGGACAGAGGGGCAAGAGGCCTTACCACCTTCATTATGGGTGCACAAGTTCTACTACACCTTGCGAGGCTACGCGCATGCATGGTATGTTTATGCAGAGTTGAATAGAGAAATGACAAATTGGGCAAGAACTCGATCGCAGTATGACTCATACCGTTGACTATTTTTCCATTAAACCTCCAGTGAATGAGGCATTACAGGTTATGAAGCGCTCGACGTTGGGAGATAGTGCAAAGGTTGAACTTATTTAGGAATTACTAGGTGAGTCATATCTGGTGGCGCGCTTTGAAGAAGAAGAGACAGATGTAGAGCGGTTTGGGTGCACTAGAAAAGAAAAAGGTAAGATGGTCTACGTGATTGATGATGAAGAAGTGGAGAATCTGGATGTTAAGCATATTGAGGGTACGCGCGAGGTCTTAGATAGTGCAGATGAGAAGGCGTATGCGTATCATGAGCCTATGAAAACGAATGTCAACATTTAAATAGATGCTGAATCTAAGGTGGCCATCATTGGAGATTATTGGTCTGACTCGAGGTTGCTTAAATAATTGAGTTATCAGTGCGACTTCTAAGACTTATTTCGAGGCTATCATGAGTTAAAAGCTAAGTCACAAGGTTCGAGTTCGAGTTCGAGTTCGGCGAAGATAAAATTCGGTTGAAGTTCGCCATTAGATAAAGTTCGAAAAAAAATCGCCATTAAGTTCGACTATATATAAAATAAAAAATTAAAATAATTATAGATATTTAAATAAATTTAAAATATAAATATAAATAAAATAAAGATTAAAAACAAATAAATAAAAATTAAAAATAAAATATTAATATGTAAACTATTAATACGTATTAGTAAAGATATAAACTATTAATAAGTCTTCGTATTAGTAAATATATAGTATACATATAAACTATTACTAAAATATTAATACGTATTAATAAAGATATTATGATAAAAAGATTAATATTACTAAAATATTAATACATATAACTTTATAAGAGTAACGTCTTAGTATAAAAAGATATTAATACGTAATAATATAAAATAAAAAGAATTAACATCTAAAATTAAATAAGAATACCTAACGAATGAATAATAAACAAAATAAAAAGAAAATTACAGACTGAAGGCGCTGAAAGTGATTTTTTGCGAGCTCTTGCATGACGTCGAGATTTGCGATGAACTCCTGTCCAGTCCACGCAACTCCTTAAGCCGGCCCAGTCAGTGTCATCTGTGGCATACGACTTGGCCACCTATAGAAACCCTCACGAACTGCAACGAATTTGGGCGAACTTATTACTGCGGGATTTTAATCGCCGAATTTCGAATTTTTAGGTAAAAATTCGGCGAACCTTGTGACATAGGTTAAAAGGGGTACATCACTTGTTGGGCGAGATGAAGATCAAGCTAATGGAAGGTGCGCGCCCTTGTTAGGTAGAGGCCTTACAAGATGAATCCTAATCTGTAAGGCCAAGGTAAAAGAAGAAATTGATAAGATGTCAATTCTGGAATCATTGAGCCTATTGAGGAGTCAGAGTGGGTTAGCCCTATGGTGATAAGTATAAAGAAAGATGGAAGAATAAGAATTTGTGTGGATTATAGGGGGTTGAATGCTTTGCATGTGTGATAAGCACCTTTCCCACACCTTTTATCGAAGAAATCTTGGAAGGTCTTTGTAGGGCACGAGATCTATTTCTTCACCGATGAATTTTCTTGGTATCATCAAAGTGTGCGGATTGCTAAAGAGGATCAAGAGAAGACAACTTTTACTTCGAGTGGGGAAGTTTTGCATACACACAAGCTTATGCCCTTTGGATTGAAGAATGCGCTTGCAGTCTTTTCGCGCATTGTTGTGCAAGCATTCCAGGACTTTATTCATAAGTTCTTGCAGGTTTACTTGGATGATTGGACAATGTATGGGCTAGTGAAAGATCATTGTGATAATTTAAGGCTTATGTTTGAGAGGTGCCGACAGTTGAGCATCTCCTTAAACATTAAGAAGTGCGTTTTTGCTACACCTTTTGGGACCTGGCTGGGACACATTATTTGTAAAGAAAGCTTGTTGGTAGATCCGGCTAAGGTTGCTGTTATTTTGGGCTTAGAAGAACCTACTAACTAGAGCGAGGTTCGCGGATTCTCGAGGCACACATGATATTACAGGAAGTTTATCAAAGGCTATGCCAAGATCATTGTGCCCTTGAAGAAGTTAAAAAGTAAAGGCCAGCGCTATTGAGGTGAAGTGCAACAACGCGCGCTTGAGACATCAAGGAAATGCTTACTATAACTCCTCCATTTCATGTGCATGTGGAGGCCTCTAAAGATGGCCATATCATGCGCAGGTATTAGCCCAACTCGGAGAAGGTATTGTTGATCATCCTATTTCTTTTGTAAGCATCTCACTGACCCCAACTGAACAAAATTATAAAACTATAGAGTGTGAAGCCTTTGTCCATGATTTATGCATTGCATAAGTTTCGACAATACTTACAGGCCACCCCATTTATATTCTATACAGATCACATGGCACTTAAGTATTTGGTAAACAAGCCCATTCTGCAGGGGCGCATATGCCGTTGGATTCTATTGTTTCAGGAATTTGACTTTACAGTGGTGGTTAAGCTAGGAAAGAGCAATTCTGGACTAGATCATTTATCAAGGATTAATTTGGGCGAGGATGCGCAGAGCATTGAGGACACAATGCCGATGCATACTTATTTAGATCGAACCGCGTGCCCTCTGACTTAGAAGATATTGTTGTCTTTTTATGAACTGGTGTGGCGTCTGAGGGAATGAAGAGTATAGAGAAGAAGCAACTTGTCATACGCGTCTGCGCCTTACATGTTGATCAAAGGAAATTTATACTAAGTAGGCCGGGATGAAGTTTTACGTCGCAGTGTACTCGAGCATGAACGCCAAGCCATTATGGAGGAAGTTCATGGCGGTATCAGTAGGCGGACATTATGCGGAGATGCTATTGTGTGCAAGATATTATTGGTTGGTTTGTGGTGGGAAACGTTGTATAAAGGATCAGAAAGAATATCAGTAAGGTCTGTGATCATTGTCGCGCTGAAAGCTCGAACATAGAGACAAAATGCCTTTGAGACCTATTGTGAGTGCAAAACCTTTTGAAAAATGGGCAATTGATTTTGTTGGCCCTATTTCTCCACCCCCACGCAAGATTGGATCGCGCTATATTATAACTTGTACAAATTATCTTACAAGGTGTGCAGAAGCAGATCCTATAAAGGATTGCACGACAGCTATAACAACAAGGTTTCTGTGGGAGAACATTATCAGCAGGTATGGATGCCCATTGAGTTTGATAAGTGATAGGGGCACTCATTTTCTTAATGAGACCATCAAGATACTATTGGCATAATTTATGGTGGCACACCATAAAACAACACCCTATCACCCTCAGGCAAATGCAATCTGCTGAGGCTTTCAATAAGATAATTGAACCACACATTGACTAAGATTTGTGATGTTGGAAGGAAGGATTGGGATGATAAAGTCTCTGTTGTACTTTGGGCATACAAGACAACTTATAAAAGATTGAAAAAAGCCACACCCTTTTAGTTGGTGTTTGGCGCAAAGGTTGTTTTACCTGTGGAATTCATGTTACCTTCTCTCGCGTGTTACGTGCGCGCAGAGGTTTGGCAGATGAACAAGCACTTGAAGAACGTATTGATAAACTAATGTAGTTGGATGAAAGCGCACCATCGCGGATGGAGTCAAAAGACAGAAAAAAGGCCAAACGGCATGGGATGATAGACATATTACGGATAAGGAGCTTGAAGTCGACGATGATGGTTCTTCTTTATGACTCCAAGTTTTTGCGCCACCCTAGAAAGCTTAAAGTGCATTGGTTGGGACTATATGTTGTGACTTATATACTTGATTCATGCACTTGCCAATTACAAGCGCTTGATGGGACACGGTTGCCCGGTTATTTCAACGGGAGTAGGTTGAAGCCCTACTATAAATAAGTCTTTTTGGTGTTCGTAATAAGGCAGTATTGCCATCTAGATTAGGTTTTCCTTAATGCATTTCTTTTATGTGCGTTTCCTTTCGTCGTTGCTCTTCCTCACAATTTAGTTCAATGTTTTGTGTAATAAGTGGGCTTGCGCGCGCGAAGATGATTACTCCTTTATGAGTTCATGCGTAGAGGACCGCGCATACCTTTAGTGTGTGTTGATTGATCAAGGAATAGAAGGAAAACAAGAGCGTGCGATTGGAGTCCTAAGTAACGGAGGGGCGCCGGCGGTTGTGATAATGGTTATCGGAAGATGATAAGGTGTCATGAGGATGGTGATAATAAGGACGATGCCAAAGGAAAATCCACGTACAGAATGAATGCGCAGGGCAACGTGAGGTAGGCAGTGGCAGGGAGAACTACTTGGAATAGGATGCAGTGGTTGATGTACTTCCGTGCTGGGAGTGCACATAAGGAGGTCTGCGGTCGGTGTAGTTTTGTGTGCCGGAAGGGTGCAGAGGTTATGCACGGTGGAAACACACTTGGGTGTGTACATTTGGTTTATGATTGTGATGGGATTGATGTGATGTTAGTTGCCATGTGGTTATATGGACAACTTGTGGAAATTATGTTAACTTAAAATTGCTTATCTATAAATTTGAAGGAGAAATGAACTAAATGAATAACATGTGAGAGAAGTACCAATCTTCACGAACATAAATAATTGGATGGGAATTTCAAATTCTGCTTGTTCCCTTGTGGTTGCATTTCAGCAGCAAGATCCTTTTTAATGTTGACTAGAGTTGATATTCGTTTCCTCACTTGCGAGTGTACTTCAATCACTTGCAAAATAATTTTTTTCTTCTCGCCCTAATTGGGGTGCAATACCTGAAAACCGTAAGCAGAACAAAATATGTTATCGGGCTTGCAATAAACCATAAAAAAGTAAAATCAGCTTAATATTTGTTCGGCTCCTAGATAGTGACAATGTTGAAAACTAAAAACCTCACTAATATCATGCAAACTAATGTCTTGTGGTGTTTGTCTAAACATAAACTTGTGTGCTTCAATAAATCCTTAAACAAATACGTGATGTTCGCTAGTATTGCTTGCTCATAGATTCGCTTAAGGGATTCTCGAGATTCCTCTCTTGCAAATGAACTGCAATGTTTGTGTACATATAGACGATTGAAATTAAAAATTGGACCTTTATCGACACACTAATTGCTAAAAGAATGATTAAAAAGTGAAAAAATGGAACAAAAAGAATGAGTGCACTTTGACAAAAAGGGCTCACTAGTAATTCTAGTGAGTGTTTGAATGCTCTAGACAAAACTAGGAGCATTTGCATGCTCTAGACAACACTAGGAGTGTTGGAACACTCCAAACAAGACAAATCAAACACTAGAAAACAACGAGAAAAGAGGAATGGGGAAGAG
Source organism: Taxus wallichiana var. yunnanensis (assembly GCA_018340775.1). Classification (NCBI taxonomy): domain Eukaryota; kingdom Viridiplantae; phylum Streptophyta; class Pinopsida; order Cupressales; family Taxaceae; genus Taxus; species Taxus wallichiana. The sequence continues at coordinate 505,272,104 of CM031235.1, forward strand.
AGGAGGAGAGACATGCAACAACCCATAAAACATGCCCATAATGCCTAATTTGGACCAATAATCGAAAAGTACACAAGCGTGCGAAAATCATGCAAGTTACTGACTAATAAAGGCCTAGCGGCCAATTTTAGGTGTCTACAATGTAACGAAATTACTTAGATCTGAATAAGAACAACAATATAACATCAAATAACACTAACATATAGAGAATTGATCACAATATACAAGTAGAATGACTCATCCACTTCGAGGGGGCAACCTCCAAACCATACAATAAGACTCAATTGCTTAATATGATGATAATATCCTACTCTCTAACTCCTATATATACCCTACTACACTATGCAAAGCACCAAGCGGACCCACTAAGCATATGAAAGCATAAATAAATATGATATGATATGATAAGAGATTATGTTAGCCACATGTCGACTATCCATATCCCGATATATGACCTATGGTTAAGGGCGTAGCATGCCCTTCCCCTTCAAAGCAACATTGGCCCCGATGTTGATAATGCATGGATGCTTTGCTCTTTGATCGCTTTACTATTGGCTAAATTTTTTTGCATAGCCGAAAACCTAGGCAGTCATGAGATAAATCTCCCTCATTTACCGGTGAGGCTCTCGTGTATGATTTTTATCAATTATGGATCTGAGTAACTGTTCGTGGGTTTTACTTTAATTGCAAAGCTCATGAGCCATAGCTAGGCAATTTTGCAGCAAGTAAGCAACTGTAAAGAAATATTTGCAAGAAGAGGGAAATAATTGAATTCGGGAAGAAAGCAAAGAAGATGTGCAATCCAACCAATAGTTCGCAGAGTTGGTCTCATGCACATAGATGAAACAAACAGATCTCACAATACAAAATTTAAAGAAAAGGAAAGTTTCAAATCTAGATCTGAGATAACACAGTTTATGCAAAGATCTACACAAAAGTAAGAAACAAATGCACCGTTGACACAAAGTTCTCTGGAAATCTGCCTCCTTTCAATTCCTTAGCTTTCAAAAAGATATCAAGGGTTTTAGCTCAAAGTTTGGAACACAAGAATGTTGATTACAAATTCTGATGCATTAACCCGTAGGTTCTTCCTCTATTTATAGTGTATAGAGGGCAATTACAAATAGGAAGTTTTTAAATGAATTTTCGCATGCGAACAATCTTCCTCCCCCGAATTACTCTTTGCATGACATGCATGATTTATAACTTAAAATAGAACCTTCTAGTTTACATGTCTACCACCTATTTCCAAGTAATTGACTTCTTCAAGTAATGACTTTTAAACCACTTAAGTTTTATAATTTAATCGTTTGCTCAATTAATTTGTTGGAGAAAATAAGAGAAAGAAGAAGAAAGAGGAAAAGAAATTAGAAGAAAGTTGCAACACTCCCAGCCTTGTTCTTCTTCCATATTCTGCATGCGGTTGACTCTTTTTCCTTTGATTCTCACCAAACCGGATCTGAAGCAAATGATCAGTGATTTGCCTACTTGTACCGGTGCGACCTCCGATTTGTCTTCCCTTTTATTCTTGAAGCTTTTGTAATTCTTCTCCAAGATATGCACCAATTCAATGTTTGTCGTAAATAATTCGAGATAAAACTCATTATCGCTTATTTTTAATTGCATATGAGCAATTTAAAATTTCGAAATCACTCCGAGTGACGGAAAACACAAGTAAATTCAATGAAGGCTTCAACTGGAAGATTGGGAGAACATGCACAAGCTCTTGAAAGGAATTTTCCATGTAATGACTTCCACATGGGCTGCATTAGAAACAAGAGGATGAATTTTTGCCGGAAGCCTTTGCAATTATGAGAGCTGGATCTATTTCTTCCTCTAATTCTGAAGATATATTCAATGTATCAGATATTGACTTCTTTTTTCTTCACCAATATGGGCATAAATGGAGTATTCTTGCAAATAATTTAGACAAGTATGTAGTCCATAGCATGAATATCTAATTTCTTCACCGAGATCTGATTATAAAGCCTGCTGCCCTCTATTTTTAGACTTTGCTTGCATGCCAAGCAAGCTAAAAATATTATTTTATTCATTTGTGCATTCACATTAAGATGCGATGCTCAATAATAAAAAAAATGCCTTTCCAATGCTAGGCACCAAAATTGGATGCTTTTCGCAATAAATTTTTTTAGCTTTTGGGCATTTAGCTACGCCCAAAATGGGTCGTACTTTTGGCTAGAAGTCATGTTAAAAATAAGAAGTCAAAGCAATGGGAATTTTCACCCTACAAAGCAGCTCCAAAAATCCCATTTTTCACTTAAGTGATTTGACTTTCATAATGAGAATTTTCACCCTGCAAGGTAGGCAAGAAATTCCCACTTGCCTGCCACTGCCAAAATTCCCACTGGCAGCTTAAATCCTTCCTTCCAAAAAGTGCGACTTGCATGAAAAATAGCCTCCTTAGAAATGCGACTTGCATGGGTGAATAAACTTCTTTGATGGGAAAAGTCAACCTGCTAGGCAGCTCCAAAAATCCCATTGGTACTTTAAGTGATTTTTTTTTCATAATGGGAAAATCTGAAAAAGTAACTTGCTAGGGCAGCAAGAAAATTTTGCCTGCTGCTTTCCTCTCTAAAATTCCCATTGGCAGCTTAAATGATTTGACATGATGGGAAAAAGAAACCTACAAGGCAGGCAAAGAATTCCTGCCACCTGCCACTACCAAAAATTCCCATTGGCAGCTTAAGTGATTCCTTCCAAAAAAATGCAACTTGCATGAAAGATAGCTCTTTTCCAAAAGTGCGACTTGCATTATGATTTCGCCTTTAAAATTGCGTGAAAATTCGTCACTTAAGGCAGCGTGGAAATTGGACGCGGAAGGCAGCCTTGAAAATTGCGACTGGCATGAAGACTGCATTTCTTTCCTTTTTTGGATTTTTGGTGAAGAAAACAAAGGTACAAAATAAAATTTGCCATTTTTGGAAAGGGTCCGGAAGATGTAGCAACAAAAACTCGCATGTGCCATAACTTTCATTCTGTGGCTCCATTTTAGGTGTCATTTTCTCTAAAAGTGCATATTTTTTTGAGTTCTATGTATTGATGGAAATATTTTTCTTATTTTCATAAAATCCATTTTTGCACCTTTTTGGACCAAGCGACTTCTTGCAATCTTCTGAAAGAATCCTGAGCTTTGATCGCCTTGTAGACAAATTTAGTAATTAAAAATACTTGGATAACTTTTCAAAACCCTAGGCCTGGGGAAAGATCTGGCAGAAGAATGAATAGGCTACATGAATTGCCGGAGAAAACAAACCAAAACACAGACAAAAAGAAATAAAACAAAACAAAAGAAGTTGCAGGAATTGCTTGAAAATTTCTCCAATTAGCTGATCTGCAAAAATTCTTCCCCCCGAGTGAATGTTCTGTGGTAATAATGATGGGGTGAAGTGCTTTATATAACCTAAATCCTCCAATTTTAGCTCAATCTATTTTTAAAAGAACTTTATTTATTTAATAAATAAATAAATAAAATTATCTCAGACAAAACCTGGCAAAGGGATAGAGTGAGTTTTAGCATGTGGGTACTTGGGGAATTTGACTTTTATGACTCTCTGGGGATACCTTAGAGCAATGTAAACAACTACAGGAAAACAAACACAAAACAACCCGTTACTTGAAAAGAACAGTTTTTTAAAGGGGTAGTCCCATATTTCGTGGTAATATTTTGGGGACACCATTCACCTTCCTATGTTGGATCTTCAAGGTCTAAATTCTTCCATTTGATCAAATACTTGGTGATGACCCTTGTCCTTAATTTCTTAGTGCGTGTCCGTAGGATTCCTTCAAGCTCCAAGATGATGCACCCCTCCTCATCAAGCTCCGTAACACCGACCAAGAAGAAACCTTCTTCAAGCAAGAAACATGGAAAACTGGATGTATTTTAGTTGACTGAGGAAGCTCCAATTTATATGCCACACTACCAATTTTTTGTAACACTTGATAAGGGCCATAGTATTTGGGTGAAAGCTTGTTATTTTTTTTTTGTTGTTTCAAAGATAGTTGCTTATATGGCTGCAATTGTACAAAAACAGTCTCCAACTTCAAAGCTTCACTCCTGCGGTGTTGATCCGCCTGTTGCTTCATGCGTTTTGTGCCATTACCAAGTTCTTTTTAAGGCTTGAGAGCACCTCATGTTGGTGTTGAATGTGATCTTCAACTGCTCTTACTTTAGGCTGGACCCATAAGTTAGAAGTGAGGGATGGTGGATGGTAACCGTATAATTCCAAGAATGGGGACATTTTGGAAGAAGTATGAAATGAAGTGTTATACCACTATTTTGCAAGTGGTAGTTGTTGAGCTAAAAATTGTACTTGTAGATATGATTACGAAAGATCAAGATGAAATATCCCTTGTGGGATATCACTTAAAAATCCACAAAATATATAAACATTTGCAGCAAATAAAATTATAATTTTTCTGGAATTAAACCCACTAGGGTAGTGAACTGAAATTTTAAGATAACTTGCAAAATACTTGTCCAAATCACATGAAATTTTATAGAGAACTTGCTAAGATGGAAACAAAGACTAGAAAAATATTTTTAGATTTTTTTGAATAATATATGACTGCCAATAAATTTCAGAATGCCCTAACTGCTGGAAAAACTTCAAAAATTCATAACTATGTGAATACAATGGATAAAAATCTGATTTTCTTGAAATAACATCTACAAATTATATGGAAATGAAACCAACTTCCAGATCTGAAAACGAACACTGCAAAACCCTCGAAAAAATTTCCGCAAATCCCTAGGGATGATGTCATCCTTTACAAGGAGCTGGAAATCCACCAAAATGCCTTGAACAACTGCGCCAAACTTTGCCTTAAATGTTGATAATAATCTGATATGCAAACCCTTGAAATTTCCTCTCCCCGTACTCAAATTGGCCTCTCAAACTCTCCTAAAACCCGCTATAAAATCTGCCTCGAATATCTAATCAATAAGCTCCAAAATAGCAAACTAGGGTGGATCTTTCACCACCGAAGAGTGCCCTACTAGCTAGGAGTGGATCTCTCACCACCGAAGTTAGGGTTCCTGTGGAATTTTATTCAACAAGAAAGAAGAATGCAAACAACAATTGCTCAATGCCAAAATATGTGTGAGTGTAAGAATGAATTCTTTTCTCCCCAATTGCTTCCTTTTATAACTTTTCATTACCTTTTTGAAGTTGGGTGCTCCATGGGACTAAAAGTGACTTCAACGAAAAAATATAACAATAAAGTACCATGAGCGCCCCCTTAACAATAACACGACAATTATTCCCACCAAGTTGCTTAATACTAATGCCAACGGAAAAATATAACAAATAAGCAAGGTGGTAAACAACCATCCATACCCAATAGCCTCCAACGTCGTTAGCCCCTCGGGTATGACCAAGGCTAAGACTGAAAAATGGCCCTTAGGCCCTCGGTGAAGGAATGGGGACATTACAGTCCTCCCTGAAATTTGCTTGTCCCCAAATGTAAACTAGGATGTTATAAAATCTTCTCTCCCTCTCAAGTAGCATCCTTAAGTGGCAAGTCTCTCCACCACACTAAGTACTCCGTGATCACCCTGTTCCTGAGCTTCCTTTGTCTCACCTCAATGATAGATTCTAGTTCCAAGACCAACTTCCCTTCATCGTCCAATGGTGACAACTTCGTAGAAGGCACAACATGCTGTCCTAGTACCTTTTCGAGGTAAGAAACATGAAAAGCATTGTGTATCTTGTTGTGGAAAGGAAGCTTCAACTCATATGGAACTGCCCCAACTATTCGTGCTATCCTGTATGGACCATAGAACCGCAATTTCAGCTTCTCGGAACCTCTTTGCTTAAGTGAGGATTGCCTGTATGGCTGCAAACATAGGAAGACTAGATCTTCCACCTCAAAAGACCTCTCTACTCTGTGCCTATCTGCAAAAAGTGGGCATATTTGGCGAGCCTTTCCACCACTACGATGACATTTTTCCCTTCCGACCTCGACAACCCCGTAATGAAATTTATCAAGCCTCCTCGTATCTTTTGGTACGAATAGCTAAGGTTCTGCAAAACACCAGTGTCTTAATTATCTCACCCTTATTTTGACACCATACATTCTCGCTAACTTTTGGGCATTCCCCTTGAGTCCTCGAAATAAATCTTTCTTGATCTTGTGATAAGTCTTTAGGAATCCTAAATGCCCCTATATTGGAGACGAGTGTGGTTTTCTAAGAGCCTTTTGTTTCAGCATTGAATTTTTGCACAAGTACAACCTATCCTCAGTACCAAGAGTGACCCCTTCCATACAATTTTTTTCTAAGTTGTTTGAATCTTGTTTGAGATTATGAATTAGAACTCGAGTATCTTCATCATTCTCCCATTTGGTTTTGGCCTCATCCACCCATTAAAATTGTAACATGGACATGACACAATAGTGCTTTTGTGGGCTCATTCTTCCTGGAGAGTGCATCAGCCACAACATTCTCCTTCCCTTTATTGTAGACATTTTTAAAGTCATACTCCAACATTTTAGTGACCCATTTTTGTTGTTTCTCCAATGACAACCTTTGTTCCAAGAAATACTTTAGACTATCATGATTAGTCGTCACCTTGAAGTGTTTGTCCATTAGGTACGATCTCCATTGTTTGACAACATGAAGGATGGCCGTCATTTTTTCTCATATACGGGTTTTTGCAAATTCTTCCCTTTGAGTTGTTGACTCTTAAAAGCGATGGGGAATCCTTGCACAAGTACAACTCCCATTCCATATCCTGAGGCATAACATTACACAATGAAGTCCTTAAAAAATCGGGGGTAGAAAGGACGGAAGTGGTGCACATAGGCTCCTTCAGCTTGCTCAAATGCCTTGGTTCTGGCTGGAAGGAGTCTTTCTTCAATAAGGTGGTGAGTGGTGTTCTTCTACATAATGCTAGAGTTAGTCATGAAACGACTATAGTACCCTTCGTCAACCCTAGAAACCATGGAAGTTCCTCAAGGTTTTGGAACTTCCACCATGACCTCAATCTTTTGAGGGTCTACTTTTACCCCTTCTTGTGACACAATATGACCCAAATATTCCACTTCCTTAACCCCAAGAGCACTTTTTTAAGGCTTGACATAAAGTTGATGATGTTTTAGAGTGAGTAGCACCTGATCCACATGTTTCAAGTGTTATTCCCATGTCTTTTTGTAAATTAGGATGCCATAAAAAAACAAAGACAAACTTCTGCAAAAATGGGTGAAAGATAGTTTTCATCAAACTTTGAAAGGTAGAGGGTGCATTTGTGAGGCCAAAAGGCATCACCAAAAACTCATAGTGGCCTTCATGGGTTCTGAATGTTGTCTTATATATATCCTCATCCTTGATCCATATTTGATGATAACCAGAGTGAAGATCAAGCTTAGTAAAATAGAAAACCCTATGCAACTCATCTATCAAGTAATCAATTACAGGAATTGGAAACTTATCTTTGATGGTGTACTTGTTGAGTTCTTTGTAATGGGCACATCTGCCATGTTTCATCCTTTTTGACGCACCATTACAACTAGAAAAGATTATGCACTTTGGCTATGTCGGATAATATCCGCCTCCAACATCATCGGCACCATCTTTTCAATCTCATCCTTTTGGACACATGGGTACTTGTTTGGGTGGTCGACTACCTCGGGGTAGTCAATGAATGATCATGCGCTCTACTTGGCGATAGAATTGAAAGCATTGATCCAAAGAATATTGAATTCTTATCAAGGACCGATTGTAAATGTGGTGGTGTAGATGTTTTCGCCAGAATCGCTTCTATGGAAAATAGTTGTGCCTTGAGTCCATCCGCTCCTTATTTTAGCATCTTTTACATCCGTGGGAACTATCCAAACAGTAGGGGTTTTGAACATAGACCATCATTGTTGGCTAGATTTTCTGCATAAAGATCAAACCTAGGCAAATCATGAGATAAATCTCCCTCATTTAACCGGTGAGGCTCCCGTGTCGATTTGTCAATAAATGTGTTTTTATCTATCGTAGGTTTTACTTTAATTACTTAGTTCATGAACCATAACTAAGAAGTTCTCAAAGCAAGTAAGCGTTGTACTGCTTAAGAAAGGAAAAATGATAGAAGAAGAAAGTAAAGGTATTACAGAGAAGAAGTAAGGAAGATGTGCATCCCAATTAGTAGATAGCAGAGCTAATTGCATGCACATAGAAGAAACTTAATAGATTTGAACACACAAAATTATAAAGCAAAGGCAGCTCTAGATCCAGATCTACAATAACACAAAGTTTACTTAAAAGATCTAAAGATTTAAAAGCAAGAAACACAGTACGCCGTGACACAAAGTTCTCCGGAAACCTGCTTCTTTGTATTCCTCTGCAACAAGTGGCTCTCAGGGGTTCAACACAAAGTCTAGAACACAAGATTGCTTCTTACAAATTCTGATCGATCATTAACCCGGAGGTTCTTCTCCTACTTATAGAATGTAGGAGGGGCAATTACAAGTTGGAAGCTTTAGTTGAACTGGCACATGTGGAAGTCAGAAAGAAAACAACGCAATATTCCTCCCGGAATTCCTCTTTGCATGACATGTATGATTTGAATCGAAAATAGAACCTTCTATTTTGCACGCCCACCTATCTCCAAGTAATGGCTTTTAAACCAATCACTTAAGTTGTATAATTTAATTGATCACTCAATTACTTTGTTGAAGGAAAGAAGAAGGAAGAGGAAAGCTGACTTTGTCAGATAAAAGAAGAAGGAAGAGGAAAGCTAACTTTGTCCTTTTTCATGTCTGCATGCAGCTAATTCAAACTGGATCTGGAAACAAGCTGGAATTAGTTGGATCTTAAAGCGGCTGGATCTGGAAACAAGCCGGAATTGCAAGTAGTTGGAATTGAAGCAAGCTGAATTTTGCCTTCGCATTGTCTTCTCTTTTATCCTCAAGCTTTTGCAGCTTCTTCCATTGTACATGCATCGCTGCAAGGTCAGGCCGTAGATAACTCATCATCCTTATTTTTAATTGCATATGAGCAATTAAAAATTTTGGAAAGCACTCAGGGTGAATGAAAATTCAATGAAGGCTTCAACTGGAAGATGAGAGCACATGCACAAGGTCTTGGAAGGAATTTCCCACGCACTGTCTTCTTCATGGGCTGCATTCGAAACAAGAGGATGAAGCCTTTGTGCCAGAAGCTTTTGCAACTATGAGATCTAGATCTGGATCTGCATATGGATTTGCATCAGCATCTGCATCTGGATATGGATCTGCACCTGCATAACAAATTCTGGCAACTGGGCTATGGATGGAAAAGCTGCAGCTCGAATAATTCCACTGCTTTTAATCTGCACGCATGAGTGAAGTTTCTCCCACACACAGTGAGTGAAGTCTTTCCCCGCTCCGAATCTGCTATCAATTTAGTAAGAGGTTCCGAGCCTAGATCCGTGTTTCCAATATCTGCAAATTTAGAAGTGATGCATGACTCCGTTGTGCTTTCTTTTTCATCTTTCTTCGCCATAGCTTTGTCTATCTTTGTCTGAATGTCTTTTTCTTCTTATTTGACTGGAATTCTTCAATACTGGTGCAGATCTGGACAATTCTTCAGATTCGGAGGATATATGCAATATATTGACATCGATAAAAGCTCCTTTTCCTTTCAGAAGCACCCGTAATGAATTCTTAATCTATTCAGATAAAAATGGCCATCGAGCATGAATAGTGAATTTTAATTGTAAAAATCTGCACTTTTCAAGCCTGCTGCCCCAAAAAATGGTGTTTAATTTGCACATAAAGAGAGCATGAATCCTTTCAACAACACTTGAGCTCTTGTAACACCTGTGCAAACAATTATGCAGACAAAGATCAACCTCCTTCAAAGCATGCACCAAATCTGGAAGCTTTTAGCCTTGTTTCCACCTTGCCTGAGCAAAATCCTTCTTCAAATGGGGGCGCACTTTTCCTCTTGGCTGCAATTCTTTACCTGTGAATTAAATAATTCATCCATATGGCTGCCCATGCTTATATAACCTTCACAATTCTATAATTAATAATTGCCCTAACAATTAAAGACAATTAATTAATTAAAAATCATGCTCTTCTCTTTTAAAAATAGCATGTTTAAGGACAACCATCCAATAAATTAAATTAATCCAATTTAATCCTTCACACATCACTTCACTTAAGCTTCACAAAGGTGCTTTGACCATAGCCACTGAAAATAGGAATTAATATAATCATTTAATACTTTTAAAAGTATTAATTCCTTCTCAAACTGGGCTGCATTAAATAAATTAAATTTATTTAATTTTAGAATTCTATTTCCAATTGATTTATTCCCATTGCTTTTGTTGACTTTTCCACAAGCCTGGGTGCCAAAATTGGGTGAATAAATATTAACAAATATTTATTTAATGCATTATTATTCACCCAATGTGGGTCGACACTTTTGTTTTTGCATAATAGAATTCTATTTTTAAGAATTTCTGACAATGGGATTCTTTACCCTGCAAGGTAGCCCCAAAAATCCCATGATCCACTTAAGTGATTTGACTTTGACAATGGGATTATTTACCCTGCAAGGCAGGCAATAAAATCCCATGATTTCACTTAAGTCACTTTTCTTTTATTTCACCATGGGAATTTTTACTCTGCAAGGTAGGCAATAAATTCCCGCCGCGCCTCACTGCAAATTTCTAACTTTCCCATTACAAACTTAAGTGAATTTTATATCACGGAAAAAGTACCTTCTGCTAGCAGGTACAAAATTCCCACCGCCCGTCGCTTCTAATTTTCCCACCGCAGCCTTAAGTGAATTTTATAACACCAATAAAATCCCACCCGCCCTGTCGCTTCTAATTTTCCCACTGCAGCTTAAGTGAATTTTCTATCACGGGAAAAAGTACCCTGCTAGGCAGGTATAAAATTCCCATCATGCCTCGCGTCTTCTATTTTTCCCATCGCAGCTTAAATCCTTTGTTTTTCAAAAATGCGCCCATCCCCAGGGGGCTTTTCTCAGGCACGACTTTGCTTTTTCCCATGATCCGCACTCTCAATGACGACTTCCTCCGGCATAATGTGCGTATATGTTTTCCAAATGCTCCAGCCCAAAATCGGGCTTACCCAAGTGAGGGAATCGCTTCTAGAGAAATTTCACGTAAAACAAAACGGACACCACAAAAACATGAAAAATTGCCAAAAGTTACAAATAAAGCCCAAAACTTAAAATAAGTTAAAATCCTTCTGGTACATAGGAATAATAACATATTCGCTCATAATAGAGTTAAAACAGAGCGCAAATAGCCTCATACGGGGCTCAAAATAATTAAATACAAATTTCCCGCAGACAAATCCCGACGACAGAATAAAACAATTTTGGGCATCTGGGTATTTGGCGAAAAGGGCTAATATGGCTCTTTGGGATTATCTTGACGCAATACAAGAACTTTCAGGCAATAAAAACAACAAATGACCCATTATTTTAAAAGTACGAAATTTTTTCGGATTGGGTAGTCACAGATTTCAGGGTGAAATCTGAGTGACACCAACCACGTAGTTCAAATGTCTTTCCCTAAGAATGAAAGTGCACAAACAATTCTTGGAAGTTCATCTCAATTACTCCTAATGTTGTGAGCCATCAGACTTACTTGTAACAATGTTTTCTACTCCCACCTGGAATGAAAAACATAGGGGAGTCTAATATGTACTCACACATTGCTATTTCGATATTGTGGCGTTTCCTGACTAATTGATTGTGACTCTATCTGTAATCATGGCTTGAAATTTTGAGTCGGATTAAAAATATTTTAACCATGCCGCCAACTTATTGTTGATGAAGTTGTGTGCTCCTTGAGTTAATTAATATTGTACTCTCTATTTCTTAAAAACCCACAACCGTTAGGGTTTGAGTAGTGCTAATTTTGGAAAGTGCATGACAAGAGATGGCTGGCTAGGAGTTGTTTAATTCCTCTTCCATCTCTTCTACGATCTCACCCTCCGTTTCCTCATCCCCTTCATCTTCCTCGACACCCAAAATGTAGAAAAGTTTCTTCTTAGCACATTTATGACCTTAGATATACTTGCATGTTATAGTTGAAAGACAACAATTTTGACCTTTTTCTTAAGTTTTTGAGGAGTCAACTTGATACTACTGGGAAATGATTGTGTACTACACTGTTGACCCATGGTGAATGGCCGCATTTTGACTATACCTCTTTCTTCTCGTAATACGGGCAAAGACAATGGACCCCAATACTAAACTCGGGTGAAACATGTGAACATCGTGTTGGATGCTATATTTGAGCCCTCCCGAAAGCAAATCATTGAGGTTATCCTTTGTGATGTCCTCGACACAAAAGGATAGGTTCAAGAATTGTTGAATATAATCCTTGACAAACCCTATTTGCCTCGGTTTTTGCTAGATGAATCAAGTAGTTCTTGGTCACGTTGTTTCTATAGTGCATCCGAAGTTCATCAGTGAACTCTAATCATGTGATAATCAACCATTTCTTCTTCTTTTGTGCGCACAACCATCTCTCCTAGTTTAATTGCTCTAATTCCTTATTCAAAGATGCTATGACCACTTTTTTTGCACAAGGAGTTTGATGTAGATCAAAGAAACTTTCCATTTGATTGATCCAAGTTATCGGATCCTTCCCATCAAACTTGTGCATCTCCACCTTTGGTAGAATGTTTTGGAATCTTGTATTAGATCTCATCAATATCAAGAAAGTGTCATATTTGGATGTGGGTTTCTAGAAGTACCCGTGTTCCCCACAATGGAAGTATTGGTCATGCGATGTACATTGGCCTAAAATGCCATTTGTGTTTGTAATACGCCTGCTGTCCTAAAATTGGTCACTAACTTGCTGCAAATCATCTTTTTAACCATGTTTTGAACTTCTTGTTGGAGCCGTGAGATCTGCACTAACACCTTTGAATCGAGTCCACCTCTTCCTTCCTTGGTGTCCTTCCTGGAATGCCAAAACCTTTCCCTTGAGCTCTCTAGTTGAGTGCCTCACCATGGTTTAGGTCGAGGGATCAAGGATCAAGGATCAAGGTTTAGGGTTTAGGGTGCAGGTTTTAGGGTTTAGCCTTTGGGGTCTAGGGTTTTAGGGTAAAAAATAGGGTTACTTGTGGAATATGGAATATATGGTTGCAAATCGTCTTTTCGAGAAGAATGCAATGAGTACTACTACAAAAAGGGCAAAAATTACCAACAAATAACTTTATGATAGGATGCTACCATCAGCAATCGCCTCGCAAGACGAACCCTATGACTACGACTTTGCATTGGGGTTTGAAAAACTTTCAGACTTGTTTTATTGTTTTTCTTAAACTTCAAACAATACTATGGTGACAAAAAAATTAAATTTCATCCAGATTGTGAGTTATGTTTTTTCGGTTTGACATCTCTAAGTACAGCTGCTAGGTCAGAAAAAATCGCCAATATAAACTTTCCCAAATCAAAGCTCTGATACCACTTATATTTAATTTACTTGGATAATTTCAGAAACCAATCGCCAAATATAACACAAAAACGGAATAACAACAATGATTCACAATTATAATAATAGAATAGAACAAATACTCGATATTTGATTAAGAGTAAAACAAAATATAGAACTCAGCCACTTCGAGGGGGCAACCTCCACAACCTTACAATAAGAATAGAATACGCAATGATAATCCAAGTACTAACCCCTACCTCTTATATATACCCTACTTAGGCTATGGTTAATCCATAAGGCAACCCTACTAACAATATGAAAGCATAGAGATATGTGACAAGACAAGTTAAGAGATTATGTTAGCCATAAGTTGGCTATACATATCCCAATACATGTAATAGGTTAAGGGTGTAGAAAAATGCTCAAAATGGGCTAACAATTATCCATACTACACTTGTCAACTTTTCTATTCATGTAAGATCTCAAAGCCTCTCGATGACAAATATATTGTAGTGGTGTTTTTTAATGGTGTTGTTTTAATTAGATGTTATTATTTTTGTCAGTCATCCCATTTCCCATTTTGATGGAGCATCTATGAACAGAACAATGAATTCCACATGAACATAATGCTGATTATAGTGTGCAATTTTTTTATTTACTTGTTCTACATATAATCTTGACTACAATGCACTTTTGCTTCGACTTTGATGTTTATAAGCCATGCAAAATTAATCTTTATTTGTTTCTGATTAGGTGCGAAAATATGAACCATTCAATGTGATAGAGACCAAATCTGATAAGTTGACGGGTTTATCAGGTTTCGATAATGTTATTGGGTATGCGTTATAGTCGGTATTTATTACCACCCAAACATTGTGAAACACTATTGGAATTTTTGTTGGTGATCATTGAGTATGCTTTGTTTTTTCTAGGTATATATTTGGAAAAAACACGAAGGAAGAAGATTTTCCTATGACAACACCCGTTTTCACGCAGACAACAGATTCTTCACAAGTACAGATTCAAATTGTTCTTCCATTTGAAAGAACAATATTAGAGTAAGTTCCTTTTTTTTTTCTGATGTGACACCTTAGTTTGAAAAGAACAAAATGGAGTGGGTATTACAAATATAATAATCCAAATACTACCAACATAACCTCAATAAATAAAATTAGATAATACAAGATCTTCCTGCACTTAATACGTCTTTCAAATATGAAAATTAATTATCAAGAATATTTTATTGCAACTTCTCGAAATGAAACACATGCTCATAAATGTGTGTCCGTGTTTCCTGTGGATGTAGTGAGAATTAAATGAGCTTTTAATCTGTCCACGTTATGGTGCTTTCTTTTAGTTTCATATTTTTGTCATTAGATATCTCTTAGATGCTTCTTGTTATGACTCCAAAATGGCTGTAAGATATCAAGTTGGCACACATGTAGCTCTCTGTTTTAAGATGGCATAAAATGGCACGGACTAGGGTAAACATAGACATAATATATTGAAAATGCCTTATAGAAAGGCCAAGGAACTCATGGAAGGGATATGAGATATAATGGGCTAAAAATTTGACAACAAACCAAAAATAAGAGCCACCGAATGATGAATTCAGACTAGACAATTAGAGTGTGTAAAGTAGACTTCATTCCAATGCATCTTGATGCACATCTTCACTAAATATTTATATACATACAATATGGCATCTGTCTCCCCAATCCACATCCATGTGACTGAGCTTCATTACTCTTGTAGAGCAATTATTTCAGCTTGGAATCAGACATGTTTTTATCTGTCATCAGGACACATTGAGCTAGGATGTGTAGACTAACTTTACAACGCATATTTTTTCATTCTTATTTTCCTGTTGAGGTACAGGTATAGTTTTAAAATCTGTGTAAGAGGAATTTTCCTCTAGAGTGTCTTTCCTTACAGAAAAACATTTGGAAGTTAGTATAAGAAATGTGCTTCCCTTGCTTGGAAAATCTTCATAAGCGTTTCTGAACTTAGGAAACTTATTATTCATTACTAAACTCCTACTCTCGCACTGTGTAGAGGGTCAGCTACTCTTCACCGTTAATGATCTAGATTACAAAGGGAAACACACATTATAAATTCTCTTACATTTTGGAGGTTTCTCAATTGTGGATGTCAAGAGATGTTTTGGGAGTAGGAACCTACTTCCTCCTAGAATTGTTTAACTCATCTCACTTTGCGTAGGTTGTTTTCTTGAGGACATAATAAGACTTTTTACTGATCCTATTGTGGTGATTGACCAGGATGTTGACCCTTCTTTGCTCCCAACTCTATGTAGACTAGATATTTGTTCTTTCTCAACCCCCTTTCATTGGCTTTATCAGCAGTCGTGTTTTTGCATGGGATGCTTCTTTGACATTTTTGTTTTGTTTTGTTTTGTATATACTATTTTTCTAGAATTTTCTCCTCTCTTGTAAGGTTTCATTTCTCCCTAGGTTATTTCTAGTAATTTTTGTTTGCCAAAATCCTTTTTTTGCACACTTGCTATTGCGATTTTCTATATTTGTTGTCCCTTTCTAGGGCTGAAACACACAAACAAGAAAATCGCACAAACCCCAAACTGAATGCAATCTGATTTTTAAAACATGTTGGCTAGATTTTCTCGCATAGCATCAAACCTAGGCAACATGAGATAAATCTCCCTCATTTAACCGGTGAGGCTCCCGTGTCGAGATTTGTCAATAAAAATGTGTTATTATCTATCGTGGGTTTTACTTTAACCACTTAGTTCATGTACCATAACTAAGTAGTTCTCAGTAAAGCAAGTAAGCAGCTGTTTAAGAAATGAAAGTTATAGAAGAAAGACGTAAAGGAAATACAGAGAAGAAGTGAGGGAGATGTGCATCCCAATTAGTAGATAAGCAGAGCTAATTGCATGCACATAGAAGAAACTTAATAGATATGAACACACGTAATTATAAAGCAAAGGCAGCTCTAGATCCGATCTAAAATAACACAAAGTTTATCAAGAGATCTAAGATTCAAAGCAAGAAACAAAGTACACCGTGACACAAAGTTCTCCTAAACCTCGCTCTCCTTTGTATTCCTCTCGCTTCAAGTTGCTCTCGTGGGTTCAAAGACAAAGTCTAAAACACAAGATCACTGCTTACAAATTCGATCGATTATTAACCCGAGGTTCTTCTCCTACTTATAGAATGTAGGAGGGAAAGTACAAATAGAAGACTCAAACTCGAACTAAAGTATGAACAACAAGTAAAGATGACATTTGCAATCATCCTCAACTAACTTCTTCTTAAGTGATACATGTATCACTTAACTAATAGAATGGTTCCACATGACTTCAAGTAATGGTTGCAAAACCAATAACTTAGAAGTTTTACAATTTCATCCGGGAACATAGAAAATAGAAGAAGAAAGAATAGAAGAAGTCATGCCAGCTGTAATGTTTACATCTTCTTCTTGTTCTGATATCTGATATACTTGTTGAACATATAATTCAACATCCTTCCATCTCTGCTTTTTAGCATGCTTCCTTCTCTCGTCCCGAATCAAGCAAAGAACCCTTCATTCAACACTTTGCTGCATGCTTCCACCTCTTCCAAACTCGGCCCGAACCTCGCAATGTCTGCCTGCAGCGCCACCAATCTACTGATAGAATTCATCGTGAAAGGCTTGGTAGCTTTATCAATTCTCTTTTGCACCATCAGAAGAGAACCTTCCAGGGAATCATGCACCTCGTTAGAAACAATCCGCACGTATGAAGTAACACCTCCATCCACTCTTTTCTCAGTGAAAGAAATGATACTGTCTGCAAATCGATGTTCTTCTCTCAAGCACTCGCATCCTTTTCAAAGAAAACTCAGAGATCTCCAAACGGAAAGATACTGCAAACTCTAGCTGCTTCCCCTTCTCGACCGATCCATCCGGTACATTTGTTCTCCGCAACCAACACATCTCCCTATAGAAATTGCTTGATCTCGCCCAAAATACTTAGGTTACTCTCTCTCGCAATCGTATTCATGCCTTCTATGCTTTCCATCGCCATGCTTTAGGCGGCCGGCACTTCCCCAAGTCAGCACGTGCTTGACGAATAATTAGATCCTTCCATTTGTCAATAGCCTTTACTTGATTGCTTGCAGATCTTCCATTTCCCGCATAAGATGATCACTCACCGCTCGAAATGGGTCAATGGAAGGTTTAGCAACCTTGGCTATGATCTCACATAATTGAGATATTTGCTTCGCAGCCGCTTCTTTCTCCACCTTTTCACTGTCAAGCCTAAGGAACAAAGCATCCAGCAATGTTTGCGTGTCCTGCTTCAATCCTTCAGTGGTAGCTTGACCGAGTGGTATTTTGGTCACCGTCACATCTTCTACCATGAGCTCCTCTTCTATCTTTCCTTCCGCTGGAATTGATATCTCAGCAAACTTCTCTCCCGAATCTTTGATGATCAACCTAGAAGTTGCTTTAGCAACTTTAGGCCTTCTGTCTCTTCTGCTCAGATCCTGAAGTAGCTGCAAGTCATGCTCCTTTAAGTTCATCTCTACTCTTGCTTCCGAACCAATGCAAAGCTAACCATCCCAAGAAGTTATTTCTGGGAGTAAGAAGTCGCCGAGTGCACTACCATCTCCCGCTTTGCATCCTCTCCGCTCGTAAAGTGCCACAAAGTTGTCATGGCTGCCATCTTCAAAACATCCAAAGACAAAGCTCTTTCGAACTCCGTCATCTCGCAGCTTTAACATCTCCTTTGAATGGGTGTTGAACGGTGGTCATGAGAGAAAACGAACGCCGCCGGTTTTAATGAAGGCATGGAAGCATCCTCGCCGCCGCGGTGCAATAGTTGGTGATCTTCTGGGTACCGGAGAAGTCGAGTCAAAGCTATGGTCGTAGAAGTGGTCTTCTTTTCTCTTGAGATCTTCTGTACTTTCAACTTCTTGACCTTCTCGCTTTCTCCTTCAATCTTTCGCTTGAGGGAATCTCCTGCGCCCAAGTTGCCTGTGATTTGATTCATCAATACTTCATCAAGGCAAGATCCCTTCGTTAGCAGCCGGGCCAAGTATTCACCAACACACTCTCCGATCTTTCTTCAATCAATGGCACCTTCCAATGTTATCCTCGCAAAGATAGCTTTATCTCCTCCCATTTGATGGTAAGTGTCAAGTACCACGTTCCCATCATCTTTAAGATCCGCAGGTATCCGCGCTAGTCCAAAGTCGAACACTTGCTTTGCTGATAGCCTGCTGAAATCTTTCTTTCTAACCTCGTACTCACTTCTGCACTTCATCCAGAAATCTTCTAACGAAGGCACATGTGCGTACTCCTGGGAGATTGTCTTCCTGGCTACTCCAAATGGATCGAAGTTAAGCCGTGCAGGGAAGAACTCTTGCTCATACTCGGATAACATTTGTGCTTCCATCCCTCGAGCTCTGTGAATGCTGATGCAACTGTAATATCCCACAGTGATTGGGAAGAAGCCCGTAGACTTGTGCCGCTTTCAATCAAGGTCGTGGTAACTCTACGAGTTGCTGCTCGCCCATGGTGATCAATCTATCACTTGGATACCTGGGCATCTTTATAGGTTCTCCAGAAAAGCCCGTAACCCTAAGGTATGTGAAATCTGCAAACTGGATGAATAAACTGCCAATCTTGGACACTGCTTCCCACGCTTCCTTGCTTACCCTGTGAGTCTTCAAGTCTTTGTCTAGCCTGCAGATGAAATCGTAGAAGAAGTCATCGTTGATCACTTTGAAGTCCTTCTCGCACGCAGTACAAAGAAGTCGTGGGTAGCACTCAAAATGGGGTCCTCGGAAAGAACACCACATCTATCCAGACTTGAAAAGACACCCCGTGAAGCCGCAAAGATACACCAAGTACGAAGTCATCTTGAAGCTGAAAGTACGCTTCACGTTCCGAAGTTGCTCACCGATGTTGCTGCTAATAATTTCCGACCAATTGATTATAGAATCAACCTTGTTGATTTCAATGGTCTTGATGAAAGCATACATCCATGTACGGAAATCAGTAGGCATTCGCTTCGCCATTCAACTCCGCATAGCAATTTGACGACATCATCTCGCCTTCGCACCAAATTGGACCGTGGAAGAGTTCTCGAACTTTGAAGGGGATCTAGGCTTCTTCATGAACCGGCCGCTCATTATGCTCACGCAATCACTCTATGTTTCTCCCATCTACCGTCAAAGATCCCGAATGCTAATAGAAGTCACCACCTTTCGCACTGGAATCTTCAGACAATAATTGATGAATTCCGCATCCAAACAAATTATTGTCTTTCCCGCAACATCACGCACTGATCTGGATGAAGGATGATAAGATCTAGCACACTCCATTACGAACTCTGGCAATTGGGCTGTACATGGGAAAGCTGCAGCTCGGATAATTCCGCTACTTTTGACCGCACGCATGAGTGAAGTCTTTCCCGCTCTGGATCTATCAATCAAATCAGAAAGAGGTTCTGGGCCTAGATCTGTGTCTCCTATGTCTGAAAGTTTGGAAGCAATGCATGAATCCATCGTGCTCTCTTTTTCATCTCCTTTCGCCATGGCTTTGTCTATCTTTGTCTGAATAATTCTTTTTCTTCTAACTTGGCCGGATTTCTTCAATACTGGTGCAGATCTGGACAATTCTTCAGATTTAGAGGATATTTGCAATGTATTGGACATTGATAAAAACTCCTTTTCTTTTGTAAAGCACCTGTAATGAATTCCTGCAATTTATTCAGACAAAAATGGCCACCGGAGCATGAATAGTGAATTTAAATTATAAAAATCTGCACTTTTCAAGCCTGCTGCCCCAAAAATTGGTGTTTAATTTGCACATAAAGAGAGCATGAATCCTTTCAATCAACACCTGAGCTCCTGTAACACCTGTGAAAACAACTATGTAGACAAAGATCAACCTCCTCCAAAGCATGCGCCAAATCTGGAAGCTTTTAGCCTTGTTAGCACTTTGTCTGAACAAAATCCTTCCTCTAATGGGGGCGCACTTTTCCTCCTGGCTGCAATTCTTTACCTGTGAATTAAATTATTCACCCATATGGCTGCCCATGCTTATATAACCTTCACAATTCTATAATTAATAATTGCCCTAACAATTAAAGGCAATTAATTAATTAAAAATCATGCTTTTCTCTTTTAAAAATAGCATGTTTAAGGACAACCATCCAATAATTTAAATTAATCCAATTTAATCCTTTACATAAAGACTTCACTCAAGCTCCACAGTGTGCTTTGACCATAGCCACTGAAAATAGAAATTAATTTAATGTTTTAATGCCTTAAAAAACATTAAATAATACCCAAATGGGGCGCACTTTTTGAGAGGAAGAGGGCAGCCATTAAATAAATTAAATTTAATGTATTTGACTCCTTTCTTTTATTCCATCTTTGACTTGTTGACCTCCTCCAAGCTTGGGCGCACTTTTTGAGAAGAAAGATTAATAAAAATAATCAAATTTAATCCTTTTAATCTCTCACCAAAGGGGGCGCACTTTTTTGCACATGTAATTCTATTTTTAAGAATTTTTTCATAATGGGATTCTTTACCCTGCCAGGCAGGCACCAAAATCCCGTGATCCACTTAAGTGATTTTTATAACACGGGGAAAAGTACCCTGCCAGGCAGGTATAAAATTCCCACCTCGTCATGCGGCTGATATTTTTCCCATCGCAGCTTAAATCCTTTGTTTTCCAAAAATGCGTCCATCCCCGCAGGGGCTTTTCTGTGCACGACTTCGCTTTTTCCCAGTGATCCAGACCTCCGATGACGACTTCCTCCGGGCATAATGTGCGTATATGTTTTCTAGCTGCTCCAGGCCAAAAATCGGGCTTACCCAAAGCAAAGGAGTTGTTCCAGAGAAATTTTACAGAAAACAGAACGGGACACCACAAAAACACGAAAAATTGCCAAAAGTTACAAATAAAGCCCAAAACTTAAAATAAGTTAAAATCCTTCTGGTACATAGGAATAATAACATATTCGCTCATAATAGAGTTAAAACAGAGCGCAAATAGCCTCATACGGGGCTCAAAATAATTAAATACAAATTTCCCGCAGACAAATCCCGACGACAGAATAAAACAATTTTGGGCATCTGGGTATTTGGCGAAAAAGGCTAATATGGCTCTTTAGGATTATTTTGACGCAATACAGGAACTTTCAGGCAATAAAAACAACAAACGACCCACTATTTTAAAAGTACGAATTTTTTTTGGATTGGGTAGTCACAGATTTCAGGGTGAAATCTGAGTGACACCAAAACAACAGATTAAATATTCCTTGAAACCCTAGCAACGAACTAAAATTTGCATGTTAGGGCATCAAACACCCATCAAACAAGCTGAAATTAAATATATCAATGCTTCTCCAATTTATATATAATTAATGGAACCATTACCAAGCCAAAACATGTGCCAAATCTGAAATATTACCCAACTGCAATTTATTTTAGGACAGCAGAAGTGCAGTCCACAAAAATAGCTAAAAATGAGGTCTCCAAACCCCAACAATTACAAAATATAGAAGATCCTTATAAATTATGATAAATATGAATATCAAATAATAATGAAGTTTTGTGCCCTAGAAGGCACCCAAATGATCTTCTACCCCAGTCGCTCCCTAGGAAAGTGGTTCCAAACAATGCGAAAATCTCTTGTATCACTCCTCCTTGATGCCCTAGATGCAAACCGACAAGATGTTCTTTAATGAAAGTTTTCAATGCCACCAAAATTGAGGGTTTCCGCTTCTCCATCTCCCACAAGGAAGGGTTTCGTCCTTAATAGATTGTTGCCCTTTAGTGGAATGAAATTAGAGCAATCGGCCCTACAACCAGGTATAAAATTGTATATGCCAAAATTGATGCTCCAAATGAGCCTGTGTGTCTCCTCTTATACCTGTCGGTGGTGCCAAAGGTCTAAGGGGCAACTACCCCCTTGATTGACTTCTTAAGAGCTTGCTTTATCTTCTATTTCCATGTTGGAAACTCTCCAACCTTGCCGACCTCTTAAGGAACTTATTTTATCGTCTAATTTCATTGTGGGAGCTATATAACCAAGCCGACCTGCCTTAGGGAGAAAAATACCTAAGAAAAACATTAATATCGATAAAAGAAAACGGAAATGAAACCCAAGGATTTCGCTTGTGCAATTCCTTCTTGGCCACGGGAAGAAAAATGGCAAGATGTTTTCAATTGGTACTAATTTGAAAAAGGGGAAATTACACCCTTTTATCTTTAGTGGTCATTTGTGAAAACCATGGCCCCATCTTCCCCCCTTCCCCCATGCCACACATACGAAAACACATATTACATTTTATAGTTTTCAAATTTTTGATGGTGGCATTTTTGAAACATGTGCATATTTTGGAAGTTTTGAGTAATTTCATTGTGTTTCACATATGGTGAAATTTTCAGTAACTTAGATATTAATGGTTTAATTTTTGCAGCTATCAAGTTTTTGTTTTTGTATTTTCCGTAAGCACAATATAAATTTTTATGCAAAAAGGCAAGATCAAAAAGTGGGTAGGAAAAGAATGAAGTGGAAAGGAGAGATTTCCCATTGTTTAAATTGTTACTTTTCAAAGGATCGCAAATTTTGAAGACTTTAGAAAGGTTTTCTCGCCATCGACGTGTTTTGTGTGGACTCCCAACCAATGGTCTTCAAAAATGTGTAATGTCCCTTTTAGGTGGACTCAGAAATGACCAAAGAGCTGAGAAATAAAATTTGTATTCAGATTAGAGGGTGGCTGGAAGTGACTGTTGAAACCCCTAGAAACCTGCAATTTATTTCCCACTAGGGCAGCAACCCAATTGGGGAAGTCAAACCTCTCAAATGTGGGTCAAACCTTGTCAAAACACTTAGATTCTTATGCCAAAAAATATTAAAAACACTCAACAAACACAATCAGCTGATAGAAATCAGAATTGAGCTTGGAAATAATTAATTTTGGAAACCCTTAACAGTGAACTTAAATGAACTTGGAAAAATAGCAAATCACTTCCAAAATTTATCAAACTTCAGAACTTGGCTCTTCAAATTGTGGAGAATAACATAATAAATTCAGATTGATCAAATTATCATCAACACATTCCCAGGTGGTTTGCTCCACTTCAAATGGATAGTTTATTGACCCAAAAGGGATAAATCATGCAAGAGAATGATATTTTATTATTCATCAAACCAACTTGCATACGTAAATCCTTATGAGAGAGTTTTCGTCCTCCACAAGCCCTCAATCAAGGGTTTTCATCCTCGAGGGAGTCCTCAATCAAGGGGTTTCATCCTTGAGAGAGTCCTCACTCAAGGGTTTGTCCTCGAGAGAGATAGGACAGGTGTTTCACAAGCAAACCTTTACCAAGGTATTAAAGTTCACCAAAACATGATTCTCAATTGGCTAAGCAACTTTCTTTTATAAAAATAAGGGTTCTACACTTCAAATAATGGCCGACTTTAAAAAGTAATTTTTGATAATCTAATTTGTATTTGGAGCCTACATGCTCAAATACTTTATTTTGTAATTAATTAAATTCTCTATTAGAGTGCTATGCTTCCCAATAACAATACATGGTAAAAATAACAATAAAATATCGTAAGGGTCTTCCCTTGCTTCCTTCCTTAGACCCACGGGGAGAAGAATGGGTTAAGGTCTTCAAGAAAGATCAACCTTAAAAAAAAAAAAGGAACATGACAATGTGTATTTTAAGATTTCCTGCTGTCATATTATCCTGGTGATTCCCTACCATTAGATTTTAAAATACCTTTTTTGAAGAAGAATATAATATAAGGAAATCACCTTAATAATGTTGGAGTTATGCCTTATTTATTCTTTGGAAAGTTAGGTGCAAAAATGTTTTTGCTCATAAGGACAACTCTCTACCCACCTTTTGTTCTTTGTAGAGAGACGAGCTACGCCATTAACTTCTTGCTAAAGGAGCATTGTTGGTCAATGATGCTCATGCCTTGACCCCACGTACACTAATTTTATTTATGCCCAAGTTTCACTCCAAATGTGGATATACCCATCCTTCTTCGTAACTGTCTTCTCGTATATATATTTTTAATATATGAAGTATCTTTTAAAATAAAAAAATAAAATACACACATGGAGCTCAACCTCGTAAAAGAATTATCAAAGGAATATGACAATGGCTATAATTTAAAGTGAGGGCCACGCGACTGGATCACGCATTTCAAAGGCTCGAAAAGATTGTCGCCTTGGAGTTCCCTTGGCCATCCATGTGTTTGATCATATTGATGTTGGTCATTGGACACTAAACTTCCTATTTGAAGGAAAAGAAGTGAATAAGGTACCCTTTAATAAACAATGAAAATGGTACCCAACCCTCAAACAAAGCTTCAAAACAAGGGTCCTCTCAACAATTGTGTAATGTCCCCTTTTTCAAATTGATCCAATCAAGGCTCCTTGTCCATTTTTCTTCCCGTGGGAAACACGAAGATGATCAATGGAATCCCTTGGATTATATTTAGTCTTTTTTATTAATAATTATATTTTTCTTTTGTATTTCCCTTCTTAAGCAGGTCGGCTAGGTTGAGAGCTTTTAATATAAGTTTAAAAGATGAAATAAGCTTCTAAAGGAGGTCGGTCTTGGGGAATTCCTCCTTATGACTTTTGGCGCCACCATATGGATATATAAGGGGTCGCATAGGCTCATTTTGGGCATGTTTTTGCTAATATAATTTTATCTCTTTGGTTCTAGAGTTGGTTGCTCTATTCCAATCCACTAAGGGGCGAAAATCCATTAGTGTGGCAAGCAAGGAGGACAAAACCCTTCCTTGTTGAAGGTTGGAGAATGAAAACTCTCCAATTTGGTGGTGTTAAGGAATTTTATGAAGACTATCTTGCTGGTTGGGCAGCTAGGGCATTGAGGAAGAAGAATATCAAGGGTTCTTCATCACTTTGGCACTCTCTCCTAGGGTGGCGACTTGGGTAGGAGTGTGTTTGGGTACCTTATAGGGCATGCTTTGGCATTTCAAGTTGATAGTCAGACTTCTTCAAATTTATAAGGCCAATCTATCACTTTTTTGGCATTTATTGTGTTTTGGGGACCTCATTTTCAGTCACTTTTGAGAGCTGTACTTCTGCTGTCATTTAATTAATTTCTAGCTGTGTTTGTGGTTGAGTTTTTGAGTGATAATTGCCCTAAAATATTCTTAAAGTGTTTCTACATATTGTAGATGATGTTAATGGTGAGATTTTGTTGAATTATTGCCTTTTTCTAGCTGCTGTCCTAAAAATCTGACTGCTGTGCACTACTGTTCCATTTTTCATTTGGCTAGTATAAAAATCAGAATATATTTCAGTTTGGGTTTTGTGTGATTTCATTGTTTTTGTGTTTCAACCCTAGAAAGCGACATTACAGTGGTATCAGAGCTTCGGGCTTCCCAACCTTAGGGTTTCATGCAAGAGGGCAATAAGGGTTTCATTTGCTATCAAAGGAGAGAGAAGAAATCAGACCAGCCAAGAGAAGAGGGTAGTATGGCTCACCAAGATTCACAAGAAGCCAAAATTGACAAGCTCATTGAAGGGCAAGTGAGATTGGCGGATACTATGGACTTGTTGGCCCTAACCCTTCAAAGATTTCATGAACCTAGGGTTCATAATGGAGAGGGCAGCTCATCTAGAGAAAATACTTCATGGCAGCCCCAAGGATCAGCTCATGGATCAACCACTAGGCCTACTTTCCTTCCAAGGAAAGAAACCCTTCCGGAGGTGGGAACAAGGCACTCTATGGGGAAAAGCATCAGCAACAAGTTATGAGGAATACATGGCCCTTCCAAGAGAGATATGGGAAGCAATTTCACTTGCTGAGTTCATTGGTGTAAGAAAAGGAAGGTCTAAGCCGGAGCCAAGACAAAATGCGCCACAAAAAGAGGTTCAAAATGCATTGGGTAAGATGTCTTTCTCTATTTTTGATGGTTCTAATAAGGGGACAACTCTGAGCATGGATTCAAAAATTGGATACATATCTATCTTTGAGGCCTATGATGGATGATGATGCAATCAAATTTACAACCCTTCATCTAGAGGGGATTGCTCATGAGTGGTGGCTCCATGGATTGGTTACACAAGGGCATAATAGTATCCACTCATATGATGAGTTTTGTAGAAGACTCATTGAAGGTTTGATAGAGTTGACTCGGAAGTTCACTTTTGGGAACTTGCACAATTGAAGCAACAAGGCACGGTGGAGGAATATGTGGCTGAGTTTCAGAGGCTTTCCGTAATGATTACGGATGTCACGGAGAGAAGACTTGTTCTATTCATTGAGGGTTTGACCGAACCACTCAAGGGTTTGGTAAGAGCCTTTGATCCATTGTCTCTCCAAGAGGCAATTAAGAAATCCTTGGATCTTGAAGGTGCTGCCCTAAAAACAACAACAATCAGCAGACAACCCAAGGTATTTTCAAGTGGAGGACAGCCCAAGGGACCCTTGGGACAGCCTAGAACCCTCTCTTTGGACCAGCCAAAGAAGCCTTTCCAATGAATGCCAATTATTCACAAGGAGAAAACTGTCCAAAACTAGCAAGGAAGGAGAGACAAGAAACGAGCTAAAGAGGAAGAATTTGTGCTTCTCTTGCAAGGATCCATGGTCTCCCGGTCATCGTTGCTTAGGTAAGGGTAATGTGCATTACATTGAAGTATTTTCAGATTGTGAGGATGAAGAAGTTTGTGTGGATGAAGCAAAGCAAGTTAATGCACTAGAAGAAGATCCAAAAAGTTTGTATAACACTCTTACTACCTTGTCTGGTGCACATAAATATCATCCATTACGGGTGAAAGATGACCTATAAGGGAAAACGGTCACGATTTTGATTGATGGTGGAGCTACTCACAATTTCATTGATGAGAGTTTGATGAAAAAAATTGAGATTGAAGGCTGAAAATTTCAAGGGGTTTAATGTTACAATAGTGGATGAATTTACACTACATCTGTGCACAAGAACAATACCTCAGCTCATGCTCTCTTCTGGAGGGCACAAGGTAAATGATGGCTTCTATGTCATTTATATTGGTGAAACCGATATCGTATTGGGAGTCTAATGGCTACATTCTTTGTATTAATTTACCCAAAACTACCAAAGTATGGAGCTAAAATTTAAGGTAGTAGATAAGGAGGTTGTGCTACAAGGTATGAATGTGGAGCTCCTCAAGTTATGACTGCCAAAAGCATGGAAAGAACCTTGGAAAGAGGGCAGGGTGCATGGACAACTCATTGCTTGGTAAGATCTAACTCTTCTAGATTTCCATTCAACAATCTTTTCATGATGATATTCATCCCATACTTAACAACATGCCAAGGTTTTCAATGATTTACAACCACCAGATAGGGGATTTCAACATGTTATTGAGTTAGAACCCGGTACCAAACCGGTAATTACTACTCCCTACCGCTACCCAAGAATTTACAAGGAAAAAATTGAAAGAACCATCGAAGAGTTGCTGGAAATGAGGCCGATTAGGCCTAGTTCCAGCCCATTTATTTCTTCTATGGTGCTTATGAAGAAGAAGGATGACAACGTAAGGATGTGTGTGGACTACTGGATATTAAATAAGAAGACCATCAAGAATAAATACCGAATTCCAAGGATTGATGAGCTAATTGATGAACTACATGGAGCGGTTTTTTTCTCCAAGATTGATTTGAGATCGAGGTACCACCAAATAAGAGTGAGAGATGAAGATGTGCACAAGACCACTTTTAGGTGTCATTTTGGGCATTTTGAGTTTCTTGTCATGCCATTTGGGTTAACCAATGCCCCAACCACCTTCCAATCATGCATGAATCACATTTTTGGTAAGCATTTGAGGAAATTTGTGTTAGTTTTCTTTGATGATAATTTGGCATATAACAAAACATGGGAGGAGCATCTTCAACACTTGGATAAGGTCCTGGAAATTCTAGAACAATGGTCCCTCTATGCCAAAAAATCCAAGTGTGAGTTTGGAATGACTGAAATTTTGTACTTGGGACATGTTATCAATGCACAAGGGGTTCATGTAGACCAACAAAAGATTCATGCCATCTTGGATTGGCCAACTCCAACCAACATATCACAATTAAGAGAATTTTTTGGTTTACGTTGCTTGAAAGGATTTTCACAACTTGTTTCGCCTTCGACTAATCTAACACGAAGGGGAGCTTTCAGCTGGTCACAAACAACCCAAATAGCTTTTGAAGAGCTGAAAAAGGTGATGTGTTCTTGCCCAGTACTTGTTGTTCCATATTTTCTATGCCATTTGTACTTGAATGTGATGCTTCCGGTGAAGGTATAGGGGCTGTTTTGATGCAAAATAAACATCCTATCGTGCATATGAGGGTTGGAAACTATAGAAACACGAGAATAATTTTTCATGTATGAGAAAAAAATGTTGGCCATCATGCATGCATTGACTAAATTCCAGCAATACTTGGTTTGTGGTCAAAACCGACCACAATAGTTTGAGATTCTTTCTTCATCAAAAGGAATTAAATAACTGGAAACAAAAGTGGGTGAGTAGGCTCCAAGCATATGATTTTGACATTGAATATGTTAAAGGGAAACGCAATGTCGTAGCAGATGCCTTGTCAAGGAATCCACCTTGCATCTCTCTTGAGGATGTGGAATTGCATGATGAGAAGTTGAAGGAGACCGAGATTTTAGATCAACCTAGCTTGCAATCGCTTGAGGGCAAACAATTTTGTGAAGGGAGGACTGTAATGACCCCTCTTTTGAATCGATCTAATCGAAGGCTTCTTTCCCATTCTTCTTCTTGTGGGAAAAAAGAAGATGAACAAGGGAAGCCCTTGGATTATATTTAGTCTTTCTTTAATTAATAATTATATTTTTCTTTTGTATTTCCCTTCTTAAGCAGTGGTCACTGGGTTGAGAACTTTTAATAGAAGCTTAAAAGATGCAATAAGCTTCTAAAAGAGAAAGGGCCTGGGAATTCTTCCTCAGACTTTTGGTGCCACCATATGGATATATAAGGGTCGCATAGGCTCATTTTGGGCATTTTTTTTCTAATATAATTTTATCTCTTTGGTTCTAGAGCTGGTTTCTCCATTCCAATCCACTAAGGGGCAAAAATCCATTAGTGTGGCAAGCAAGGAGGACGAAACCCTTCCTCAGTGGAGGGTTAGAAAACGAAAACTATCCAATTTAGTGGTGCTAAGGATTTCTAGGAAGGGTCAGCTAGGGCATTGAAGCGTAAGAATCTTAAGGGTTCTTCATCACTGTGGCACCCTCTCCTAGGTTGGCGACTTGGGTAGGAGTGTGTTTAGGTGTATTCTAGGGCACATTTGACATTTCAAGTTGATATTCAGACTTCTCCAAATTTATAAGGCTGATCTATCACTTATTTGACATTTATTAGGCTCGAGGACCTCATTGTCATTACCATTTTTGAGAGCTGTACTTCTGTTGTCATTTAATTAATTTCCAGCTGTGTTTGTGGTTGAGTTCTTGAGTGATAATTGCCCTAAAATATTTCTAAAGTGTTTCTACATATTGTAGATGATGTTAATGTGAAATATCCTCTGGGATATCACTTAAAATCCACAAAATATATAAAAATTTGCAGCAAATGAAATTATGATTTTTTTCTCGAATTAAACCAACCAGTAGGCAACAAATTGAAATTTAATGATAACTTACAAACTACGTATCCAAATATCACAAAATTTTATAGAGAGCTTGGTAATATGTTAAAAAAGACTAGAAAAATATTTTTGGATTTTTTTGAATAATATATAGCTGCCAATAATTTTTAGAATGCCCTAATTTGCTGGAAAACTTCAAAAATTCATAACTATGTGATTACAATGGATAAAAATATGATTTTCTGGAAATAATGTCGACAAATTATATAGAAATGAACTCAACCTCCAGATCTGAAAATGAACACTCGGAAACTCTCAAAAAACCTTCTGCAAATTCCTAGGGTTGATGTCGCCCTATAGAAGGGGCTGGAAATCCACCAAAACGCCTCCAAAAGCTGCGCTAAACTCTGCCTTAAATACTAAGAGTAATGTGATATGCAAAACCTTGAAATTTGCACACTGGGTGCTGAAAATGGTCTTTGAAATCCTCCTGAAACCCTTCTTGAAATCTCTTTAAAATCTACCTGAATAAGCTCCAAAATAGCAAACTAGGGTGGATCTTTCACCACCGAAGAGTGTCCTACTAGCTAGGAGTGAATATCTGACCACTGAAGCTAGAGTTCCTATGGGATTTTATTTCACAAGCAAGAAGAATGCAAAATATTGTTACTCAATGCCAAAATACGTGTGAGTGTAAGAATGAATCCTTTTCTCCCCCAAGCGTCTCCTTTTATAACTTTTCATTACTTTTTTCCAAGTTGGGTGCTCCATGTGAGAGTAAAAGTTACATAAGTGACCCCAACGAAGAAATATAACAATAAAGTACCATGAGCGCCCCCTTAACGATAAAACATAACAATTATTCCCACCAAGTTGCTTAATACCAATACCAACAGAAAAATATAACAAATAAGCAAGGTGGTAAACAACCATCGATACCCAATAGCCTCCAATGTCGTTAGCCCTTGTGTATGACCAAGGCTAAGACTTTAAAAATGGCCCTTAGGCCTTCGATGAAGGAATGGGGACATTACAATCCTCCCTTCCCGAAATTTTCTTGTCCCCAAGCAAATGCAAACTAGGATGTTGTAAAATCTTCTCTCCCTCCCAAGTAGCATCCTCAAGTGGCAAGTCTCTCCACCGCACTAAGTACTCCGTGATCACCCTGTTCCTGAGCTTCCTCTGTCTCACCTCAATGATAAATTCTGGTTGCAAGACCGGTTCCCGCATCGTCCAATGGTGTCAACTTCGTAGAAGGCAAACCATGTTGTCCTAGTGCCTTTTTGAGGCACGAAACATGAAAAACATTGTGTATCTTGCTGTGCTTAGGAAGCTCCAACTCATATGCAATTGCCCCAACTCTTCGTGCTATCTGTATGGTCCATAGAACCGTGGTTTTAGCTTCTCGGCACCGCTCTACTTAAGTGAGGATTGCCTGTAGGGCTGCAAACGTAGGAAGACTAGATCTCCCACCTCAAAAGACCTCTCTACTTTGTGCCTATCTACATAGATATTTTGCTGATTTTGTGCTTTCTGAAGGTTCTCCTTGAGAGCTCTCAAAATATCCTGGTTCTCCTATAACCAATCATGAGCTTTGGAGCTCGGCTATCTGATAATACTAAATCTGCAAATGACATAGCATCATACTCGTACAATGCCCGAAAGGAGTCATGTTGATGCTCATCTGGTAGGTGGTATTGTAGCAATACTCACCCATTTGTAGCCATCTAATCCATGCACGCTGATGTCCTATCACATAACTACGCAAATAGCCTTCTATCCACTTATTAACTATTTCTGTCTTCCCATCAATTTGTGGATGGTAGCTAGTGCCAGAGTCAACTCCGTACCTACAAGTTTGAAAATCTCCTGCCAAAAGGTGCTCATGAAGATCTTGTCCCTATCACTGACAATATTTTTAGGCAAACCATGAAGCCTAAAAACACCTGTATAGAATAATTGAGCCACCTATGGTGCCTTATGCCCCTTAGGCATAGAAAAGAAATGGACATACTTGGTTAATTGATCAACTACCACATATATGCAATCATGCCCATGTACTAAGGGAAGCCCTGTGATAAAATCCATGAATATGCTCTCCCACATCTGCTCGGGGACAGAAAGAGGCTGTAGTAGTCCTGCTGGGAAAGAATGCTCGGCTTTGGTTTTCTGGCAAACCACACACTCTCTAATATGATTAAGGTTGTCATCCTTCAACCCTTTCCATGAAAATATCTCCCTGATATACCTGTAGGTCTTAAAATATCCAGGATGTCCCGCTAGAGGTGTATCATGCATTGCCCGAAGGATTTTCTCCTTCATCTTGGATTCTGGTACAAGGAAGATCCTATCCTTGTAGTATATGAGGTCATCCAAGACCTTGTATCTATCATCCTGTATGATGCCATCCATAATCTCACATGCAAACTGATTTTTGGAATACTCAACAAGTATGCGAGCCTTCCAATCTGCTGAAATCTTAGACATAGAACTAAACATAGAGGTAAGGTGAGGCCTCCTAGATAATGCATCAACAAAAACATTATTCTTACCTTTGGTGTACTCTATGTCGAAGTCATATGTTTGCACCTTGTTCACCCATCTCTGTTGGCGATTGTTGAGATCCTTCTGCCCTAGGAAGAACCTCAAACTATTGTGATCCGTACGAACCACGAATTTGCTGCCCACAAGGTATTGTCTAAATTTGGCCAAAGCATGCATAATGGCCAACATCTCTTTGTCGTAAATCGAGTACCCCCTCTCCATAGGGCTCAATTTCCGACTCTCGTAGGCAATGGCATGCCTATCCCGCAGAAGAACTGATCCAATACCTTCTCCCGATGCGTCACAAGTATTAATGAACTGGAGAAATCGACAATGCAAGAACGGACTCAATCTCATCACCCCTTAAGGTGATAAAAAATTGTTGTGCTTATTTTGACTAATCAAAAGCCCTTCTTGGTCAAATCATCAATGACGCAATCAAGTGAGAGAAGACCTTCACAAACCTTCGTAGTCCGTGCATAGCCCCAAGAACCCGCTCAATCGTGTCAAAGCCTGGCGGGCCAATGCAATATTGTCTCAATATTTTCCTTGTCAACCTTGACTACACCTCCACTAATCACATATCCCAAATACAATAACTTTGTTATACCAAACTCACACTTATAAACTTTTGCGTATAGCGAGTTAGTTTCCAACATACCCAACACCTCATCAAGATGTCTAATGTGATCCTCCCAAGCTCGGTGTATACCAATATATTGTCGAAGAAGACCAATAAATTTTCAACAAATGGCGGTTGAACATGGTGTCCCCCAAATTTCATCTTGAAATCTGCGACTACCCTATCTGAATTTTTTTTGTACTTTTAAAATAATGGGTCGTTTTGTGTTTTTATTGCTTGAAAGTTCTTGTATTACGTCAAGATATTCCCAAAGAGCCATATTAGCCTTTTTCGCCAAATACCCAGATGCCCAAAATTGTTATATTCTGTCATTGTCGGGATTTGTCTGTGGGAAATTTGTATTTAATTATTTTGAGCTCCATTTGAGGCAATTTGCGCTCCGTTTTAACCCTGTTGTGATCGAACATATCATTATTTCTATAGACTGAGAAGGGTTTTAACCAAGAATAAGTTTTGGGCTTTATTTGTGACTTTTGACAATTTTTGTGTTTTTGTGTTTACCTTTCATTTTCTCGTGAAATTTCTCTAGATCAATTCCTTTGCACGGTTAGCCCGATTCTTAGCCCGGAGTATTCGGAGATCACATACGCACATTGTGCGCCGGAAGGAAGTCACCATCGAGGTCCGGGTTCTTTGGGAAAAGGCGAAGTCGCACTAAAAAGCCCTCGTGGGGTTGGACGATTTTGGAAAACAAAAGATTTAAGTGGATCATAGGAAAAATAGAAGCAACAGTGTGGAATTTTATTGCACGCTTGCAGGTACTTTTTCCCATGATGGAAAGTCACTTAAGTTGTGGGAAAATTAGAAGCGTGGGTAGGCGGGGAATTTATTGCCTGCCTTGCAGGGTAAAAATTCCCATGGTGAAATAAAAGAAAAGTGACTTAAGTGAAATCATGGGATTTTATTGCCTGCCATGCAGGGTAAATAATCCCATTGTCAAAGTCAAATCACTTAAGTGGATCATGGGATTTCCGGGGCTGCCTTGCAGGGTAAAAATTCCCATTGTCATGTGTTTTTAAAAATAGAATTCTATTATGCTAAAAAGTGCGACCCCTTTAGGGAGAACATGGCAGCCTTTAAAGTGATTATTTTAATTAATTCTTCTTCTAAAATTGGCGCCCAAGCATGGAAGAAAGTCAACAAAGTAAAGGGGAATAAAAGAGATGGAAATAGATGGTCTAAATTGATTAAATTTAATTTATTTAAAGGCTGCCCCCTTCATGACAAAAAGTGCGCCCCTTTTGGTATATATTTAATGCTTTTTGAAGCATTAATTGATTAAATTAAATTCTATTTTCAGTGGCTATGGTCAAAGCACACTGTGAAGCTTAAGTGAAGTGAAGAGTGGATGATTAAATTGATTAAATTTAATTTAATGGATGGCTGTCCTTAATCATGCAATTTTAGCACACCAGTTAAAGAGAAGAGCATGATTTTTAATTAATTAATTGCCAGGAATAGGAAGGGCAATTATTAATTATAGAATTATGAGGGTTATATAAGCATGGGCTGCCATAAGGGTGAATTAATTAATTCACAGGTGAAGAAGTGCAGCCCAGAGGAAAAGTGCGCCCCATATTGAAGAGGATTTTGCTCAAAAGAAGATCAAATCAAGGCTAAAAGCTTCCAATTTTGGCGCATGCATTGAAGGAGGTTGATTTGTGTTTGCATAATTGTTTGCATAGGTGATACAGGTGCTCAGGTGAAGTTGGAAAAATTCATGCTTTCTTTGCATGCAAATAAAACATCAATTTTTGGGGCAGCAGGCTTGAAAAGTGCAGATTTTTATGATTAAAATTCACTATTCATGCTCCGGTGGCCATCTTTGTCTGAATTAATTGCAGGAATTCATTACAGGTGCTTTACAAAAGAAAAAGAGCTCTAATCAATGTCCAATACATTGAATATATCCTCTCGAATCTGAAGAATTATCCAGATCTGCACCAGTTTTGAAGAAATCCGGCCAAATAAGAAGAAAGAATTATTCAGACAAAGATAGACAAAGCCATGGCAAAGAGGGATGAAAAAGAAAGCACAATGGAGTCATGCATCACTTCCAAATTTACAGACATAAGAGATAGATCTAGGTCCGAACCTCTTTCCGAATTGAGTAATAGACCCGAGTAGGAAAGACTTCACTTATGCGTGCGGTTAAAAGCAGTGGAATTATTCGAACTGCAGCCTTTCCATACACAGCCCAGTTGCCAGAGTTTGTTATGGAGTGCGCTAGATCTTTCCATCCTTCATCCAGATTAGTGCGAGATGCTACAGGGAAAACAATAATTTGGCTGGATGCAGAGTTCATCAATTATTGTTTGAAGATTCCGGTGTGAAAGGTGGTGACTTCCATTAGCATTCAGGATGCCGGCAGCAGGTGTGAGAAGCATAGAGTTGACTGCGTGAACATAATGAACAGCAGATACATGAAGAAGCTCAGATCTCCTTCTAAGTTCCCAAGAACTCTTCCGCAGTCCAATCTCGTGCAGGAGGTTGATGATATTGTCAAATTGTTATGCAGGATTAACGGCGAGCCGAATGCTTACAATTTCCGTACATGGATGTATGCTTTCATCAGGACCATTGAAGTCAACAAGGTTGATTCCATAATCAATTGGTTGGAAATTATTAGTGACAACATTGGTGAGCAAGTCCGGAACGTGAAGCGTACTTTCAGCTTCAAAATGACTTCCTACTTGGTATACGCTGCAGCTTCACAAGGCATCTTCTCCAAGCTAGATAGATGTGGCGTTCTTTCTAAGGACCCCATTTTTGAGTGCTACCCACAACTTACTGTACCTGCGTGCGAGAAAGATTTCAAAGTGGTCAATGATGGATTCTTCTACGATTTCATTTGCAGGCTAGACAAGGACCTAAAGGCCAACAGGGTAAGCAAAGAAGCGTGGGAAGCCGTATCCAGGATTGGCAGTCTATTCATTCAGTTTGCAGATTTCACATACCTCAGGGTTACGGCTTTTCTGGAGAACCAATAAAGATGCCCAGATATCCAAATGATAGATTGATCGCCATGGAGCTGAGCAGTAACTTGTGGAGATACATGACCTTCAGTCGAAATGGCACAAGTCTACGGGCTTTTCCCGATCACTGTGGGACATTATAGCTGCCAGAACATTCATAGAGCTCGAGGGATGGAGACGCAGATGTTATCTGAGTATGAGCAAGAGTTCTTCACGGCACGGCTGAACTTCGATCCATTTGGAGTAGCCGGGAAGACGATCTCCCAGGAGTACGCACACATGCCTTCATTGGAGGATTTCTGGATGAAGTGCAAAAGTGAGTACGAGGTTAGAAAGAAGGATTTCAATAGGCTATCAGCACGGCAAGTGTTCGACTTTGGACTAGCGCGGATACCTGCGGATCTTAAAGACGATGGGAATGTGTTATTTGATACTTACCATCAAATGGGAGGAGATAGAGCTGCACTTCAGACAACGTAGGAGGTTGCCATATAATCAAGAAAGGTCTCAGCGCTGCTTTTTTGGTAAATACTTCAAACCGTTTCTTTGAAGGGATATTGCCTTGATGAAGCATTGATGAATCAAGTCACAGGCAACTTTGACGCAGGAGATTCCCT
This sequence comes from Taxus wallichiana var. yunnanensis, assembly GCA_018340775.1. Taxonomy (NCBI): domain Eukaryota; kingdom Viridiplantae; phylum Streptophyta; class Pinopsida; order Cupressales; family Taxaceae; genus Taxus; species Taxus wallichiana. The sequence continues at coordinate 505,308,909 of CM031235.1, forward strand.
CAAGTGGAAGCACGGAGGAAAGCAGTAGAAGGGTTCGAGAAGTTGAAAGTACACAAAAGATCTCAGTCAAAGGAGAAGATCACTTCTACGGCCATGACTTTAGTTCCAGCTTCTCTAGTATCCAGTACTTCACCAACTGTTGCACCTTAGCAGAACACTTCCATGCCTCCACTGAATCCGGCAACATTCATCTTATCTCCTCAGCCACTTCGCTTAGCATCCTGCTTTGAGAAGAGATGTTGAAGCTGTAGATGGTGGAGTTTGAAAGAGCTTTGTCCTTAGATGATTCAGAAGATGGCAGCCATAACACTATGGCCCTTTCTGATGGAGAGGAAACAGAGCGGGAGATAGTGGTGCACTCAGCGACTTCTCATTCTCCGAGAAGTAACTTCTTAGAATGGTTGGCTTCGCAGTTGGTTCCAGAAGTGAGAGTGGAGATGAACTTGGAAGAACACGACTTGCAGCTACTTCAAGTCTATGCGGAAAAGACAGAAGGCCTAAAGTTTCTAAGGTAACTTCAAGGTTGATCATCGAAGAGTCGGGGTAGAAGTTTGCTGAGATGTCAATTCCGGCAGAAGAAAGAAGGAGGATGAGCTCACGACAGAAGATGTTACAGTAACCAAAGTACCCCTCGGTCAAGCTACTATAGAAGGATTAAAGTAGGAAACACAGACATTGATAGATGCTCTATTCCTTAGGCTTGACAGTGAAAAGGCGGAGAAAGATGAGCTTCAGAAGCAAGTATCTCAATTGTGCGAGATCATAGCCAAGATGTCTAAACCTTCCATTCAGCCCATTTCAGAGCAGGGGAGTGATCATCTTATGCAGGAGATGGAGGATGCAAACAATCGGTGAAAGCTATTGACGAATGGAAAAGTCGATTATTCGTCAAGCTTCAGTCACAACTTGGAGAGGGTGTCACCCCTTTGAAGGTTATGAATGATGCAAGAAATCAGTCAAGCAACTGCTTGATGAGCATAGTAGACATGAACACAGTTCTGAGAGTAACTTGAGTACTTTGTCCGAAATCAACAAGCTGCCAGGAGATGTATTGGTTGCAGAGCAAATTGCATTTGGACGGATCAGCCGTGAAGGGGAAGCAACCGGAGTTTGCGGATCGTTCCGCTTTGGAGATCTGCAGAGTTCTGCCAAGATGATGCGAGCACTTGAGAGTAGGACATCGTCCTTACAGCACAGATATTTTATTTCACTGAGGAGGACGTGGTCGGAGGTATTACTTCATACGTACGGATTGTTCCTACCAAAGGGCCTAATTCCTTGGAAGGGTCTCTTCTGATGGTACAAAAGAGAATCGATAGAGCTATTAAGCCTTTCACAATGAATTCTATTAGCAGACTGGTGGCATTGTAGGTAGATATTGCGAGGTTCGGGCCGAGCTTGGAAGATGTGGAAGCGTGTATCAAAGTGTTGAACGAAGGATTGTTGCAGTTTAGGACAAAAAAGGAAGCGGTGGCTAAAACAAATGGGAAGATGTTGAATCACATGTTCGACAAGTATATCCAATATCAAAACAAAAAGAAGACATAAATGTTACAGCTGGCTTGACTTCTTCTTCTATTCTTTCTTCTTCTATTTTCCACGTTCCCGGATGAAATTGTAAGACTTCAAAGTTATTGGTTTTGAAACCATTACTTAAAGTCATGTGGAACAATTCTATTAGTTAAGTGATACATGTGTCACTTAAGGAGAAGTTAGTGGAGGATGATTGCCAAATGTCATCTTTACTTGTTTGTGTTTTAGTTCAGTTAGATTTCCCATTTGTACTTTCCCTCCTACATTCTATAAGTAGGAGAAGAACCTCCGGGTTAATGATGAGAATTTGTAAGCAACAACCTTGTGTTCTAGACTTTGTGCTGAAACCCTTGAGAGCCACTTGAAGCAAAGGAATATACAGGAGCAGATTTCCGGAGAACTTTGTGTCACGGTGTATTGTGTTTGTCTAGTAGGCCCTGGACATCTACGTGGTACTCTGGTGGACTGTCCTCTAACTTCTTGGTCGTAACTACGCACTGTACCACCCAACCCACTGCGTTGTGCCTGTAAATCTTCTCGATCTGTTTGACCATGACCACCTTGGGTGTATCGATAGATAATCCCCTCAATATCACATTCCTCCCTTTGAACCTAAACCTAAAGTTAGTTTGGAACTCTCTAAGAGAGTGGAGCCATTGCACTCCCAATACAAGGTTGGTCTCTCTGATACCAACAATATAAAAGTAATTAGTAACTGTATAGTTACCTATCGTAATGCTCAGCTGTGGGACTCGTCGTGTGCATCTCGGACTTTCCATTGGCTACAACCATGTTGAAGCCCTCAAAATCCTCTGTCTGCAACCCTCGTCTCTCCACTAATGATGCATCAATAAAGTTGTGGGTAGCCCCACTGTCGATGAGTACCACTACTACTGACCTTGTAGAACTCTTCGACCTTGAATGCCTTGTACCTCGGGTACTAGACAAAGTGGCAATAGTCTCCTAAGGGAAAGTCTCGTTCTCCTGTTCAACACCAACACTGCCCAAAGCATCTCCATCCTCATCATCCAATCCCTGAATCTCCTGCTCCTCATCTCCATCACCGTCACTCTCCTCAAAGACCTCAATAAATTGGGCCTTTCCTTTCCCTGTGCAATCATGTCCTGGAGCCCAAGGTGTGCGACAATCGAAACATAGTTTCTTTCACCTCAACTCATCTCTAACTTCCCGGATATGAATGGTTTCTTAGTAGTAGCTTGCCAGGGCAGAGGTTCCTTTTGCGAAAACCATCCAATCTAGATGGAGGTACCCTTTGCTGAACTCGAGGTGGAAACCTTGACTTTGGAGTAGATAACTCCAAATCCCGTGCTCTCCTAATAGCATCATGCAATGACGAAGGCTCAAATGCCTTCACAAGTCCTGTTAGTGCATCATCAAACCTGCTATGAAGAGTGAAGTCAATCTCATCTCTGAAACATCAAGAACCATGATTGACAACCTTTGAAAGTCTGCAATGTATATGTCTAAAGAACTTGTCTGTCTCAAATGAGTCAACTCTCTGAAATGCCTATCAGGATCCCTCCTGTCAAACTTGCTCATCAACCTCTGTGTGAACTCCGCATAGGTACCAATATGCATGTGCCCCTATGTAATAAGACCATGATGCCACCAGTCATGTGCATCTCCCTCAAGATGTAGGATTGCAAACTTAATTGCATCCTCTTCGCGCATGGGATTCAAGTCAAAGTATGTCTTCAACTTCTGAATCCAGGATTGCGCTGTACACTTCTTGGACCCATCGAAGTGTGGAATAGAAATCTACTCCAATCTCTTCTTTAACTTTGGAACTGCGCATAGTGTGATCCCTCTTGCGCCTACTACCGATCTTCATCTTGCAATACTCGGTAAAAAGAATGTTAGCTTTAAACCCTTCACTCAAAGATTCATATTTCAACCAACAAGTTTCCTCATCAAAAATTTCTGATTGTTGTCCCATTTGTGTATTTTTCGGATCTTTCAAAAATGCGGGCTCATGCATGCTTGAATGTGTATTATGGGAACGGGAGTGTGCTGCCCTGAATTGCTATTTTCACCTCTTCGACCCGGCTGCCCCGTGTTACTGTTTTCTCCTTTTTCCGCATGATTCTCAACTCTGCCTTGCGCTAATCTTTCGGTGAGCTGGCTCAAATAAAGATTAGTGGTCTCCTGTTGTTTTAACCATATTGATAAATAATTTTTTCATCATCTCTTCGTTCAGCTCATCATTGTCACCCATTTTCTGCCCTTCTTTTGTAGTGTATTTCTCTTGGAATAAACTTTCATTCACACCCAGCAGGCTAGAGGAAAGCCGGTTCGATACCACTGAAATATCCCTTGTGGGATATCACTTAAAATCCACAAAATATATAAAAATTTGCAGCAAATGAAATTCTGATTTTTTTGGAATTAAACCAACTAGGGCAGCAAACTGAAATTTAATGATAACTTGCAAACTACTTATCCAAATCTCATGAAATTTTATAGAGAGCTTGCTAATATGATAACAAAGACTAGAAAAATATTTTTGGATTTTTCTGAATAATATATAACTGCCAGTAATTTTTAGAATGCCCTAAACTGCTGGAAAACTTCAAAAATTCATAACTATGTGAATACAATGGATAAAAATATGATTTTTGGAAATAACATCTACAAATTATATAGAAATGAACCCAACCTCCAAATCTGAAAATGAACACTTGGAAACCCTCAAAAACCTTGTGCAAATCCCTAGGGTTGACGTCACCCTATAGAAGGGGCTGGAAATCCACCAAAATGCCTCCAAAAGCTGTGCTAAACTTTGCCTTAAATACTGAGAATAATCTGATATGCAAACCCTTGAAATTTCCTCACCCTAGTACTGAAAATGGCCTTTGAAACCCTCTTGAAACCCTTCCTGAAATCTCTGTAAAATCTTCCTGAATATCTGCTCTGAATAGGCTCCAAAATAGCAAACTAGGGTGGATCTTTCACCACCGAAGAGTGCCCTACTAGCTAGGAGTGGATCTCTCACCACCAAAGCTAGGGTTCTTGTGGGATTTTACTCCACAAGAAAGAAGAATGCAAACAACAGTTGCTCAATGCCAAAATATGTGTGAGTGTAAGAATGAATCCTTTTCTCCCCCAAGTGCTTCCTTTTATAACTTTTCATTACCTTTTTCCAAGTTGGGAGCTCCATGTGGGACTAAAAGTGACTTAAGTGACCCCAACGAAGAAATAGAATAATAAAGTACCATGAGCCCCCTCAACGACAAAATATAACAATTATTCCCACCAAGTTGCTTAATACTAATGCCAACGGAAAAATATAACAAATAAGCAAGGGTTAATCATTCATCCATACCCAATAGCCTCTAGCATTGTTAGCCGTGCTAAGACTAAAAATTGGCCCTTAGGATCTCGGAGAAGGAACGGGACATTACATAATGGTGATATTTTGTTGAATTATTGCTCTTTCCTAGCTTCTGTCGTAAAAATCAGACTGCTGTGCACTGCTGTTCCATTTTTCAGCTGGCTGGTATAAAATCAGCATATATTTCAGTTTGGGTTTTGTGTGATTTCATTGTTTTTTTGGTTTACCCCTAGAAAAGAACATTACAAGTTGTGTTTTGTTTGGATTGCCACGTGACGCTGGATTGAAGCTGCCCAAAGCAAATAAAAGGTGTCAATGCGAAAGATTCCTCTAGTTGTTGGATCATGCTATATGTGTAACCACCCACCATCAAAAAAATAAAAACCTGATGGATTCCCCATTATAAAATGTGTGAGATCCCCCGGATGCGGATTTCAAAAGGTGCATGTTTGAAGGAAAATACAAGGAATTATGCCTGAATGAGGCCTGACCCCTTAAAAGTAAAAAGGAGGAAGATTCCTCACCATTGATCTATTACACATGGTAGCAGATCGGAAATTGTTGGAGGAGAAAGTATTTCAGACTTAAGAATGCCCTCCTTCCCGCCATACCCCCACCATTAGATTGCTTTGACAAAATGGCCCACCCATCCATGTGGGGAAAATATAATAAATGTATGATTTATGTTCAAAGGTAAATGGAGCCTATTACACTAAGTAAAGAATGAATTTGATCCGCAAAATTTTAAGAAGCATCCATGTGGTAGCAGATCGCATAATCTAGATAGATTTTTTCCCAGATTGAGATTTTCCCCTGCATGTTAGATCTTTTCTTTCAATGACGGAGATGAATAGGATATGTGATGGGTCCTCAACAATTATAATTTGTTTTGATTGCCGCATGGCAGAGGATAAAAAGTTCTGAAGAGGAGCTGCCCCATAATTGTTCTACAGTCCATCTACCATCCAATTTGGAGTAGGCTCGTCAGTTGTTCAATCTTAAGCAACATATTTGTGAAAATATCAGGTAAAAAAATAAAAATTGATTGAAGGGCGACAACACATGGATGATTTGGAATTTTGAACCCATAGTCCAATGGATGTAGGCATTATAAATTTGACATTTTTGTGAAAGCTTCCTTAACGAGATGCCAAAAACTGAAATGAAAATTCCATTACCTTTGAAATTAAAGGTTTAGTTTCTCAGTTATAAAGGTTTTTGTCTTCTTTAATGTGAATAAGGAAAGAGGAAGTTAAAAGACCATGCCTTTGATATAATTTCAATAATTTAGATGGCTATGTTATCTTTTCTTGTATTTTAAATTGTGGGTCCCACTTGTTAATATGTTTTAGAAATATTTTGTTATCTACATGTAAAGACAATGTGGTATTACCTCTTATGGGATAGGCCTCAATGTTGACAAATGAAGGAAAAAAAGGACGACCTTATCAAAAGAGAGGTTATTTTTTTGAGGGTGCAAATAAGATTTAAAGAGGCCAAGCTTCATTAAAAAACAAATGGAATTAATCCTTATGAGATAAGGACAAAGAAATTGCCTTTATTCTTAAGGTTTACACTTTTAGGGTTGGTGTCTTTCATTTTGGATGGAGATATTTTGGAGGGGGTGCAATTGTTTATGATTGAGGACGTGGTGTAGACGGGAATAATGGTTTCCTTATTCCCAACCTAGACATTCAATATCTACAAGATATGCAAAACTAAAAACCAAAATTGATCTCTTTATTGAAAGCTTGGCTTGTTAAAGAGCTCTATACTGACCACACATGCAATTTCTTTATTGATTCACTACTATGAAGATGAACCTACAACAGTCCTCCAAATGAACTTTGTTATAAAAGTCCCCTTTTCCTTCAATCTCTCTCCTTTATAGTTTTGAAGTCTATTAGATTCTTCTTGTGTACTCTTGAAAAAACTGCCTATAATTGATCCCTCCATATCTCTTTAACATCTCCTGAAAATTCAAATGTCATTTCGCATTCCCTAGGTGCTTGAAATTGCGTGAAATTGATAAATAATGAGTTCGAGTCATTACTTGCATGCAACGAGAAGTGACATCCATTATTCAACGGTCACTAGGGGTGTTTGGGGTTCGCTGGTCGGCAATGGAGAACATGATTCATCGAGCATGAGAATGCAACCATAAGCTTGAAACTCATAACCTCGGGGGCCATAAATTTTTGCATACGAGCTCGCAATTTAGTTCCATTTTTTTAAGTTGAATAAGGTGTCAAATAAAATCCAAATACGTTATCACATTATACTTTTGATTTATCCCTCATGACGTATTTGGATTTGTAGAAGAACCTATCATTCGCATGTCACCAATGGTGACAACTACTCTTGAATCCTACTAACAATTGATCCATTCAACCAATTGAGTTTGATGATGGACACGATCCAAAGCCATGGTGAAATATTAACCAACCGTATTTTTGGTTGATGAAAGATTGCTTGTGGACCCATATGCTCCTGCATCATACACGCTAGGTGACAGAAATGAACCATCAGCTCCTGCTCATGAACATTATATGATCTCTTCTATTGTTCTTCCAAGTGTAGCTAGCTCGAGCATTCATCCAAGTTGCACCTTCAGGTTGTTTTACTCGCTCATTTAAAAAATACTCATTATAGTCTTTTCCTCTTTTCTCCTTCACAATCTTTGACGTATCCCTTTCAAAGGATGAAACTGAAAATTAGGAAATTAGCACAAATCGGAAAGATCTCAAATCTGATTTCTAAACCAACAGACTGAAATTAAAAACCTAGATTTGAACAACGACCATATTTTAGGAATAAGCGGTACAAAAATGCATCCAAAACACTTGAAATACTTCAAACAACTTTGCCAAAATGTACGAGTCTTTTAGGCAACCACCAAACCAATATTCAATAAGAAATATAACTCAAAACACTGCGGATATTAATCAAAAACCAATGAAGTACAACTGTAATAAAAATTATGAAATAAGGGTTTAGAGACCCCAAACTTCACAAAGAAAAGTAGATTCTAGCTTTATAAATAGAGGCAAATCTGAATATGAAATAAAATATCAAATTCGTGCCCTTAAAGACACCAAACTTCACCCTAGGGTAAGTTGCTCCACCTAGGAGAGACCAATCAATGCATATAAAAATCTGGTTATGACTTCTTCACAAATTTGCAATAATCCTTCAAGCCCACACAAGGAAGGAGGGTTTCCGCCCCCTACCAACCACAAGAAGGGTTTTTCGTCCTTCTTGAAAGATGCCACACACTTGGATTTTCACCCAAGAGTGGAAGAACAAGGAGCAATCAGCCCACAAGTCCAAGTAGAGTAAATGCGCCAAAGATATATGAGTGCACATGAAACCTTCACCTCCTTGTATACCTCTAACTTTGGCGCTAAGGCTTAGAAGAACCTTGCCAACCCATATAAGTCATTATAATCTTTTATTATGCCTCTTTAAAAGCAGTAATCCCAACTGACTTGTTAAAAGCAAAGACACTAAAAAGAAACATTAAAAATTAGAAACAAATGCAAAGGAAGCTCAATTCCTTTTCCCAACTCTTCTACTTCGTTGTCATGGAAAAGGGGATGGCAAGAAGTCCAAAATTAGGTCCTTAAGTGAGAAAAAGGACATTACAGTCCTCCCTTCCCAAAATTGCTTGTCCCCAAGCAATTGCAATTGTGGATGCTCTAATATTGCTGCACTTTCCCATGTAGCATCCTCAAGGGGTAATCCTTCCAATGAACCAAATATTCCTTGATACTTCGATTCCTTAACTTCCTTTCATGAACCTCTAGGATACTTTCCGGAATTAGAACCAACTTTCCCTCTTCATCCAATGGTGGCAACTCATGTGAAGGAGTAAGGTGCTGTCCAAGTGCCTTTTTGAGGCATGAGACATGAAAAACATTATGTATTTTGCTATTTTCCGAAGCTCAAGTTCATATGCAGCCCTTCCCACCTTTCTTTTTAACTTATAAGGACCATAAAAGCGAGGTTTCAACTTTTCCGCACCCTTTTGTTTGATGGAAGATTGCCTATAGGGCTGCAACCTTAAAAATACCATGTCTCCCACTTCAAATGTCCTCTCTTTCCTATGTTGATCTGCATATAACTTCTACTGATTTTGGGCACGTAGAAGGTTTTCCTTGAGCTCTTTTAAGATATCTTGACTTCGCTGAATTAAATCTTGAGCCTTAGGCACTCTACTATCTGTCATAATTAAATCAACAAAAGAAGAAGCATCATACCCATACAAAGCTTTAAAAGGAGACATACCAATGGATGTTTGGAAGGTGGTGTTGTAACAAAACTCAGCCATGTATAGCCACTTCATCCATGCTGATTGTTGTCCATCAATATAGTTCCGTAGGTATCCTTCCACCCATTTATTCACTATTTCAGTTTTCCCATCTGTTTGGGGATGGTAGCTAGTGCTTGGATTGAGTTGGGTGCCCACCAATTGAAACAAATCTTGCCAAAACATGCTCATGAACCTACTGTCCCTATCACTCACAATATCCTTGGGCAACCCATGAAGTCTAAATATTTCTTTGAAAAACACATCAGCCACTATAGGAGCATTATATTTAGCCGGAAGTGGACAAAAATGAGCATATTGAGTGAGTCTATCAACCACTACATATAAGCAATTCTTACCTTGTATCACGAGGCAGCTCTATGATGAAGTCCATAGAGATTCTCTTCCATTTTTGAGTGGGAATGGGAAGAGGTTGTAGGAGACCAGCTGAAAATGTGTGTTCTCGCCTTATTTTGTTGACATGTAAGGCATTCCCGAATGTATTGAAGCACTTCCCCTTTAAGACCCTTCCAATAGAATCTTTCTCTCACTTGCTTATATGTCTTAAAGTAACCTAGATGACCAGCTGATGGGTCATCATGACCAACCCTCAAAATTTTATTCTTCACCTTCGATTTGGGAACCAAGTAGACTCTGTTTTTGTAAAAAATAAGCCCATCCATCACCTTGTATCTTTCATCACTTATTTCTCCTTCAAAAACAACCTTAGCAAACTTGTTCTTGACATACTCAGTTGTAATTAATGACTTCCAATCTGTTGTAATCTTAGATAAAGAGCAAAAATGTGGTTCGCATGACAAAATATCTTCTACCAAATAATCAACTTGGGGTTTTTTCGGAAGCATTCCTTGCAAAGTAATGTTTTTACCTTTGTCCATGAAACTTATTTCCATGCTTTGATAATTGAAAGTGAGCTCTCCCAATGAATGCAACCATTGGACTCCAAGCACGATGCCAATATCAGCCATGTTGATTAAAATGAAATCAGCACATAACTCATATTGCTCTAATGAAATATGGAGTTGGGAACACCTCTTGGTACATGGCATAGAGTGACCATCAGCTATCCGTATGGTGAACTCTTTGAAGTCTTTAACCTTCAATTTCAAGTTGGCCAGCAAGCGTGCATTTATGAAGTGAGTGGCGTCCCTATCAATTAAAATGCTGACTTCATGCCCTTGTAGATTACCCTTCATAGGAAATGAATTGTAACTAGCTGCTCCTTCAAGGTAGCAAGAGTGCTATCAACCCTTTCCAGATCCTCTTCCGGTATACTATCATGTTTAGCTTGATCAACATTGTTTTCATCATCATCACAATCAGAAAATACTTCAATATAATGCACCTTACCTTTTCCCAAAGATGTCCGTGGATCCTTGCATGAGAAACACAAATTCTTCCTTTGAAGCTCGTTTCTAGATTCTTTTTCATTGCTGGTTTTGGGCAGCTCCATGTGAGTACTTGGCATCTTTTGGGGTGGCCTCCTTGGCTGGTCCAAGGGAGGGTTTCTAGGCTGCCTAGTGGGTTGTCCACCACTCGAATTTCCCTTGGGAAGACTGTTGTTCGCTGCTGTTTTTGGAGCAGCACCTTCAAGATCTAAAGCCTTCTTGATTGCCTCTTGAAGAGACAAGGGATCAAAGGCTCGAACCAAACCCTTGAGGGGCTCAATCAAACCTTCAATGAAAAGCACTACAAGCCTTCTTTCTGAAACATCCATGATCATAACGGAAAGCCTCTGAAAACTCAGTCACATATTCCTCCACCGTGCCTTGTTGTCTCAAATGAGCAAGCTCACGAAAGTGAACTTCCGGATCAATTCTATCAAATCGATCAATGAGTCTTTGACAAAAATCATCATAGGAATGAATCTCATTATGCCCTTGTGTCACTAACCCATGAAACCACCATTCATGAGCAATTCCTTCAAGATGCAAGGTAGCAAACTTGATAGCATCCTCCTCCATCATGGGCTTCAAAGACAAATATGTATCCAACTTCTAAATCCAAGCCCTAGTTGTCCCTTTGGCTGATCCATCAAATGTGGAGAAAGTCATCTTCCCCAACACATTCTGTACCTTCTTTTGTGGCATATGATGTCTAGGCTCGAGCTAAGTCTTTCTCTATTCACTCCAATGAATTCGGCGAGTGAAATAGCTTCACGAATCTCTCTTGGAAGAGCCATATACTCTTCATAACTTGAGGCAATGTTCCGTCTGGTAGAGGGCCTTGTTTCAACACCTGAATAGCTTCTTCCCTTGGAAGAAAAGTAGGCCTTATAACAGATCCGCGGGCTGATCCCATAGGTCGCTGTGCATTGTTAGCTCCGGATGAGCTACCATCACCATTTTGAACCCTAGGTTCAATTATCTTTTGAAGAGATAGGGCAAGGAAGTCCATTGTATCCGCTAATCTCTCTTGACCTGCAATCAACTTATCAACTTTGGCTTCTTGAGGGTCTTGATCAGCCACATTGTCTTCTTCCCTTGGCTGGTTTGCTTTCCTTCTTCTTTGGTAGTATAGAAAACCCTTGTTGCCTTCTTCCATTGAAACCCTAGGCCTTTGAAGATCCGAGCTCTGATACCATTGAAATATCCCTTTCAAGGGCTGAAACTGAAAATTAGGAAATTAGCACAAATCCCAAAGATCTCAAATCTGATTTCTAAACCAGCAGACTGAAAATAAAACCCAGATTTGAACAGCGATCAGATTTTAGGAACAACAGTACAAAAATGCATCCAAAACACTTGAAATACTTCAAACAACTTTGCCAAAATGTATATGAGTCTTTTAGGCAACCACCAAACCAATATTCAATAAGAAATATGACTCAAAACACTGTTGGAAATTAATTAAAAACCAGCGAAGTACAACTGTAATAAAAATTATGAAATAAGGGTTTAGAGACCCCAAACTTCACAAAGAAAAGTAGATTCTGGCTTTATAAATAGAGGCAAATTTGAATATGAAATGAAATATCAAATTTGTGCCCTTGAAGACACCAAACTTCACCCTAAGCTAAGTCGCTCCAGACTTTTTGCAAGCTTTAAAATGTGTCAATCTTTGAAAATATATCTGCAACAACATCGATAGTCATTACCTTTCTGACTTCTTTGCAGACCAAGAACGAAACCCATGCTCTGATCTTCCCCATGGTCTTTCTAGTATTGGAAATGGCCGATAAAACATGTATTCTGACTTTTTCTTTTTGCATGTTGGAAAATTGTAAATTTTTTCACAATATTCTTCATATCCACTTTCATTCGTGGGCAGTTGTAACTTTCACATAGTTGCGCTACTGTTTTGTTTATTCCAAAGTGTACGGCTAGATCTCTGCTATTCTTTTCTCTTACCAAATTCTCCCTCATTAAATTGTGAGGTATTCTCAGTTGCTGCCGTTTGAACAACAAACCTTCTTGTATATAATAAGCTAACCATGGAGCTCTATCGATTTCGGTTGGGCTCTTGCACACTATCCAAGCTTCCCTAAAATTCAAACCCTCTTTGTTCAAGTCTGTCATGGAGTCAAACCCAACTGCTTCCACTCTCATTTCATGCAACAAAGGACACATTCTACCCAATATGCATCAATCTCCTTATTAGACTTTCCATCCCTATTCTTTAAAACAAATGAGTAACTTTGAAGAAACTCAACCCACTTCATGTGCTTCTGATTTAACTTACGGTTGTTTATGAACTACAAGGCTTGATGGTCTGTGAATAAAACAAACTTCATAGATAGCAATTAGTGTCTCCACTTGAACAATTGCTTAGAAAAATATTGGTTGAGAAAATTGCAGTCGAAAGCTTATCGTACTTCATGGTTAAGAAAATTGCCAACCGCACTGACCACCTTAGACAAAAAATCCATCTCTACTCTGTTCACCACATAACCCAAATGGATGTTACAATGAGGCTCTTGGCTGCTTCCCTCAAAGGCAAATCCTTGGCATGGTATGAAGGTCTCCTCCTTACTCTATAAATACATGATATGACTTTGGTGATAGATTAAAGAGGCATTTCTCACACAAGAATGATCACTTATCACTCATGGATCAGCTTACAATAATCAAGAGAGCACCCACGGAAGAGATCTTTGACTTCAACTTCATATTTCAGAGAACTAGGGATAAGATTCCACTTCTGGTAAGGTCTTCTTCTCACTCTGCATTCTTGTATTATCTCAGGGCTCTGAATTCAGACATAGCTGTCATGATCCAATCAGTGGGAAGGTCAGATCTTCTAGATGTTGTTAGTATTGCTGTCCTTGCTAAGAACAACCTGATGCAAGCAGGAAAGTTAGTTTCTAGCCCCCCTATGCCTCTTTTCCCTGAGCTGACACTTCTTGCAACACCTCAACCTCAGCCTATGACAGTCCAACCACTAACAATATCCCCTAGCACCTCTACAAATTTAATGGCTGAGGTCAAAACTCTCTTAAGAAATATGCTAAATGAAATGACCAGTATGAGGAGACAAGTTCCACCTGCTCAAAAACCTTGGCAGCCATATAATCCTACCTACCAGCACAATAGGACTTAGCCCCAAAATAAGATTGCTCCAACAAGACCTATCTAACAGTCATTCCTTGCCCTTACTAATCCTATCAGAGAGTTAGTCCCGTGCAAATTAATCTGGATAAAGATATGAGGTGGTGCTACCCTTGCTCCCAACCCCATGATTCTAACACCTGCCCTCATGGAACTGCGTCACAAGCCTTAACAGTCCAAAGCTCCTTGACACAACCAAATCAGTCTGCTGAGTCATCACAACCACCTTCATTAGCAGTGGATGGGAGTTTGGTTAACTGGCAAGAAGGAGGTCTTTGTGCATTGAATTAGGTTGAAGGAAGCACCTAGCCTCAAGTGAGATCTAATTACAACACTAGAGCCAAGAAGAGACTCTTAGAGACATAGAGACATGCATCTAGTGATCAAATGACTAATGAAAACGAAGGGAAAAGCTCAAGGTCAGCAGAAGTTTCAGTGAAGACACAAGGGGTCAGCAAGATGTAACCAAATTTATATCAACCAACACTTGTAAAACTCAAGAATGATGGAGTCTCTCATAACTTGCAGAAGTCAGCAGGAGCTCTAAACATTGTAGACCAAATGAAGAAGACCGTTGTTAATGTCTCTTTGTGGGACACCTTGGCAATCCCAGGGTAGATTGACCTATTACAAGAAGGGCTGAGGCAGTTTAAACTCTCACCAAAGGATCAACTAAAGGAAGCCAGCCCCAACCCCAATCAATCTGCATCAGTACAACTCAAATAATGTAAGTGATGCCCCCAAACCTCTTCCATTCTATGTGTCTTTGATAATTCAAATTGGTCAACATTTAGTCCATAATTGCATGATTGATTCTGGGGCCAGCAGTACTGTCATGCCTAAGCAAATTGCTAATGTTCTAGGGCTAAAAACATTCCCTTGTAAATAGAGACATTGTTCAACTTGATGGGATAGTAGTGAAAGTTGTGGGAGTGATAAGAGGGCTTAACCTAACCTTACATGCCTGCCTTAGTATTACAATTCCCCATGACATCTCTGTTGTTGACCTGCCCCGTCTTTGCCCTATGTTTATCAAGAGATTTTACTGCTAAAGTGGAAGGGTATTTGTCATTAGACTGGTCTCACATGTGCCTCAAGACAAGATATGACACCAAATTCACCATTAGAGCTGAACCTATAGCCAGATTCCATGTTGAGCCCTATGAACTCAAGCCCATTGAGCTGAACTATGCTATAACGGTTGAAACTAATGAAGATCTTGCAAGTGAACCTCAAGAGGCAAGGACAAAGGTCCTTGATGACCAGCTTGATGAGTGGGCAAAAGAGAGGTGGCATTTTGATCCTTATGACAAGTTTGAGGAGATTGGTATGGGTACATATTTTATCCAAGATGAGGGCAGTTTCATCCCAAGTTTACTGAAATCAGATCAAAACCTAGAGAGCCTTTGGGAGATGTACTTTGATGATTCTAAAAGCAAGGTAGGGGCAGGAGCAGGTGTTGTCTTGTAGCACCAAGCAAAGAAAAACTTTTCTTCTCACATAGACTACACTAGAATTGCACCAACGTAGCTGAGTATGAGGCTTTGATCCAAGGGTTCCTCGTAGCTAAAAGGAAGGGGATGAAGAAGCTAATAGTCTATGGAGATACTGAATTGGCAGTTCAACAAGTCAGTTGCCAATGCCAAGCAAAAAAACAAATGGGATACATGGATGAGATCGCCCTCAGGATACAAAGGGTTTTTTGTCCTTAGCTCTTACGTGGAAGCCAAGAGGGTTTTTCGTCCCCGAATCTCTGCACTTCAAGGGTTTTTGTCCAGGAAGAAGAAATTGAATATGAATTGCTCAGGCTCTGAAATAGCATTTGATAACAATAGCCGCCGTGGATCTCTCCAAAAGTGACTATTGGAAGAGCTGAAACACTTGAAGTGACTAGAAACACTTTTAATAAAACATTGCATTAGATCCCTTTATAATAATAAATAAGTCACTCTTTTACAATGCTATAAAACTAAAGTTACCAGACAACTTAAACTAATATTATTAACTTATTTCCCTAACTTTACCCTTAGCCTCTGGAAATAAGGAATAGGCTATGGGTCTCCCGATTATTTTAATTCTCAAAAGGGAACATGACATAGGTCTTGCTTACTATAGTAAGTCTTACAACCCTTAGGATAAGAGTAAAACACCATCTCCATATTTTAGATATAGGCATGGAACCATATAGCTCGATTCGAGTGTGGATTACCCTCTTCTAGGTTTAGGACTGCTATGGGTTGGGCTCTATCTTTGGCGCATGGTCTTCTACTTATATCCTAATATATATTATTGATAATCATATTTTAACCATCTTTGCTAACATCCAAAATTCACTTGTATTTTTCAATCACAATATTCTACACTCTATGTACATGCCTCTAATCCATATCTACCTTCTCTTTTGTGAAAGTCTCAGACTATTCGCCATGGTATCACTCCTCAGTACACATTTATTGGCTCTACCTAGTAATTATTCATTCTCTTCTTTTATTTACTAGGGCTACCTAGTAATTATTCATTCTCTTTCCCAACAAAGAAGAATGTAAGAAACAAAAATATCAATAACATAACAAGTTAATAGACAATATTAGAAAAATGTTAAAATCTAAAATATAAACAACGAATTAAAAAAGTTAGAAGGAAAAAGTCAAAAATCAATCACAAACAAAAAGGACGCGACTATTGGCACACCCCTATCCTAGTTGAAATCTCAAACCCAGAGTGGGCCTCACAATAAAGACAGATATTTTGGAGTGCGGTAGAGGTCATTAAATTGAGGTAGGAGGCTCCATATCTATCATTTGTGCTTCCTACATTTTAATGCAAGTAACCAATCATCACCATTGAGCAATGGCTCCATTGTGGTCCTAAGGAATGGGGAATATGTTGTGGGAAGGTAGACAACTTTCGATTTTCATTGAAAGCCTTCATGGAATAGACTTATACTTTGCATTAATCTGGTGCAAGCCAAGTCTTACACTTTAGAAATCCTACTTGATGTCGAAAACTCCTACACTTGCTAATTTGATTAGAGTGTCATGATTTTGATAAAGATTTTTTTCCTTGACGTCGCTTGCTCCTTCCTTAAGTATCTCCCTTGAAGGACACACTTGTTTCCAAGTCGTCCCCTCCCGTATATAAAATTATCATCTTGTTTAGACATGATAGCTTTGACACATGCATTAGGGTTCGAGGGTTTTAGATGCTACGTATCCATTGATTCGAGATAAGTATTTGTTCTCATTAATTTGTAAAAATCTTTGTAATCATGAAAATTCATTAAAAAGCTATTAGTAAGAAGTTTAGTTCTTTTGTTTATTCGAATTTTGGTCAAGATTTAGCAATTATTGGTCAAGTTGAAGTTTGTATGTAGTTAATCCGAGTCGTATTTTAATGCTGGGAAAAAGAAACGTTTCATTTCTTGGGGAATCAACTAGAGGTTCCCTTTGAACCATTCTTTACTTGGGTAACAACCGCATATTTGGGCTTTCAAGATGCTCTGTCTCGATTTACTTTGTCTCTCATAGATTCCTCTTAGATATGTTTGGGACTTTGAGTGTTACATTCTCGTGACTTTTTCAAGCTAATCGGAGTAGTTATTTTCCTATCTATGCACCTTATACTTTGTCTTTGGGTCTCCTAGGCCTACTTTAGCGTTCATATGTTATTTAGACCAATTTATCACTTTTTTGGGTCTTTTGACCTAATTTAGCCTTCTTTTCTAGGCTATCCAAAACTAAATGAGCACCTTTTAATCACTTTTTTCAGTCCTTTAGAGCTAATTTAGCCTCCTTTATAAAAATCTGGGCCAGTCCTAGAAACCTCCCTTTGAGAGATATTTACATTGATTATACTCACTCAATGTACTCACTCGACTATGTTGTTTTCTTTCTAGTCTTCTATCTTTAGGGTTTTGATGTAGGAGAAATTGTGCTTGTAAGCTACCCCGTAGTAAACAAAAAAAAGTTAGAGTAGTTCATGTTGCGTTTTGTGTTAAGGGTGTGTTGCGCAATTCATACAAGTGTATTGCACAACTGTGCAAGTCTATTACACAAGGTCAAGTCAATTATGCAAGCCAAACAAGCCTATGGAGGTCTCACATACGCAAAGGTGTGGAACACTCATCAAGCCGTGACGATCTATCAATCCGCGGAACACTACGAAAGCCGCATGCAAGCGTAAGGGAAGCCACGAAGTACTATACGAAGTTGTGGAATACTACAATGTTGTTTGAAGATGCGAAAGTTTGGAGAGAAGTGGATCGAGTCTTGTGATGGGTCTTTTGAAGATTGGGCCTTATCTTCAAAATGTTCTATAACTTAAGGAATTTAGGAATGTCACATTGGGTGGCTTGTATCCTATATAAACAAAATCCAATTGTCTTAGGAGGTCAAGGTGTTTCTTGAACTCATAGAGTGATGTGAGCTTAAAGCTTAAAGCAAAGTAGTGAATGTGTAAGTAGGTTTAGTATGATGATTTGTTGAGATTGCATCATTGACAATCACTCTATGTGTGTGTTATTCCTCTAAGTGATTGAAGAAAGCTTTCTCATGTGTTTTCTATTGTGGAATTCAAATATGTGTTATTTCATATATCCTTTTTTTGTTTTTTGCGTGAGATTTTGAGGGCTACGTGCTCTAAGGTGGCTCTTCATTGGGCACGCTAACCGCGTCTGTGTCATTTGGTATCTAAACAAGGTTTTCGCTCCTTGCAAATGGTGGCACAATGGACATTGGTGGTGTTCCACATTTGTGAGTGCATGTAGAAAATCGTTGTAGACATTTCCCGATAGATAACTATTGGGTAGAAAGTGTGAGGATTACACAACAAGTATTGACTTCTTTCCACATTTGCAAGTGTGGGCAGAAAATCATGCGGACACCTTCCAATGAGATATTGTTTAGAACAAAAGAATGAAACCAACAAAAGCGAAAGTTCGTCTTGAGCTAAGAATTTTTTTTTAGAACAATGTGCAAGTTGGGAGGTAAAGTTTGCAAGTTGAAAGTGGGATGTGGAAGCATCGATAATTTGGATGTGCAAGAGATGGTAGAGAAGTTGGGGTTGGAGAGGATTGAGCATCCTAGTTCGTACAAGGTTTCATGGTTGTAGCAGGACAACATGTAATGTCCCCATTTTTGAAGACCCTTAGCCTATCATTCCCCATAGGCTTTAGGGATGTTGCAAGGGGAAAATTATATTAAATAATTAGATAATATTGCCTGGAGAGTGATTTTAATCATTTGACATTATAAAACAATATTTATTTAATTATTTAATATTTATGGAGCAAGTAATGTATTTAATTAATTAATTAAATTTTAAAAATGCAAATTAAAAAGGGGAATTAATTAAATGATATTTAGGTGACTTTTAAATATTAAAATCACCCTTTGAAAAGGGGACGCCACACCTAGGGTAAATAAACTACTTTTATTTAATAATTTCCCTCTCCTAGGGATTTCAAATTTTGTGCCTCCTTGCTTATAAAAGGAGTGCTAGGATCATTGTTAGACTTATGTTATGATGATATTTATTTGATACTCCATGCTTGGAGTTGGGATGCATACCCATTAATTCTCTCTCTCTCTCTCTCTCTTGCGTGGGAAGTTAATGAGCTGGTTTTGATCAATTGAAGTATTCTCTCTTGTTCCATTTGTTGAGTTCTTTTGTGTTGAAGTATGTTCTTTGCATAATTCATACTTGCTAACATCGACAACTTGCTTTGGGATGTGGCACATTTGTTTGATGCGGATATTTGAATGATTAGTGGTGATTTTTGATGTCTTTATGGTATGACTTTAATGCTGTAATTATTCCAACTATGGCGACTTGATATGGGTCTTATTTTGGCAAGTTTTAAGGGTAAATCATCTATATTCAAGATCTGATCTGTTTTGACCATAGTTACCATGTTCAAAAAGTTTGGGTTATTCGGACAGGAAATTTTTTTGGAAGTTCGGGAATTTGCAAAAATTCGGTTCGGTTCGGTTTGACTAAAAAAATTATAAATTTAAAAAATAATAAATATGAATAATTGTCCATAAATCACATAAAATACTTGATAAAAAATACTAAAAGTTAAACCTAAAATAATCAAATTTATGTAACTAGTTACTAAAGTTACTAATCATTCAGTTAAAAACTTAAACCTAAAATAATAAATATATGTAAACCTAACTCTTAAGTCTCTAAGTATTAATGTCTCTAATATTACTATTAATGTCTCTAAATAATAAATATTAGTATTACGGATTACTATACTCTTAAGTCTCTAGGTATTATTAATAAATATTAATAAATAATGGTACTCCCGAACAAGGTAAGATATGTATACAACTTTAAAATATTAGGATTACTTTAAAATATTATGATTAATATTTAAATTGGATACGTATACTCCTCCCCAATAAAGAAACAAAATTACAAGAACAGTCGCAGTTTTAACGATTTACAATTTAAAGCTGAGCTTGGAAGAAATTCAATGGCAAAGGCGGAGGTCGTATTTGGTGCAAATCACAACAGCAAATCACGTTTTTGGTCGTTGGTGTGTGGTGTCTTTGTTTTCATTTAGCTTTTACTCTTTCAATGCTTAGGGTTTTCATTTTTCGTTTTTATTTATTTATTTTTCAAACGATTTTTTTAAATTCAAAACCCTAAACGAACATACCGAACAAGTTCGGTTTTTCCTAAAAATACGTTCCGAACCGAATTTGGACTGTGTTCGGATGAATATGGTAACTATGGTTTTGACTTGTTTTTCTAAGTTTGGGCACTATTTTGAGTGTATTGAATGGTTATTAAGTGTCGGAAATTATTTATGCAATTTATTCCAAAGGTACTAAAAAGGCACTTATGGAATTTATTCTAAAGGAAAAATTTCATGTTTCTTGCATTAAAAAGGCACTTTGTCAAAATGTTATTCCTTCCTTAGAGTTACCCCCTTTAGATGAAGAAGGAAAATTGATTTTAATTCTGAATCCATCATTGATACAAGGGAAAGAAATTAAAAGAGACGTGTTATTAAGGAGTATTTGGTGAAGTGGAAAGAATTACCTATAGAGGATGCTACATGGGAAAATGCTTCAATTTTAGAGCATCCAAATTTACAATTGCTTGAGGGCAAACAATTTTGGGAAGGGAGGACTATAATGTCCAATTTTTCAAATAAAAATTAAAATAAGGGAAATTCGATTTGCACATATGGATATAAAAAATTAGAAAGAAATCGATTTACCTTGGGATAATTAATAATTTTTGGAGGTAAATAAATTAATAAAGGCAAGTCGCATTTTTTGGAGGATGGTTTATTATTTCTTTGGGCACATTTATCTATATTTTTGGCATGGGTCGATTCCTTTTGGGCATCAAGTTTAAATATTAAATTCTCCTTTGTGTTTTATTTCTAAATCTTGCCTTGGGAATTAACTTTCACATTGGAGTTTGACTTTCAGGTTATTTCAAATTAAAGGCTCTCATCTCTAGACTATGGCGCCAAAATGGAGAAGGAACTTTGGAGATTGAACAAAAATATCTATAAAAGAAGATGAGGGGCACCCTTTTCGCATGTTGACAGTTATTATAACTTATCTTCATGTTTGAATAATGTTGAATGTCCACTAGTAATAAAAAAACAAAACGTGTTCATTAACACCACATATGCTTTTATATTCCATATATGTGAGTCGTCATTTTTGGAGAGTGCATGAGTTTGTTTGGTGAGGGTTTTGTGAGTTGTGTGAAGATTTCAATCTGATTTTAGCAGCTGGTTATTGTGCATCAAGTCGACTTGTTTGGGAGGTATTTGTGGTGCAAATTGGTGGTATTTGAAGCAAGTTTAAATCTGATATTTTCCAGCATACTTTTCTAATTGATATGGCCATGATTTGATCAATTTTTAGCTTGCATATGTTGCTGGAAATTACCTTTGCTTTGAATCGACTTGTGTAGAGGTATTTTGGCAATCATTGGAAGGGTTTTCTAATAGTTTATGAGCTGCTGTCATAAATCATTTATTGCAGATCTGAAAATAACATTTTTTGGGCTGGAAAGTGAAGGGGAAGAGTTGAAATTAATTTAAATATTTTTCCCTAACCCTAGCGACTTGATTTGCAGATTTGGGGGCAGATTTGAGTGGGTTTCAGTGGGTTAAAAATTTAGATTGTTAGTTCATTGGAAAACTCATAATTTTATCTTCCTTCTGCAATTTATTTCATTCAAAAAGAGCAAATATTGAGGGAGTTATTAATTTTTGAAGTTTGTAGTCATTTTCAACACATTTTAATTTATTTTAATATTGCTGCAATTTAACCGGTTAAATAAGTGTTTATTCCGACTAGTTAGTCCATCTAACCCCTTACCTTGGCTCACTCCAACCCCATTTGGGTTGTATTGAAGCTGACACTGGGTTAGTCGAGATGAACTTAGAAGGGTTTCTATTCTAAGTTTTACTTCCATTGCAAGTAGTTTAGTAGAATTCAATTAATATCCCAAAAAGGGATATTACATGCTATTAATGTTTTCTTTTACTATTTTTCCTCCCTAAGGCAGGTCTACTAGGCTAGAGAACTCATAATGGCAAATTATAATTAGAAGCAATCACTTAAATAGGTCGGTCATGGGGAAAGCTCACCCTTATGACTCTTGGCGCCAACTAAAGGGTATACTAGGAGTCACATAGGCTCATTTACAGATCACTTTTGACATATATAGTTTATCAATTTGGAATGTAGGGCTGATTGCTCTATTTCCAACTCTACTAAGGGCAAAAATCCATAGTTTGGCATCCAGGAGGACAAAATTCTTCCTTGTGGGATATTGGAGAACGAAAACTCTCCAAAATTGGTGGTGTGAAGGCACATATTGAAGATCCAGTTGCTAGTTTGTATCTAGGGCATCAAGGAGAATACCTATGAAGAGATTTTGCATTGTTTGGAGCCCCTCCTAGGGAGTGACTAGGGTTGGAGTGAATTTGGGTGCCTTCTAGGGCACGAAACTCAATTATTATTTGATATTCAGATTTGTCATAATTTATAAGGCTGGTATCTTTCATATTTGACCATTGTTGGGGTTTGGAGACTTCATTTTTGATCATTTATCTTGGTTGTACTTCTGCTGTTAATAAATAATTTTCCAGTTGAGTCGTTTCTTGAATTCCATGGTGAAAAGTGCCCTAAAATATTCTTTAAGTGTTTATCTATGTTGTGGATGGTTTTTATGATGATGTTGGTTGAATTTTCACTCTTTGTATGCTGCTTTCCTAAAAATTAGTCTTCTGCTCACTGCTGTTCTAATTTTCAGTCCGCTGTTATAAAAATCAAAGTTTACAGCACTTGGGGTTTGTGCTATTTCCTTGTTTTTTAGTTTCAGCCCTAGAAAAGGGAGATCACAGGAAAAATTAAGGACATTGTTTCAAGATGAAGTAGAGCCAAATCAGGCCATACAACAATACCTAGACAAACACATACAAGAAGCATGTGTTAGTTTTAGAGGACAAGAAAAATCACATAGAAAGATGTTTCGGTAATGACCATATCATACAAAATAAGAACGAGACATACTTAGAAAACAAATAAGAAATGGATGGAAAGATCTAAGAAAGAAAAGAACTATATAGCCCCGCATCAACACCATTAATGGGTTCGCCCTAAGTATATTTCAATGAGTTAAGGAACACAAAAAGGAGGCTTGAAGTTATAGAAGGGAAGGGACAACACAAAGACAAGATGAAAGAAATCATAGAATCCAACTAGAAATTAGCAAGAGAGACTAAGCCACTAAGTAGAAAGTAAACAACATACATAACACCATTGAAAAGGGCAATGAGGGTTCATCATGATAAAATAAATTTTAGACAAATTGAAAAAAACAGAGGGAAATATACTAAGAGTGCACAAAGGAAGAGATGCATTGCAAATAAAAGAGGTTCAAACCGCAATTGCAAACATGGAAGTAAAAGAAAATAACTTGAGAGACCAAATTGAGGTGGCCAAGTCTTGGGCACAAATAGTTGAGGACCATTAGACAAACAAAAAGAGCTCATAGAGAAACATATCAAGATAAAAATAAGAGAAGACAAGGATAAACATGATAGGGTTACAAATATCATTATTAAAGGATTGAAAAACTATGGAGAAGATGAAAATACCAATGAATAGTAATAGGAAGAAGAAGGGACAAACATGTAAGAGTTATCATTAAAAGCATAGAAGACAAAAATATGAAACTAAGGAACAAAATGTTTATTAGAGGTACATAACTCTACCTAGATGAAGACCTAACATTAGTACAATAAGAAGAGAGAAGGAAAGAATGGGGAAAATGAAGGCAACAAGAGATAAAGGAAAATCAATGTGGTTATAGAAGATAAAATCCCATATCAGCCTCCAAATAACACATGAAATAAGGATCGTGGCCCGCCAAGTAGCACTTGATCATGGTAAGATAGAATTGTAGAGGTTACGCTTCAAGGAGAGAGGTCTTGGGTTGGGGCACATAACATAGGCTAAAAACATTATCATTCTTATCAAACTCATGAAATTGGCAAGGGACATGAAGTAATAGTGCCACTAAGAAAAATATGGTGCGGAATTATATAATGTTGAAAATGTGTTGTATACTATGATTTACAATATACTAGATTGTAGAGCCAAAATGTGGTTACCTCCCTTTTGGGATTTTATGGGGTATGTAGTTCATGGTTTTAGCCCATGGTTTATATAGCCTATGGTTTTGGTAACCATGGTAACATAATCTGCGCTTGACGGTTTCTATTGATGCGCACTTACATACAAGTGCATATGCATTAGGGTAATGTAGAACTTGCGAAGCTAAGTCGCAAGGTTCGTGTTCGTGTTCAACAATGATTAAATTTGAAACAAGTTCGCTAGTCAATAAAATTTGCAATTAAATTCGAATTATATAAATATACATTTTTAATAATTTTTATTTTTAAAATTACTTTTTACTAATTTAATAATAAATAATTTACTAATATTAAACTATTAAATAATAACTAATAACTTAATTATATAATTCTATTTTACTAATTTAATAATATTTAATAAATAATATAATATTACTAAACTATTAATAAATAATAATATACTAATGCTAAATATTGCCTAAAATCCAAGTAATATTAAAAAAGAACTAATAATAATACTAACTACTAAACTAAGAATATTAGACAATAAAATACAAAATCTTAATAATCGACTCAACTCTAACTAAACAAACATATACCAACTAAATATATATCAATAAATAATATAAAGTTAAAAAGTGAAAGTATTAAATAAAACTTGCGTAATGTTTAGAAAGAGTCACACTAAATACCTCATGGACGACGACACATTTTCAATGGAAAAATAGGTTTCAGTATTTCAAAGTGCAGATCAATATCAAAGCTTGGGGCATGAGGAGTTTCAATATGAACCAAAACAACAAACCCCATTTGAAAGGATTAAAAGAGATATAAATGACAATTGAAGCCTGAAGGGATTAATTGAAAACATGTTACGAGAATATGAATGACAATTACAACAATTCTCCTAGGGCTCGCCAACGAGTTTTTCAAACTTTTACTCATAGAAAACAAACAATTTTTAGGTTTTTTGGGGCATCTTTCAATCACTTTGAATATAATGACGTTTTTAATGATTTTTATTTATTTAAATTATAATCATTGAATTCCAAATTTATTCTTTGGAACTCGGCGAACCCCGTGACATAATTTGAAAAAAACCACCATCAAAATTTTATATTAGATAGAAGTGAAAAATGCATTTATGACTATGCTAAGCTTTGAAAACTATTTGCCTAGGCTTGAGCACGATATTAAGGTGTAATGTCCCATTTTTGGGACATTAATTAATTTAAAAAATAATAATAATAATAATTATCCACTCCCCTTGGATTAAATCATAATTAATTGATTTGTGCTAATGAATTAAAAATTAAAATATTATTTATTTGTGCAAGTCAAAAATAAATAAATAAATAAGGGAAAATCGATTTATCATGGGCGATTAATGATTATTCAAAGGTAGATGGACTAATGGAGGCTCGTCGCACTTTTTAGGAAATGATTTTTTCATTCTATGAGCACATTTATTAATAATTTGACATGGGTCGATTCCTTTGGGCATCATTTGTTGTATTTAATTTTCCCATGCATTTAATATGATTTTTGGGCAATTAATATTTGCTTTTGAGTGTGACTTCTAGGCTATTTTTAAATAAAAGATTTTCTCCTAGAAGGTGGCGCCAAAAGGAAGGAAGCTTGGGAGAATGAGCAAGGAAACCTATAAAAGAAGATGATGGGCACCCCTTTTCGCATGTTGACGGTTATTATAACTTATCTTCATGCTTGAAGAGGGATGAATGCCCACTAGTGATCAAAAAATAAAAGGTGTTCATTAACACCACCAATTGTGAAGTGTGTGTGCCCTTTGAGAGCTTTGAATTGATGAGTTATTTGCATTTATATTCCATATATGTGAGTCGCCATTTTGGGAGAGTGCATGAGCTTGTTTGGTGAGGGTTTTGTGTGAAGATTTCAATCTGATTTTAGCAGTGGTTATTGTGCATCAAGTCGAATTGTTTGGGAGGTATTTGTGGTGCAAATTGGTGGTATTTGAAGCAAGTTTAAATATGATATTTTCCAACATACTTTTCTAATTGATATGACCATGATTTGATCAATTTTTAGCTTGCATATGTTGTTGGAAATTACCTTTGCTAAATTGATTTGTGTAGAGGTATTTTCGTAATCATTAGAAGGGTTTTCTGATAGTTTATGAGTTGCTGTCATAAATCATTCATTGCAGATATGAAAATAACATTTTTTGGGCTGGAAAGTGAAGGAGAAGAACTGAAATTAATTTAAATATTTTTCCTTGACCCTAGCGACTTGATTTGCAGATTTGAGGGTAGATTTGAGTGTGTTTTAGTGGGTTTAAAATTTAGATTGTTAGTTCATTGGAAAAATCATAATTTTATCTTCCTTCTGCAATTTATTTCATTCAAAAAGAGTAAATATTGAGGGAGATTAATTTTCGAAGTTTGCAGTCATTTTCAACATATTTTAATTTATTTTACTACTGCTGCAATTTAATTGGTTAAAGAAGTGTTTATTCCAACTAGTTAGCCCATCTAAACCCTTATTTTGGCTCACTCCAACCTCATTTGGGTTGTATTAAAGTCGACATTGGGTTGGTTGAGGTGAACCTAGAAGGGTTTCTCTTCTAAGTTTATTTCCATTGCAAGTAGATTAATAAAATTTAATTAATATCCCAAAAGGGGATATTACAAAAGGATAAACTAAGAACATAATCATGGTGAGGAATCTAGGCTTAGAATATGTCGAATATCCAGTTGAAGCTTATTGGACCACCATGCAGGCGACATGCCATAGCAAAAGAGATCTCTATGATCTAAGGCCCAATTGGCTAATCCATCGACAACTTTATTCCGAGCACGAAGATTGTTGTACATCTGAATTTTTGTAAATTGTTTTTGAATTGTTGTATCCTCCCTACCTCTTTTACTATTCGCAAGTTAGAGGAAGAATCAGTTTGGTCATCAGATAACAACTTTAAAATAATTTAAGAGTCCGATTCGATTTGAAGCTTTTTCCATCCGATCTTTAAAGCCTCCTGCATGCCTTTTCTCCTCCGCAATATTGTTAGTAGTACCATGATTCTCTGCAAAGAAGAATTGCACTTCCCCCTGGCTGTCTCTAGCAATGCCTCCAATAACAACTCTTCCTGGATTCCCTCGAGAAGCACCATTTGTGTTCAACTTTCCATATCCTAAAGGAGGTTTTGTCCAAGGACTTACACTTATACCTCGTTGTTTAATTTGCCTCCTGGAAAGCGTAGCATCCCTAGGGTCCATAGATATCTGTTTGAGGAGATGTACCCACTCTGGTGACAGACTCTGAGGTAATTGTATTTTATGTTTGAGGCTTTCCATTATGTTAATTTTAATTTTCTCCTAGATAAAAGAGTTCTCTTTGCTAACTTGCTGAAAAATTCTTTGATTCCTTGTCCACAAGATTGAAGGAAATGTTGACCCTTTGGGAGAGTTCTCTTCCATGCACTAAAAGTTTCTTGTATGGACGCAAAATTATTCTAGTGTAATTGAAACAATGTAGATAACTGATGCCAGATAGGATTAACCCAAGGACAAAGGAAGAAAAGATGCGATGCAGATTCTTTGTCCTGTAAACACAAAATGCATCTAAAAGGGCCATACATTCCTCTCTTCAAAAGACGATCCCCTGTGAGAACTCTTGCATGAATAACCAGCCAAACAAAGAAACTGACTTTGGGCCACATACGTGGCTGCCATAAAATGTTTGAAAAGAAACCGAAGAGGATGTGGATTGTTCACTGGCAGTGAAGAATAACCAGCAGATACTGAGTATGCACCAGAAACATCCTGTCCCCATCCCAGTTTATCTGGTAATGGTGAAGAAAACAAAGGTCTAGCCTGTAAGACTTTATGAAGCAGAGTGAGATCCTCATGACTTACAACAATGGGCCATTCTGAAACAGAGATCCAATCTTTTATAGTTCTCCAAGGAAGGGTTACAGTTCGCCCATAATGGGCAACCTTAGTCCATCCAATGCCTTACATGTGTTCCATAATGGGTCTAAGATGAGGGAATTGGAGAATGAGAGGTGGCTGACCGTCCCAAGAATCAATCCAAAAGTTGGCCAATTCTCCATTGTTAACAATCCAAAAGAGCTCTTTTTTATCATATCTTCTCCCATTTTGATAAACGTCAAGATAGGAGAACCTTTAGAAGGGAGGGTAGACCTGATAATGTTCTCCGGGGAATTATTTTCAGCATACTTAGCTCTAAAAGTAGTAGCCCATAAATTAGTAGGATGAGCAAGTAATCTCCAGTATAATTTAGCAGCTAAAGCTTTATTCTGTTTAGGAGAAGATCGAAATCCTAATCCTCCTTCAATCTTTGGCCGGCATAATGTGTCCCATTTAACCAAGGACTATTTCTTCTTATTTTGAACTCCGCTCCATAAGAATTTTTGACATATAGAGTCCACTGTTTCAGTATATTGCTAGAAATACTTAGAACAAAGGCAACATATATCGACATGGCTTGAGATTTAACCAATGTCATCCTCCCCCTAATGAAAGCCATTTATTCGTCCATTTCTGTAGTTTTGAATCCATCTTATTGAGTAACCAGGGCCAATCTTTCAATTTTTTCGAGGCCAAAGGAACACCTAAATATTGAAGAGGTTGCATGCCTTTCTGAACTGGAAGAGTTTTAAAATTTGCTCTTCTTGTCTTGTAGAGGTATGAAAAAAGAAAATGCTTTTCCTTGATTAATCAATCGCCGAGAAGATCGAAAAGGTATCCAACATTTTCTGAATCTGTCTGGCTTCTTGGATTGTAGCTCTTCCAATCAAAGTGGAATCATCAACAAATTAGAGACAAGAAATTGGTTGATTATTGTTGGCCAGTTGAAATCCATGAATTCTCTTTTCCTGAAAGGTTTTTTTAATAAGTCGCCCCATGCATTCTACCAGGAGAATAAATAGAAATGGGGATAAAAGATCTCCTTATCTGAGACCTCTGGAAGCTCCAAAAAATTGTGTAGGAGAACCATTAACAAGAACAACAAAGGAAACAAAGGTAAAGCATGCTTCTATCCACTTAATCCATTCTATAGAGAAACCAAATTGATCCAGGACCTTACAAAGGAATCTCCAATCCATTCATCATAGGCTTTAGATAGATCCAGTCTAATAAGCATTGCCAACTTTTTCTGAATTTCCATGGAATGCAAAATTTCCTGAGCTATCACAATCTCATCATGAATATGGCGGCCGAGGACAAATCCACCTTGCTCCGGGAAATAAGTTTGTGGAGGAGGGGTTTTAGTCTTTCTGCTATGACTTTTGTGATAATTTTGTACAAGACATTGCATAGGGCTATAGGCCGGAAACCAGAGATATCCTGCACCTCGGTATTTTTTGGAATAAGTGCAATGTAAGTCTTATTGATTTCCTTCAGAATCGTTTTGGCCACTCTAGCTTCTTCCACCACTTGTAGAAGGTCTCCTTTAATTATATCCCAAAAAGCCTTGTAAAACTCAATCGGGAGGCCATCTAGGCCTAGAGTTTTACCTTTCTTCATGCTGAAAACTATTCCTTGGAGTTCTTGCTCAGAACAGGTTGATTCAACTTCTCATTGTCCGAGTGAGAAAATGCTAGCCGATAAAGTGTCCAAAAGCTGTTGTGAATTCATATCCAACGACTGAGATGTGAAAAGTTGTTGAAAGTATTGCTGAGCTACTTGTTGCATCTCTTGGATTCGATTGAGCCTTGGATCCATGAGCCCTAGAGAATGAGTGAATATAATTATGGGCTCGTCTAGCTAGCAGGGATTTATGGAAAAAGGCAGAATTCCTGTCACTCTCCTTTAACCAGTGGATCTGGATTTTCGCTTCCACATAATTTCTTCTCTAGTTTCCCATTCCTGTAATTCTGCCATAAGGAAGCATTCCTTTTAAAAAGACCCATGGAGAATCTCAATTGTCGATGAAGAGCATTAACATCTTCCAATTGAGCAATAATTTTTTTTTTTCGTTCTTGTATATCACCAAAATCATTCCAATTCCAGGATTTTAGTTTAGCTTTTAAATATGTCAATTGCTTGTTAAACTTAAACGTATGAGTGCCAAATCTGGGTTTGCCTTCCCTCCATCATTGTTCAACATGTTTGGCAATGTCTTGATGTCGGAGCCACATAAGCTGAAATCTAAAGGGACTCTTGCATGGAGTTGTTTTGCCAACTTTTAGGCAAATTGGCCAGTGATCTGATCCATTATTATTTAGAATCATAGTCTTACGTAACCATCCCTTTAACCACCAATCTTCGGAAAGTAGAAAACGGTCAAGTCTTTCCAGAATACAATGTTGACCTTGCCTTCTATTGGACCATGTCATCGTACTATTAACTCATTCAGGTACATCTACCGAGTTATTATTCCGAAGAAATTGAGACATCCTCTCAATCGGCATATCTATATAGGAGCGACCTCCTTGTTTCTCATTAATATTCAAGGTAGTGTTAAAATCAACTCCTAAAATAAGTAGATTCTGGGGAGAGGATTGGATGATCTTTGCCGTTCTCTTCCATAGTTTTCTTTTCTCTTCCAAACTAAGAGGGGCATATACATTAAACATTAGAAATTCGTGATCGTTTGTTTTAGAATAAAGATGCAGGCATAAGGCTCCTTTAATTGCAAAGGAATTCCAAACGACCAATAGTTTGGGATCCCAAAGTGAAACAATACCACCTGAAGCTCCTTGGGAACTTAATGAAATGTGTTGTGCTTTAGGCCAAACATTTACAGCTATAGCCATCATGAGATCAATAGAGGCTTTAGTCTCTTGAATACAAACCAATGATGGATGGACTGAATTAACTAATCTTTTAAGTTCCATAACTTTGGATGGGGATCCCTTCATCCCTGTTATATTCCATGTGACTATCTTCATTGGGAAGTTTGTGGGAAGAATTGGGATAAATCTGTGGCTGTTCCTGCATTGGATAATTTTTGACCTTGTTGAAGTCCGGTGTGATTCAATTTTCTACCAGCCCTCAGATTGGTATCCATTTTATATTTCTTATTCATTTCTTGATCCACTCCTAATCCCAATTCAAGCTGGTGTGTTTCATTAGAATTTTCATACATTAAGGGCTTTGTCCAATTCTCCAGTGGCATTCATTTGCTGGTCCTGGTGCTTGTGCTTACGCTGGTAGCTTCTAATGATATCGCTACTTTCATTCTTGTTAGGTTGTGCTTCAAAAACAACCAACTACTGCTGCTCATTCTCCTTCGGTTGGGTTTGGACTCCTTGTGGCTTTTGCATATGCGTCTCCGGTGCTGTGATTCTATAAGATCATCTGCTTCATTTTCGTCTGTTCTGTAGGCTAGCATAACTGTTTATATTGCTAGTTCCAACTTGTTCTTTACCATTCTTTTTGGCCACTTGCTTCTTTTTGGGTGTGATAAAGTCATCCTTAGCCTTATCTTCCCCTGGCTGTTCTGAAGGTTTATGTATGCAATCCTTTACCAAATGTCCATACTCGTGACATAACATGCATCTGAAAGGAAGATTTTCATAGTCTAATACTTGGTCCCACTTTTCATCTTCCACAACAAGGGAAATTTTGGTAGGCAAGGGTTTATTAAGATCCATCAGAACACAAATTCTTGCGTAGATCATTTGTTCTAGTTGTATGGAAGCATCAACCGTCATCATAAAGGTCCCCAAAGTATTACCAATTTCCATAAATACATTTTGATTCCAATATTTTGCTGGTAATCCATACAATCTTACCCAAATAGGGGCCACAGAGGGGAGTTCATCTAGTTAAACATAAGATGTCAGGGTTTTATAAACAGTCCCTCTACCCATAAACCATGGCCCTCCTTGAAAGATGAGATCACGATCCTCTGTAGATGCGAAGAATATCAAAAAATAACCATTAGGATACACATAAATTGAGAACACACCGTTGGTAATCCAGATTTTTCGATCCCAGTCTTTGAAGACGACAAGTGAAGGTCGGAAACCCAGAAAGTGGACTATCAAACCTAGACTCTCTAGTTCATTAATTCCATTTTGAACATTAGAGCTTTGTAGGTGAAGAACCGGAGTGCCATCAACTTCTCGCATGCATCCTTTCTTATTTTTCCGGGGATCCGGTTTAGGCATTCTTAAGGGAGTACGTTGGATATTTCGTCCATTTGCAAAAGCACTAGAAGAACCATGTAGGGCATCCTTAAAGTATTGTTTGATCCCATCCATACTAGAAGAAGAGGGTTTACTATCAAAGGTTTTCTTTTGAGAAGTCATTTCAAGAACCAACCTGCCCCATAGTGGCAAAACCCGCAAGGGCATTGCCAAAAAAAAGGAGACTTGAAGGAGCGATTCAAACCCTAACCTAAGAGAAATAGAATAAGAAAAGACCAGACGAACGCTCCTACAAAGGACAGAAAGGCAGACTCAAATAAGGGAATTGTGGCCACAAGATTCTCACACGAACACAAAAATTACAGCGACAAAGGAAAACGACTATGGGAATAGACAACCGAGATATAGACAACAAAAAAACTCGAACCTAAAGGACCTACCCTATGACATAAATTGTAAGTACATTATTGTATTGTAAACAATTGAGTTAGCAATAAAGGACCTCTGAATACTTGATTTTCTCCCTTAAGATTTTTCCCAAAAGAAATCACATGTATTGTACAATCTTGTGTCTATGTCGTTCTTCGTATTCCATCTAGCTTAAAGATTTTGTTAGTATTACTTTTGATAGGGTATCGTCAATGCCTTCAATTATATCATTTATCAAACCAAATTGGTATCCATTGTTGTCTACAAAATAGAGAAGAATGGTGTTTCGCCTAACAATCCTATGAAATTGAAATGAACTTGAAATAGAAATTTTACTACTAAACTACTTGTCGGGAAGAGACAAAAGCAATAAGTAAACACAACAATAGAAATTCATATAGATTTGAACAATAAAACACAAATGTGCAACAACTACAACCAACTTTTTTAACATAAAAGAGATGGTATAACAGAGTAAACGATCCATTATAGGAAATACCAATGAAACTTCTTTCTTGCTCATATGAGTGGGCCCTTGCTCCTGCCTTAGATTGGGTTTAAGGTGAAATCACATATATGTTGATAGAGTACTTAGGAACTTGCTGAATTGGATTAATATATTCAGAAAAATTAACTCAATAAAAATAATAAGCTCCATATCCGAGTGTTTACATTTACTTGATAAGATACTTCTCCTAGTCTACTCACCAATCCACCAAGTAGATGGAGCGATTCTTAGGAGATATTTACTACAACTGAAAAACTCAAACTCTAATTGTTTTCTCACTCATAAAGAGATGATCAAGGGATTTATTACAAACAAAGATTACCATTCCAACTCTACTTACTGGCCTTGATTATGAGGGACAACACGTCGGTAAGTCATTTATTTAAACTACCTAAAGAGGTGTCACTTCAATTTGTCCCAATTACCAGGGGAGACAATTATGGGGATTACCAAATGTACCGAGAATGTGTCAAGGCGTCTATTCTCCTTGCTGAATTCTTGTAATTGTGTAATGTCCCCTTTTTCAATTAATCCAAAATAGAAGACTTCTTGCCTTTCTTCTTTCCGGAGGCAAGAAAAGGATGAACAAGGAAAGACCTTGGGTTATATTTCAATTTTCTTCATTCATATTTATGATTTTATTTCTGTATTTCCCTTCCTAAGCTGGTTGGCTGGGTTGGAGAGCTTTTAATAAGCTCAAAATGAAGAAATAAGCTACTAAGGAGGTCGGTTGGGTTTGGAGAGTTCCTAAAGGCAAATTAGAAGATAAAGGAAGCTTTATGAGGTCGGTCTTGCCTATTTGGTCTTTGGTGCCAAGATTTGGTGCATTTTATCTAAACTTGATCTTTGGGCTGTTTTCTCATTGTCATTCCACTTTTGGGCGAAAATCCAATTGTGTGGCTTTTCCAAGGAGGACGGAAACCCTTCTTGTGGCTGGTTGGAGGATGAAAACCCTCCATTCTTGGTTGAAGTGAAGTCATCTTGAAGACCTTTTGCAGATTTGGGCATTGGAGGATAAAGGAAGATATCTACAAGTGTTTGCATGTATTTATGAGCCCTTCCTAGTTGGAGCGACTAGGGTTTGTTAGCATCTAGGTGCCTTCTAGGGCACGAAAATCAGATTTGCTTTCATATTTGGATTCCTCATAATTTATAAGGCTGGAAACAATCATATTTTGTGGAGTTTGGGGTTTGGAAACCCTTCGTTTCATAATTTCTTTGAGTTGTACTTCTGCTGCAATTAATTAATTTTCCAGCTGTGTTTTCATTCAAGTTTCATGTTGGAAAGTGGTTTAAATACATCCTAAAACATATTTTGGTTGGATGATTCTATGAGTTTTAAGTAATTTTCCTTCATTTTGGACTGCTGTTATAGAAATCAGACAGCTGATTTCCAGCTGTCATAATTTCTAGTTTGTTGGTCAAAATCAGAGTATTAATATTGGGGTTTGTGTGATTTCCTCCTTTTTCAGTTGAAGTCTAGGAAAGGGACATTGCAAATTGATTTCCTTGCGGAATCCTCCATGCCACTTGTTCAATCTGTGGATCTCCATGCCACATGTTTAATCCTTGCATGTTGTTCGCTTTAGACTCTTCATGATTTCTTGTCTATTTTGGAGCATCTCCAAGGTATTCTCCACGTCTTGGAGTCATTTTCTAACATTCCGTCTCTTTCGGAGCCAATGTGTAATGCTGGAGAGTTAGCTAGAACAGTCCTGACTTTCCATACAAACTTATGGCCCTAAATTGTCTTATATAAATGATTTCAGAGCCAAAACAATTTGGAGTTGACCCAAGGTGTCTTCTAATGGTCTAAATTTGCGCTTATTGATTTGATCCTCAATAGTTTTGAATGACTGGTTCAACTTGTTTTGTAACACTTTGAGACATACCTTTAAAGAAACGTTAGAAATTAGAGAGCAATATGGATTACATTGAGTCCTAGAAAAGATCAATCATCTACTCTATATTCTACCGTAAACAAGTTAAAAGTTCAAACCACATTCAAATCCACTTCAGAACTAGTTCATTAAGAAGAAAATAATGCTTTTAGTTGGGTTTATATGAGATAATTTATGGTCTCATATTCTCTTGGATTTGTTTATCCGGTCATTTTCTCTTTGTGTACGTGGAAAGAGAGGACCCAAATAAGCAATACATGAGGCTGAAAACATTGAAAAATGAGATAACAAGCAGGCTCAACCCTTGCTACTTTGCACCTAGAGGCTTTAAAACATATAGGAAAAGATACTTAGATTTGTGAAAACCCTTATGCATTGCTAAAAGTGACATTTTAGTATTCAACACTTTGGGGCAAGTCTTGATAATATGGGACTTCAATGTGAGGACAAAAATCAACTAAGCCCTCAATTTGAGAAAGAAGGGTGGACTGAAAAGCAACTGTTATGGCTAGAAGAAGGAGAAAACTGTAATGTCCCTTTTTCCCACATGACATCGAAAGAGGAGTTTTCAGGCCATTCCTCTTCGTGGCCTAGAGAAGAAAATAATAAGGACAAAAATATGGGACTTCAATGTGAGGACAAAAATCAACTAAAGCCCCGAATTTGAGAAAGAAGGGTGGAGTGAAAAGCAACTTTGTTATGGCTAGAAGAAGGAGAAAACGTAATGTCCCTTTTTCCCACATGACAGCGAAAAAGGAGTTTTCAGGCCATTCCTCTTTGTGGCCTAGAGAAGAAAATAATAAAAGAAGGCAACGACTTAGCATTCATATTTTGTGTAATATTTTAATAAATAATTATTAAATAATAAGGGGGTTGACTTAGCAAAAGACAAAACAATAATTAAAAGGTTGATCAAGAAAATGAAAAGGTCAAGGGTCATGTCTTTTGACCTTTGGATATTATAAATAGGGGATTTGGGGGTTCATTTTAGCATGACATTTGAATATTGAAATCTGATATTGTGAGATTGTTTCTCATAAAATCCTATTGGGACGTCAAACCCACTAGAGGTCCATTCAAGGGACGAAACCCTCTTGAATTGACTTAAAACATTTGAGCTTTCATTGAAGATTATTCAATTTCGTGCTATTTTGTAAATCTGATTCAAACTGTGCAATTTCCTTGAAATGCGACTTGCCTATGTGCTTATAATTAATTGTTTTGAGCAAATAAGTCGAGTTAATTCATTCAAATCTGGTCGCTTGGGTCTAACAAAGCATAATCTTCATTTTGCACACATTTCCATACCAATTTAAGGCCAAATCGAATCTAATTAAAGTGTTGCGATTTGACAGTCCACCATTAATTTCTAGATTTGCATATTTCACCCATATCAAGTCGATTTAGGTCAAAAATCAATTCAAATCTTTGGAAATTGATATAATAATATTTGGAGATCATTTTCAGTTGATTTGGCATAAAGATTTGGTGATAATTCTTCCGTAATATCCCTTTTTTGGATATTATTTAAATTTGCAAAAATTAATTATCCGGATCACCCTAGGAAGATTAGATCTTCTGAGTTTGACCTCAAATAACCCAATGTTGGCAATAATACAACCCAAAGTGGGGTTGGAGTATGCCAAGGTGGTGGGTTAGATGGGAAAACCAATTAGAATGCTAATATTACCTAGATCTGATTTGATAAAATTGAGGAGAACATGGATGGTAAACAAGAAGCTATAATATTGGGAGCGGATAAAACTCAAGATGGGGATGATAAAGAACAGCCCGCTGGTCCGTTAATCATAATGGACAATGAAGACGAAGAAGTGAACTTGGAAATGAGTCTCCAAGTCACTCCAGAGGTATGTGAACAAGGTCCGAGGATCATCTCAGATATGTTGCTTCCCAGTATGCAATCACAAAGAGCTAAGAGGAATCATGGTATGTACTCGATCTTAGATTGGTTGATCATCCTTTTGATATGGTTATGTCGGAAAGATTTCCTTGGAGTTGTGTTAGTCCTATGGGGATATGGAAAAAGAAGAAAACTCCTCATAAAGAATATGATGAAAAGGCTGAACCATACCAATCATGCAAGCTTGAGGCGGAAGAGCACATATGGAATGAGCACTATTTATTTGATCCGGGCATAAGGGTGAATTTATGGTGTTCCAAGCTTGTCATTACAAGCTTTAATGTTGCTGGTTTGGAACAGCAGTATCACACATTATTTCAGATTTTTTGTGGATTCATTCAAGGTGTGAAGGTTTCCGAACAATGCCAAAGAAGAATCCCTCTTTTATCATGGACAGCAAAGATCTCCATGCAAGGTATGAGTTCCTTGATATTTGTTAATGAATTGTTAACATCTAATGGTGGCATCCATAATGATGAAAGGAAAACAATGAAGAAAAAATCTAAGGGAGCAAAATTGGAGCTCCTAAATTACGAAGAGAGCTTGATGGTTGAAGCTATTCATCCGCTGTCCAAAGGAGGCAATATAGGGCAGCCAAAGGCACCAACTAATCACAGCCCCACTAAAGCACAAGAATGTAAGCAATCATCAAGCAAGGAGAAGGGGAATTATGCCTCATCACTTTCTCATCTACTGCTGCCTTGTGACCAACATGCTTCAAGAATAGGAAATGTCTCTTGCAAAAACAAAGGTATGGATGATTGTTTCTACATTGATGCTGCCATAAATTCTGGTAAGAGGTCTCATTTCAAAATCAGTATTATATATGTGGGAGCAAAGGAAAGCACAAATAATTCCAGGAAGATCAAAGGAAAAGAGGAGATATGCATATGGAATAGGGATGAAAAGATGAGTTGTTATCTTCATGGCAAGACCAATGGCTTATTGGGAAAGGTAGCAATTTTCTTATTCCATATTTCCTATAAATTAGCTGATATATATGCTTTTGGAAAGAAAGAATGGAATCAAAGCATCTTGCACAATGAGAAGGACATTGGTAACAAATGTATGCATGTTGAAGAAATAAGGGACAAATCAGATTTGAGGAACAACATTCACCTTCACCATGAATCGTTTAAAGAACATGAAGGAAGCATGAATTTCATGATCACCCAAAGTCATCACTCACCTGGCATAGAAGGAAATGAGGCTTTGAATGAAGAAAATAATGCTGTTACAAAACTCAGAATTTCTGAGTTTGTAGATGTTGGGAGCAGCCCAAGAAAAGGGAATAATTTGGGGTGCCATTTTGCACACGATGCTCCATATGTGCCAACTTTCATCCCTATGGGAATTTTAAAGGAAGGATGGAACACATGGACCATCCCTTGCATGGTAAGTAATTTATTTTCAGATTTTGAGCAGCAGTTGTGGTGTTTGGTTAATGTGCTTTCAGAGGAGGATGTATGCATGACCACAAACTTATGGACTTCAAGAAAAGGTATGGGAAGAGTTAAGAGACATGGCATGAATACTTTCCAAAACATTTTATTTTCAGCAGTGCATATGAGTTATTTTCAGATTACTACTATTAAGGATGAAGCCTTAGTCCCTTGGAAGCCATTCTCATTCACCAGCCTGCATAGCCACATGTGGATTAGCTCACAAGAAGGTTCAGTCAAAAGGCATAATAATTTTCAGTTTATAGCATCCTCGGCATATGAAAGAAGATCATTTCCAGTCCCCTACAACACTATGGAGGAGTTGGGATCAAGAAAGGATAAGGTATGAATTGGGTTTGCTAATCAATTATGATGCATTGTCAGCTGTATTTGGAAAAGTTCGAGAGGAGAGAGATGTTATGCTTCAAGGTAACATCTGCGAGCACAATATGATAAAAGAAGTTGAGATCTTCATTATTCGATTGATGGATTTACGGCATATGAATGTTATTATGGTCTGCCTGATTGGGTTGGAGAGGACAGCCATTACTTTACGGATCCACAAAAAGAAAATGCTTGATTACAAACTCGAACAAGGGAGCCATCAAATGCTTGAAGATTGTGAAGACTCCACAGGAAAAAAGATAATGGCAGGATTTCAAGGAGTGTTATTAAACACTCATGTTTTTACGAAGGAATTTGCTCCTTGTATGGATACACAGAAGAAGACAACAAGGATCACATGGGACCCAGTGTTTGCGATTGCTTGAGGGAAAGCAATCTTGGGGAGGGAGGACTGTAATGTCCCTTTTTCCCACATGACAGTGAAAGGAGTTTTCAGGCCATTCCTCTTCGTGGCCTAGAGAAGAAAATAATAAAAAAAGGCAATGACTTAGCATTCATATTTTGTGTAATATTTATTAAATAATAAGGGGGTCGACTTAGCAAAAGACAACAATAATTAAAAGATTGATCAAGAAGATGAAAAGTCACATCATAATGAAGTGGTCAACTAAAAGAGGAAGGGTCATGTCTTTTGACTATTGAAATCTGATATTGTGAGATTGTTTCTCATTAAATCCTATTGGGACGTCAAACCCATTAGAGGTCCATTCAAAGGAGAAAACCCTCTTGAATTGACAAAACATTTGAGCTTTCATTGAAGATTATTCAATTTCTTGCTATTTTGTAAATCTGATTCAGATTGTGC
The DNA here is from genome assembly GCA_018340775.1 of Taxus wallichiana var. yunnanensis. Lineage (NCBI taxonomy): Eukaryota > Viridiplantae > Streptophyta > Pinopsida > Cupressales > Taxaceae > Taxus > Taxus wallichiana. Next base: position 505,348,822 of record CM031235.1, read on the forward strand.
AATTTCCTTGAAATGCGACTTGCCTATGTGCTTATAATTAATTGTTTTAAACAAATAAGTTGAGTTAATTAATTCAAATCTGGTCACTTAGGTCTAACAAAGCATAATCTTCATTTTGCACACATTTCCATACCAATTTAAGGCCAAATCAAATTTAATTAAAGTGATGCGATTTGTGAAACTCCATTAATTTCCAGATTTGCATATTTTACCCATATCAAGTTGATTTAGGTCAAAAATCAATTCAAATTGTTGGAAATTGATATAATAATATTTGGAGATCATTTTCAGTTGATTTGACATAAAAATTTGGTGATATTTTTACGTAATATCCCTTTTTTTATTATTTAAATTTGCAAAAATTAATTATTCGGATCATCCTAGGAAGATTAGATCTTCTTAGTTTGACCTCAAATAACCCAATGTTGGCAATAATACAACCCAAAGTGGGGTTGGAGTATGCTAAGGTGGTGGGTTAGATGAGAAAACTAATTAGAATGCTAATATTACCCAGATCTGATTTTTATAACAGAGATAATTAATTAAAATTCAAACCCCAACTGCTGCAATTTTCCAAAATTAATCCTGCTTAACCATCCAAGACAAAAACTTTAAACTTTGGATTTTGGGCCACAAAAATATGAAGAACAATATTCCAAACAAGTTTTTGTACAACCAACATAAAACCCTAATTTTGCCCTAAAACTTAGGTCGCCCAACACATTTAAGGCATCCAATTAACTCCAAAAATTATAAAATCACTTCCCCCTTATTTCTCCTAATTTCTACAATCAAATCCACTATTAAACTGACCCCAAAACAACAGATCTGAAATAAATATTAATTTGTAACAACCAAAAAGCTTGCAGACAACTGAAATCTTCTAAAATTCATAACTTGCTCATTACTCCATATTTTTCCCTCAAATAAATTGCAGAATTTTCTATAAATTAAGAGCTTTCTAAAGAGCTATCATTCTGAATTTTTGAAGCACTGCAACCCTTCCAAAACAACCCCCAAAATCTGAAAACTAGTCGCTAGGGTTAGGGAAAATTAATTAAATAATTTCCAGCTCTTTCCTAGCCTCCAAACACACCAAAATATTAGTCCCAAACTTGGAAAAATATGCCAATACAGATCAGATTACAGATCTAGCTCAAAAGACTCCAAAACATGCCAAAACAACCTCCAATGCAAGTCGCTTTAGCTCTAATAAATGCAGTAGTGAACAACAATAAATAAAACACCATAAACCCTTCCAAAATCACTTAAATTTGAGCCACAACATGCAGATTTAACCTCACAAATTAATGCATCAACATATGAGCCAAGTCGCCAATATTGGAATGGAAAAACAATGCATAAACACATTCAACTCAAGAGAACACAATGGAGAGAACAATGAGTCTTCAATATTCTTCAATAATGGATCCAAATGAGAGAGAGCACAATGCAAGAACTACGGTGTAATATCCCCTTTTAGGATATTATTTAAATCTGCAAAAATTAATTATCCAGATCACCCTAGGAAGATTAGATCTTCTTAGTTTGACCTCAAATAACCCAATGTTGGCAATAATACAACCCAAAGTGGGGTTGGAGTATGCCAAGGTGGTGGGTTAGATGAGAAAACTAATTAGAATGCTAATATTACCCAGATTTGATTTTTAACAACAGATAATTAATTAAAATTCAAACCCCAACTGCTGCAATTTTCCAAAATTAATTCCCGCTTAACCATTCAAGCAAAAATCTTCAAACTTTGGATTTTGGGCCACAAAAATATGAAGAACAATATCCCAAAACCAGTTTTTGCACAACCAACATAAAACCCTAATTTTGCCCTAAAAATTAGGTCACCCAGCACATTTAGGGCATCCAATTAACCCCAAAAATTATAAAATCATTCTCCCTTATTTCTCCTAATTTCTACAATCAAATCCACTATTAAATTGACCCCAAAACAACAGATCTGAAATAAATATTAATTTGTAACAACCAGAAAGCTTGCAGACAACTGAAATCTTCTAAAATTCATAACTTGCTCATTACTCCATATTTTGCCCTCAAATAAATTGCAGAATTTTCTATAAATTAAGAGCTTTCTAAAAATCTATCATTCTGAATTTTTGAAGCACTGTAACCCTTCTAAAACAGCCCCCAAAATCTGAAAACCGATCGCTAGGGTTAAGGAAAATTAATTAAATAATTTCCAGCTCTTTCCTAGCCTCCAAACACACTAAAAGATTAGTTCCAAACTTGGAAAAATATGCCAATACAAATCAGATTACATATCTAGCTCAAAAGACTCCAAAACATGCCAAAACAACCTCTAATGCAAGTCATTTTAACTCTAATAAATGCAGCAGTGAACAATAGTAAATAAAACACCATAAACCCTTCCAAAATCACGTAAATTTGAGCTCTGACATGCAGATTTAACCTCATAAATTTATGCATCAACATATGAGCCAAGTCGCCAATATTGGAAGGGAAATACAATGCATAAACACATTCAACTCAAGAGAACACAATGGAGAGAACAATGAGTCTTCAATATTCTTCAATAATGGATCCAAATGAGAGAGAGCACAATGCAAGAACTAGGGCATACATCCCAATACTCCAAGCATGGAGTGAAATCAAATGATCAATCCAACATAAGTCTCACAATGATCCCAAGCTCTCCTTTTATAAACAAGGAGACACAAAATTCGAAATCCCTAGGAGAGGGAAATCATTAAATAAAAATAGTTTATTCTCCCTAGGTGTGGTGTCCCCTTTCTAAGGGTGATTTTAATATTAAAAGCCACCCAAAAGTTATTTAATTAATTCCTTTTTTTAATTTTGCATTGTGGGAATTAAATTAAATAAATTACATAATTAAATAATTATTGCTTTATAATGTCAAATGATAAAAATCACTCTCTAGGCAATAATATTTAATTATTTAATATAATTTTCCCCTTGCAACATCCCAAAGCCCATGGGGAAAGATAGGCTAAGGGTCTTCAAAAATGGGGACATTACATCTTTGTTGTTCGTAATTTTCAGTCAGTTGCAAGTTTATTCCAGAAATTATTAAAAATATAATAACAACCTCGGAAGATGGAAAGTTGTCTAGTAAATAAAGGATAGTGTATCATATGGAAGATGGAAAGTTGTCTAGGAAATAGCTATATGCTGATTCTATTAATTCACAAAACACTAAGCACATGCAAAAGATCTAGGCCTAAGAGGAGAAATACAAGTAGTTTTTCGAAAAAATCGTGGTATGATGAAGAGTGCAAGGCAGAAAAGAGAACTTTGAGACAACATGGAATGGACAAAGGAAAAAAAAGGCTTATGAAAAACTTTTCTGGTCTGAAAAGGAATGCTTTCTGTATGGCTTATGTCTTGTGCTTGTAACTCCCGACCCATTCCTTCTTTACCCAAATGGCTCTTGCTACCCTATGTTCATACAAAGCCAACAAAATCTATGTAATTGTGGTGGCTGAGGACTTTTAAGCATCACTTTGTGCGTATGCTAAATGTTTGATGAAATGCTTTCTAGAATAAATGCAACCAAAATTTGAAATTACTACTTTTTGGTGATGCAATATCACACTTGGGCCTAGGATGCTCCTGCATCTCTTCTTTCAACTCCATCCCAAGCGAATTTCTTCTCTCTTTCCTTCTCATCTCTCTTTGAGTGCAACCATAAACAATGGGACATTCATACTTCTTTTTTATTGATGCTTCCATGTGTATCTTGTGACAACAAGCATTTGCTCATTTCCGATATGGTTAGCATGCCTTCCACCCAAGATTTCTCTTCCTAGAAGGCTCTGCTTCATCTTCAATACTGCAGAAGAATTTCTAATAATTTCTTTGTTGTAGTTATATAGTCTTTTGCTTTGAGGCTCTTTTTTCCTTTTTCCTTCTTAGCATTCATGTTTTCTTCTTTGAAAACGTTATCATTTTTTTTAAAGGAAAGGAAAAGAAAATAATGTAAATTGCCCAAGATTCTTCTTCCACAAAGACAACCTATGCTGGAAAAAAGTGCAGAAAAGAACACAAACAATGCAGTTTGGAAAGGAGCAAGGAAACCTATCCATGTGCATTGGGCCTTTAAACTGTCCTTTCCAATTGGAATGCAAGGGTGACAGCTTTCCATCTAAAATGCACTAGTAGAAAATGATAAAGAAAGTAATTCCAAACAGGAAATTAAAACCTATTACCAATGCAAGGTTCTTCCACATCCATATGTGGCTTTCCTCGGTCACCACTGGTGTTATGTTCTTCAAACTGCTCTTTACTACAAACAATTGCAACCATTGGCAATCAGCATGTTGATCCCTAAAAACAGCACCAAAATCATGAATCGTAAATTATGAATCATGAGACTTCCATGAAAGTGTTTAGTAACCAAATGTTCTCTTCAACCAACATTGTGCAGTGTATGTCTGACTTGCAAATGGCCAAACTATAGGAAACTTTGGAATATAAATGTTTGAAACTAAACATTCATGGAAAAGAAATGATAATTCTATTAAAGCGTGATGAAATCTAAGGGTGATAGGTATGGTGGCTTCTCTTTTCTGGTAAGAGGATCCTCCTCCAGAAATCCAATATGGATGTCTCATAGGAAGGAAAACCGCCACCCCTCACATTGCCCATTACTTTGATATGTTATTGTTTGGCTTTTATTACTTTCAGTCTGAAAAATACAACTTGGAGAAGATTAATGATTCTTATACAATAGGTCCTTTTGGCTTTTAAATCATTTGGATTCACAAGTGCTTTGAAAACTATATGTAGGCTTAGAAGGTCAATATGATTATCCTCATTCTCTTCTCAATAATATAGATTATGATATAAATAAAAGACCATTCTAGGGCCAACACACAAACGAAGATTATAACCGAGAGGTGTATGAATCATGGATGTAGAAAACAATAATCCACTCTCTATCAAAGGCGTAGGGTTCCAAAGCCTATGATAATGATAGAGGATGGGGCCTTACTAGGATCCTAGATTGTAAGAGTAATGATAGTAAGTGCGTATAAAATATCTAGACTAGGGTCACACGAATAAACATGGAGGTAATTGCATGCCAAAGATCTAAACTAGGGTTGTATAAGCCAAGTAGCGGATGTAAGGCAAGGGTCAATAATAAGAATAATGCAATAGACAAAATATGCTACTCTATCCTAGTCTAGAACATGATACATCAATCATAATCAATCAAACCAAATGTAAAGGAAAAGGAAAGGTTAGGGATACTTACCTTTTGAAGACATCTTGTTGGTGCATTAACCACCCCCAAGCTTAGTAGCACATTATGAGAGTTTTTGTGGGTGGATTTGTTGGCTAGATTTTCTGCATAGCTGAAAACCTAGGTAGTCATGAGATAAATCTCCCTCATTTACCGGTGAGGCTCCCGTGTCAGATTTGTCAATAAAATATGCTAGTATCTATATGGGGGTTTTACTTTAACCATGCAGCTCATGAACCATAGTTGTATAGTTTTGCAGCAAGTAAGCAACTGTTAAAGAAAGGAAATATTTAAAGAAGGGAATAATAAAACACAGGGAAGAAATAGGGAAGATGTGCAACCCAATCAATAGATAACAGAGTTGATTGCATGCACATAGACAGAACCAATAGATATTAACACAAAATTATAAGTAAAGACAACTTTCAGATCTGGATCTAAAATAACACAGTTTATAAGTAGATCTAAGATAAAAACTAGAAACAAAATGCACTGTGACACAAAGTTCTCTGGAAATCTGCTCTTTTGTATTCCTTTGCTTCAAGTGGCTATTAGGGGTTTCAACACAAAGTCTAGAACACAAGAATGCTGCTTACAAATTCGATCATTAACTCGAAGGTTCTTCTTCTACTTATAGAATGTAGAAAAGAAAATACAAATGGGAAACTCAACTCGAATCTGGAACATAAATAAAAAGTAAAGATGACATCCGACAAACATCTTCCTCTAATTCCTCTTGAAGTGACATGCATCCGGTCCATATTCAAACTTATACACATCTGTCACTTAACTACTGAGAATCGTTTCACATAACTTAAAGTAATGGTTTGAACCAATAACTTTAAAGTTTTACAATTACATCCGAGAACGTGGAAAATAGAAGAAGAAAAGTAGGAAAAAAACACGCTAGTCATTTGTAACATTTATATCTTCTTTTTGTTACGATCTTCAATATATTTTGTCGAACATGTAATTTAGCATCTTCCCATCTGTCTTAGCCACAGCTTCCTTTTCTGTCCTGAATTGCAGCAAGCCTTCGTTCAATACCCTGATACATGCTTCCACATCCTCCAAGCTAGGCCCGAACTTCTCAATATTTGACTGTAGTGCCACTAGTTTGCTGATGGAATTCATCGTGAAAGGCTTAACAGCTCCATCAATTCTCCCTTGCACCATCAAAAGAGATCCTTCCAGGGAATTAGGCACTTTGCTAGGAATGATCCGTGTGTATGAAGTAATGTTCCCGTCCACTTCCTCATTAGTGAAAGCGATGACATTGTCTGGTAAAGATGATGTCATACTCTCAAGTGCCTGCATCCTCTTCAGCATAATTCTGCAGATCTCCAAACGGAAAGATACTGCAAACTCAAGTTGCTTCCCCTTCTCAACTGATCCGTCGAGGCACAATCTGTTCCGCAATCAACACTTCTCTCGGCAGCTTATTTATTTTGGCCAAAGTACTCAGGTTACTCTCAACAACTGTGTTCATATCTATTGTGCTTGTCACCAGTTGCTTTAGTTGATCTGATGCATCTTTCATAACCTGTAGGCGGGCTGGCACCTCTCCGAGTTGTACAGAAGCTTGACGAATGATCAAACTTTTCCATTCATCGATAGCTTTAACTTGGTTGCTTGCATCTTCCATTTCCTGCATCAGATGATCACTCACCTGCTTTTGTGCTGAAATTGGCTGAGTGGAAGATTTACCAACCTTGGCAATGATCTCGCATAACCGAGATACACCGCTACAAGTTCAACTTTCTCCGCCTTTTCTTTGTTCAAGCCTAAGGAATAGAGCATCTATCAATGTCTGCGTGTCCTGCTTCAATCCTTCGTGGTGGCTTGACCTATGGGTACTCCAGTTACTGTTATGTCTTCTGCCATGAGCTCATCCTCTTTCTTCCTTCTCACGGAATTGACATCTCAAAGCAAACTTTTGCCCTGATTCCTCAATGATCAACCTTGAAGTTACCTTAGCAACTTTAGGTTTTCTGTCTTTCTGCCTAGACTCAGGAGCAACTGCAAGTCGTGTTCCTCCAATTTGATTTCCTCTCTAGCCTCTGGAACTAACTACGAAGTCAACCATTCTGAGAAATTACTTCTCAGAGAATGGGAAGTTGCTGAGTGTATCATTATCTCGCGCTCTGATTCCTCTCCATCTGAAACTGCTACAGTGTTGTGGCTGCCATCCTCTGAGTCATCCAAAGACAAAGCTCTTTCAAACTCTGCCATCTGTAGCTTCAACGTTTCTTCAGGAAGAGGCGCTGAACGGAGTGGCTGAGGAGAGAAGATGAATGTTGCGGATTCAACGGAGGAATGGCAGTATCTTGCTGAGGTGCAACAGTCGATGAAGTACTGGATGTTGGAGAAGCCGAAACTAACATCATAGCCATAGAAGTGATCTTCTCCTTCGAATGAGACCTTCTGTGCACTTTAATCTTCTCAGGCCTTCTGCTGCTTTCTCCTCCGTGCTTCCTCTTGAGGGAATCTCTTGTGCCGAAGTTTCTCGTGATTTGATTCATCAATGCTTCATCAAGGCAATATCCCTTTGTTAGCAACCAGTTTGAAGTATTGACCAAAATAGCGGCGAGACCTTTTCTCGATCGTATGATGCCCTCTCTATGTTCTCCTAAAGTACAACTCTATCTCCTCCCATCTGATGGTATGTGTCAAGTAACACAGGCCCATCATCTTTAAGATCCGTAGGTATCCGTGCTAATCCAAAGTCAAACACTTGCCGCACTGATAACCTGCTAAAAATATTTCTTTTTAACCTCGTACTCCGCACTTCATCTAGAAATCTTTCAATGAAGGCACGTGCGCGTATTCTGGAGATTGTCTTCCTTGCAACTCCAATTGATCAAGTTCAACTGTCTTTGGAAGAACTCTTGCTCGTACTCGGAGAACATCTCCACTTCATTCCTCGGGCCTTATGAATGCTCCGCAGCTATAATGGCCCACAAAGTGATCGGGAAGAAGCTCCGTAGACTTGTGACGTTTCGACCGTAGGTCATGCATCTCCACGAGTTATCTCGCTTAGGTCCATGGTGACCAATCTATCATTTGGATATCTTGGCAACTTAACCGGTTCTCTAGAAAAGCTTGGTGACCACGAGGTATGTAAAATCCACAAATCAATGAAGAGACGCGAATCCTGGACACAACTTCCCACGCTTACTTGCTCACCTGTTGGCCTTTAGATTGTTGTCTAGCCTGCAAATGAATTCGTAGAAGAATCCATCGTTGACCACTTTGTAATCTTTCTTGCACGCAGGTACAATAAGCTGTGGGTAGCACTCTAAAATAGGTTCCTTGGAAAGAACACCACATCTATCTAGCTTGGAGAAGATCCCTTGTGAAGCCGCTACATATACCAAATAGGAAGTCATTTTGAAATTGTAAACGCCTCACGTTCGAGTCTCAACCAATGTTGTCGCTAATGATTTCTCACCAATTGATTATTGAATCTGCTTTGTTGATTTCAATGGTTTTGATGAAAGCATACATCCATGCGTGGAAGTTGTGAGCGTTAGCTTCGCCATTTACCCTGCATAACAATTTGGCAATATCATCCACCTCTTGTACCAGATTGGACCGTGGAAGAGTTCTTGGGAACTTGGAAGGAGATCTGGGCTTCTTCATGTATCTGTTGTTCATTATGCCCATGCAGTCAACTTTATGTTTTTCCCATCTATTGCCGGCATCCTGTATGCTAATAGTAGTCACCACCTTTCGTGCTGGAATCTTCAAACAATAATTGATGAACTCAATCCCAATTGGATTATTGTTTTCCCCGCAAAGATTTCGAATGATCTGGATAATGGATGGTAAGACCTAGCACACTCCATGACGAACTCTGGCAACTGGGCTGTGAATGGAAATGCTGCAACTCGAATAATTCCACTACTTTTGACTGCACGCATGAGGGAAGTCTTTCTAGCTCTGGATCTGTCAATCAATTCGGAAAGAGGTTCCGGACCTAGATCTGTGTCTCCAATGTCTACAAACTTAGAAGTGATGCATGACTCTGCTGTGCTTTCTTTTTCATCCCTCTTTGCCATGGCCGTATCTATCTTTTTCTGAACAATTCTTTTTCTCTTTATTCAGTCGGAGTTCTTCACAACCGGTGTAGATCTGGATAATTCTTCAGATTCGAGGATATGTTCAATGTATTGGACATTGATTTAAGCTCCCTTTCTCTTATAAAAGCACCTGTAATGAATTCTTGCAATTAATTCAGACAAAGATGACAATTGGAACACGAACACTTGAATTTTAATTATAAAAATCTGCATATATCAAGCCTGCTGCCCCAAAATTTGATGTTTTATTTGCATGCAAAGCAAGCATGAATTTTACCAACTTCACCTGAGCACCTGTACCACTATGCAGACAATTATTCAGACACAAATCAAGCTCCTTCAAACCTAGGTGCCAAATTTTGAAGCTTCCAGCAGTAAATACACCTTTTGTGCAAAATTCCTCTTCAAATGGGGCACACTTTTTGTCTGGGCTGCACTTCTTTGCTATTGAATTAATTAATTCATCCTTATGGCAGCCCTTGCTTATATAACCCTCACCATTCTATAATTAATTATTGCCCCTCCTATTCCTAACAATTAATTAATTAATAAGCTTTTCTCTTCAAATGGGGCGCCTATTTTGTGCATGTTCATGGCTGCCATTAAATAAATTAAATTTATTTAATTTTAGCTCTCTACTTCCAGTTAACTTAAGCCTCACAGTATGCTTTGACCTCATCCACTGAAAATAGGAATTAATTAAATCAATTAATACTTTAAAAAGCATTATTCTTCTCCCAAATGGGGCGCACTTTTTGTCATGAAGGGGCTGCATTAAATAAATAATACTTATTTAATTTTAGAACTTCTAATTCTAATTTCTTTTATCCACTTTCCCTTTGTTGACTTTTCCACATGCTTGGCGCCAAATTTGGAGAAGAAATTAATTAATTTAATGCATTTAAAGCTGCCCTTCTTTCCCAAAAGGGGTCGCACTTTTTGGCATAGGCAATTTCTATTTTTAAAAGCCAATTAACAATGAGATTATTCACCCTGCACCGCAGCTCCAAAAATCCCATGATCCACTTAAGTTGTTTGACTTTCATAATGGGATTATTTACCCTGCAAGGCAAGTAATAAAATCCCATCAATGCCTTAAGTGATTTTTCTTTTATTTCACAATGGGAATTTTCACCCTACAAGGCAGTAAGAAAATTCTGCCTGCCTGCAGCCTCTAATTTTCCCATTGTGACTTAAGTGGCACCGCTTCCATGGAAAAAGTACATGCTAGGCGGATACAAAATCCCACCTACCTACCGCAAACAAAACCCTATCAGCTTTAAAGTCTTCTTTTTCCAAAAATGCAGCCTGCCTGCAGAAGTTTTTTCGTGCACAACTTCGTTTTTCGAGAGAACCGCACCTCCTGTGGCAAATTATTTCGGGATAACGTCATAGATAATCTCTAGATACTCCAGGCAAGGAATCAAACCAAATCGGAAAAGGAAATGACCCAGAGAAATTTCACAGAAAACGAAACGGGAAAACACCAAAAACACAAAACGTTGCCAGAAGTCACAAATAAAGCCTAGAATTCATTCCTGTTAAAACCCTACTGGTATATGGGAATATTGACATGTAAGATCACAACAGGCTAAACCGGAGCACAATTTACCTCAAACGGGGCTCAAAATAATTAAATACAAATTTCTCGTAGGCAAACCGCAATGATGAAGAATATAACAATTTTGGACATCCGGGTATTTGGTAAAATTGGCTAATAAGACTCTCGGGAATATCTTGACACAATACGAGACACTTTCTGCAAGAAAAACATAAAACGACCCATTATTTTAAAAGTACGATTTTTTTACATAGGGTAGCCCTGCATTTCAGGGTAAAATCTGGGACACCAGATTCAAGAGAGACAAGTAGAAGACCGAAGTTCGGGATTCCAAAACTTGACAAACCTGACGATGCAACTCCTATTCTTATGGCTCTCGGCTCCAAAGTGGACTCCCAAGTAGCTCCTTTACACCTTATAACTGTTAAAACCTTTAAGAGCAACTTAGTGAGTGCAAGCATACCAATATCTCGATGACGTGTTTCCTAGAAAGTGATCTCAAGGATGCCTACATATAGGGGACACAACTTGAAGTTACAAACCTTCCTAGCTAACGAAATCAATCGTGGTCAATGTAGTAGAGCTGATAAAAAGTCTCGCTGGATGGTATGACCAAGGTCGATGACGTTGGCTAGCCTGTTGGCATGAGGGTCCTAAAGGGGAAAAGGCATGGGAGTGGAGGAAAGACTCAAGAGCATATGCGTAGGTGATTTGAAAAGGATTTGAAGGTGCTATAAAAGGTGTGAAGGTGATGGTAAGAGGATATCAAAGGCAATGTCAAGAAGGTGGTAAGGTATGTTAACACACACTAGGATGATCTATGGCACATGGGCCGACATAATTAATCTCTCTCTAGGTATCGCTAACCAACCCGTCTATTCCAGATTCACGCCTTTTAAGGCACGCACTCACGGAGAAAATGCGCGAACGATGCACAAAGAGAAATTGTTAGTAAGACTGAAAAATAAGGTGTATATAAAACTTCCTACACTTAATCATACACGACTTGGAGAAGATCATTACTTTCTATACAATAGTACACCCTTCGGCGTTTAAATCATTCGGATCCACAAGTACCTTGGAAACTTCGTAAACCTAATCATACACACTAAGCAATTGTGCATTACTTTGGTACATGAGGTGTCCTTTTCAACAAATTTATTCTCGCTTATTGTGGGGTGTTTTTCTTAAGCAATGGGCTTTTTTATATCATCAGAGGTGAATATTTATAAATTGAAACTTAGAAAAAATAAATGTGGTAGGTGAATTTAAAGGAAAAAGTTATAATTTTCTACTAATATTTGTACATTTTGGCAAATTAGCAACTTTATGTATATTTTATATGAATTTTTGGGAATATTTGTTCAAAAATTTGTTGATTGGAAAACATAAAATATGGGCCGCCTTATTCCATTGCCATTTTTTTAGATTGAAAAGTGCCTTCTATTAGTCATAAATAAGATACATTGCTAATCATACAAAAAAACAAGTGGAATGAAATTGCACCTAAAAGAAGACATCACATTGATCCTGCTGATTGGGAAATGATTTTTACATCACTTTAATGAAAAACATTTATTATGATACAGAAATATTTATTTATTACGTAGATTTCATCATGAGCATTATGTGTAATTGATTCCAATTATGTATAAGAACACATAGATAGCCTAGCCATTCTTCATTGTTAATTTTTATTTTTTTCGAGATGAAAGAGAATACACTAAAGATCTTCAACCAAACTGCCGAGGACAAGAAATGTTGTTTCTTCATAGGCTTCATGTCAGTAGGTTGGTTGACACCTTTATGTGAACATGATTGTAGCCTATGTAGCAAAACCTATTGCTTACCTAACCACGTTTGTCTCTTCCCCGATTGAGCTCGCTGCTAAAATGATACACATACAAGGAATCATCCATTACCCATTCCTTCCAAGCCATTTTCTATGCAACCATATCATTGGCTAGATTTTATGCATAGCACAAAACCTAGGCAATGTCATAAGATAAATCTCCCTCATTTAACCAAAGGTGAGGCTCCCGTGTCGATTTGTCAATTAAAGTATGCTAAAATCTAAATGGGGTTTTACTTTAACTACTCGCCATGAACCATAACTCGAATAGCTTACAGAATCAAGTAAGTAGTCAAGTTTAAAGAAATGAAAAGTTATAGAAGAAGGTAATTACATAAACACGAAGAAAATGGGGAAGATATGCATCCCAATCAGTAGATGGCAGAGCTGATTGCATGCACATAGAAGAATCCAATAGATATAAACATAGAATTCTAAAACAAAGACAACTCTAGATCCAGATCTAAAATAACACAGTTTATTAAGAGATCTAAGATTAAAAACAAGAAACACAATACACCGTGACACAAAGTTCTCTGGAAACCTGCTCCTTTGTATTCCTTTACTCCAAGTGGCTCTCAGGGGTTCAGCACAAAGTCTAGAACACAAGATTGCTGCTTATCAATTCCGATTATTAACCCGAAGGTTCTTCCTCTACTTATAGAATGTAGAGGGGCAATTACAAGTCGGAAGCTTTTAGTTGAACCGCACATGTGGAAGTCGGAAAAGAAACAACCGATCTCCTCTCGAATTCCTCTTTACATGACATGTATGATTTGCAGAATCAAAATAGAACCTTTTATTTTGCACGCTTGCCACCTATCTCCAAGTAGTTGACTTCTTCAAGTAATGGCTTTTAAACCAATCACTTTAAGTTGATAATTTAATTGATCACTCAATTACTTTGTCGAGGAAAGAAGGAAGAGGAAAACTGCAGTCTTGTCCTTTTTCATGTCTCGTACGCAAACCGATTCTTTTGCTTTGATTCTCACCAAACCGGATTTGGGAGTAAGCTAGATCTCGAAGCAAGCTAGAATTGGAAACGATCGATCTTCGAAACAAGCTGATCTGAAGCAACTGAATTGAAACAATCGGATTTTGCCTTCAACTTGTCTTCTCATTTATCCTCAAGCTTTTGCAGCTTCTTCTCCAAGATATGCATCAATGCAATGTTTGCCGTAGATAACTCATCATACTTATTTTTAATTGCATATGAGCAATTAAAATTTTTGGAAAGCACCTGATGAATGAAAATTCAATGAAGGCTTCAATCGGAAGATGGGAGCATTTGACAAGATCTTGGAAGGAATTTTCTATGCACCGACTTTTCACGGGTGCATTCAAACAAGAGGATGAAGCCTTTGTCTTTGAAGCTTTTGCAATTATGAGATCTCGGATCTCGATCTCGCATATGGATTTGCATCTGCATCAAGATATGGGTCTCGCACTCGCATAACAAACTCTGGCAACTGGGCTGTGGATGGAAAAACTGCAGCTCGAATAATTCCATTGCTTTTAATCTGCACGCATGAGTGAAGTTTTTCCTGCACGCATGAGTGAAGTCTTTCCCGCTCTGATCCGTCTATCATTTCAGCAAGAGGTTCCGAGCCTAGATCCGTGTCTCCAATATTTGCAAATTTAGAAGTGATGCATGACTCCGTTGTGCTTTCTTTTTCATCTTTCTTCGCCATAGCTTTGTCTATCTTTGTTTGAACAATTCTTTTTCTTCTTATTTGATTGAAATTCTTCAAAATCAAAAGTGCAGATCTATGATAATCCTTCGATTCGAGGAAATATTCAATGTATTGGACATTGATATAATTTCCTTTTTTTTATAAAAGCACCTGTATCTAACTCCTGCAATTAATTCAGACAAAGATGGCAACCGGAGCATGCACAGTGAATTTTAATCACAAAAATCTGCATAATTCAAGCCTGCTGCCCCAAAATTTGACGTTTTATTTGCATGCAAAGCAAGCATGAATTTTACCAACATCACTTGAGCACCTGTATCACTTCTACAAACAATTATGCAGACACAAATCAACCTTCTTCAAAGCATGCGCCAAAACTAGAAGCTTTTAGCATCAAATCCACCTTCCTCTGAGCAAAATCCTTCTCCAAATGGGGCGCACTTTTCCTCTGGGCTGCACTTCTTCACTTGTGAATTAATTAATTCATCCTTATGGTAGCCCATACTTATATAACCCTCATAATTCTATAATTAATAATTGCCCTTCCTATTCTTGACAATTAATTAATTAAAAATCATGCTCTTCACTTTAACTGGTGTGCTAAAATTGCAAGATTAAGGACAACCATCTATTAAATTAAATTTAATTAATTTAACTATCCACTCTTCACTTCACTTAAGCTTCACAGTGTACTTTGACCATAGCCACTGAAAATAGAATTTAATTTAATCATTTAATACTTTAAAAAATATTATTTCTCTCCCAAATGGGGCTGCATTAAATAAATTAAATTTATTTAAGTTTGGAATTTTATTTTTAAATTTCTTTTGTCGACTTGCCTTTGTTGACTTTTCCACAAGCCTAGGTGCACCAAAATTGGGTGAATAAATATTAACAAATATTTTTTAATGCATTATTATTCACCCAAGGTGGTCGCACTTTTTTGTTATAAGAAATTTCTATTTTTAAAAGTCACATGACAATGGGATTATTTACCTCCCGCAAAGCAACCTTTGAAAATCCTATGATTCACTTAAAGTCGATTTGACTTTTATAATGGGATTATTTACCCCGCATGGCAAAATAAAATCCCATGATTTCATTTAAGTCACTTTTCTTTTATTTCACCATGAGAATTTTTACCCTATGGCAGCATAATAAATTCCCGCGCCTCCTCGCGCCTCTAATTTTCTCACTGCAACTTAAGTGACTTTTCCATCATGGGAAAAAGTACCTGTAAGGTAGGCAATAAAATCCCACCGCCTGCTGCTTCTATTTTTCCCATGATCCATTTAAATCCTTTGTTTTTCAAAAATGTGCCCAACCCCGTAGGGGTTTTTTAGTGCACGACTTCGCCTTTTCCCAAAGGAACTGACTCCGATGGTGACTTTCTTTTCGCGTAATGTGCGTATGTGATCTCCGAATACTCCAGGCCAAGAATCGGGCTAATCCGAGAAAGGAATTGATCTAGAGAAATTTCACGTAAAACGAAAAACACAAAACACAAAATTGTCAAAAGTCAAATAAAGCCCAAAATCTATTTTTAGTTAAAACCGTTCGTATATAAGAATAACGATATGTTCGATCACAACAGGGTTAAAACGGAGCGCAAATTGCCTCAAACAAGGCTCAAAATAATTAAATACAAATTTCCCGCAGACAAATCCCGACGACAGAATATAACAATTTTGGGCATCTGGGTATTTGGCGAAAAAGGCTAATATGGCTCTTTGGGAAAATCTTGACGCAATACAAGAATTTTCAGGCAATAAAAACACAAAACGACCCATTATTTTAAAAGTACGATTTTTTTTGGATAGGGTAGTCACAGATTTCAGGATGAAATCTGGGACACCAGTTGGCTCCGTCTGTGGACATCTTTTTCTCTGTCAGAATGACAAGGGAAAAGATGAGATCCCAAGTTTCGTGTCTTGTCTTTTTGGGCACGGGGTCAGGCAAACAAAAACAACACAACACAAAAACAAAACAAGGAAAAACAAAGTTTTATTTATATACATATAGGTTTTAACCTATTTTTTCAGTTCCTGAATAGCTTCAGATGCTGCCCGTCGATAGGCAATGGTAACTCAATTCCATCCCGGTAGGCAAGGAAGAAGGTATCCATTCCTGCAACTCTTTTGATCACGAAGGGCCCTTTCCAAAGTGAATCAGATTTGTTGTGCATGCCCTTCGGTTCATGTCTCTTGTTCCACCAGAGTACCCAGTCTCCGATCTCGAACCTCCCTTCTCTGGCCTTTTTATCAAGTACTCTGGGCAAGTCCTTATCAACTTCATCTGGTGGTGGCTCATCCTTTCTTCTCTCTGTGGTGGGTAAGTCTGCATCATCTTGCTCCGTTCCCAGATTTATTTGTTGCATTTTTGAGGAAGAACTATCACCATATTCTTTGTTCTTCTTCGTAATCGATCATGCTTGTTGAAAGTCTCCACTAAGGAAACTAAACCCTTGGGATTTTGTTACCTTTTGGTCGATTGCTCCACTATTGTCATCATAACATGGATAAGGTTTTTCTCGTGGATCGTTTGTCGTGGTGGTGATTTTCTCCTTCAAATGCAGCATACGAAATGTTTGTTTAGGGACTCGGGGCGGTAGACCATCTCCACTTTATAGTTTCCTTTGTCCGAATATGGACGGTGGTCTATCTCGGATTCAATAGTGCAATACTGTGACCACCAAAGAGTCTACTTTGGAGTTCTCGATTGGTTGGAATGAAGTCAATAGAGAAGGTTGCAAAATCGAACGTGAGCAGATAGTACTATATCTCTATAATGCTTCAAATTGCTTATCTCTTTTGACTTGATTTTGCCTCGAACCTCGCTTTACTAGAAGTTCAAAGATCTCCTCGGGCTTTGAGGAGTTTTACTCCTTTCTTTTGGCTTGCTCCATTCATAAGCAGAAGGCTTCATACTCCGCCGTATGATTGGTGTTCTCGAACATCACCAGGGGAGTATAGAAATATCTCATGATCTGGAGATATTAGTAGAGCGCCAAACTCTTGATCCAAAAGAACAACATGTGCCTTTAAACTCCGAGTCCAAACTCTTTTTTTCTTCTTCACGCTCTGCCTGGTCGAAGTTCTAGCTCTGGAACACTTTTATCCATTTCCAAGAAGTACCCTCGGTCGATTCTCAAAAGAATCCGAGATCTAGGGTCCTCAAATTTTGTCACCGTGTACTTGGACTTCTTTCCCGGCTCCAACTTATGGTTAATCCTCAATGTCCCTTTTCCTCGCCCATGGCCTAGTAGGGCCAATGCGTGCCCTAACCCTAGTCATGCCCAAGAGGTTACGGACACTATTTTGCTCAAAGGTAATATCTAGTCCATCATTATTATTTTTATTTTAATCATAAAGTACTTTTAAAAAAAGGGACTAGATGTTATGTTTCATCATCAGGGCCACTTAAAGTACCTTTTTTAGGCGACTTGAGAGGACATGCATGGCATTAAATGTTATATTTCTTCATTGAGGTTACTTTATGGGCCTAGCGCCTAAGAAGGGAAAAGCAACTTCAAGTTATTTTTAATAAGGCCCTCTTTTTGGGAAAGTGCGCCTTGAGTGTTTTAGGGTTTCTTTGACATGAAAAGGTTATAAAAGGAGGTGAGGGGTGAAAGGATAATCATTCATACATACACTTATATTTCTTTTCATGGTGTAATCGCACACTTGCAACTTTTAGCTTGGGAGTAAGATCCCACGGAACCCTAGCTTCGGTGGTGAGAGATCCATCCTAGCTAACAGGCATTCTTCGGTAGTGAAAGATCTACCCTAGCTTGTCATTTGGAGCAGATTTCAGGGCTGGTTTTACAGAGGTATTTTCAGAATTTTCAGAATTAGGGTTTGAGGATTTTTGAGAGTTTGGTGGAGATTTTTCAGCTGGTTTTCGGATCAAACCTACGGCAGCCATAGAAGAAGGATTCGGCATCATCTACAGAGGGTTTCACAAGGGTTTTGGCTATTTTCCAAAGGGGGCGACTTGTTTGGGAATTTGCAGCCCTAATTTCTAGGGTTTCCAGCAAGTCCTTTTCGATCTCCTCGGGTTGAAAGTCATCTACTGCTTTTATATATATTATTTCCAAAGTTTCATCATTATTGCATTTGTATTCGGAAAGATATTAATTTTCAAGTTTTTCGACTATTTTAGGCACAATACCTAATTTTCTCGCAGCGTTATATTGACTCCCGATTCCAAAAATATTTCCCTTGTGTTCTTCATATTATTATCTTGTTCCAGTTAAAATTTCAAGTATTTTGGACGGGTATTTTGAGAGTTATTCACATTTTTCTGTTCGCTGCCCTAGCTGTACTTTTTCTGCATAAAATCTGCAAAAATCAGATTTAGTATTTTGCTGCAAATTTCTGTGTTTTGTCATTTTTGTGGTAAGATCCCAACTAGGGATATTTCATCCCCTTGATAGGAATATGAGCGCAGACGAATCCATCTTTACTTTCGTCCCAGCTCTTTCGCAAAAGTTTCTACTAAGCAACATCCCATAAGAGATAGGAATATCTGCAACTAGAATGGTCATCTTTAATCTTTTGTTAGGAAAAGTTGCTGTAACACTTGCGCATCTTTGATTTGTCCGATTAAAGGGACTTGTCTCTCCATGGAGTAAGACTTTTTATGGTCTTCGTCATGATAAGCCCAAGAGCATCTCGCAACTTTAGCCATGACATTGTTAGAAGCACCCGAATCTAGAATGCAATTGCTTAACTTGAAACCATTAAGCAATAAGGAGACATAGAAAGGTTCCACCCTGTCAGAAGATGGTGAGGGTTTAACAACTGCGGTGTTGTTTTGTGGAGGAGTATCCTTGGGGTTAGGTAAAAGGCCTTTTGATGTATTGGATTGTCCCGTGATTGTACATATTTGACTAGCCTATTTAATCGCTTTCAGAATGACTCTCAAGTATTCACTTTTCCGACATTTGAACTCGGTTTTCTTAACATGATCAATAATGTCAAAAGAAGAAATAGATTTAGATACTTGAGCCACTTTCTCGTGGTCGAGATGAAGAACTCGCATTCTTATCTCTGTGGAGCTAAAGAAGAAGGTAAAGGCTCGCCCTTTATTTGTTCACAACTAATGCCTCACTTGGTGAGTTTGTGATCTCAGAAGTATCAGATATGCATGACTATGATCATCTTCATGAAGTTTCTCATCGTCATGTTCAAATTTGTAGTTTAGGTAATTAATGTTGAGTCGCCAAAGCAGGTCTTATAAAATCATCATCTTCGAGTTGATCGGCGCGCTTTCTGGTCTTCTTCATTCATCTCCACATTGTTTTTGGGAGCAACTTCAATTGCTAATCTTTGGGAACCAACAATGCGGTTCTGGTGGTTGTTGAAATTCCGAGTAGGGGCAATATTGTTGCCCCGAGCCATTTGAGCCATTTGTTTCTTCATCTCGCATCATCTCATTTACTAAATTTTTTGCAGAATGAATCGGTAGTAGTAGCAGAGGATGAACTTTCACTCTGTAAGTGTTGCTCTTTATTTTTCCAGCCGTGATGAGATCATCTTCAATTTCAACCGCCATGTTTTGTGTCGCTAACAAGTCAAAGAAGACGTGCTTTTCGAGAGTTGATAGCTTACTTCAGAAGTAAAGCATCGATAAAGAGTACCTTTGATTTTCGTCATTCGAGAAGCAAAAGCCGAATTTTGTATAGTAATCTTTGGAATTTTGCAATAAAATCACGCATGTGCTCATGTGGCTCCTTCAACTGAGTGAGCTGAGTAATCAACGTACTGGAATCTTCAGCTGGTTTGAATCTTTTCGAGAACGTATCACGCATAAAGAGCCTCGCTTGGTTATGGTACTTTAGAGCTAGCCGGTAGAACCATTCTCCACCAAGTCATGCAGAGTCTCCGGAGAGTCCGACAGATACATCTTCATGTTCGACTGCAAGCACTCCACAAGATATGAAAAACACAACCAAGTGGTCATCTGGATTCTGCTTTCCATCTCCAAAGAATTTTGGAAAATTCTTTCTCATCCCTTTAGGTAGATCATGCATAGGAGGAGTCAGATTCAAAGGTCCAAAGGCTGCACCCCATGGAACAGGGGCTGCTAAGGGGCAAGTGGTTGATTTTGTATCATGAAAGGAGCACGTCTTCTTTGAGAATAGACTTGATGAATAATTTCAGCTATCGGAAAACGCCAAGATGATCTCGAATCTGATGTGTTTGTACTCTTCTTCCGGTGAAAGACTAGATCTGCGGCTTCTAACTTGAGGAGGATGATTGAAATTGAATTGCTCCTCGCAATCAAGAAATAATCAATCCTTCCTTGCGCCTTCACAGATCGGGTGAATGGATGTTCAACCAGGTTGAGATTTGTATGGAAAACAATCTGATCTTCAAGAGATAAGCTTTGATCTACAAAGATAGTTGTTCCCAACTGAGAGTCGCCAAAAATCGTTGGCTAGATTTTCTCATGCATAAGACAAAACCTAGGAAGTCATGAGATAAATCTCTAATTTAACCGGTGAGGTTCCCATGTCAAATTTGTCAATTAAAGTATTTTAATATCTAAATGGGGTTTTACTTTAACTACTCACTTCATAAACCATAATCGAATGCTTCTGCAAGCAAAAGCAAGTTTAAAGAAAGAAATGAAAAGTTATATGTAAGAAGGTAAGGTAATTACAAAAACACGAAGAAATGGGGAAGATGTGCATCCCAATCAATAGATAGCAGAGTTGATTGCATGCACATAGAAGAATCCAATAGATATAAACACATAATTCTAAAACAAAGGCAACTCTAGATCCAGATCTAAAATAACACAAAGTTTATTAAGAGATCTAAGATTAAAAGCAAGAAACACAGTACACCGTGACACAAAGTTCTCCTGAAACCTACTCCTTTGTATTCCTTTTGCTCCAAGTGGCTCTCGGGGTTCAAGACAAAGTCTCAACACAAGATCGCCGCTTACCAATTCCGATTATTAACCCAAAGGTTTTCCTCTACTTATGTAATGTAGAGGGGCAATTACAAGTCGGAAGCTTTTAGTTGAATTGACACATGTGGAAGTCGGAAAAGAAACAACCGACAATCTCCTCTCCGAATTCCTCTTTGCATGACATGTATGATTTGCAACTGAAAATAGAACCTTCTATTTTGCACGCCTGTCACCTATCTCCAAGTAGTTGACTTCTTCAAGTAATGACTTTTAAACCAATCACTTTAAGTTGTATAATTTAATTGATCGCTCGATTATTTTGTCGTAGGAAAGAAGAAGGAAGAGGAAAGCTACAGTCTTGTCCTTTTTCATGTCTACATGTAGTTGATTCTTTTGCCTTTGATTCTCACCAAACTGGATTTGGGAGTAGCTGGATCTGGAAGCAAGCCGAATTGAAACGATCGATCTCGGAAACAAACAATGTCGGATCTGGAAGCAAGCGGAATTGGAAACAACTGGATTTTGCCTTCATTTTGTCTTCTCATTCATCCTCAAACTTTTGCAGCTTCTTCTCCAAGATACATCAATGCAATGTTTGCCGTAGATAACTCATCATCCTTATTTTTAATCGTATATGAGCAATTAAAAATTCCGAAAGCACTCCTGATGAAAATTCAATGAAGGCTTCAACCGAAGATGGGAGCATTTCAGCACAAGATCTTGGAAGAAATTTTCTACGCACTGACTTTTTCACGGGCTGCATTTGAAACAAGAGGATGAAGCCTTTGTGCCGGAAGCTTTTGCAACTATCAGATCTGGATCTGGATCTACATATGGATTTGCATTTGCATCTGCATTCAGATCTCGCATCTGGATATGGGTCTCGCACTCGCATAACAAACTTTGCAACTAGGTTGTGTATGGAAAAACTGCAGCTCGAATAATTCCACCGCTTTTTTTAATGCGCACGCACGAGTGAAGTTTTTCCTGCACACGAGTGAAGTTTTTCCCGCACACGAGTGAAGTTTTTCGCACGCATGAGTGAAGTCTTTCCCGCTCTCGATCTCGTCTATCATTTCAAAGAAGAGGTTCCGAGCCTAGATTCGTGTCTCCAATATCTCGCAAATTTAGAAGTGATGCATGACTCACAGTGCTTTCTTTTCATCTTTCTTCGCCATAGCTTTGTCTATCTTTGTCTCGAACAATTCTTTTTCTTCTTATTTGATCGAATTCTTCAAAACTCGTGTGCAGATGATAATCCTTCGATTCGGAGGAAATATTCAATGTATTGACATTGATATAATTTTTTTTTTTATAAAAGCACCCGTATCTAACTCCCGCAAGTAATTCGCATAAAGATGGCAACCGAGCATGCATGGTGAATTTTAATTACAAAAATCTGCATAATTCAAGCCTACTACCCCAAAATTTGACGTTTTATTTGCATGCAAAGCAAACATGAATTTTACCAACATCACCTGAGCACCTGTATCACTTCTACAAACAATTATGCAGACACAAATCAACCTTCTTCAAAGCATGCGCCAAAATTAGAAGCTTTTAGCATCAAATCCACCTTCCTCTGAGCAAAATCCTTCTCCAAATGGGGCGCACTTTTCCTCTGGGTTGCACTTCTTCACTTGTGAATTAATTAATTCATCCTTATGGCAGCCCATGCTTATATAACCCTCATAATTCTATAATTAATAATTGCCCTTCCTATTCCTGACAATTAATTAATTAAAAATCATGCTCTTCTCTTTAACTGGTGTGCTAAAATTGCAAGATTAAGGACAACCATCCATTAAATTAAATTTAATTAATTTAATCATCCACTCTTCACTTCACTTAAGCTTCACAGTGTGCTTTGACCATAGCCACTGAAAATAGAATTTAATTTAATCATTTAATACTTTAAAAAGTATTATTTCTCTCCCAAATGGGGCTGCATTAAATAAATTAAATTTATTTAATTTTGGAATTTTATTTTTAAATTCCTTTTGTCCACTTCCCTTTGTTGACTTTTCCACAAGCCTGGGCGCCAAAATTGGGTGAATAAATATTAACAAATATTTATTTAATGCATTATTATTCACCCAAGGTGGGTCGCACTTTTTGGAATAAGGAATTTCTATTTTTAAAAGTCACATGACAATGGGATTATTTACCCTGCAAGGCAGCCCTGAAAATCCCATGATTCACTTAAGTCGTTTGACTTTTATAATGGGATTATTTACCCTGCATGGCAGGCAATAAAATCCCATGATTTCACTTAAGTCACTTTTCTTTTATTTCACCATGGGAATTTTTACCCTGCAAGGCAGGCAATAAATTCCCGCCTGCCTGCTGCCTCTAATTTTCCCACTGCAACTTAAGTGACTTTTCCATCATGGGAAAAAGTACTGCAAGGCAGGGAATAAAATCCCACCTGCCTCCTGCTTTTATTTTTCCCATGATCCATTTAAATCCTTTGTTTTCCAAAAATGCGTCCAACCCCGTAGGGGCTTTTTAGTGCACGACTTTGCCTTTTCCCAAAGGAACTGCACTCCGATGGTGACTTCCTTCTGTCATAATGTGCGTATGTGATCTCTGAATACTCCAGGGCAAGAATCGGGCTAACTCGGCAAAAAAATTGATTTAGAGAAATTTCACAGAAAATGAAATGGTAAAACACAAGCACGAAAAATTGCCAAAAGTAAAAAATAAAGCCCAAAACTTATTTGTAGTTAAAACCCTTCTGGTATATAGGAATAATGATATGTTCGATCACAACAGAGTTAAAACGGAGCGCAAATTGCCTCAAACGGGGCTCAAAATAATTAAATACAAATTTCCCGCAGACAAATCCCAACGACAGAATATAACAATTTTGGGCATCTGGGTATTTGGCGAAAAAGGCTGATATGGCTCTTTGGGAAAATCTTGACGCAATACAAGAACTTTCAGCAATAAAAACACAAAACGACCCATTATTTTAAACGTATTTATTTTTTTTTTGGATAGGTAGTCACAGATTTTAGGATGAAATATGGGGACACTACATACAAAGATGAATTTATATATTCATCCGATAATTACCTTCTTACCTGCCAAAGATTGCAAGATTGCATAGAGAACATTTATCTTTGCGAAACCAAGGAAACAAAAATTAAATTAGAGATCCACCATCTGTGTGCCCGATGAAGACCATTCAACTGTATACATGCCTGGTAAGTATCTTGATGTGAAACTGTCACGCATATTATATAATGTTGTTTTCCATTAAAATGATATCATTTTAGTACTCATCGCTATTAGTTTAGACAACAATTGTATCATAACTAGTTAGGCATTGACATTGGACTCTAATAGCATGTTCCTTGATGGACATTTCCCTTGAGATACTGCTTGAATATAAGTGTATTATTTGTGCTATGTGCCTAGTATATATGATATATGCTCTGATATGTGGTATGTCTCATAGATTTCTGTTCACGATTAAGTCTATAATAGGTTAGAGTGAGTCCATGATGTATAAGGGGTCCAAATATGTAAATGTTTCTTGTGTTATTGTGGATCATCTTATTGGATTCAGTTTTCTGTTGTTGTTGGTGAGTTCTAGTCTTGAAGGATTTTTCATCCATATTCTGCTTGTATTCTTGCTACTGCAAGACATGCTAATCAGAATACATTGACATTTTACTAGATCGATTATATTTCCTACAAGCATACTGAAAAACATATTCCGATAAGTGCCTAGAAGGATACCAGCCTAGCTATGTTGTAGTTAAACAACGGCAAAGGTACAAATGCATTCCCTTGGTAGACGCATAACTAACAATACCATCTATCATACGAAGAACACCATGGCTTTAAAATGATTTCTGGTGAGCCAATGTAAACATAGTGTTTTCCATCATAATTTACATGGAAGTTCTGGAAATTGAATTCTATGTTTGCATTGTATATTGTGCAAAACTACATACTGTTATTTCTAACAGAATTTGGTGCTTACATTTTGAGCGCTTTACATTACCCAAGTTGTTTTACTATTTGGTAGGCATAAGATATATTTAAAATTAATCTTTATGTGCCATTATTCCAAAGCTCACTTTTTCTGTGCTTTAAGGTTTTATATGTGATTCCATTTCTTCCCACAAGATTATTATTTCTTTTGAAGTATTTTTGGCTAATTTAAGGTTACCAGAACCTCTATTGGAAGGCTTGCAGCTGAAAAGAATTCAAGAGAACATTGTCGCGGTAGCAAAATTAAGTGGTAAAGCCACAGAGAAGATTGTGTATGAGAAAGAAAAAGACTTGCGAGCTGCTTTGATTAGAGATGGCATCCAAGCAAAACCAGGGTGCATGTTGGCCCGCTACAACAACCCGAATAGAACATGGAATTTCATAATGGTATGCCTACATTCAAGTTGCAAATATTCGGTTGTTTGGTTTGGACTTTTTGTCATTATACGCAATGATAATTGTCTCTTAAATTAATCTGCATGAAATTGATTACTTTTTCTGCTGAATAAATTGCAGAGAAATGAAGTGCTTATTTGGTTGGATGCATTTGTTCTTGACTAATTTATATTCGAAATTTATGATTCATAGGTCCTCCCAAGCAAACTGGGAGTTACAAAATTATGTTACAGTCAGAGCTCTCTGTCAATTAAATGCATGCCACAATATTATGTTATGAGTGTATTATTGGTTTGAACAATGGGAACTTGTCGTAATGTAATATGGATAAATACATTTCAATTAAATTGCAATACAAATACACAACATTTCTCTAGGCCCAATATATATGCAAAACAATAATTAGGTTTAATTATTTAATTTCAAGAGCAGAGAAAAGAAGTGACATGCAAGGTTTAGTGGTGTATCTTGAATATCACGAGATCTGATGATAGTTGTCAGGATTTGATAGTGGAAATATGCATCTAGATGTGATACAGGGTTGACCAAGAAAATTTGTGCAAAACAAAGAACTTTGTCTAGAACTTTATTTACTCTCTTGATGTGGCACAAAGTGTTTTATACGGTGTTGGCTAAAATACAAAAAAGCTCAAAAACTCTTTTGGTGGCTGCGTTCACCTGGTTCTAGTCTTCAAATCTTGCTCAGATTTTCAGCATTTTCGCTCAGATCCCCTGTTAAACAAAAATTCTTCTTGCCCTAATTAGATAGCAATATCTAGAAAATCATAAGGATTTTTGTTGGGGTCTGCTGTAAACCAGAGAATTGCAGATCTATAGTGATATTTGTTGAGTCCTTAAACAGTAACAATTTCAAAAACAAACCTCAGTGCTTCCAAGAGCATGAAAACCAATTTCCTGTGTGTGTCTAAACATAAATTTGTGTGCTTTAGTGGATACTCTAATGAATGATTGATCATCTTTTTACAATGCTTGCAAATGGTCAATAGTTTCTCTTAGGAATGTTCAATTTTCTTATGGTTGCCTCTTGATTCTTATATTTCTTAGATTCTAAATGACTTAGAATACATGTGTATTTATAGACAAATTGAATTTAAATCAGGATGCTATTGGTCCCTAAATCATCTTTTAACTGTCAAAAAATGAAAAAGGTGGGAACATTGAACTAACACAGTTGAGCGAAAAGGGCACACAAAAACATATGCTGGCAGTGTCTCTACTCTCCTTATAGACCCTAGGAGCATACGAAATCTATATGAAAGTGGTCAAAACAGGGGTAACTAAAAAGAGAGCGAAAAGGGGAGCAGAAGGACTGAGAGAAAGGTTAGGAAGGAGCCAGATTTCATTGGATTGTCGTCTTGTAAAGTGACATCATCATATCGAGGTTATTGTGTGTTTCAGGGATGAGACAAAACATTCAAACTTAGGAGGGATAAGAATATAAGTAGAAAATGAAGTTGGGGAAGAATATAACACGATCTGCAATAATTTTATTAGGGTTTCCACATCATGTTTTATAAAATGTGCAATCGTGTTTATCTTAATCTATTTTACATGCATTATCAACTTGGTATCTGTTCACAATATTATCATTCAAAGGCATATCATTCCCATCATTTGCAACATGAAGTACATTTTTTTGAACAACACTAACTATATTTTTATATTCCTTTTTATATTTCAAGCTAGATCTATGATTAACCAAAGCAAACTAAATAAAATCAACAAGTTCCGGATTAATCCTATCACTCATCCTAGTTAAAATCACAAATCTAAAAAAATAGGTGCTGAAAACGTAAACAATGTTTATGCCACAAAATTTAACCTAGGGTTTGGAAATGTTCTAGAAAATTTAACTTGGGGTTTGGAATTAAACATTATAAAAGTTAGAAAAAATCTTAATAAATCAAATAAATTCACTTTTGACCTAGGATGAAGGAAGATATAACCTTAGAAGGGTGTAAAAGAGTGTTAGCCAAATGTAACAAAGATAAATGGATTTCAATTTTAATTGCATTACAAATACCCATGATATTCAATTAGGCCTAATAATATATGCAAACCCATAATTTGACTTTGTTAATTAATTCCAAAAGAAGAGAAAAGAGACAACATGAGAGGTTTGGAAGTGTATCTTGAATAACGTGAGTTTTGATAACAATTGTCGATCAAAGAATGGAATTGTGTGTTTAGATGTGACATAGAGATGACCCTAAAATTTGTGTTGAACATAGAACATTATCTCGTAGTATTTTGCACTATTGTACGGTCTTGATAAAGTGTATGCATGCTTAATTTTCTTTACGATTGTATTCTCCTAGTTTTGGTCTTCAAAACCCTCACTCAAATATTCAACAAAACAAAACTATCCTTCTTGCTAATCGGGAAATATTACCTACAAAGATATAAGGAAAACAAAATATGTATTGAGTCTTATTGTAAACCATATAATAGAACATTCTTGTTATTGTTAGGGGCCTAGACAGTAACAATATCGAAAATACCTAACCTCAATGACTTAAATATGTGCAAACCAATGCCTTATATGCCTAAACGTAAACTTATGTGCTTCAATGAATTTTTTAATGAGTAATTGATCTTCTCCACAATGCTTGTAAATGTTACATATTTTCTCTTTAGATTGTCGAATTTGCTTATGATAGCCTCTTGATTCTCATATTTCCTTTGAATGCTTAAATCCTAAACTATAATGTTATTCCACCCCCTAAATCTTAGTGAATACTTGATCTTCTCCATAATGCTTGTAAATGTTCTATATTCTCTTCGTAATGTCTAATGTGCTTAAATCTCTCATAAGATTTGCTACTTAATAAGGTTGACTATTTACTCTAATTGATAATTAAGTACATTTGATCTAAAGTTAGCTTGCTAAATAGATTGCCAAATTATTGCCACTAAAATGACTATCAATCCATTTGATCGCAACTTAACTTGTGGTTAACCTTGGGTGAAAAGTTTGGAAAAATGTGTTATTGGTTTATCTATTCCCCACAAAATATCATTTTGAATTCTAACGCTACAAGAAGTGAATACCTCGGTTGAACCATTTTTTTTTTTTTTTACTACATCGATCGCAACTATTTTTCTCTACACAATTTCTATTGTTTTTAAAGGCCTATATATGCCCTTCGACATTCATAACTACCATATGGATGCCTCTCTGCCTTTGTAACTACCATAAGAATGCCTCTTCCTTCATAGTGGTTGATTGAATTCTTTATTGTTTTCAATTAGTTAATGTTTTCACAATTTTGTTCATTTATTTATTTTGTGGATTATATTTTAAGGGTATTAGATTTTTTTACCGACTTGCAATATTTGTTTTCTTTTTTAAATTTCAGTGGTTATCACCATATGCAACAAAAGACCCAAAAATATTCTTGTCATTGAAAGTGTTAACCCCCACAAGCTCAACTTTGTCTATGAAAACTAAGACACTCTAGAAACAAGATGGGATTGTCTCAAAGACTTGAGAACTTGACCCTTGAAACAAACCTTCAGAGAAAGGCTAGCTCCTACATCAATAACTCAAAAGCTATCACTAATCTACCCCTACTTAAACAATGCCAAGGTAAGGTAAAGATAAGAAATATGAACTAAAATGAACAAAAAATGGTGATACATTAGCTTGAAAATGTGAAGAACATGATTGTGAACAACTCAAAAATGACTCACAAAACCAACAAACAAAGGAAAGAAAAAACATACACACTTCAAGTGAAGCATGCAGAGTTGTGCAAAGCACCTAGGATGCAACAACAAAACTTATTGCACCCCCAACTTCCACAAAACTGAGTAAGACAACATATGATCAAGATTTGAGGTAGGAGGTACATATACTTTGGAGTTGACCAAGAAGACAAAAAGAACAAGGACAACAACATAAAAAAAGGAATTACACAACCGTATACATGTAAAACAAAAGAGCCTTGATTACTAATCTTGAGAATCAATGGTTACAAAAGGATGCCTTTTGGGTTATCCAATGTTGGTGCCACTTTCCAAAGAGCCATGGACCCAAATTTTCAAAGGGATGATTAATAAGATTATTGTGGATGACACCACAATTTTGTCAAAAAGGGAAGAAAATCATTTGGAACACCAAGAGAGCACCTTCATTAGATGTAGAGAATTTAACATATCCCTCAATCTTAAAAAGTGTATCTTTGTTGTTCCCGAGGGTAGGCTTTTAGGGCATGTTGTTTCAAAAGATGGCTTGGCCATAGATTTAGATATGATCACAGTATCTTAGCCTTGTCTCTTCCCAAAACAAGAAAGCCTTGCAAATCCTTCTTGGAGAAGATCAAATTTGTGAGCAAGTTCATCCCCAACTTTGCAGGTATAGTGAAGCGTATAAATTTGATTGCATTTTCCGATGGAGTCAAGAAGGTAGGAGCAACTTTGATAAAATCAAACAAGTTATAGCTTCGGCCCTACTCTTCTCAACCCCAATTTGGACAAGGACTTCACCTTTATGCTTTTGGAGGAGCAAGTAGCACTGCTGCTATCTTAACTCAAGAAAATGCGCAGGCTTGGAGCTACCCATTGCATTTACTAGTGAGACCCTCAAAGACTATGAGCTGAAATATAACTTTGTTAAAAATGACCTATGTTGTTCTAAGGGACCTCAAAAATTTAGACACTTGTCGACAAATAATAAGATATTAGTTTACATCACTCATCCAAGTGTCAAACAATATATCATGAGCTTATCTAAGATCAACGAGAAGAGGGTTGCTTGGATAACAAAAATCATATAATTTGATGTAGAAATCAATTCCACCAAGATGAATAGACAAAGGGTTTTGTGTCAACAGCTAATCAAGATTTATGGCCATCTTTGGAATCAACCTATATTCAACCAATCGAGACTAAAACAAAGGTAGGTACCAAAAATGACTCGGTTCCAAAATATGACAAAGTACCTTCATGCTAGAATGTTATCCAACACTTTCAACAGAACCATGAGGAAGCATTTAAGATTGCATGCCATCCAATATGAGTTAATTGATGACATCCTTTTCAAAAAAGTGTGGGTGGTGTTTTGTTAAGGTGTGCTTGAGCCAAGAAATGCAGAGAAGATCCTCAAAAAATTCCATTTTGTCTTCTTTGGTGGGCATTTTCTCCACATACAAATACAACTAAGATTATAAGAGGTAGTTATTTTTGGTCCACGATGTTTGTTGACTATTATAAATGGGTTAGAGGATGCAAAGAGTGTTTGTTCTTCTCAAGAAGGAAAAGAAATGTTTCTCTCCCCCTTTAGCCAATCTTAGTATACCAACCCTTCTCTCAATGGGGTCTTGACTTCATTGGCATGGTAAACCCTCCCCAGCTCTGGTCACAAGCGAGTCTTGACAGCCATAGATTACTTCACTGGATGGGTAGAGGCAATTCTTTTGAAAGAGGCAACAATGAATGGCATAATAGACTTCTTAGAGGATATTATGGCAAGGTTTGGGGTCCCACACACCATCATATCATAAAATGTCAAAACTTTTGTTAGTGCCAAGGTAACTAACTTTGCTTTAAAGGATGCCATCTAGTTGAAGACTTCTTCCAGTGACTATCCTCAAGGCAATAGCCGGCATAATCTTCCAACAAAAAAAGGGTAAGGATCATGAAGAGGACTATGGGAGATAACCAAAGGCAATGTCACACCAAGGTTAAAACAACACTATGGGCTAAAAGAATAACACCCAAGAAGGCTATTGTAGCTCAACTTTTATGCTAGTGTATAGAAGGGAAGCAAGGTTGCTAATCTCTTTGGAAATGCCAACCCTTGAGTTAGCTCATAAGCTGGAGTTGGAGCATCATGATGCCATGACTGTCAAAATTGCAATGCTGGTAAAGTTGGAGGAGGTAAGAGAAGATACCATGAACAAGATCCAAGAACATCAATCAACTGTAAAGGAATGGTTTAAGAAGAAATATCATACTTAGTATTTTAAAATAGAAGATTTGGTCCACTAATGGGATGAAGATAGGGAAAATCCGGGAAGACACAACAAGTTTGACATTATCTGGAGTTCCCCCTATAAAATTATTGAATGCAAAGAGAGCAATGCCTTTGAAATCGCAAGGCTTGATGGTGAGCTATTTCCATTCCCGCTAATGGAAATTTTCTCAAGCCTTTTCCCTAGGCTCCTCTTACCACAAGACCTTAACAACGCCGATAATTAACATGTGGTGTATGATAGGAAAAAAAACACCCATAAGTGTGTCCTCACATCTTAAACAACCTTCTCCCTTCATGCCACTGATGAGTGACAAGTGGCAGAGATAGGCTCAACCGAGCCCTCCAAATGATTCCTCCATTGCATGTGTTCTCCACATGCTCCCATGTTGTCAATGTGAGACACATAAGGCATAATGCACATGTCAAAGATTCGTGAGACCAAAGATTCGTTGACAAAGCTATTCACCAACTTAAATTTGATGGTTTTCCTTAATGCAAATTAAAGCTTGGGGATGTTAAATGGCAACATGAGTGAGCTCTGCTTTGTCATAAACTAAGTTGCTCTCGCATCGGTGCACACTTTCGGCGAAAACAATTTTGGCATGCGCAACGGGGCCAATTTCCTCTTTGTTTGTATCTTGTGAAGTTTTTCAAGTGTTTCTTTGGATGTTCTTGTGAAATGCAACTAAGATTTGGCGTTTTCTTAGTTCTAACTAGTTTATGAACATGATTGTCAAGCTCTTGGTAATTCTCAGTAATCTCATATTTGTAAAGTCCAATTTCCCTTAGCACATGAGAAGGATTACAACAAAAAGCAAGACTATTAAGGAAAAGATCGATGAGTTTATACCTTTATCACGTAAAAATATAGGAGCAAATCTATGTTCGTGGATGAAAAAATCTTTAGCCCCACAGAGTTAGATCTACTCGTCCACATGGGCCTCCTATCAAAATATTCAAAATACCCTTCAATCCTTGAAATCCATGGCTCATCCAAGGAATTTTGCATTTCCATCCTTCAATGATGGCAACCTTCTAGCCATAAATGTATGGAGTGACATATTGGTCGCAACTCTCAAAAGCCCACCCTACTTCACAAACCGAGGAACATGCCAATCCCATTGATCACCTTAATGAAATAATCCATCTCTACTCCATTCACCACATAACCCGATGCATGTTGTAATGAGGCTCTAGGTCGCTTCCCTTAAAGGTAAATCCTAGTATGGTATGCGAGTTTCCTCCCAACTCTATAAACACATGGGATGACTTTGGTGTTAGATTAGAGAGGAAGTTCTAAGAAAAGGGTGATCACTTATCACTCATGGAGTAGCTCACAACAATTAAGATGACACCCATCAAGAGATTTCGACTTCAACTTTATATTTCGTAGAACTTGGGATAGGATCCCACTTCCGTAAGTCCTCACTTTGCATTCATGTATTATTTTAGGGATTTGAATTTAGACATAGTTGTTATGATCTAATTTATGGGAGGGTGATACCTTCCAGATTCTTTTGGAATTTCTATCCTTGCTAAGAACAACTTGATCAAAGCATGTGAGTTGGCTCCTCGACCCCCATGCCTCTTTTCCCGAGCTAACACTCCTTCTTTGCACCTCAACCTTAGCCTATTGCATTCCAACCACAACAACTATTCTTGCACCTCTACTAATGAGATGTATAAGTTCAATACCCTAATAAGAAATGTGGCAAATAATGCGACTAATTTGAAAAGACAACAAGCTCTATCCGCTCAAAGACCTTAGAAGTCATATAACCTTGCCTCCTAACACAATATAATTCAACCTCGTAATCGGTTGCTCCAACAAGAGTTATCAAACAACAATACCTTGCTCTTACCAAGCCTATTAGAAATGGTCCTTGTGTAAAACAATCTAGTTGAGTATATGAGGCGATGCTACCCTTGCTCCTAACTTCATGATTCTAATACTTTCTCTCGTGGAACCGCCTCACAAGCCGTAACAATCCAAAACTCCTTAACACAACTAGATTAGTGCTTAGAAACATCACAACAACCTTCATTAGCAGTGGATGAGAGTTTAGTTAACTAAAAAGAGGGAGATTTGTGTGTAGTGAATTAGGTTGAGAAAACACCCAATATCAAGTAAGACTTGATTATAACACTAAAGCCAAGAAGAGCCTCTTGGAGACACAAGCACATGTAATTAGTGATCAAATGGTTAATGAAAAGGAAAGGGAAAGCTCAAGGTCAACAAAAGATTCATTTAAGAACAAAGAGTGAATAAGATATAACCGAACATGTATCTACCAACACTTGAAAATACCAAGAAGGATGGAGCCTCTCACAATTTGTAGAAATCAACGAAACTAGATATTATAGAGAAAACTAAGAAGACTGCTTTAATGTCTCTTTTTGGGACACTTTGGAAATCCAAGGGTAGATTGATTTATTGTAAGAAGGGCTATGGGAGTTTAAGCTCTCACCAAGATATTAGTGAAAGGAGGCCAACCCAACCCTGACTAATCTATATCAGTCCAATGTGAATTAAACCAATTGAACTAGCTTCCTTCTAGCTTAGTGTTCATAAAATTAATTTTTTTCTTAAATGAGCTGATTTTAAAGCCTAGATTACATTTTTTAGATTTTTGCGATTTTGTAGACGATTTATTTAAGGATTGTGTATAGATACGTTGTTTTTCGTGATCAAGTGATCGAGAAGTCGATATAGTCATAAATATCTTCAACAATGTTTTTTTCATGATTTTTGTGGTTTCCTATTTTTGTTTTTGTAGTTATAGCAATACGAATATAATTATATTGTTTTTCTCTTAGGATTGGATTTAACTTTTCTTGGTTATTGTCATAACAAGTGTAGTACATTAAGTTTTTTTGGTTTCGTGTAATTCAAAATCATAACGAAGTGACATGATTTTTTTCATAGTTGAAAATACTTACTTAAAAATGAAGATCCAATGCAAACAAAGATAAAAAGAAAGCACATTTGTTAAATAAAATGAGCACATGAACATCATGTAAATAGATACTTGCAATATCTCAAACTAGGTGTCGTGAAAAGGGCATTATGTAGTCAGTACACATTGATCAAGATCTTTGATATTTAAATGTGGAAAAACCACAACATTTGCTTGATTACTTCACATATGTCTCCCGTGTCATTGGGCATTTGAACACAATTTTCCTTACAATGCAAATGTTTCACATATAGAACATCCTTTATTACATTATAACAACTATGAAAGATCAATGCCATACATGTTTATGATTTAAAATTAAAAAAATATTGAGAACCTCGACCATGTTTGATTCAGGTTGCATTTCACAAATCATGGCCACTCTAGTATATTTTATAGAAATGACATGTTAAGCAATTTTTTATGAAGACAATTCCATATTCATTTGACGTATCCATCATGCACTCTGTGGAATAGGTTGTGCTTGTTTTGCTTGCTTCCAAATTTTGCAACATGCCTATTTTAATAGGTGAAATGTGGTATGAAGGTGTGTGTTCAATGTA
Source organism: Taxus wallichiana var. yunnanensis (assembly GCA_018340775.1). Lineage (NCBI taxonomy): Eukaryota > Viridiplantae > Streptophyta > Pinopsida > Cupressales > Taxaceae > Taxus > Taxus wallichiana. The sequence continues at coordinate 505,384,108 of CM031235.1, forward strand.
AGTGTGTTTATAATAGATGCATGTTGATAACAACTACATATTTCTTGGTTTCTAAATTAATGAATGTAGATAATGTGTATGTATTGGTTGTTTGTTGAAGTTATGAATGTGTTGATTACTAATTGTTTTTTCAGCAATGGTATGTTAATTGAAAGTGTATTGTATGTGTTATGTTTTTTATCTTTTATTGAAACATATATAATTTTTGAGTTTCTCTTATAAATTTCAAACTAATTAGAATTATATCAACTACAAAGCCTTACACAATCTATACCTCTACTAATTGTAGGATTAGTTGGTTTATCAATGTCAATTGTAGAGCTCCATCAAACACCACCAAAACATAAGTTTACTTGTGAATATTTCATTAGGTATGTAGTAGAATTGGATGCTAAATGTCTCAATAGGTCAAAAAGGAAAAATCAAGTTATGTTGGATTCTAAACGTTTAGGGAGGCGACGAAAATTGATGAATCATATTACATTGATGCTAAACAATGGGGCAGGGCATAGAAATGGAATAAACAAACCACCAATGTCACTATTCGTAAGATTTATTTGGTAAGATATCAAGAAAGGGATTGCAAAACTGTTTAGGAACAAATCATGAATGTGCCATAAAATAATATAAAAATTGCTAGAGTGGTGATGCATCATTTATTGTAGCAGAAAGTATCACAATGTTTGTAAAAGTGGGAGATAAATAGCTTATAACTTTCATACCATTGAAATATCCAACGGAGGGGGAATGTTCCTCTATATTAATTACATTTCCTAAGCAAGGTGGAAATAGTTTGCAAGAAATCTACATTTTTGAAGTTGTGGATGAATCTCGCACGAGAGAGCTTGAGCTTGCACAGTTGGAACCGACTCTTAACACTATTGGTAATGAATCCTTAAAGCGTCATGTTTCCATTTTGGTGGCTATGTATATGTTGTATGTAAATGATGAAGACAAGCTAGCACTAGCCCACCCTTCTTCGTAAGGAAGATTAAAAACATTTTAATCCTATTAGACCAAAGGAGGTAGAGGAAAAACAACATATTGAGGTTATTAACTGAGGTTATTATATAGTGAGCAGTTTGGATGTCGGTCCTTTACCGAGAGATGGTTATTTTTAAACCATTGATACACATCAAATGATGCATCAAGACACTCTTTTGATACATTACACACATCCATTTGATTTTATTATTTGAACATGCATGTATGTCCACATTTATTATGAGAACGTATTAGGATTGTCTCTAGATGAGTCTTTGGTCATCAGATACCCTATCAAAGCATTGGAACGGTTTGCAGATGCTTCATGTGGCAACTCATTCATTGGGTGAGGATTTTTAAAAGTGTAGAGGATATCATAGGTCGAGGCCATCGGATTGTTGATGTTGTGAATGTTCATCCTTGATAGATGTTTTACACGAGAAAATTTTCTTGATACCATATGATATTAGGGTAGATACATGATAATGGGGGTCAAAAGGGGGAAAAAGTGACCACATTTTTTTTTCTAAAAATAGCAATATACGGCCTCAAGAGACTTTTAAAGGCACCTAGTCAAATATTTTTGTAAGATAAATTATATTTTGAATCTAGTTTCTAAATATGTAATTTTTTTAAATACCCATATGAGATAAGTATGTGAAATTTACTCATTTCTAATAGTGACATAGTAAGCTTTTGTGAAAACATAAGAAAATTGGATGTGTACAAACACACTTTCTTAGAGCAAATGAATGATTGTGTAAATGAAATTTCATACAAGGATTCAAAAATCTTGAAGATTGTTGAGAATATTTTTTCATATTTTTCAATGAATACAATAATTTTAAATGATTTTACAAGTTAAGAAAGTAGGAAAAATGAAAATGTAGGTGTACAAACAATTTTTTTAGTTTTACTTCACATATTTGATTTTTTAAAACACTAGTTAACAATGAGTATATTATTGAGATATAAGTTTTGTAATCTGTTGGTTGATTGTCAAAAATTTATTAAACTATTGGTAACACTAATGAATCAATCATAATGAGTAACATTATGTAGAAATTAAGTAGTAATTGAATTTCTTTTTAAAAAAGTATAGTTTCAAATATTAGATTCACCCCTCTACAAACCCCCCACACACATGTATATTAAAAAATACACAAAGTATGATGGAATGTTTTGTGCCTACGAAGGTAAAAAATGTTCAAAATTCTCAAAAATATTTTTTAGCAATGATCAAATACAGGTCCAAATATGAGGTTTGGATTTCCAAGCCAAAATCCATGGTTGTTTAGGAAGGGAAAACATTATTTTTTTGAAAAAAACAAATGGAATATGCCTTTTGTAAATTGCAAGTGCACCTTTGTAAACAATAAGTGATTGATTTTTTTTTTAACTACCTCCTTTGCAACTACATCTGCAAAGTGCATACATACTTTTGTAAAGGGCATATGTCCTTTATAAAATTATAACAAAATCATAAAATTCATATTTACCATTTTCACAAAATTTCACACTTTATGGGTTCTGAACTCGCTTTGCACATAATACATATGAATTCTCCATTTTATCTTGTTTGAAACATCAAAATTGATCTTTTTGTTATAATTTTCATCCTCATTGAATTAAAAATCATAAAAATTGACCATGGGGTCCATTAGTCTCCATTAAAGATGAATTAAAGAGCAAAAACAAATGAAGAACTTAAAATTCAAAGAGAAAGAGAAAGAAAAGACAAACACTTAGGAGAGTAAAAAAAAAAGGTTTTTTCTAATGAAGGTCAAGGTACTTCTTCTATAATAAACAATGTTTCTATTGAGAATAACATGTCTAATTCAATATAATTGAATTTACAAACATCTTCAATTGAGAGTAGAGAAAGAAAATATATTTCCAAATGATGAAATTGAATATGTAGGACATGGTAATGAATTTGTAATGAATGATGAAACACATGGAGAAACACAATGTAATGAAACATTTATCCCTAATGAAGTATTGGAGCATGATGATACAATGAATTTTCATGATGATCATATGATGACTCTAGTTGACTCCATTGAACCCATTCCAAATGAAGAACAATTTAATACTAGCCCCATAGAGTTAGATGTTGACTTAGACACATCCCCCTCTTATGGTTGAAGCAATAACACCATCACTTATAAGAAATGATGTCTTACCTAGGCCCACCCCTCCATTTAAGATAATTGGAAGAACACCAAGATATTTGATTGAAATAGATGAGAAGATATTAGAACCCATGGAAGGTAAAATGTCAAAACATACAGCTAGACGTCATGCTAAACAAGTATGGAACTATGCATTTGAAAATAAAACACATACACAACAATGTCAATTATTTTTGAAATTATGAAAATAAAAAAAATGAGGCATATGATGCATACTTTAGGGTTGAGAACAAGAAAACTAGAGGGAAGAAATAATGCAATCATAAAGAATCTAAGTGAAACATTTAATTCAATAGGTAAAACTAGTCAAAATAAAGATAGTAATGTTGCAAGATGAATATTAATTGAGGTTATTGTGAGTAAGGTAATAATTACACATCAATTTGTAAGTGAAACAAGTACAACCCTAAAATTGAATAAGAAAACTTTATATAGAGTCATAGGAAGAAGAACAATATTAGATGATCCTTTAGTCAAAGTGTTAGGCATTTAGTGGTAGAATGCAAAAGAAAAGACAAGGTATTAGTAGAAGTAACGAGACATTTGATTGAATTTTTTGGCATGAGAACACAAGGGTCTCACCTAATCTTAAAGATGTATTAAGAAGAAGAAAAGACTTAAAATTCGTGAGCCACATCTAAAAAATTCTTTGAAACAACCCAAACATAACTCTATAATAAGTTTCTTGAACAATATAAGGATCAATTGAGGATTAGCCAAAGGTCATTTGAGATGTGCAAGCCATTTTATGTCAAAATAAACCAAACACACACCACTTTTTGTGAAATCCATATTGAATTTTCTATGCATTTTGATGTTTTTTTTTATATATGTTGTATTTTACATACTTGACAATATTATGTAGGAATATAGGACACTTTCTCCACCAAAATCTGCAAGAAAATTAGTTCCAAGTCTTTTATGTGAAAGACTTGATGGAAAATTTTATTTTGAAAATTAAATGTTTAGATGGTATATGTAATAATTGAGGTAAGTTGTCCCATGTTGGAGTGGTTTCTACATAAGGAAAGTACACATGAGTTTGGAAAGCAATTGGTTGATTTTAAGAAGTAAAAATATGTAAAATATACATTAAAATATGGAAAAGATTCATCAAGATGTGAGTTGGTTACAACTCATGTAATTGTATCATATTTCATAGTACAATTTAAGAACATTATTTACCAATATGCAAGACACACACAATTGAGCTCAATTTTTGGATGGACAATTTAGGATATGCAAGGACAACTTCCCAATTAGGACCATTGTTTTAGTTGTAGATTTTGTTGAAAATTATACACTACAACAAAAAATGAGGTTTAATCCCAATACTATAATTCAATTCAAGTTTCTATTTTAATTTATATTACATTTAGACATGCACCTAATAACAAATGATGATGCTAGAAAGATTTTGAGAGAGTAACACTTTATATTAGTGATGACAAATCACATTCCAAAAAGTTTGTCCAAGGTTGTTTTAAGATGTTTTATAGAATTTGAATGCCAAAGATATCATGTTCAATCAACACTAGATTTGGTTAAACAATTGTGTAGCTCAATTTAAGAATTCCTACATGTTCTATTGGTTGAAGCATGATGCATGTGAATATTGAAGTTCAACATTTTTGGAGTTTCTTTGAGGTTGGGCATGGAAAGGGGAGCATGATTTGTGTTAACATGTTTAAAAAATGGTCTTGAAAAGAGAGAGTTGAAATAAAATAATGATGAAAAATTAATTGATACTAAAACTATTGTAGATTGGTGTAGTGAAACATTTTCAAGTGGATCAAAAAAATTCTCATGTGAAAAATATTCTTTTGGTTAGTGAAGGAAGAAAACAAGGCAATGTATGAAGATTACAACACATTAATTGGATCGAGTGATTTCCACTCATTTGAAGTTGTGATTCTAGTTCATAGACTATTTATACTAGGATCATGACATGATTTTGTTCAACTTGTATGGATTTTGATTGGGATGAGTGTCATTCAAAATAATGGGTTGATGAATGGTGTTGCAGGCCCCTTAGGCCTATGGAGACAAGACAACCATCATAAGCATTAGGGGATAATGAAATGACATCATCAATTGATTTTGATCACATCTCAGATCTTATGGAACCAAGTAAAATATTTATAATAAAAATTTTTTAAATTTTAGTGATATTTTATTATTTTGTAATTGTACTAAAAATGTGGTAACACTTTGAATGTAGAGAATGATTTTGCAGTTGTTGTAGATGAAGGAAATGAGGAGGGGACAAATTACTATATCTTTTTTAATGTGTAGAGTCAAAAAATAAATTAACTACAAGTGTCATATATGGGGAAGACCTAGTTTATCCTACCAGGGTTTGTGGTTGTCACAAGAACATGGCTTCAAAGATACCCTCATAAAAATGTACATCAATGGTTGTTTGAAGACTTTGAAACCCATAGGAGGATACTTCACTATTCAAATTTAGTTATTGCTACAAATATTAAGTTGATTAAATTCCGTGGAAAATCTTACAACAAAGATTTATGGAAAGTTTGTGAAGCCGATCACGAAGTGATGCTTGAAACCCTTAAAGTGAGATTTGATCCAGAAGGTTTACTGGAATGACTTATCAATGTTATTTTTCAATTATCTTAATGTTTTGAAGAAGGTTAACTTAATTTTATTCCTTGAGAAATATGAAACCTCTCATTAATAGAGGTTAAAATGAGTTAAATTTTTCCAAGCACCTACTGGTGTTTTGGTGTGGGATCATGCTCACAAGTTAGCTTCCCGAGATTTAGACACACCTAGAAGGGCATGTCTCTGCCGAGAAATCTCAAACCTCACCTTAACAGAGGTTAGAATAGTTCACAAATCGCAAGTGACTCACCAAACACTTGGTTTGGTGTTTTGGCATGGACCCGCCAAGCACAAGTTAGTTTACTTGAGATTGAGACCCACCCAGGAAGGGCATGCCTATGCCAAACAATACCAAGCCTCGACTTGAGAGAGGTTAGATACGTAAAAAATCAATGACTCGCTAAACACCTCATTTTTTGCTTTGGTGTGTATTTACATTCACAAGTTAGCTTACCCAAGATTGATACCCACCTAGGAAGGGCATGCCTATGCCAAGAAATCCCAAACCTTTCCTTAAGAGAGGTTATAATAGGTAAAACTTAGTGTGTTTCCAAACACATGATTTAGTATTTTAGCATCATATTACATTCATAAGTTTGTATACTTGAGGCCGAGACCCACCCACGAAGGACATGCCTATGCCAAATAATCCCAAGCCTTGCCTTGAGAGAAGTTAGAATAGGTCAAAACTAGTAAGTGACTCGCCAAAAACTCAATTTAGTGTTTTGGCATGGACTTACATTCACAAGTTAGCTTAATCGAGATTAAAACCCACCTGAGAAGGGCATGCCTATGCCAAACAATCCCAAACCTCGCATTGAGAGATATTATAATAGGTCAAAGGTCAATGACTTTCCAAGCACAGTTTGGTGTTTTGGCATGAAATTATGCTCACAAGTTATCTTACTTGAGATTGATACCCCTAGGGAAGGGCATGCCTATTCCAAGCAACATTAATCCTTTCCTTGAGAGTGACTCACCAAACACCCGATTTTGTGTTTTGGTGTCAACTTACATTCACAAGTTAGCTTAGCTAAGATTGAGATGCACCCAAGATGGGTATGCCTATGTTAAAAATTTCAAACCTCACCTTGAGAGAGGTTAGAATAGGTCAAAAATTATTAAGTGACTCGCTAAATTCCCGGTTTGGTGTTTTGGAATGGGATTATGTTCACAATTTATCTTACCCAAGATTGATACTTACCTAGAATGTCATGCCTATGCGAAGCAATCCCAAACCATGCCTTAAGAGAGGTTAGAATAGGTCAAAAATCAATAAGTGACTCACCAAGAATCTGGTTTGGTGTTTTGGTGTAGAATTATTGTTAAAATAAAAATGGACTGAGATGAGGGGTGAATAAGTCCTTCAAATCCTTAAAAAATTTCAAATTAACTTGCATACACCATTAACATTCAACCATGCATTAATTTGATCTTAACAATATGCAACAACCACCCACAAGAGCATAACCATGAAAGAGTACACAAGAACACAAGATATAAGTGGGAAACCCTAAAGGGTAAGCAAACCCACTTAATTTTTGATTATATTACTCAAATCAAAATAATTCAATGAAACACCAACTCCACAAGGATGCTACAAAAACCTAAGGTTATCAAGCACCAAATCAACCACCTTTATATGAATATATGTTATGTATTGTTTCTTCCACAACTGATGGAGATCACTAATTTAGCTCACACTCCTTTAAACCCTCTTTCTCCTAACTCACTCAAACTAGATCTTTCAAGGATTGATTTGGAGTCAAAAACTTGCACACAAGCTCTTCAAAATTCCTATGAATTTCACACACATTCTCAGCTCTGTCTTTATTCCCTTAACACTCTTACACTCTCTCACCTAGCTCACATTTTCCCCTCTCTTTCAACTAGTTCAAAAATGAACCAAAACATGCACTTTATATGAATATCAACTCAAAAACATAACATAGGTTGGTCCTAACCCAAGATCTTGACCATACCAAAATAAAACCATAACACCACACTAATAAAGAATTATAAAGAATGACCCATATAGGTCAGCGATGTACCAAGACATAAGACAAGCCCAAAAAGGCTTAAAACCCCATCACCAAGCTCATCAAAGACCTCCAAATAATTCACCTTGATTTGTCAAGCATCCAAAGGCTTCAAAAATTTCAAAAACATCATGAAAAAAACATCCATGCTCACACAAATGTTTTCACTAATCATTTTATTCATAACATCACTTAGTAGGACTATTTCCTACTCAAAATAGGCATTTCCAGGAACCATTCTTCACCTATGAAACTCAAGATCACACAAAAAGACCTCAACTATGAAAATTAACCACACATTGGAAATTTATTTATTTTTAGTTCACATCCATGCATTCTAGACGTCATGAAACTTCCAATAAAGAAAACCACACCTCTTTTCCTCTTTAGTAAACCAAACTTCGTAGAGAGTAGTTTTGAAAACTCAACCGGTTTACAACCTTCTCTGTCACTTTCAAGACCTCTAAATGCATTCTATAGGGATAAAATGAATCCCTATTCACTCTTAAATAGATATCAAAAATCATCTAAGCCAAAAAATTGGTCTTCTACATCAATCTTCTAGCCAAAGGAGGTCTGTCTCAACTACCAAACTAGGTCAACTTGTGACCTCAACTATGACAATTTAGTACACTTTTATAACTTCACCGAAACCTTAAACATGTCATATTTGGTGTATAAAAACCTCCAAGGTCATTATACTCCTTCACCATTCCCACTTGTTCTCAAGAACTTCCATTTACCAATACTTGCTAAACTTCCCTTTTATGCCCAAAAACTAGTCTTCAAATATAGGGCACATTTTGCCCTCTAGACCTCAATCATGAACTGAAACTATCATGAAAATTGATTCTATAAAATATGAAGGTTTATTAAGAATATAAGAGTACAATAATATAATAATTGAAGTATACTGAAATATAAATGCTAAGTAATTTATTTAATAATTTAAAATGAAATAAAATGAAAGGGAAGGTACTTACCTGAATTGAAACTTACCTTGTAGTGATCTAGGACTGAAAAGAGTGATGAAATGGAAGATAAAAGTGCCAAAAAGATCTTAAGAAAATAGCAACAGAGGAAGATCTATCTAGATTAGGGCACTTGGAGAGGGATAGGGGCACCTATGGGCGTCCTAGTTTGAATTCTGGGCACCCTAATCTGCTGAACAACTCGAATCGATCCCGATGTGGTTTCTAGGTATTCACAAAACTTATCCTTTGGTGAAGTGAATGTTGTACTTATTTCAGTATTGTTTCCAAAACCTACAATGAATAATCACCTACAAAACCCCACAAAAAACATCAAACCCTAAAAATAAAGATGCAAATGAAGGGGTCAAACTGTCCTCAACTACCAAATGTATGGAATTATGATTAAGTGCTTGCAAAGACATCTCGGACCAAATGTAGTTTTCTATGTTTGTGTTTTTAATAATGTGCATAGGTTTCCTAGTGCTAATGCCACGAGATATCGTGAAGTATCTAGATAAAATGCAAAATGGTGGATCGAATAGAATGAATACACCCCTTCCTATGCACCGTGTGATGCGAATCGCCAAAATGCATTCTTTTTCTCTATGTAGATATCTAGACCTTAGTAGAAATAGTCCGCCCATAAGGTAGTATGTATGTTGTGTTTATATAGGGATATCTTGTTCAAATTTTGACACTAATGACCTGACATGCTAACTAGTACCTAGGGAGATGAGAGGAAAAATTGTACATACCGACCTTGAATGTTCAAGAAAAACCAAGTGTGTTGGGGACCAGGGTACCCTAGGTGCCCTAATCCCTATCCAAGTTCCCTAGTCAAAGATTATTGATGATACTTTGAATGAATACTAACATATAAGATTACGTAAGACCCGATTAGAAATGTGTGAGTGAATGAAAATGTGTAAGATAAACAACGACAAAGACCAACAAGACAGATGACTAGCTAATGGAATGGGTCAACAATGAATAATTTTATCATGCAAGATCCATATATAAAACAATATACTTGGCGGTACAATAATAGTAACAAGTACGTGATTTTTTTACTACGAAATCTAGTACAACTCCCAAGATTTCATAAATGGTGATTTAGTCATTAGGGTAGATGGACATCTTTTTGCATGATTGAAATTCTCAAGAAAAATTCCCTTTTTAGTGGGTCTCACATATCACAAAAGATTTGATATAACTTTTTGAATAAATTTACTATTCCTCTACACCCTCCAATCAACTTATTTGTAAAACCAATCCATTATGTACCTATACCAATAGTTTTTCCTTCATCGCTCTCAACCTAGGGTTTCAAAGCCATAAAAATTGATTTACCTTCTTAACAATCATTCGTAAATGTTTGGGCCTCATTTGAACTTATTCCAACTCTAAGATCTTATTAAATCAATGCCCCAACATCCATGAAAGGATCATATTCCCATGAAAACCTTACACGTTCCAACCATGAGCATTTAACTCAATTCGAGATGGAAAATGCATTCTTAAGAAATCTATTTTCCTAAAACATCATAACTTGCAAAATTCTCACCATGACAACCTGAAATTTTTCTCACACCATCACAACACCCATGTGAATAATCTCAAATCATAATATTTTCTCAAATAGATCTACATCTTCTCAACCATCATGAATTGCATGACTAGGCCTTAGGGTTTTACATGTTCTATGCCAAAACAAAGTGAACCAACACTACAACCAAGAATGAAACCTCTACAAACTACCTCTACATGATGGAAAAAAATAACATACCTCCGTGAATTTCCATGTCATCATCATACCAATCATATTATAACACCCCTCCATCATCCTCGTTTGTCATTAATGAACTTTTACATCAATGGCCACACCTAAACTCACTCATGCCAACAATCTCCCCATTTTTCATTGATGGGAAACCTCTTAGTTTGTCTCCCCCTTTTTACATTAATGAAAAAATGCATACATGATAACATGATATTCATCTTCTTTAGATTCTTAGGATCACCTCTTGGTTGGAAACATCAACCAAATTCTTTATACTAGCGTGCATACCTGTTATACCTTTCTAAATTATGTTTTTTGACTTCTTTCTCACCATTAGAACACATAACTCCCCTTGGGAAGAAGTATACATATCACCCATACATGCCAAAAATCCTGATTTTGAGCTTAAAATATCATCTTGACTCTATAATTTTCTTAATCTGAAAACATGCTCATACATGTATTTTGTATTTTCATTTTGTAAGGAAAAATTAGGTCCGAGATCCCCAAGCACACCTTTAGACCATTCTTGTAAGCCTTCTCGAATTCACAATAACACTCTAGATGCATAGAAATTCACCTTATATCTCCCTATGAGTTTATACTATCTCTATCTAACCGAAAATGAAAAAACTTGCGATCTTACCTATTTTTCATGTCATGGGAATGGATTAGACATATCATTACTTCATACAAGCACTTTTTTAGTGCATTCAACATTATTTGTATCCAATTTCAACCACCTTGAGCATTTACCCTACTCTACAATCCAATATACCTGTAAACACCCATTAAAATTCCTTGCTTACCTTCTTGACACCTAAATAACTTGTTCAAGACTCATAGCTAACTCCCCTTGTGATTCAATAGGTCGTTATAGACTTGTAGCTCTATATTTCTCTCTTCAAAATCCACAATACCTTGTAGAGACAAATGTATGACTCCCCCCTGAAACTATTCTATCAAGCACTCACTAATATTGCCAAATACCTATGATAGACACCTTAATGACTTATTTGAAGGAAAATCATCATCATTCTCTGTCTCATGGAGACTTCACACTCTTGTAGAATGTTATCAAAGTCCTTCATATCATGATTGAAAGCTGTTAAGATGCAAACATCACTGAAAATTCAAGATATCCCCTCAACTTAAGTCATCCTTCTAAACCCTACTGATATTCATACACAACATGTAGGACTATCTTCATACCTTTGGATTATCATACACTTGAATAATGAGCACAAATGACCTACCTAGATTCACGACATTTGATAATTCTCAACCTTCTCCATACATGTTTTATGAAGCATGAATACTCAAGAGACATTACAAACATTACTCAAAGCAAGTGCCCTAGCATATAAACTCATATATTCAACCTTAAACCCGTAACCATGCATCTATAACTCGCTAAAAATTAGCATAACCATAACAAAATCACAACAACCTCACAACAAAATCGCAACAAAAGAGCACCATGCAGTTCACCTAAGACATTACTATCATGATTCAAGACAAATTTCTCTAGCATATAAAACCAATAACTCATCTTCGGACCTCGACCATGCATCTCCACTAAATACCACATTATCTAGGATTCTACATACCTAGGTACACTTCATACTATCTTCATGAAACACACACACTTGATATAATTTATATTTACATAATGAAAATACCTCATACATCCTTAGGGCATACTAAACACCTTTTTGACATGATAAACATACCTTGACACATAATAAATGAATACTTTAGCTAATGAAAACTTTTACTTATATGAAACAACATGAATGAATTTATTGATACTTTTAGACACAATTTAACAATCACTCAAGATGGGGGACCATAGAATTTTGATGAATTCATAGTCGACTAGGACACTTGTGCAACATGGACTACTCAAATTCAGATCATAAACATACCTTGAGAGATCAAGACAAGACTTTAATAGCCTTCAACTATCAATAGTCAACATAATGACAACACAAACTCAAAGATATGACTCAGACATCCTTAGAAAGATTCTTGAATGTAATCATACAATTTTCATTGCTTGATCAACCACATAAGACTCTTAATATACCATACATACCTTTAAAATATTTAATATCATAGGAACATGAATTCATGAAGCATAATGGAGGCACCTCATACTCTTGGTTGAATCTAGCAATGCAATCATCCATGTCCTCATGGGACATGATACCAAAATATTTCATTAGCTTTCTTAAATTTTGTACCTCTTATTTTATTTCATCTATCTGGTAGTCTTCTTGGGTAGAAAACAAAATCCCACAAGGTTCTTCAACAATAAAAATACTTCTATGCTCCTCATGATTTGAACAAATTTCTACATTATATTCCTCCTTCCTCTTTACAACATAGTTGGACTTTATTGATGTCTCCTTTTCATAACTATTCATCTTCCAATCACGTAACGTTGCTAACATGTCCATAATTTTTACGCTTAAAGAAAACAATAGAACTCATACCTCTAGATGCTCTATCTCTCCATCTTTGTCTAGGTGTCTTATGATAACATTGTCTTCCAATTTGTCCAACTTGATTGCAATTAAAGCATACAACATACCTCTTACCTTCATTTCTCAGACTTTGTATTGGTGGTTCATGAAGACCATATATTTCTATTTGGCCCTTCTCATGAAATTTGTAGCATACGATACTCTTTGACGATCATTTCTACTTTGTCCCTCCATGGGTAATCTTCCTTGGAAAATTTTATACACTCTTTAGCTTTCTGTCCAAAGAAACTATAAGAGTCACAATATCCATTGAAATTTATTTCATATCTAAATGCATTTGGTTTCATTACTGACCTTGATTTCATGTTTTCCTTAAAGTTTCTATCCTTCCTAATGTTTGTTTTTTCAAGTATTTTATCTTGAAATATTTTCATCTTGCACCACTTATTTTCCTTTTATGTCTTCCTTGAATCCTAATCTTGACTTATCATTTGAATGCCTTTTCTTTCTCAACAAATCATATAAATTTTTAAGATCTTCTCAAACCTATTGTACATCTCTAATCTACTTAAGGCTAGATATAACTCGATTGTAAGGAATTCATATCAACACCGAATTTACTACACTCATCTTCCTTGACCTTGAGACTAGTTATAAGAATCTCAATTTGTGATTCAATTTTTTTGCATAACATAACACATTCCTTTTATTTTTCTTCTAGGATTGGTGAAATAATTTCAATTTAGTATTCAAGTTTTTTGTTGATGTCTTCAAATTAGTTTTCATCCTTTCCAATTCTCTTTTCGAGAAGCTTGATCTGATCCTCGAGTCATTATTTATTGACTTCATTTTATGATTTTCATTCTTTTGAATCCTTAGTTCTTCTAGGGAATTTTAGAACTCTGCCTTGAAGTCATCCACCTCTTCTTCTTCATCTGAGTCCCAACCACCATCATAGAGCAAGGAATCTTCTCCTTTGGATCAAATTTCTTCATTTGTCACGAACAAATGATCATAGTCTAACACTTTATCCTCACCATTAGTGGAACTCGTTGTTGTAATTTGAAGAATTGAAGTCTTTTTTAGTATAGAAGATTTTTTTTTCTCTTAGGGAATTTCTTTCTTTTAATAGACTTGTTGGAATTCTTATCTTTATCATGTGACTCTACTTCCTTATCATTCTCGTATGATCTCTACGAGGAAAATTATTAGCAAAGAGTCCAACCTTACCACAATTAAAAAATTTGAATTGAAATATATCGTTGTACTTATCTCGAACAAGATTTCATTCTTCTAGAGAACAATGCAATTAGTTCATCATAATCAAGATTGAGAGCAACACCATTAAAATTTTATTCTTTTATTTTTTCTTCATATCAACCTTGAAAGCAATCTACTTTATGGCTAGTTTATAATCAATAATCCTTATCTCTTAAGTAATTAAATTTCTATGTAACTCATCCATAGTCAAGACCTTCAAATCTTTGGCTTCCTCAATAGAAGTTACTTTAGATTCAGATCTAGGAGTTAAATATCTCAATACCTTTTGTCATAAAAACTATTCCTTCACTTCTCCACCTAAACCTTTCATGGTGTTGACAACCTTGTCAAATTTAAGGAAAAATATGCAACTATAGGTTCTACATCACTCATTTTTAGTTCTTCAAATAGATTTTTGAATATTTTAAGGTTAGAAATTCTTACCTTGTAATAAAACTCATAATTAAAATGAATTTTCTCCCACATATCCTTTTCTTATGTGCAATGCATCACCTTTACAAGTTTAGATTTAGTTAAACCACACATGATTGCATTCATATCCCCGAGTTGTCACTACTCAACTTCTTTCTTGCGTCAATTATTGGGGGATTTGTAGGATCTATATAGCCATCTAAAATAAATTTCCAAATATTAATGCTTAAAGACATGATGTGAGTCCTCATCCTTAAACTATAAAAAGCATAGTTTATTCCATCAAATAATGGTTATTTTTGTGCTTTAAAGGATCTCTTTTCAAGTGATTAAAATCATCCAAAAGGACTTACTCCGATACTAATGGATTGAGAAAGGGGTGAATAATTCCTTCAAATCCTTAAACAATTCCAAATTAACTTACATACATTATTAACATTCAACCATACATTAATATGATCTTAACAATATGCAACAACTATCCACAAGAGCTTAACCGTAAAAGAGTACATAAGAAAACAAGATATAAGTGGAAAAACCTCAACGGGAAGAAAATCCACTAAATTTTTTATTATATTAATCAAATCAAAAGAATTTAGTGAAGTATAATTTCACAAGGAGCACTAATCCCTACTTTAGTAGAGAACCAATCCTAAAAGGAGTACTAACCCTTAGTTTAGTGAAGCAACAACTCCACAAGGAGGCTAAAATGCCATAAGGTGATCAAGAACCAAATCAATCAAATTTAGATGAATATATTTTATGTATTATTGCTTCCAAAACTGATGGAGATCACTAATTCATCTCACACTCCTTCAAACCCTTTTTCTCCTAACTTTCTCAAACTAGATCTTTCTTGGACTAGTTTGGAATCAAACCCTTACACACAAGCTCTTAAAAAATCCTCTAAACTTCACACACTCTCTTAGCTCTAACTTGATGCCATTAACACTCTTACACTCTCACACCTAGCTCTCATTTCCCCTCTCTTTCAACTAGTTCAAAAATGAACCAAAACATACACTTTTTATGAAGTTCAACTCACTAACATAACATAGGTTAGTCCAAACTCAAGATCTTGACCATTCCAACATAAAAACATAAAACACGATTTTAAAAACTTATAACAGTGAACCATATAGGTTAGCCATGAACCAAGACACACGACAAGCCCAAAAAGGCCTAAAACCCCATCACCAAGCTCATCAAAGACCTCTAAATAATTCAAATTGATTTTTCGAGCCTCTAAAGGCTTCACAAAATGTCAAAAACAAGATAAAAACATCATCCATGCTCACACAAAGATCTACACCAATAATTTTCTTAATAAAACTGTTATGTTGTGGAGGATGTTTTCATGTGTGAAAGTGTTGAAGACTATACACTTAAATTAATGTACACTCTCTACGATTTTGGCCTTGAAAAATGTGCCTAATATCTCGAGAAATAACCCAGAAAGCACATGTAAATGATATTGGATGGAGATTTTGAGTCATATATGGACTACATGGTGACCATGAATAGTTATATTAGGTTTTCATGGTGCTTCATGTAAAATTTCATTTCATTATGAATAATACTTTTGAAGATATGCAAGTATTGGCAAAACCACATAACAAAGGTGTGTTTTTAGAGAAAAGTTGAACCTTTTGATGATATTTGTGAAATATATGATTTTCATGCATGCCTAAGATATTTGGAATAGATTCTTATGTTAGTTATGCAACTTTCACAAAAATAATGAGGTGGTTTTATCGTCACGTTTTTATGAACGATCGTTAATAAGCTAAAGTGGTTTGAAACCCTAGCTAAATCCTAGCTAGGAAAAACTTGTAGAAAAGTCAGTGTATCGTCCTTGTTTTTATTATTCACTAAAAAGTGATGATTTTATGTGGTAGAGGACTCTTCCATATTTCTAGAAAGGTATGATAGAGCATGTGGTCATATGTGGGCTCCACCTGATTTTTTTTGTTTTTGAAGAGTTATAGTTTTTGGAAAAGTTATCCCAATGAGGTAATTTATAAATTTTAATTTATGATATGTTAATATTTTTAAAGACTTCCATGAATATTTTAGGTCATGGTTATAGTGAAAAAGTGCAAAGTGTTCCCTATTTGTTATGACTTGTCAAAAGGCGGTAAAAAGTAGTCTTCGATGAAATGGACATAACAGAGCTACCCATAGAGTTAGGAGGTGATTCAATTTGTGTTGGAAGGATAATTAAATTATATTTCTAGTGATATAAGTTTTTATTTATGATGATTAGTTTTTATATGGTTTATAGGTTAGATTGTGGATAAGAATATTTTCGGATATCTGGGATAACACTTTGCTTTTGCTAAAATATTGAGTATGCTGGAGCTTGATATGGATTGAGTGATGCTTGTTATTACCTATAATGTGAATAGGGCTGATTGTTTCATCCAATAAATATATTTTTTATGTCTTGAAATTTTTAGGAGGTCATTAATGGTTTCCTTTTTGAAAATTGATTTTTGGGAAGGATGATTTGGTGAAGACAAAATTTGATGTAGTTTGAACAAGTGGTTGTTTCAATACCTACAACTTGATTATAGTTTTTCTATAGGTTTTGAAATTTTCATAGAGTGGTCACATTCCATGATTGAGTTGTTTTGCATGATCTTAAGGCCCAAGGTTGCAAACAAGGTGTTAGAAACAAGTGTTTTGAGAAGGTAATGAGCCATTAGGCCCATTAAATGAAATAATTTGATTGGATAACGTAAATGTGTGAGCATGTATGACTATGTTATGTTAGTTTACTCATTTATGGTGAATTTGAAAGCTTAATCAAGTATGGAGTGTTGAACCATGGTCATTAGTGTTTTCATTGATGTCAAGTGGCATTGATGGCAAAGGAGTGAAAGGTGAAGTGAAGCTCAATCAAAGGCATGAAGGTTGATTGGTAGTGCCTTCTTAGTGGTTCGGGATGGTTTCAAGTTATTTCAGTTTGTTGCAAGCATGGACATGGTTTGCAGAGTCTACTAGAAGCATGAACATGGACAAATTGTTGGTTTCGGATGGTATACAAGTTAGTAGTGATGTGAAAATCATGGGAAAGATCTCTTACGGGGTGTATCAAGCAGGTTCATTTTAAGAGACCTCTTGGAAATCGAAGGTGGAGAATACCTGGCGAATATCCTTGGAACCGGTTTCGCGGGAAGGCGAATTTTTTGGGGGTTGTATGAAAAAATTTCGCCTGATTGTCAAGTGCTGCGACAGAAGGCTGCAGACGCGCGACGGGAGATTTTGCTGTCGCACGTCAAAAAAAT
Source organism: Taxus wallichiana var. yunnanensis (assembly GCA_018340775.1). NCBI lineage: Eukaryota > Viridiplantae > Streptophyta > Pinopsida > Cupressales > Taxaceae > Taxus > Taxus wallichiana. The sequence goes on from CM031235.1 coordinate 505,402,176, forward strand.
GCATTGACACGCGTCAACAGACCTCAGTGACGCACGTCAACAACCGTAATGACGCGCGTCACTGAGGTCTATTGACGCGCGTCACTGAGGGTCTGTCTGAAAATCTCCCGTCGCGCGTCTGCAGCCTCCGACCTCTGCTTTCTCATTGAAAAATCTCGGTGTCGCTCATCAACAAACTCTTTGTCACTGAGGATGCTGACGCACGTCCGAGAGGTGTTTGTCACACGTCATTGAGGCGATGTCGCGCGTCACACCGAGGGGATGTCACGCGTCATCGAGGGGGATGTCGCAAGGCCACCGAGGGGATGTCGCACGTCACTGAGGGGATGTCGCGCGTCACTGAGGGGGATGTCGCGCGTCACTGAGGGGGATGTCGCGCGTCACTGAGGGGGATGTCGCGCGTCACTGAGGGGGATGTCGCGCGTCACTGAGGGGGATGCCAGCACACGTCGAGGGGGATGTCGCGCATCACTGAGGGGGATGTCGCGCGTCACTGAGGGGGATGTTGCGCGTCACTGAGGGCGCCTGCGCAAGGGCCTATGGCGCGCGTGTCGCTGAGGGTGCTGTCGCGCGTCACTGAGGATGCTGTCGCACGTCTGTAGCCTCTGCCCTTTTCTTGCTCATCGAAAAAATCTCCATGTCGCTCGTCAACAAACTCTTTTTCATGCATCTACTATGCGTCAATATCTGCAGTATCTCCTTATCTACAAACCCTCCTTGTCGCGCGTCAATAACTTACCCCCTTGTCGCGCGTCTATAATACAGGATATATCATATTATTGAAAAATGTGAAGTAGAAGTGTTCTACCTGGCGAATAATCTAGGTTTATATAGGGGATATTTTTCAAGGGTAGGCGAAGCCGACCCCTAAAAAAAATTAAAGTGTAATTTTTAGGCGAACAGGTCACTGACCCATGCCAAAAAATTCACCTTTTCAAAATTTTCAAAAATGGAATATTCGCCATATTACGAATATTCGCCACTAAAATTTTCCCGGTATCAAGTTATCTGGTGGAAGCTGCAGTTGAAACTGACCCTTTTAGGAATGTTTGTGGAGCCTGATGAGATGTGAGAGGTCGATACATGTCATGGTGAGGTCAAATAAGAATAGGAGAAACCTAATAATGTTGTCTAGGGCATGTGTGAGAAATAACTAGGCTTAGTTTATCTCATGGAGGAAAAGGTCAGAAGTTAGCCAAAGTTGGTCTTGAGAAATGACAATGTAGATTTTGGTAAGTGAGATAATTTTTCTTTGTACAAGCATAATTATGGATAAATAACTCATGGATCATGAAGAGGGTTGTCTTTTGGTGGTCTATAACAAATTTCATCAAGTTTTGAAGAGGTATGTGAAAGTTGTGTGAGCTTTTCTAAAAATTTTTCTTTAAGAAGTTCACAATGAGCTACCTATCTTCTTAGAACCTAAGAAAATTATGAAGAATCCTTCAGATAAATCATAGAATAATTTTTGGATAGGAATCCAAGCTTGAAGTGTGGCAAAAAGTTTCAGGAAAATTGGATGAGTATTGGAGAAGATATAAGCATTATAATGACATGTTATTTCTCTTCTCAAGTCTGTTTCTAGAAGCATTGGGTTGAAATGAGTTGTATTTGTTTTTCTTGTCAAGGTTTTGAAGAAGTGCATATTTTTAGAGCTCAATGAGGTCTTATTCATAATATAGTGATTGCTAGCATGATCTTCAAGGTCACTTCTCAACCAATTCATCCGAGGTTTTGCAAGGAATGCTCATATAACCATGTAACTAGAAATCATAATCATGTTACAATGCCCATAGATGTTGATTTAAATGAAAAATTGTTCCATCTATCCTCTAGAGGTCTGTGGAGAGTTGATGAAGCTCATATTTGGTACTTATAGCGAGTTATGAAGCTCAAATCGCATGCATCCACACTCGCCTCGGTCTTTTTAAAAGAAAATAGTGCACAAGAACATAGTTGAATCCTATTTTCCTTGAAGCCTCTCCCTCTCAAGACATTGGTTTACATAATCAAGTTCATTATGAAGTATATATGCTAAGTGAAGTGTTTTAATTGAAGATACTTGAGTCAAAATTGAGAGAATGTGTGTAGGTGCCTATAATCACCAACATGGACTTCACTGTGCAAAGTGGGATCAACATGTAAAGGTATGGAAACTATGGAAATGTTATTCTAAGTGCTTAAAGGAGTTATAGAGTGTTTTAAAATGCTGAAGTTATCCTTCCTAAAACTCCAAGACTACTAATGTATCCTGAATCACACTTTAAACACAACAAATATAGTTACGTATAATTTTTACACGTTGTATTTGTGTTCTCAGGGAGCTTCTATGAGAAAGTATTACTTGCAAATAAGTTTGAAGTGATGAAAAATTATCCAAAAAAGCCACATAAATTTAAAGTTTCAAATTTCATATAGATTTGAGTGAGACATCACTTTTTTAAGTGTCTCTGGTGTCTATAGTAATATAAACCCCGATTTTAGGGTTTGAAGGAGGTTTTGATCGTATATTTATTTCTATCCATCCAAAATTCTGAATTTTTTTGTGTGGAAAGGTTTGTATGGTGGACATGAACCAGTTGCAAAAAGAACCAAATGTTTTTTTAAAATTTTGAAGGATATTTTTATGACATTTGTTGTGCATTGTTGTGATAGTCAACAAAATGAAATTTTATCAAATTAAATGAAAACAAAGAACTTCATCTTGCTAAATCTAGTTCCAAGGAGGGTAAATGAAGGTTGAAATCCTTAGGTTCATTTGAAAGGTGCAATTCAAACCACTTATTTTTTGAAATTTGATGAATGTTGTCACAAATTTGAACTTAGGATCGTAAACCTACATAGTATAATGATAAATCTTGTAAATTGATCTTGAGAGGTGTTCAAATGTTCAACATGACTCTAAGGAGAGTCTTGGAAATTTGTTTTGATGTATCAAATGTAATTTAGTGTTTATTGTGTCTAGATGGTTGCATAAAACCTGGTATTATTATGTTAAGTCCCTTTTCATTCTCCTTTTGAAGTTGGAGAGTGATGAGCCTATCTAGTTCAAATTGTTGAGTTCTAAGAGAAGGCAAGAAGTCTACTTCAGTTACAAAATTTTTGTTAGCCTCATTTGGCTCAAACACCATATTTTGAGAACAAGACAAAAATGAAAGGTTAGTTCTGTTCAAACATTGTAAAGAGTTGAAAAGGTATTAAAGTCAGATGCATAGGAGTTATAAAGTGAGATGAATGAGTTTGAGCATTAGAGTGCAAAGTTGTAGACTCTTGAATAAACATGAGAAGATGAAAGATCTACTTTGGTAAAGGAGATTACTCTAAAAGAAAGAGAAGCTTAAAAAGTCTAGGTAGAAGTTGAAGAGATAAAGTCTTGAAAGCTAAACTTGAGCTAAAAGAATTCAATTAGTAGAAGAAGATGAGAATATGTGAGGTGTGTGAAGAACTATTATAGATATAAAAAAATACAATAAATAAAAATGAGAAGAGTACAACAATAAAGAGGGATATAAGTGTTCATGATTGTGATATATCAAAAGGTGAATGTTATGTGAGATGTTAAGGAGAAATGAAAGGACATTGATAATAGTTTTGTTATGTCATAGTGACTTACATGAAGTTAAGAAGAAAAACCTTGATGAAGTGGTATGAACTAATAAAAAAACTATGTATTTACTTGACGAGTGTTATTGATGCTCGTACTTTAATCATATTATTTTGTCAATCCAAGGCAGTGTCCATGGCTATTTGCAACAAAGGAAATAATAGGAATGATATTACAATACATAATTTAGTAACAAAAACTAAGAAATTTCTGAATTGATCGTGATTACAAAATAAAATGCTTGAAAGTAAAACTAAAATGAAATACATAATTGGAAAATTCTTAAAGTCATTGATCATGGAAACATAAATGCATCAAAGTAATGAAATAAATGTTGGAACAGTAAATGCATTCAAAAATATAAAAATGAAATAAATGTAAACTCCCTTTTTGTTGGTTAGGAGTGGCCCTTGCTCCTTCCCTTCGATTAGGTTTAACACTTGAATTTAAACAACATAAATTTCCCTTGAATTTGCTATCTTTATTGAATTGAAAGTGCACTTTTACAATGAATCAAATGAATCATGATAAGAAATAAAAAAAGATTCATTACTTTGCATGCATTAATCTTGAAGTAAACAAGCAAACCTAACATGTCTAGTTATCCTCTATTCTTGAAAGCTTTGTAAATGAACCTAATAAAGATTCTAAGTAATCAGTTTGTGATTATGAGAATGGGAGCTCACCATTAATGGCTAAAAATCCATATGGTTCTTCCCATTTACTCAAATCTTGAGTGTGTAGTGCAATAGAAAAGAAAATAGCTCAATAAACAAATGAAAAGAAAGCTCTTAATCCTAAACAAAAATACTATAGTTTATGTTAGAAAGGAGGAAGTGTTCTTAGAAATGGTCTAGGGGTAGTGGGGTATTTATAGGTTTCTAATTCCAGAAATGGAATGATTTTGGTGCATGTGGGACAAATGAATAAGCCAAAAAGCACTTTATGGCTTAGAAGAGGTTAAACATGCCTTAGGCTAGTTAATCTAGGTTTAGGCTAATTAATCCTGATTAGTGAGGAATTAGGAGCTTGAGAGAGTTGTGAGAGGGTCTACTCAATCCAATGAAATGGATTGATAACTAGGAAGCTAGTAGAAGTGGTTTAGAAGGAGATTAGAAGAGGGTTTAGCTAATAAGAGGCTATATTAGCCTGATTAGTTGGTTATAAGAGGAATACGACCAAAAGGATGTCGTAAAAGGAGAGTTAGATAGGCCTAATTGACGAGGTGTCATCAATTTGCGAGGAGAGGATAGTTAGTGCAATATTAAGAATAATAGTTCTTTGATCAAACTACAAGTGTCTACATTTTCCCCTCTTTGGGGTGGCGTAAGCTACGCCACTTCAAAGAAAGTAGACAAACACAAAATGACTACAAATTTTTTTGAAGGAGTGGAAGAAAAATTAGTAGGTGAAGGATGCCCCTCGAGTGTCGATAGGGTGATGCCCCTCGAGTGTCGATAGAAAAGAAAGGGATAATGGGTAGGGTTAGGAGGTTTCCTTTATTAACGATAAAGAAATAAGAAGAGAGGGGAAGAAGAGTGAGATTTGATAGATAAGTGTGATTGTTAACAATCATGTTACATCATACTAAATAAATAATGTCAATGATACAACTTTCATTCTCAGTTCTCAAATATAAGTGCACCAAAAAGTTGATAATATTGAGAGGGATATACAAAATTGATATTTAAGAGAAATTAGAATGGAAGAGAGCATGATGGAGAGAAAGAAACATCATAAAAATAAGGGGATATATTGAGCTATTGCAATTAGTATTATGTAAGACAATATTCATTTCATCATATTTAAAGAATCTTCATCATCGGTCCTTATTAAAAATATAAGCATATAAAAAAAGCGTAAAATGACATGAAAATCCAAGATACAAACAAATGTCCATTGTTAAAATTCCAACTCCATGCAACATACAAAATGTAATGCAATACGAGAAGTAAACAAGTTGATCTAATAGGGAAATAAGTACAAACACACACACTCAAACCAACAACGTTTAAGATAGTTGCAAATATTTTGTTATCAATGTAGTCCCAAATGTTTGTGATAAATGAAAAGGGTTAAAAATGATGCCCCAAGAAAATTGTACATGCAAGGAGAAGAAAATGGAGGACACTTGGGTCCTATGAAAAAGTAGTGTGCACTACGAAACAGTACAAGCAACTCGTTGTGCCCCAGAGTACAAATGAAGTAAGTAGTGAGATTTTTGTAAATGATTATAGATTCAGATGATCCATGAGTCATTGTTTCAAAACATGTGAAAATTCTAACAAGAAGATACGAGATGAGTGCCATGTGAGAGACACAAATTTCAGTTGTGTATGAGTTGTTTACCAATTTTTAATTTTTTTTGATTTTTATTTTTTTTGAAATTTTACAATTTTTTGGATTTTTGAATGATTTTATGATTTTTGTAATTTTTAACATTTTTTATCAGTCAAAAGAATTTAGAAAATGGAAGATCACCTAAAAGCACATGTGAAATGCCTCATGGCGAAGAAATGGGTGTCGGGTAGCAAAAACGTGCCTCGACGAGAAGAAGAAAATGGGTAAAAATGATTATTTAATAAAAATAATCATCACGATGGTGAATAGAAGAAGAAAGAATGAAAATATCACCTGAAACAATAAAAATGCCCCAGGGAGAAGAAATGAGCACTAGGTGGCAAATAATGCCCCAACGTAGCAAAAAATTAGTTAAAAATAATTATTTAATAAAAATAATTATCACGGTGAGTAGAAGAAGGGGTTAGAATGACCACGATGGTCAAATTAAGCATTTTGGCCATCACAACGGGTGAGAGGGCATCACGATGGGTTAAAATAACCTATATACCCCCCCTCTGGGGGGGGTAAATCATCACATTAGTTCATTTGTTACGGAGCTCTTGCGAATTTTCACCACGAGTGACTTTGTGAGCTGTGAGAGAGATGGTGAGAGTTCAGAGGTGGATCGAGATGTAGACCAAATCTCGAGTACCTTCAAGATGATGCCGATGGACCCTACATGAGTGCCCTATCCCTTCTTGTCAAATTTTGCATTTAATGTCATTTTTTAGCATTTTTAGTTTAGGGTTTAACATGTGTGTGCCTTAGTAGTGTGCAGCTCATGGGTGCATCATTACGTGTGTATGCATCGAAAAAAGTGGTACATGCACATGTACATGCATGCATTGAAAATATGGGTACATGCATGCATACACATTGGAAGGGATGCATATGCATTAGGGGAAAAAAGGGAGGCACACACGTGCATGCCAAAATACACATGTGCAGGTGTTATAATGGATGTGTATATGCCTTGGGGGGTTTAGATTTAGGTGGGAAATTAGTTAGGGGTGTATGTATGCATGTTAAGATGGGTGTGTATGCATTAGTAGGGGCATGCACATGTCTAGGCGTGCATGCATGTATGGGCACAAGTGTCCATAGGGGTACATATGTGTGTAGAAAGAAAGACTTAGCCAATTTTTTTAGAAAAATAGGATAAGTATAGAAGATGTGTGGTCTCGAATTTTGTAGAAGAAAGTAGAAAGTAGTTAGAAGAATAAAATAGAAGAATATAGATAGAATTAAATCATAACAAGTGTATTTTCATTTTTGTAGAGATGATTTTTAGTCCTTCATACTAGAGAGTGGTATGGGTGCTTGGCTGCTATAGAGGTGGGATTTTGATGAGGAGGACAGGGAGCTTTTGGGCATCCTTTTATATGTTACTAGATTAGATCCACGTGGCTAGTATGCCACAATTACTCTAGATCATGGCCTCCTCATAGCCTTAGCTGAGAGGTGGCATAGTGAGAGCCAGTGTTTTCGGCTCCCAACCAATGGAGATCACTATCACACTTGGAGGATGTATGGAGGATTTTGTGGGTTCCCATCTAGGGTCAGTGATTGATTGAGTACATGAGTCACCAAATGATATCATCAATCTTGTTTATTTGAGCTATTTGGAGTGGAGGATATACCTCGAGAGGTATGACCATTAGATTTCTCGGTGTATATAGCAGAGACTCCAGAGTTAGATCGGGTGGTGGTTTATTTGATGGCCTTTGTCAGTGGCATTTACTTACTGACAAGACCAGTGCTACATTCCCTCTTGGTCTCATCAGAGTAGTTCATGGATTGATTGATGGTGAGAGGTATTGTTGGGGCTAGTGTATATTGGCACATTTGTATTGGGATCTTCACCTTATCACCTACTACCATCAAAAGATGGTAGGCCCGACTAGATTATTACAGATATGGGCTTGGGACCACATAGCCATTGGTCATCCCATAGGTGTTTTGATGAGCTTCATGCCACAAAGGAGCCATCTCTGGGATGGGTTGGGTTCCACCAGAGATGATGTTTGAACCTAATATGGGAGATACTTATCATTATCATCGAGAGTTTTGATGATCTCACAAGAAGCAAGATAGTATGGAGGCCCTATAGACACTTTCAGTGGCTAGAGGATGGTCTAGAGCTTAGCGTGGCCATGGTAGATCATTTTATGTTTGGGAGTTGATGCTATATTAGGAGTTTTATAGAGTGGATAGATGCTAGAGGTAGTTTGGTCTCATTTAGGATGTTCCACGACATGATATGTGGTATGCACACGTAGAGCCCGGAGGTTTTTGATATGGGTCCTCAGATTCAGATGGATAGAGCTAGGGCTAACTATGAGTAGATGGTGCCAATACCATGGGTACCATTGAGACAAGTTAGGGATCCTAGGATGTAATAATTGAGTATGGACCATGGTATTTGATAGTGTTACCTCATCGATTGACCATTCCATGGGCAGCCTGGGACGCAGGAGTTAGGCCACCTCTAGAGGGGCCACTTGATAGTGATGATGATGAGGATGAGGATGAGATGATGATGATGATCCCTTTGATGGTCAACATCATGATGGGGGTGGGGGATAGGTCCTCCACCTCCTTAGTCAGCCACAGGGGATGGGCCGAGGCGAGATGGAGATAGTACCTATGGCTCCACATATGTAGCTTGCCTCCAGTTGGTATACTAGTTGGAGTTCTCATTCCATTACGACATATTCATCTAGTGATTCAACAGGTCCCTCCTCCTCATGCTCCAGGAAACACATTCCTAGAAATAGGCTCCATAAAGGGTCCTCAGTCCGCCACATGATGGTGGAGGAGATGATGGTGGAGATGGAGGGAAGATAGTTGTTACATTACAAAAGTAGTTACAACATGTTATAGTTGTGAATATTTAGATGATGGATGAGAGAGATCAAAGGCTAGGGCATAACTTTAGGTGGTTACCATAGAGTGAGACCAGGATAGAGCTCAAATATAGGTTGTGACCTCAGAGAGAGATCAGGCTAGGGCCCAGGCTAGTCAGGGAGGTGGTGGAGATGGAGCCACTTGGTTTCAAGATTCAACAGAGCTGCTCAAAGAGTACACATATTATGAGCTTATTACACTAGTCTCAAGCACAGGCATATAACACGGTGAGTAGAGGGATCAGCCCAAGATGATGATCAGGCCCTTACAAGAGAGAGATCAAACATAGGCCCAGAGCGAGATGATGATTGTAGCTAGAGATTAGATGTATGCTCACATGATGACATAGGCTCGGGTTGATGTGGCTTGAGTTACAAGAGAGCGTGATGCTCTACAAGGCCTCTATAGTAGTAGTGGGATGACCCAGATTTTTTCAGATGTTATGAGGGCTAGTGGTGAGGCCTCTTATTACAAGGCCACATACTATGAGGCACTTGAGGATCTAGAGTGACACCATTTGATCAGTTAGATGTGAGTAGGTCTAGATCTAGGTCCCAGAGGACCTCTCGATCAGTGAGATCAGTGCAACAACCCATAATACAACAGAGTGTGGTAGGCTTGGCCAGGCCATCTCATCAAGTAGTAACATCCTCCTCTGGGCCATAGGCCAGCTAGTCCAGAGAGGGAGAGTCATGGATGACTCTCCTTTTTTTTTATATATTGATGTATGTACCCTTGATGTATGCCTCTTATGAAGGCTCAATTTTGATCGATGATGTATGATGTATCATTTTGGATTATGCCTCCTGATGAAGGCTTATTTTGATTCATGCCCTTGATGGCATATTTTGTATCGATGATGTATATATTTTTTAGAAAATTTTACATGTATATGTATATGGACATTTGATGTTATACTTGTCCATGTTTTTATATGATGATGATGATGATTTATGGATGATGATTATATCATGATGTTGTATGATTTTACTTTTTATGTATGTATCATGATGGATGTTGATGATGTATCACATGTTTTTTATTTATGATATATCCTTAGATAATATCATATGTTTTTATACATGAGATGTTTTTTAGATCAGTATACAGATGATACTTATGATATTGGTGTGGGGGATAGATTTGTGATCATGCGCAATCCCTCTTGCCCCATTGATGATACAATATGTGATGATTAGCTTAGTATACATGCTTGATGTAAAACTTAGCATTTTATTGATATATGATGTATAGATGATGTTAGATGTGATGATATGATAGATGATAGATGTGATATATGTTATGATTGATGAAAACAATTTGTACAATCAATTTACAAACACAACCTAACAAATGAACACAAAACAAATATTCACAAGTATGTAAAATGAATTCAATGCAATAGTTAAGTAAAACTCAACTTAAGTAAGCAATTTGAACTCAATTTAAACATACAACACAATGCAATGGAAACAAATCTAATGAACACACTACAATTATAAACAAGTATGCAAGATAAAATGAAACTAAATGCAATAGTTAAGTAACACTCAACCTAAGAAAATGAATTCAATTCAATGCATACAACATGGAAATAAAATGCAATCAACACTATACAAACCGAAACTAAAAGTAATCAAACTACTACTCTATTTTTGTGGGACAACATTGATATATTTTCTATTGTTTTTGGTGTTATCTCAAAGATAAATTTTCAAGGCTATTGTTCACATTGTTTTCAGGGTTTCCTCAAGACAATGTTTTTTTGTTTGTGTAGCACATCCCTAGGAGGGATTTTTTTTGAATGTTTTGGTTTTGTAACATTTTGTGAATGTTTTTGTGATTTTCTAAGGTCTATTTTGAAAGCAATGTACAATGACAAAGAAGTGTGGATGCCCCCAATGTGAGATGGGAATATACAAAGGAAGAATGCCACGCATGTATGTTCAAGAAGTTTCAGATGTGAAGGTTCCCCAACATTAGATGGGAATATACAAAGGTGATTCCTTCACATAGATATACAAGAATAGATGAGCCAGATCATGACTTTGTAAGATAGGTTCAATAGGATTCCTAGACCTAATAGGGAAACTAATCCTAGATAGAAGTGAGAGTTTCCCATCCAGATGTGAGAGTAGCTTGTGAACAAAAAGTCTTCCTTAAGCACTGAAACCAGTTTTCACTCAAGGACTTGCCCAATGTGCCACAATTGTGGTTTTCACACTTGACCTATTTTTTTTTACTTTTTTTTTTGATTTTTTGATTTTTTTTCTTTTTTTCTTTTTTCCAAGGAACTTCTTATTCAAGCATAGAAGCACTTGAGATGCATTGTATTCATTGGTTCCTTTAATTCCTCACCATCTGAGTGAGCTAACTTGTATGCCCCTGAACCATACTTAGCGACCACAACATATGGCCCTAACCAGTTGGCTTCAAACTTTCCTTTCTTTTCTCTATCTTTAACAATGTTTTTCTAGTTCTCTTTCAACACGAGATCACCTACGTCAAACTCACAGGTATGATCCATTTATTGTATCCCCATGATACCCGATTTTGATAAACCTTTAGGTGATTGAGTGCTCTCATACACTTTTCATCCAGTAGCTCTAACTCTGCCAATTGAGCAACCCTTGTAGTCTTCATCTTTATCTAGATAGTCCCGAGAGAGATATTCTCAGGGAGGGAAGCTCAATTTCCAAGGGTATGATGGCTTCAGTTCCATAGAATAATGAATATGGAGTAACACCTAGTAGGGGTGTGGATGGAGGTTTGATAGGCCCAGAGGGTGGGATGGATTTGTAAGTGCCAATTACGACCAATCTTACTAACCATTTTCTCCATGATTCAAACAAGGGTTTTATTGGTGGCCTCTGCTTGTCCATTACCTTGAGGGTAATAGGGGTGGACCACTTGAGTTGGATTTGGAAGCGTTGGCATAATGCTTTAACCATCTTGTTTTTGAAAGGATTTACCATTATCTACAACAATGGCGGAGGGAATGTCCATAACGAAAGATGAGATGATTCATTATGAATTTAGATATTTGTGCATCACGATTACATAAGTGAGAGGCACAACCTCTACCCATTTAGTGAAGTACTCGGTGTGGTGATAATGTGGGTATGGCCATCTGAGGAAGTAGGAGTGAGCTTCCCTATGAGATCAAGTCCCCATTTAGAAAATGGCCAAGGAGTCATGATGGGATGCAAATCCTATGCTAGTGCATGTATCAAGTTACCATATTTTTGACATAGTTCACACTTCTTGACGAAGTTACAACAATATTCTTCCATGGTAGGCCAATAATAGCCTACTCTCAAGAGTTTCTTAGCTAGGACCATGCCACTAGTATGTGCTCCACAAATACCACCATGCACTTCTTTAATAGTGTGGACTGACTTGGTAACATCCAAACAACATAGCAAATTCCCATCATAGCCATGATGATAGAGGGTGCCTCCTAGGAGGGTATAATGGGATATATGATGGATAAGGGATTTTTTATTGGTATGGGTGATGTTTGGGGAAATGTGCCATCTTGTAGATAATTAAATATGGAATCATACCAGGGTGAGAATGGACCAACAACTTCACATGCCAAAAAATGATTTTGGCATATCATATGCGGGTACTCATAAGTGCTCCACAAAGAATGGAATTTTATTTTCTGAGGTGGAATGCACAATAGAGATCCAATTATAGCCATTACATCTATTGATCTATTGTGTGATCTTGGCCTTTGCTCAAAGACAATCTATGCAAAAGTATTCTTTCAAAGTTTCTCACCATTTTCTTGTATGGAACAAGTTTTCATCTTTGACCTTATATTCATCATTAACTTGTTTAATGATTAGTTGGGAGTCACCAATGACTCGTAGTTGTCGATATTCTAGGTGATAGCTAACTTAAGGCCAAAAATGAGTGCCTCATACTCTGTAATGTTATTTGTACAAGGGAATCCCAAATGGAATGCTCATGGAATAACTTCTCCTGTGGGAGTGATGAGTACCACTCTCTACTCTGATCCATGAAATGTGAATGACCCATCAAAGTGGACTTGCCACAATGGATTCTTTGATATACATCATAGATGCATCTAGAAGATCCAGACACAATGGTTCCATTCTTGGTAGGGGAGCTTTAGCTAACTGATCTTGCCAATACCTATCCTTTTAGAGACTTTTGGTTAATGAAATCAATGTCAAATTCACTAAGGAGAATGATCCAATTAGCCATTCATCCTATAAGGGTGGGTTTGGATAAGAGGTACTTGAGAGGGTCAACTTTGGATATTAACTTGGTTTTGTTGTTAAGGAGGTAATGATGAAGTTTCTTAAAAAGTAAAGACTATTGCTAGGTAGGCTTTTTCAATCTGTGGATAATTCAACTCATAGGAGATTAAGGTGTGGTTGAGGTAATAAACCACCCTTTCTTTGTGGCCAAGGTCATATTGGGCAAGCAATGCACCAATAAAAAATTGAGTGGCTGAAATATACAACATAGGAGGGGTTCACTGGGTAGGGTAGCATGAGAATATAAGTGGGTTGATTAGATATTTCTTAAGTAATTCAAATGCCTTCTAAAATATGGTCCCTAGTTGAAGGTAACATCTTTTTTAATAGATGTGTAAAAGGATGGCACTTATCCACAAGTTGTGAAATAAATCAACGATTTCCTAGATTTTCCCTTGTAGACTTCTTAGTTGTTTTAGGTTCATCGGTGGAGGCATCTCTGTGATAGCTATAACCTTAGTGGGATCTACCTCTATCCCTCTCTGTGAAATAATGAAACCCAGAGCTTTCCTGATAATATGCCAAAGACACACTTTCTAGGATTCAGATGAACCTTATAATCTCAGAGATGTTGGAAGATTCATCTCAACACTTTCAGGGTGCTCACCTCTTAGTTTTATTTTGCTAAGATATCGTCAACGTAATCTTCCATGATGTCATTCATCATGTCATGGAAGATGACCATCATTACACGTTGATATGTAGCCCCAAATGTTCTTGAGTCAAAAGGCATGACCTTATAGAAAAATGTCCCCAAGGGGTGATGAAAGTAGTCTTGTGTTGATCTTCCTCTGTGATCTTGATTTGGTTATAACCTGAAAATCCATCCATTAAGGATAACATTTCATAACCAGATAGTCGAATCGATGATCATGTCAATGTTAGGTAAGGGAAGTCATCTTTGGGACATGCTTTGTTGATGTCATGGAAGTCGGTGCATATTCTGATACCGACTGACTTCTTTTGAACTAGGACTATATTGGATATCCAATCTGAATAGTCGATGGGTTTGATAAAATCTTCCTAATAGATTTTCCAGTTCTTCTTTAACAAGTAGTGCAATCTTTGGATGCATCTTTCTTAACTTTTTCTTGATGGGTTTGGCATCTGGGTGCACAACAAGGTTGTGTATGACCAATTTTGGGTCCAAATCGAGGCATATCTATGTATGACCATGCAAAATATGTCTACATATTCTCATAATAATGCCACGAAAACTTTTTTTTCCTGTGTCAGAGTGAAGCTCCCAACTTTATCATTCTAGGCTCTTCTTCTGAACCAATATTAACACTAATTGTTTCTTCAACGAGCATCTTAGATGCATCTTCCATCCATGTAGGATTAGGGGAAGAGTAAGATCAACCTCCATAGGTGGTTTTCATCATCATCTTTGAATGGGTACTCCACTTTTTCCATAGTTTCTTTGGTTTGTTTGTCCACTAGTGCCTCAAAGAGGTTTTCACTATGGGACTTATGCTTGTTTTTCCCAAGGATTTTCAGAAGTACTCTTTCCCTGCTTACGATATTTTTTATTCAAGCATCCACACATCTCTACTTCTTCTCCCAAAGTATGCACAATATCTAATTTGATAGAGAAACCTTTCTTGTGATCCCCATTTGGAATAGTATCCCTGAGTCCCATGAATTCTACAAATGCCTCATCATTCTCAAAGAAATCAATTGGCATGTGAAGTTGTTGATCCCAATCTATGAGTTTGGGATATACTAGGGTAACTTGATAATTGGCTTGGGGGATCGATCTGGATAAGGTGAAGATAGCTGAATTTGGAAATAGGTTAGTGGAGGCAAGATCCTCGTATAGGCTACACTAGGAATCTACATCATTGTCTGAATGAGATGAGCCATCCTCATGTTCGAAGAGGTAACATCTATATCTCGAAGGTGGATCATCATGAGGCCTGATACCAAGGCCATGTTTATTTGATTTAAATTGAGGAATAGGAATGGGTTCTAACCTTCCTTGTGTGTTATGCACATCCAAATCCATTATATCCCATGACATACATCATGCGGTGGCCTTTGACATATTGTGGAGCTTGATGACATGATGCCATAGTGCCTTCAGTATCCATCTGTGGGTGTATCTAACATCTTCTCTTCGATAAGAGACCACTAGGAATAAACCTCTCAAATGGTTCAGGAATCTATCTCGAGTGCTCTTGAATTGAAAATATGGCTTACCACATGTCTTGGGTGACACTAGAGGTATGATATTAACAAGGCCTAATTTGAAGAGTGAATTTCTCATTTGGGCCATACTTTCCAAATGTTTCCTCCCATGATGTGAAGGGATTGACCAACGTAGGGAAGTTCTGATTACAAGGAGTGAGTGTATCTAGGTCTATACATTCTCTTATAGCCTTTTATTTGTAATGGGACAACAATATCATGTTGAAGGACACTCATATGCTACACGAGAAAAAATTGTGCAGTGCTCTATAATGCGTGAATGGTTATAGATCACCTAGATGGTGATTTTCTATCCCCCATGGCACAATTTGATGCATTAATGAAAGGTAGAGGGAATGGCTTGCACATGACATGAATCCATGGGCATCCCAGAGCATGTTGTAAGGTAAATCCAAGTCAAGGACATGGAATGTTGTATCATGATATGTCATCCTACTTCCATCGAAATACTATAGTTCTACTTGATTCTCACTCCTCATTATCATAGGCCATGATGGTAATAGTTTTAGCACCCATATCTACTTTTGAATGGCCTAGCTACTTAACCAACTTCAATGTGCAAATATTTAGACCAGACCCACTTCATCCACAAACACTCTTTTGATTTTGAAGAGTAAGTAACAATAACCTCTATGTATAAGGGTAAGTTATGCTTAGGGTTATTACGTGGGATTACATTTCGATCAAAGGAGATATGATCGTTGGAATCAAGGTTTGCAACCATCTCTTGAAGGTGTGCGGATCTATATATGTGGAGACCCTAAAATATGAAGTGTTTTATATAATATGTTCTTATGAGCAGTGGAAATATTGAGGAGATATAGTATTGAAATTCTAGTTGGGGTTTTCTCCAATTATTCTATCAAGTTATATTAGCCTTCTGAGGAATAGTAGAGGATCTAGTATTACCAAATGAGCACATCACATGTGCCTACAACACAACTATCTCCTAAGATCCTAATGGTGTTCACATGTTCATTAGATGAATGATACAACCTATAAGGGAGTCAAATGGATTATCATTTGTTGGGTAGATGTGTAGACAACAATTTTATAGTCATTAGAGGCTTTCCCATGATTTGGATTCTATTCTTTTTATCCTCATGATTGGGAAAGGGTTCTTTGAATATACCCATCTTCTTGTTAGGACCTATCCTAAGTCTATGGTGAATCTACCACAATCTTACCTTCTTCGATGAGGTCTTGTATAAAATGTCATGTAACCTTAGGCATCTATCAGTCTTATGTCCTTTGACACATGAAAATCACAATATTCATGCTTCTAAACCAACTTGGCTTAGGTGCATCATCTGGTATGGTACCATCGTGGTTGGGTATTGCACCATGTTTACAACATCTAACTATTTAAGTATAATGGATAATGATTCAGTTAGAGGTGTAAATGTACATTTCATAGGTGCTTTGGGTGAGGTCCTTGTGAAAGATTTAATAGCAGACCACTTTGTATACATCCTGGACTCTCTTGGAGTCTATAATGTCGTTTCCAATGACATGTTTGTTCTTATTAAAGAACTTTGGTTTGTCCATGGGTTTTGGCTCATGTTTTTCCTTCAAAATGGGTTTGAGTGTCCCCTTTGCAATGAGATCCTTTTCAATTTGACTTCCTTTCTCTATAATTTCCTTAAAGTTAGTTCCATGAATGCATCATAAAAGGAAGGTCTATTTCTAGGTTCAAGTTTGGGAACAAATATACTTACCATTTGTTTTTCTAGAAGGGCACAAGGGAAATAACTCACCAATCCGACATCATTGTAAGAATCGCAGAAGGTTTCATTGGGTTTTTTTTTAGCATTGTAGAGGTCACTCATGGTAATGTCATTCTCCATATTGAAAGAGAAATGTCACACAAAATTTTCAGCTAGTGCGGGCCACATGTGTGATTGATCCTTTAGGTATAATGAAAAACCATTCCAATACTTGTGCTCCTAGGCTACGAGGAAATAGTATATTAAAAAGTTATCGTTATAAGCGACTTCCTGAAAGCCATGTAGAATTCTTTGACGTGATCACAAGGATCACCTTTGATTTTATATTTGTTGAATTTAGGGATGTCAAAGTGTTTTGGGAATGGTTGTCATAACATGTCTTTATCAAAGGGGTAAGGACATAGCTCTTCGTATAGATATTTTCTGTTGTGTCCTACATTACTCTCTTATAGAGTGGTAAGCATGTTTTTCATTGATTGCAACTCTTGTGTGATGAGTTGTTCTCTTGTGGGGGATAGTGGTTCTATTCACTTTAGCAACTTTAAATGTTGTAGTCATCATATGGGTCAATGTGAAATTCACCTAATTTAGTCTTGAGTCTATCTTATGTATTCCTACTTGAGGAACCTAAGGTCACTATTTTTGACTAAGTTTTAATATTTGTTGTTGAATGATCTCCTCTTTGATTAAGGGGATCATCTTCATCGTCAAATCTAGGAGGAGGTGAGTCTTTTTGATCATGTCAATTTTAACTTTACACAAAGCTTTAAAGTAAGGTCTCCTCGAACCATCTATTGGTTTTGTGGTTCACTCTCAACATTTTTACTACTCACACCCAAAGTGGTAGCATACCCTATCAAAAGGATTGTCCATGTCAATGAGGGAAGGTCATGGTAAATCTTCCATTTCGTGGTTGATGGTTTTAATTGTTGCTTCATGCTCTTGTGGTAGTTTAGCTCCTAATTCGAGGACTCTTGCAAGTACTTGGTCTTTATTATAGTATAGGATCTCATCAAAGTGAACTAGATCTAGTTTGTGTGGTCTTTAGATGAATCAGAATCTTCTCCACTATGGTCAACTAATGGTTCAGTGTCTTTTAACCTCTAAAATAGAGGTGCTAAGTTATTACCACTGAATGGGAATGTTGAAAAAATGATTTACCTCTAAGTTGTGTTCATCTCATTTAGACACCATCTTTTGTGATTTTTGGCATCACTAGTCTATGTGGTGCTAGGTTTTTTTAAGTGTATCCAAGTTGTAATGAACCTAGGTGTATGTGGTATGATTTTTTTAGAGTCTCACTTGTCTCAAAGTATCCTAAGTACAAGAATATGCAATTTATACTAGGAACAATTATGCAAACCCACTAGAAAATCAGTCAAATCACTCAAATTGTTTATAGAACACTATACCCTAAGTTATAGTTCCAAATATAGGTAAAAAATATAGTGACAATACCCTATCACCACCTAGGTTGAGTTTAAAATAATAAAAAGACTTAAGCACTAAATTGTTGATTGACAATCTCTCCATAAGATTTACTACAACAATTTAGATGTGAACAAAATCTAAGTTTTGAAAATGGAAGTTGTAAATGTGAATAACATTAACAACACTACCTCGACACATTAACCAAGCTCAAAATAAGTGAGGTATTAGTATCGAGATGATGTTATTGCGAATACAAACAATGCAATATCAACACTCTCAAAATCCTTAAATGTTGTTGGGATCAAAACTAAGTGCAAGTATAACAAGAATTTATTAATCATGTGAGCAACGTAACGATACAATATAGAAACTTATACCAAGTTCTCATAAATGAAAACAAGGTGTAAGTGTCATAATTGTATGGCTAGAATGCGGGCAAAATAACAACTCAAAGGGAAACAATGATGAAACCAAACCTAGCTATGAAGATGATCTTTAAAATCAAGATCAAGTGGCTATCAAAGATGTAAGAACGTACCCACACACTTTAGACGTTTAACAACTCAGCCGCAAACATGGATGAGCGTAAATGACAAAAAAGTGGTGAAAACAAAATCTATGATAACACTTGCAAGAGAGATGCCTTCCTTTGTCCCAAATGGGCAACAAGAATGCAAAGGTATAGATCAAATGGGGGAAATGAACTAAGTGTTACTTGGGAAGAGTTTCACCTCATCCTAAGGTGAGAAAGAAACTAAGCTAAGTAATACATCATAAATCTCGTGATGAGTGACACTTAGCTTCAACTTAAGTGGACTCTTTTCCTTGTTCAAAAAAACAAGGTTTTGAGTTCAAGTAATTCATCACTTTGTGAGAGCTTGACAAGACATAATGGTTTGGACTAGCAAAGTGGGCTCCAAGAAGATATGGCTTTCCTAAGTAGTTCACTCAACTAGGTGTCACAAGTTTATCTATTATAAGCTTGATTTTCCAAGGTTTCCTAAGGTTTCCCAAGGAGTATATCGGCTCTACTTAATTTCTTCGAACACAATGAACAATGAATGCATTCACACATGATCTCACTGGGTTCGCTATATAGATAAATGTAACTCTCAACTCATAATGTAAAAAATAGTCAAGTGGGTGTGTGGAGCACTTCCTCTTTTGTCCATGAGGTTACTCAGTGGTGGACTACTTTAGGGTTCCTAGAACCAACCCCATTGTTATAGATTAAGGTGTTATGCCAAAGGGGTTGTGTTCTAGTTGAGTGGATAGGGACGTACCCTTTTCCAAACCTACATATACAATGTTTTGAATGTGGTGTATTTTTTTAATCTTTTTAGAATTAGTGTGGTTTTCATCGCACACTATTTGGCAACTTGTATCAAACACATTAGTATTGTTTTAGTCTTTGATTCTTTGACACATGATTTTGGTCATACACCAAGATTAGTAGTTTTCTGATAACATCATGTAAGAGGATAAGCTATTGCTTTTGATTTCCCAAATCATCCTAAGACGCAAGGAAATAGCATATGTAAAAAACTATCCTACTCAAACGTGGAAAGAAATGGAAAATACTTAAGAAATTCATGAAAAGTAACCCTTTTTAGCCAATTTTGAAATTTAATCCCTTAAAAGATTAAATTGAAGTGTTTGGAAAGAAAAGAGAAGGCTTTTGAAACGTTTTTGGTTCCTAAGATCACCTATAAGGTGTGAGGGAAGAGCATGCATGCTTCAAAAGACCTCTACAAACAAAATATGCAAACAATCAACTAAGTTAGGATAAAAATAATATCCAAATAACTTTCAAACCATTATTAGAAACTTATAAATTGTTAGAAAAACCCAGAGATTTGAATATGCAACTTGTAATAAAATTTTGAATTTTGACAATGACACTGCACACGTAAATGATGGTATGCACCCTTTTCAAGGAACACGTGCCTAAGTGGTAGATATGCATGGTTATAAAAATAGACGGTGTATCTTTATGCCTACATGGGAAGAATGACACGTACACGTGGGTTTTAGTGGATACGTGTCCCAAAAGGTAGGAATATTTGAAGAGTAAAATGTGAGGTCAACACGGATAGTTGGAATAACACATACGCATCCCGATAGGTGGGTATGTGTGCCAATTAACAAGTACACGGGGATAAGGATGGATACATGTCCCTTTGTAAAATGTACTGATAGTTAAAATACAAGAAAATGGGTACATGGATAGAATGACAGATATGTGCCCATGTTGATGGATACACTCAGTTCAGATGCCTACATGTACCCCAATAAAACCACAAAAAAACATGGAAATGAAAATTTCAAAAAAACAAATAGGTTAGTTTTCCACCATTAAAACCTATTTCTAGATTTTTTCCCATTAAACATTTATGCAAAAGGGATATTTAGTCTACTTAAAGTTCAAAATTTGTTAGAAAGAAAGCTATTCAACCTTAAAAGCATGAAACATGGTTAGATATGGAAATGAAAAGATCAAGAAAAACTTCTAAAGGAATATGGAGTAAGTCCCACTAGGCGTGCCAAATGTGAACAAGGAAGAGTTTACAAAAGCTATGAAAATGGGGTAAGAACACTTAAGAAACCCCAAAGCTTTGAACAAACAAATCAATGGAGATTGTTCATTGTAGGTTTATGGAAACATCAACGAACCAAGTGTGACACTCACACGAAAAAATATGAATAATTACGAAGACCTAATGACCATATCAGGATCAGATTCCAACCTTTTATGTAGACCATGACGCCTATATTTTAGACCAGAGTGGACTAGGTGCCCCATCCTTCTCCAAGTTCCCAATCTGGCTAGATCTACCTCCGCTACAATTTTTTGAGGTTCATTGCGACACTTTGTTCCACTGTTCCATTATATTGCTTAGTCCCATACCACTGCAAGGTAAGTCAAATTCAGGTAAGTACCTTATCCTTCTTATTTCCTTTCATTTATAAAAATCAAATAAATTGTATAACACTTATATTTCATTTAAGACATTTAGATTCATATATAAAATTCAGATTTTATTGAATCATTTTGGTGAACCCATAGATTAGAACTATTTTCCCTAGGATCCACTAAAACCATAATGGATAAGGATATCTCTTCTCCTCCTCAGCTAATCATGCCTCATGTTAGTGTTAATCCCATCTATGATGAGACAACCATAGTTGAACTCACTTCCCTATATCGTGATATTACTATTCTAGATCATATTAAAAACACTTAGCTAACAAATGCAATGTGCCTACTAGCTTTGATAATTCTACCATTGGAATTATTTCTGATCTGATGAGATTCACTCATTGTACACCATGTTATACCATTAGCCATGATCCTCCCGAAATTTCCAAATAATATCTAAATGGTACTCTCATTAATTTCATGTTTGGCCTTGACAATAATACACATGTGTATATTTATTCTCATATTGGTCGAGTGTACTACTCTAGCTACATATCATATTTCCTATATTTTTGATAATGATTCTCATGATACATCACATAGTAGTTCCCATTCTCCTTTAGACTATGTTGATGATACACTTAACAAAATTCTTCTATCTCGAGTCTCTCTTTGACTTCGATGAAATAATTGATAGTCACAATTCTAATTCTTTGCATACTGTTGAGTGTGAATCCCCTTCTCCATTTTCATCTTCATCTGAGGTTGTATCTAATAACACACATGATCCATCTTTGTCTATTAGTTCATCTACTCATGTCGATTCATCTCCATTTATTACTTCGTCTCCTCTTACTACCACATCTCCAACCGATGCTTCCTCTTGTAGGGATATTTCGATGCTAGTACTACTGCTTCTATGGATGCATGTTTTTGGTCACTTATAATCTCAGGTTGAATATATTACATTAGAAAGAAATGACTATTATGCTTCCATTGACAATACTTAATTTCATGGAAATCCTATTCCCAAAAGGATCCATAACTCATAACTTCCTAAGGATTTTGTTATGCCTACATTTTCATGTTTTGATGGTACTGGAAATCCATACTTACATCTCAAACATTACTGTATGGCTATGGATTCATATTATAATGATTGAATGTTACTTAAATCCTTTCACCAAAGTCTCACAGATAATGCTCTCCAATGGTACACACATCTTCCCTTTGGATCTATTAGTACCTATTATGAGATGGAAGAATATTTTCTTCATCATTTCATAGTCAACAATGGCCCTAGAGTTACATATGATCATTTACCTACTTTACATCAGGGAAAAATAGAACCTATCATTGATTACATTCTATGATTTAATGCTTGCATGCACCAACTAGTTTTTAACCTATTGACCTAGAGAAGAAATTCATCTTCTGTCGCGGTTTGATTCCTGCCTTGAAACAACGATTACAATATGATACATGTGAATCATTCACATTTTTATGCTATAAGGTCATTGAATTAGAACAAGATCTCCTTGTTGCACATGTTATAGATCCTCCTTCTATTAATACTACTGTTGCATCATCTAGTTCTTCTCCACTCCCATCTGTTGAGTGTCCTGCATGGTCTCCATCTCCTCCACCTCAATTTTTTCATCTACTCCATCACATAAGAATCTTCCCTATCCTACTCCACGCTAGGATACGCCTCAAAATCCTCCTCCAGTCTCATGGGAACCATTACATTTTTACATCATGGTAGACCCCATGATGTATTGCGTGCTTTGTTTAAAAAGTGTTTAATCTACTTATCTTCTAACCAATACCATTCACCACATCACTTGAAAAACCAACATGAGAGAAATTACTGTAACTATCACCATGTTAATGGCCATAGGGACAATGACTGTTATTCCCTTCATGATCACTTGAAACACTTAAAAGATAAGGGTGTCATTTATTTTAGTTCTCACTCACGTGAATGGTCTATACCTCCTCACCATCATGGGCATGATCTTACTCTAGTAGAATTGTCTACTTATTCTAGTTCTAAGGTCATTGTTCATCCACCACCGCAAGCTGTTACTCATGTGTACTCTCCATCCCATCCATCCATTTCGTACCATCTAGTCCACCACATCATGCTACCATTGAACATTGGCTTCCATAGCCCTCAAAATTTATGCTTCCCACCACTTCTTCATCCATCATTGGCACTACTCCACATGACATTAGAGTTTGGCTCCAACACTCATGATGCTTCCATTCCACATGCTTCCATCGCTTCACACCGGCTTGGTATTTGGTACGTGATTTCTATCACCTTAACCTCTGATTACACACTCGTGTTATTATGGTTCTTACATGATTGTTGACGGATCTAGTACAATAAGAAATTTTCTTCACATGCTTTCTCGATTCATCTAGTGCACATTATCAAATAATTTCTCGATGATGCACTCTTGATTTATGGTTCATTATTGATTACTGAGGGGTATTATCTAAATGAACCTCATCATCTATACACTGGGGGGCATTGCTAATCTCCCCACTCTATCCTCATCCTACTAACATGTGATCATCTTCTACTCTTAGACTTTATTCATTTTTTTTAATCACAAATGTATATGATCCAACTTTGTGCAATTACATTACATACACCATATACCATCATACATGCTATATCATCATTTATATATCTCTAATCATATTATTCCACATCAAAATTTACCCATTGCAAATGAATTCAAAAAATGTAAACAATATTCAAACACATCAAACATCATATATAAGTAACATAAAATAAATCATACATCACCATCACAAAAATATATATCAAATACATTGATCATACAATAATGAAACCATCTATATATATCGTTTACAATAATAGTTACAAAACATATCATCAATAGGGGAAACTTCCCATACATATCTACATCACTACATATCATATCTCATCATCACCATCACTATATATAATTGTAGGAGGTCTATAATTAGATGTTCACCACTTAATCTACATCATTGATCATGGCCTCTATATCTCTCTACCTACCTATGCAATAATGTCACTCGGTTGACTAATCCGCAAAGAGATCTTATAGCTCCACAAACTACATGAATACATCATGTGCTACAGAAATCCACCTGCAGTCTCTCTATCTCACCATGTCTCATCGTATGCATCATCCCTCTCACTCAATAACATGATGAACCTCACCATCACTAATTCCATTGGATCAAATAAGTGTGCATGCTTACCTGTGATATCATCCAAATGATATAACATACCTCCACCTATGACTACATCAGTGAGCATATTTTACATCAATG
Organism: Taxus wallichiana var. yunnanensis; assembly: GCA_018340775.1. Taxonomy (NCBI): domain Eukaryota; kingdom Viridiplantae; phylum Streptophyta; class Pinopsida; order Cupressales; family Taxaceae; genus Taxus; species Taxus wallichiana. Next base: position 505,426,950 of record CM031235.1, read on the forward strand.
TGTGGATGGATGTGTCCAAAATCAATGACCAATATGCATCACCTACATCCATAGATCAACAAATTAGAAAATAGTGACCATTAACATAGTAAATAACTAATCCCAAACATCACTACATGAATACTCATGCTCTATTATCTTTGCCACTATGTTATATGGGCATGTGCTTTCTTCTCTAATACTCTTTCCAATGGTGCTCTGTTACATCTAAAAACATTGGAAATAAAATAACCTACCTATGTGATGGCCACCATGCATGGTAGGCCTCTCAGACACCTTACATTATCCACCTCTATCGGCTCTATCACCACATATACCTTGTTTGGCTATGGAGGCACTAAATTCTCTCCTATAGGCCCTAATCTAGCTCTCACCCTCGGTGCCCCAATAGCTCTTAACCATATATATGGCTTTGGGGGCATGTCCTAAGCCATACCAAACTATCGTGAAACTCGTTTAACTTGAAATAACTCGGTCACCCCTAGAAACCGATCCTCTAACCACATCATCTACCATATGCATCATAACTCTACAACATCCTATATCTATTCTCTATAGTCTTGGTATGGCCTCCATACTACAACCTCTAGCCCCATGTGATCTATCATCACTCTATAGTCATCTCGTATCCATCCTCCTACCATGTATAACTACCCATCGCCCAACAAATATGTTTGGCCTCACCCAATCTCCACAAGCCCCACCAATCGGTCTCAATAGTATAATATGCTCATAATATAATATGCTACATATGCCCAATCTCCTTTTCTTGAGCTGCAAGTCTTCATATCTTATCCATAATTGTATCTGGTCACTTTTCCATCTATTCCCTAAATGCATCTTTACCCATTGTCCAGAACCCACTAAGTCCCGAATGCATCTTGCCTAGGTGCGAGCCCTCACACATCCCCAAAGATACTTGCATGCATGCCTCCACGCCCTAATTCCATGTGCCACAATCCTTCGTGCCTTAGGTACTTAGTGAATTGAGGGTCGAACATCACCCCACTCTAATATGATTTCCACCTCGGTAATCCTTCATGTTTCCCAAATCAAAATCTTAATGACCAAAAATTTGCTAAGGTAGAAAATTCTACTCCAAAGAAAAAGAATAGTGGAATTGAAATAATCTGAATAAAGAATGGAAGAATGGGAGAATATGCTACATGGTCAACCCACTACGTAACCAATTAGAGGAGTTTAGGGAACTCCATGTCTATTTCATCCTTCAACTTCTCCCAAGCCTTTAATTATGCTAAATCCTTCCCTGGTGCTTCTCCTATGATATTGGGCACTTGGTCTAGGGTGAATTCCTCCACCTTCCCCTTGAGTGCATTAATGGCTACCACCAAATCCATGCAAATACCTTCAAACTTATCCATATGCTCGGTGGTGGAATCCCACAAGACGCGCTAATCTTGAAATCTAGCTTCTCGTACTTTGTTTTTATCTTATCTTTTTGAGTTGTGGTGTTAAAAACCAACTGTGTGCACTCAACCTTATTGGTGGGGATCATCTCCTATAAATCCTTGAGTGAAACCTCCTCTTCTATCACCCACATGTCAATGATAGGCTCGCATTTTCTATAGCTTTGAAGCCCTATTTGTTAATATGTTTTCCTCTTTGAGTTAAGTGAGCAATTGCTCCAACTCGGTGATCCGGAGCTTAATAGATGATTTTTTTCTTCTTTCTCCTTGGTGATCTCTATAGTTATAGCCCCCATGCCATCCTTTATGTTTGTGAGAAACATCCCCATAAGGTCTTCGAGATACTCCATCTCATCCCCATAATCCATCCTAGCCTGGCCCACCAATGCTGGACATTATCCCAAAATGTTGTTCACGAGGGTGCCAACTTAGTTATAAGCCTCACTCATTCATGATTTTTCACCCGTTAGTCTCTCGGTGAAATCTGTCTATCTTCTTTTCCTTGTCCTTCTTTACTACAACTAGGGTTCAAACAAAGTGGCCCCTACATCTAAGCTACACTAAATCACCTCCGAGGAAATATTTTGAAGCATGTTGCATGCCTGCTCATCCATTAGGTGGCTAGGATCCACCACTTTATATATCTCTCCTCCCTTCTTCTTCAAGTGAATGGTCTTGATCGCATGATCATTGACCTCAAATTTAGGCTCTTTGGAGTGGCAATGCATGTTCTAGCTTAGCATTTTTCTAGTTCTAGGAATGCCTCCTTCCTCCTCCATAAGATCCCAACTATGTAGCTTCTCTGGGGGGAATGTACCTTGAAATATTCTCGCAACACATTTTTGGGATCATCCATGAAATCCATATGAGGAGACATGGGTGTCCACTTTCTCCTTGTTTCCTTGTTCTTCAATCACTGCTTCTTTGATCCCGTTGTGAATTCGTTATTCTCCTTTATAGTATAGGAGTCCCCTTTATCTCTTTCCCCTAGGAAGAAAATTTGTGTTAGGGAGGCCACACGCGATGGAATCTTCTCAAGTCATGTAGAATGCTCCTATTTTCTGTGTGCCTTGCTAGCATCCATGGCTTCAACTTCAACTCTCTCTTATTCTTCAAGCTCTTCTTTGAACTCTGTCTTGAAGGTGGTGGGGACATCCTCCTCTCCTTCTTCTGATCCTAATGTGGAGCTCAATGTATCATGTGTCTTTTGATTCTTCACTTCCAGATCTTCCTCCTACTTCCCCTCCTTGCACTATAGTAGTGAAGCCTTGACGCTACCTTATTATGAAGTACTTGTGCCCTTGTTTCCATTATGGCACGTGTAATACTTCATCTTCTTTTAGGTGTCTAACTTTAATTCACTTTTTTATTCTTCTTCTTCCTCTCCTCTAACTTTGTCCCACTTTCATGGGAGGGACTGATTCCTCCCACAGATTTGGAAAGGGAGGGTCTATAACCTCTACTTCAAACACCTGATGGACGTAACCCTTGATGGTGACACTAACTTGTGGGTGCAAGTCTAGAAAATATGGCTCCAAAACCTTGACATAGGCTGGTCGAGTTCCATAATTGTATGTCACGCGCAAGGTATGGACATTAGTGTCCACTTTGTATGCATCAAAACCAGATTATACGATTTTTTTATTTGATTGATGTCACACTTCAATTTTTTAGAAGTAAATGAGAAGGGGAGCTTGCACCATGGTCCCTTCTCTCACTTGCCATCATAAAATTTTCCAAGAAAAAGTTTTGTGTAACTGTGAACTTAACTTGATCCCCAACAACTTGTAGTAGTTCATTAGGGATGCACCACTAGTTTTCAAATGCCTCGTGCAACCGTCCATACCATATGTTCATCCAAGCCTTGTAGGAGCTCAAGATTATCCCATCATAAGTGAACTTTGAAAATTGTGCTGCTTTGCAGGGGACGAGTGCGTCAGTGTGTGAACCCATATGTTCCCATCTGGCCCTTCTGGGATACCAATCTCCCAGAATACGATCAATAGAAGTATGGATCCCATATGATTTGTGCTCCTACCTCATTCTTCACTCATGCTTCTTGAATAATGTTGATTGCAATAAACTATGCAAAATTATAATGTGCCCTTTTGGGCACTCTATAGGTTACATACAAGAATCTCTTATCGATTTATATCCACCTCTTTGATGTTCCCAATTTGTAACTAGTGAGTCAAGAGGTGACTCTCAATGTTGTGTCTGGGAGATCCACAATCACTATAGCCCTTCCTCCTTTCTCATATTTTAATTTCTTTGTTATCTCCTCAATATTTACAATGGCACAGAATTCAAGTGCCATGTCTTCGTCGATGTTTAGTAGGCTTGTAACTTTCCTAATAAAGTGTCTTGTAATCCTCATCCTCCTTCCCGTAAATTAAAAGAAGTCCTCGTGTGCCCGTGACATCAACCACCCGAACATCTTGGCAGGTTTTACAAGGAATGACAACTCCCATAGTGTTAAGACTCTAGCCTTATGTAATTCTTATTGTATCGATTCGTCAACCTTAGGATTTCTGAAATTTTCTCTGTTTGAGTGTCTCAAACAAGATCCACACACATTAGCTTCTCGTTTTCTCTTTTTAATGGTTATACTCACTGATTTTGTGCTTGTATAACTTTGAAATCCATTTCTCGTCCTTAACCCCCTGGGGTACTTGCATTTTGAGTAAACCTCCACAGTTATTTCTTTTCCACTTGCGGTTTCTTTGTTCAAGATTTCTTTGGTTCCATCTCCTTTCTTATTCTTTCTTTTGTGCCCTAGGTGCTTTGAACTTCTCCTTCGTCTGCTCAAACCTCAAATAATTTTACGTTTTCCCCGACGTAACCCCTTCCTTGTCTATTGTCTCTTTTTCCCTCTTATTACGCCATAATATTATGCCACAGATCACACAATTTCATTGGTTCGTGACAAGTACCTTGCCCTTTTTCGTAAAACCGTCATCACACTTCAAGTCGAGCAAACTTTTTTAAGGAAAAGTAGTCGAAATGGCTACCTTTACCCTTCTATTTATACTTTTTTAATTCCTTAAAGTTCCTGCAACCACATGTCTTAACGTCTCTTTTTAATAAAGTAATTTATTTCACCAAACAAAATTTCGTGACTTTCCCTTTGCGCATTGCAGTATAACCTTCTAGCGCTCCAAAACTACTTCACTGCCACATATCTCCTTTGTGCATGTTACCATGCCAAAGTACATAACCTTTGCGTTGTCCACCAAATAGTTCCCCAATGTAACGCCTGTTAAAAACAACCCACTTGAGACCCAAGAACAACTCTAGGATTAGTTAGAAAAATTATGGAATAAATTTTTTTGATTAAAAGAATCTACAACCATGTTACAAGACAATAGTTGTCACTAACAATTTACGGATCAATTCTAGTCTACTAGAACATCCTTTTCTTTTATTAATAATTATTAGAGGTCATAAGGTCCAAAATTTAGGGTTAGAAGTTGCAATTAGGTTCAGAGGAAAAATTCCTCACCAAACCCACTCTCTAACAGCTTAAAGTTTCAACTTGGTTTTTCTCACACTTAACACATTCAAAATTTTCCTAAACTACTCCCATTAGATAGGAAATTTCTTCACCTTTCCAATGATATAAAGAAGTCCTCCTAGCTCCTCATATTTTTCAAGTTATGGGCCAACGGGCCTTGGGGTGAAAATTTTCCCCCAAGAGCAGGGTTGCGTGCGCGGGGGTGAAAATTTTCCCTTGCGCAGTCGGCGGAGTGGGGAAGATTTTTGACATTTTTTTGTATTTTCTCGGGAAAAAGTGTGATTTGCCTTTGCATGCCCGTGGGCCTGAAGAGGACATGTGTCAGCTTGAGAAAGCTCTGGCGGGAAGTCGAGCTATCGAGAGATTTTCGACTTTGAGATTTTAAGGGTAAAAAGTTCAAAGGTACAAAACATTCTACGCCTCCACCAATGCCTAAGGCTGCCATGTGTCACCTTCAATTGGTCAGCAGACCACGGGGTGGCGGGAAAACTTTGGGATTTTTACCAAAGCAAAAAGTTAAAGTTTCAAAGTTGCAAAACGTTATGCGCCTCTCGTATGCCTAAGGCTACCACATGTTAGCCTACCATTGGTTGCGGGCGGCGGGCGGTGGAGGAAAACTAGAAAATTTTCCCAAATTTTTTCTAAAATGCTAAGGTCAAAACAGATTCCACGCCTCCGTCGTTGCCTCGTAAGGCCACACGATAGCTTCGATTAGTCATGGGACAGCGGAATGACAGGGGGAAAGTTGGAAAATTTTCCCAATTTTTTTAAAATTTAAGTTTGAATTTTCAGCCCATGAAAAGTGACAAAGGGAAAAAACGAGGCGGCAGGTCAACTGGAGAAATTTTTCCAAAATTTCTTTTTGATAGTTAGATTAATTTTTGAAGCCAAAATGAAGTAAAACTTTAAAAGGCCATAACTTTTGATAGAGATATTGGTTTGGGGAAAATGAGGAATTTCTAGAAAGCTCTCAACATCCTCTTTGCATAGAGATCATTAATTTTATATTTTGATAAATTTTAAGAAAAATGGCCTCCAGTGCTTATATAGTGTGAGTTGGTAAATTTAAACTTGTTAGATCTGTTCAATCTGATCTTCCTCCTCTCTCAACATCTCAAATAGACATGGGGGATTATTCTAAGAAGAGTTTAGGATGCATTTGGAAGGTAATTTTTCTTGATTGATTTCCAATTAAATTTTTACAACCTCGAGAGAACAAAATAAGCTGTGAAAGGTTTGGGCTCGGTTTTGCAATGTTTGAAGGATTTTTCCTTAATGTTTTAGTCTAATTGAGTTCATTTATAACATAGCATGCTAGATTTTAATGTATCAAAGATGATTATTGTTTGTAGGTTCGAATGTGCATTTTAGAGAAGTATTTACCCATAAAAAATTAAAACAGAGATCATATTTAAAAGGGCTATTTTATCATTTTTCATCTTCCAAATATGGAGATTCATTTCCATTCCAGTCTAAGACATTTAGTTGATAAAAACAAACCATTTAACGTATAAAATGCAAGGTATGATTTCCAATTTTAACATATTTCAAAAGAAGAGAGTTCCATATATTTCCTTCATACGTAATCCTCTTTCAATTTTCCAAATAGAGGTTTAAAATTACAATTTGATGATCAATTTAAATTCATACATGCAAATTAAAGAAAATTATTACAATCCTTTACCGATTTCAAAAAAATAACATACTTCCAATTTCTTTCTTCGGATGATCGAATGCAGTATATCTCTTTCACAACTTGGAATACATAACTTTCATAGCTTAATACAAAGTATCTTTCCATTAACAATAATATACAGATCATCCATTTCAAGGTGGGAAAGGTTACAATGAGATTTCATTTGACATGGAACTCTCAAACTGTCTTTCTCCTTTGCTCCAAAACATCAACATAAATTTTTCCGTTTGGATCACAACAAAGGAAGGGGAAAGGCAATGCTCTCCACCCAACCAAGACATCCAATGAAGAGGAGAATCCATCCTTATTCATTATCCCCAATACCCAACAATAATGTAATAAAAGATGTGACTCAACCCATGGCAATATGGCTTCCACAACAAACATGCAACATTTTCACATTTTAAACACAGTTCAAAATAGAATGTAGTTTACAACTAAATTAAAACATACAAACAAGACTAAGGCTCTATCGAGAAATCCAAAGGAGCAAGGAACTATGGGAGAAGCTACTTATGCATCCCAATGGAAATTGGGTATCCACTTGTAACAAATCACCAATATAAAACATCTCCCATATATCCTTATGCCCCCCACAATACCTCCTTATGCCCCCAAAAATTTCTTATGCTCCCCCAAAGTAAGAAATGCAATTCCATTTCTTTTCCAAGGTAGAATCCCAATTCCAACTCCTCCACAAGAATTTTGATGCCATTGACATTCCCTTATGCGCCCACATGGATTCCCCATAGCCTTCTTCTACACCATTCCTAGCGGTCTACCCAAACTACCCACAAACATGCTAAAACATTCACATAATAACATGTACATTCATGAAGGAAAGGAGTATTTCAAGAGACAAGCTCTTACCTCTCCATGATGGAGTTGTCTAAGTTCCAAAACATAAAGATTTCCAATGCCAAAATATAGTCCAAAATCAACAAGAACCAACAAGCATGCAAGGGTCTCCAATCTCCTTCCAAAAGCAAGAGCTTCACATAGCAAAATCTCACCCAAAAAGAGGTATGCAAAATGTTTAACACCACAAAACAAGGCAAGGAGTTCAAATTTTATAGAAGAGGGAAGAGAAGAGGATGAGGTGGATCCATGTAGGATGCCACATCACACATCCTCAACTCCAACACAAAATTCAAATTCATTCTCCAATGCACAATAAAGAGGTGGGTGAAAAATATGATAATGAACTTACACACTTCAAATTTCCCACACCCCATAAGGAATGAATTTAATAAAATGTAAGAAGAGTGAAATTAAAACTTACAATTAGTCATATCAAAATGCATAAAGAAGGTCTCAATTCAACCCTCCAACCATAGGTATGGTTAGTAAATAAAATTAAGAGGTATGGGACAAGTTTTACTTGTCCCACAAGCCTCCAAAATCAACCTCCAAGGATAAATTCGAATTTCCAAGAAGGTGGAGTGTTTCACACTCAGAAGTAAACTTACACATCACTTACACATACTTACAACATTTAATACAAAATCCAACCACTCTATTAACTACATTCTTATGACATCTTTTAATTAATTAACTAAACAATATGATTACTCACAATATTTACACACCATTTAATAACCAATAAAAAGGGTAAAAGCACCATAAAATAAACACATGAAAACATTAGTAAAAGAAAGCACATTAATAAATACATAAAGGCCCTTGGTCACATTCAAAGGTAATCCCCCATGAGAATCCCTAACAAAAACATCACACACACACAAAACATGTTGCCATGGTGACCTTGTTAAATTTATCTAGAATTCCAATGTGTTTGGTCTCCAATCTCCCAATGTTTGTTGTGATATTTTAACTTGCAAAACACTAATACCTCCTTTGGCCTTGAGGCCATATCAGAATGTCCAAAATAATATAAATATAATTAAATTTCTAAAATCATCTAGATATATGAATCACAACAACATCAAAGCAATCTAACAATATCATTTACAATTTATATCAACAACTATATCATCATCATATAATGTCCATTTTCTAGGTCTACTCACAATATCCAAAAATCACATGTCTGAACAACATTCATAATATATCCATGTCAAATAGTATATCATCATCCACATATGAAGTGTCTCTAATAATCATCATGCATCATAACTAAATCAAGATCAACAATAATCCATGGTCCAACATCTAACATCATACTAAATAAAAACCATAATAATGTCCATAATGTAATCAATAGTATCAAGATTAGTATCAAAAGGTGTCAAAGGGAAGTGGGCACTACATCCCCCTCCCCTTAGACTCGACTTCCTCCTGGAAGTCACTGGAACAAATGTGGAAACTAAACTTATAATAAGGTAGCATCCTCCCATGTAGCTACAGTCTCATCATATCTATCCCACTACACCCGGACCTGATCAATCTCTCTACCTTGAAGGCCCAGGGTCCTATGATATATAATGTGAATGGGATCCACCATCACCTACCCTTGATCCTACACCTGCAATGAGGTCTAATCCAATATATGATAAGGATATGCAATATATCTCCTAAGAATTGAAACATGAAACACATCATGTATGTGAGACAAGCTAGGTGGCAATACTAGATGGTAGGCCAAATGGCTGATACACTCCAAGATCTCGAAAGGACCAATGAATCTAGGATCTAACTTAGAAAATTTTCCGTAACAGATAGGGTTCTTATGTGGCTTGACACAAAGGAACACCTTCATGCCCACATCAAAAATACGGTCGGTCGTATGTTGATCCGTATACTTCTTCTTACGCCTATCCCGAGCCTCCTTTAGTCTCTCGTCTCGATGAATACCACCTATTGCTCCATGTTCTACAACAAAGATAGTCCAAGAGAAACCCTGTCCTCTAACCTATCCTAGCTAAGAGGTGTCCTGCACTCTCTACCATATAAAGCCTGAAAAGGAGCCATGCCTATTAAACTCTGAAAACTATTATTATAGGAAAAATCCACCATGTACAAGTACTCCTCCCATCTAGACTACTGATCCATCACATACATCTTGAGAATTTCCTCTAAAATATGATTCAACCACTCAGTGTGTCCATCTATCTCGGGGTGATATGTTGTGCGAGAAGTTAATCGTCGCTTCAGGGCATACTACATGGTAGTCTAAAAATTGGAAGTGTACAAAGGATCACGGTCACTAATGATTTTCCACCGAATCTCGTACAACCTGAAAATCTCATCCAAATATACCCATGCCACCGCACTAGTGTATATGTTGTCTTCACTAGATAAAGTGAGCCACTTTTGTCAATTTATCAACTGTGACCATAATGGCGTCGTGGTGATAATGGACATTGGTAGCCCAATAATGAATTCCATGGAAATGGTGTCCCATTTCCACTTAGGTGTAGGATGAGGGAAAAGCAAGCTAGCTGGATGCGATGCTCAACCTTAACTCTCTAGAACTCTAAACATCATGACACAAAATGGGCCATGTCTCTCTCAAGTCCTCTCCAATGATACAGTTGTCTTAAGGTGGCGTGCATCTTCTTCACCCTCCATCTGCTAGGATAGGGTGCTCGGTGTGCCTCTGCTAGGATGTCCTACCTCAAGCCTCCATCTCTAGGAACATAAATATAGCCTCTGTGCCTGAGAAGACCATATTTCTCTAAGGAAAAACCATCAAAATTTCCCTCGAGGGGTCTCTGAGACTCGATCTCTGCTCGAACTACAATGTAGAAGCTGTCAAGAGGAAGCTGTTGAAGAATCCTACTCCACAAATCTGTGCTCATTAAGGTGGACATAACCACATGTCTCTATCTACTGAGAGCATTTGCCACCACATTCTCCTTCCCTTTCACATGCTCTATCTCCATATCATACTCACAAAGCAACTCCATCCAATGTCATTGACGAGTGTTGAGATTGGGTTGTGTGCGAGAGATGGCGAAGACTCAGTGATCTCGTCCTAAGTGTGAATCTCTAACCAAGAAGAAAGTGTCTCCATCAAACCAAGGCATGCATAATCGCCAAAGCTCAAGATCATGAGTCGATAATTAAGCTCGTAATATTTGAGTTTGTCGACTCAAAAGCCACTACTCGACCCTCTTGCATCAACACACCTCTAAGCCCCGCTAAAGAAGCATCCGTGTAAATAAAAACTCACCCCGTAGACCCGATACTACAAGAATAGGTGTTGTAGTGAGACACTTCAGAATAATGTGCTCAAGGCTTGATCACACTTGTTTGACCAAACAAACTTATTCCCTTTCCTCGAAGGGAAGTGATGGAGTATGAAATCTAAGAGAAGTCTGAACAAATCTCTGCGGTAGTAACTTGCTAATCCCATGAAGCTACGTGCCTCGGTCATCGTAGTGGGTGCTTTGGCCAATCCATAATGGCCCTAATTTGGGAAGGATCGATGGCGATGCCTTCCCCGAGAAATGATATGACCCAAATATTGCACCTCTATTTGAAAGAATACACACTTCTCCAAGTTCTCGTAAAGCTGCTACTCCCGAAGACACTGAAGAACTTGGCGAAGGTGCCCCTCATGCTCCTCACGCGTACGTGAGTAAATCAAAATTTCATCAAGGAAGATGAGCACGAAGCAATCTAAGAGGGTCCTGTATACCCCATTCATCAAACTCATAAACACTACATGGGCATTAGTCAAACTAAAAGGCACCACTGTGAACTCATAGTGGCCATATCTTGTATGAAAGGTGATCTTATGAATGTTTGCCTCCAAAATCCTTAGCTGATAGTAACTTGAATTAAGATCAATATTTGAGAAAATTGTGGCTCCCTTCATCTGATCAAACAAGTCATCAATGTGAGGAAGGGGATAAAGATTCTTGGTCGTTACTTTGTTCAACTAGCGGTAATCAATACACAACCGCAAGGATCCATCCTTCTTCTTCAAAAAGATCACTAGTGCACCCCAAGGGGATACACTAGGATGGATAACGCCTTGATCTCACATAGCTCGGTGTGGTCATCCGATAAGGTGCTCGTGAGATAGGCTCTGCTCCCGGAACCGTGTCTATATGAAAATCAATCTCACGTGGGGGTGGTAACCTAGTAGCTCCCCCGGAAAGGCATATGCAAACTCTCTCAAAATGGGGTCATCATCTAGTGATGATCCACTCCTCAAAGAGATCCTGTAACTACATCGGAATCGACATGGAGCTTCTTCTCCTCTCGTCCTCCACTGGACACCAAATCCATCCCTTAGTAGATGGATTGTAATACGAGATTTTGTGTTACTAGAACAAGGACGAGCTTGAAGCATCCACTCAAGCTCATCAACAAGGCCTCTACCTGAAATCCACCTATGTCACTGCATAATGTGATGGTTGAAGCTTCAAAATCTCCCGATGTGATCTACAAATGTGGTCGACTGACCTCTAGGTCTCTCTGCATTCTCATACCTAAGCCTAGGGCTCTGAGACCTATCTCTATGCTCTGAAACTTGATCACCCTATCCCCTCTATCATCGAGGATATCCCATTATACCCTACTTGAGGGAACTCTCTATCATCGAGGATATGATGGGAATCTATTACGTTGTCTTAATTTGGAATAGTATATCTTAGCAGTTGAAGAGATGCATGAAGGAATATGTGGGGCACATATAAATGGAATGGATCTTGCTAAGAGATTTTTTAGATTAGGCTATTATTATTCTACCATAGAAACTAATTGTTTTCAGTATGTGTGAAAAATTCTGCTATGTAACATGGAAATTTAATACATGCTCCAACAAAATATTTTCAACCAATTACAACGAAATGACCATTCTATAAATGGGGATTAAATCTCATAGGGAATCTCACTCCAAATTCCTCATATGGACACAATCATATCATAACCACCACCAAATATTTTAATAAATGGGTAGAGGTTGTTCCTCTCACTTATGTTACCGGTGCACAAATTTCCAAGTTTATAATGAATCACATCATTTGCCGCTACGACATCCCTTCTTCCATTGTATTTAAAAATGTAAAATCCTTCAAGAATAATCAAGTGAAGGAACTATTCTTGTGATTCCAAATCCACCAAAAATGGTCAACCCCTTATTACCCTAAAGGTAATGAACATGCAGAAGCCTCAAACAAGAGTCTTATTCATATCATGGAGAAAATGGTCAAGCAAAACCGGTTGAATTCTAGCATCTTTAGATCCATCTAGCCCTCGGGCTTACATGAGATCTATCCATACTCACTATGTCCTCTCTCTCTCTTGAGCTGATCTCACATAACCATCACATGATTTCTATTTGTCGTGGAGCTCTCAGTAACTATTTCATAAGGGCATTGTGATCTATGGAACCATGCTTTATCTTTCATTGCGGGTTTGAAATATGATGAAGGCTACATCACCCCATACAATGGCCATATCCCTCTTTAACTACAAAGTGGTGAATGATTTCCCACTTGCAGATGAAATCAATTTATAACCCGGGAATGATATCTATATATTCGGTGGCCCCTATGTGGCCCCCACTACATCACTATAACCGAACCTCTAGTTATTGTAATATGTGGACTCCTACTCTGGGGTTCATGGTGGAACCTTTATTAATGGCACCTATTGTGCCAATACCGTGTACTAATGTCCCATAATCCACCTAATTTTGTAAGAAATGTACATGTTCCTAGGGTTGTACAAGTTGTACCTATACCCGTGGTTGCATCTCGTTAAGCTTGGTGAATTAGAATTGGCCCTATGCATGTCCATGTCTTGTGGTTTCCTATAACTTAGCCTCAGCCTATATGGCTGGCCTAATGTAGTCTTTTTTACCTGTTGCTTCACCAATCAAACCCCAAACACACCGACACATCATCCAGGTGGTTTGGAGCTAACCCAAGGCACACGTAAGTGCCAAGCCCCTATTTCGGGTAGCTTAATGAGAATGTTCTCCCTTAATAAGGGGATGTTTACACAAATAGAGAATGAACACACCCATTCTTGGAATCAAGATTAAGAACTAAATCCTAGTCTAATGCACTAGAACATGGAATAACATGATCATACTACAATAGAAGTAGAACTAAATCATGATTAACATTAAGAACACCGATATTACACCCATGAACATAAAATAAAATACACGATCAAGATCCATCACACAGATGTTTAGAACCATTCCATTATATTCATTCATCAAATTACAGTAGCCAATAGTACATCAAAAGAGTTCCATGGATGGAGATATTACATCAACAAAGCTTTAACATGCTCTCTATTATTACTTCATTACAGATCTTACAATCACATATTACACATCTTCACTAGCTATATATATATCTCTCTCTCGCTCACACTCTCTCTCTAATGTCATGCAAGACCATCCATAAAGAGGAACTCAAAGGAATCTCTTCTAACCACTCATCATTACAAGAGAAGGCCTGAAGGAATCTTTCATGATTTCCCTACCACTACCCAAGAACATGCCAAATGTCATCATGTGTTTCCTCAATCGAGTATCCCTTAGCATGCAAGTGCTAGCTAACAAAATCGGCTCCTTATCCTTTCATGATAACCATATTGATGCCCTAGAATATCCTTTTCTTGAGCTACAAGTCTTCATAGCTTATCCATAATTGTATCTGGTCACTTTTCCATCCATTCCCTAAACACATCTTTACCCGTTGTCCAAAACCCACTAAGTCTTGAATCCATCCTGCCTAGGTGTGAGCCCTCACACATCCCCAAAAGATACTTCCGTGCATGCCTCTATGCCCTACTTCCATGTGCCAAAATATTTCGTGCCTTAGGTACTTAGTTAATTTAGGGTTCAACATCACCCCACACTAATATGATTTCCACCCTGGCAATCCTTCACGTTTCCCAAATCAAAATCTTAACGACCAAAAATTTGCTAAGGTAGAAAATGCTGCTCCAAAGAAAAAGAATAGTGGAATTGAAATAATCTAAATAAAGAATGGAAGAATGGGAGAATATGCTACACGATGAAACCACTACACAACTAATTGGAAGAGTTCAGGGAACTCCAACTCTATTTCATCCTTTAACTTCTCCCAAGCCTTTAATTATGCTAAATCCTTACCTGGTGCTTCTCCTACAATACTAGGCACTTATTCTAGGGTGAATTCCTCCACCTTCCCCTTGAGCACATTAATGGCTACCACCAAATCCACACAGATACCTTCGAACTTGTCCATCTACTCAATGATGGAATCCCAGAGTATGCTAATCCTGAAATCTAGCTTCTCATACTTTGTTTTTATCTTATATTTTTGAGTTGTAGTGTTAACAAGAAACTATGCACACTCAACCTTGTTTATGGGGATCTTCTCCTGTAAATCCTTGAGTGTAACCTCCTCTTTTATTACCCACATGTCAATTATAGTCTCGCATTTTCTCGTAAGTATGTTTGCCTCTTTGAGTTAAGTGAGCAATTCCTCCAACTCAATGATCCAGGTTTAAACAACAATTTTTTTTATTCTTTCTCCTTGGTGAGCTCTACAGCTGTGGGCCCCGTGCCATCCTTTATGTTTGTGAGAAACATCCCCATAAGGTCTTCTCAATACTCCATCTCATCCCCATAATCCATCCTAGTCTGGTCCACCAATGCTTGGACATTATCCCAAAATGTTGTTTACGAGGTGCCAACTTAGTTATAAGCCTCATTCGTTCGCGATTGTTTGCCCCTTAGTCTCTAGTGAAATATTTCTATCTCCTTTTCCTTGTCCTTATTTCCTACAAATAGGATTCAAATAGCAGCCCCTCTAAGCTACATTGAATCACCTCCGAGGACATATTTTGAAGCGTGTTGCATGCTTGCTCATCCATTAGGTGGCTAGGATCCACCACTTTATATGTATCTCCTCCCTTCTTATTCAAGTGAATGGTCTCGATCACGTGATCATTGACTTCAAATTCAGGCTCTTTGGAGTGGCAATGCATGTTATAGCTTAGAATTTTTCTAGTTCTAGGCATGCCTCCTTCCTCCTCCATAAGATCCCAACTATGTAGCTTCTTTGGGGGAGTGTACCTTGAAATATTCTCAAACACATTTTTGGGATCAACCAGGAAATTCATATGAGGAGACATGGGTGTCCACTTTCTCCTTGTTTCCTTATTCTTTGATCGCTACTTCTTTGATCCCAAGTGAATTCATTATTCACCTTTATAGTATAGGAGTCTCCTTTATCTCTTTCCCTTGGGAAGGAAATTTGTGTTGGGGAGGCCTCACGTAATGGAATCTTCTCAGGTCATGTAGAATGCTCCTATTTTACGCGTGCCTTACTAGAATCGATAGCTTCAGCTTCAACTCTCTCCTATTCTTCAAGCTCTTCTTCCAACTCTACCTTGAAGGTGGTGGGGTCATCCTCCTCTCCTTTCGATCCTAATGTAGAGCTCAATGTATCATGTGTCTTTTGATTCTTCACTTCCAGATCTTCCTCCTACTTCCCCTCCTTGCACTCTAGTAGTGAAGCCTTGACGCCTACCTTACTATGAAGTACTTGTTCCCTTGTTTCCATTATGGCACGTGTAATACTTCATCTTCTTGTAGGTGTCTAACTTTACTTCACTTTGTTATTCTTCTTCCTCTCCTACGACCTGTACCACTTTCATGGGAGGGATTGATGCCTCCCACAAATTTGGAAAGGGAGGGTCTGTAACCTCTGCTTCAATCCTCCCTTGTGTTTTGGGGTGCATCTGTAAAAACACCCGATGGACGTAACCCTTGATGGTGACTGTGACTTGTGGGTGCAAGTTTAGAAAATCTGGCTCTACAACCTTGACATAGGCTGGTCGAGTGCCATACTTGTATGTCATGTGTAAGGTATGGACATCAACCTTCACTTTGTATGCATCAAAAACCATATTCTACGCATATTTGATTTGATTGATGGTACACTTCATATATTTAGCAGTAAATGTGAAGGGGAGCTTGCACCATGGCCCCATCTCTCCCTTGGCCATCATAAAATTTAAAAAAAAAGTGTTGTGTAACTGCGAACTTAACTTGATCCCCAAAATCTTACGGTAGTTCATGGGGATGCACCACTTGTTCTCAAATGCCTCGCACAACCATTCATACCATATGTTCATCCAAGCCTTGTAGGAGGTCAATATTGTCTCATCACAAGTGAACTTTGAAAATTGTACTAGAGGGGACAAGTGCGCAAGTGTGTGAACCCATATGTTCCCATATGGCCCATCTGGGATACCAATATCCTAGAATACAATCAATAGAAGTATGGATCCCATGTAATTTTTTCTCCTACCTCATTCTTCACTCATGCTTCTTGAACAATGTCAATTGCAATAAACTCTGCAAAATTATAATGTGCCCTTTTGGGCACTCTATAGGTTACATACAAGAATCTCCTATCGATGTCTATCCACTTGTCTGATGTACCCAATTTTTAACTAATGAGTTGGGAGGTGACTCTCAATGTTGGGTCTAGGAGATCCACAATCACCTTAGCCCTTCCTCCTTTCTCATAGTTTAATTTATTTATTATCTTCTCAATATTTGTAGTGGCACAGAATTCAAGTGCCATGTCTTCGTCGGTGTTCGGTAGGCTTGTAACTATCCTAATCAAGTGTCTTGTAATCCTCATCCTCCTTCCTATAAATTAAAATAAGTCCTTGTGTTCCCACGACATCAACCAACTGAAGAGCGTGGTAGGTTTATCAAGGAATGATAATTCCCATAGTTGTAAGACTCTAGCCTTTTGTAATTCTTATTGTATCCATTCGTCAACCTTAGGGTTTCCGAAATTGTCTACTATTGGATTGTCTCAAACAAGATCCACACACATTAGCTTATCATTTTCTTTTTTTATGGTTATACTCACTGATTTTACACTTGTACAACTTTGAACTCCACTTCTCAAATTTTTAATGACCCACAGAGTCTTTGTATTTTTGAGTAAATCTCCATGGGTTCTTCCTTTTCCACCATCAGTCTCTTTGTTTGAGATTTCTTGGGTGTCATCTCCTTTCTTCTTCTTTCTTTCATGCCCTAGGTGCTTTTAACTTCTCCTTCATCTACCCAAACCTCAAAGACTTTGATGTTTTCCCTTCACATAACCCCTTCCTACTCTGTTGTCTCCTTTCCCCTCTTATTACATCGTAATATTATGCCACGATCACATAATTTCAATGGTTCGTGACAAGTACCTTGCCATTTTTCACAAAACTGTCATCACACTTCAAGTCGGGAGAAAAAAAGTTTGTTAAGGAAAAGTAGTTGAAATGAATACCTTTACCCTTCTATTTATAATTTTTCAATGCCTTAAAGTTCCTAACCACATGTCTTAACGTCTCTTTTTAATAAAGAAATTTATTTCACTCAACTCAAATTCCGTGACTTTCCCTTTGTGTGTTGTAGTTATAACCTTCTGGCACTCCAACACTACTTCATTGCCACATACCTCCTTCGTGCACATTACCATGCCAAAGTACATAACCTTTGCATTGTCCACCAAGTAGTTCCCCAAGGTGTTGCCTACCTTATGTTATACTACACGATCTTTCTCTTCTGCGTGGTCTTTAAAATTTTCTCAACACACCTTTATAACCACATGAATTCAAACACCTTAACCACCATACCACCCATTCTTCTACCATTGTGCTAATCATTCCCAACAACCCATTGTTGAAAGAATTTTTCAAACATATCCAAACATATATGCCAATCCACCACATAAAAATGTGTTCTCGGTCCTTTGTACATAAAACCACTTATAATGTAATTAGCTACTGGCACACCAATGTACAACACAACACCAAAAAAAGATGAAAAAGGAAACAAATGAAAGGGAAAAGAATTAAAGGAAATATAGTCTAATAACTCAAAAGAATATGTGTTAAATTTATAGACACATAGAATCCTTATTTATAGTAGGGCTTCAACCTACTCCCATTGAAATAACTGAAAACCTTGTCTCATCTAGCGCTTGAATCGACATTACGAGATATGAATCAAGGATGTAAGATATAATATACAACCCTAACCAATGGACTTTGAGTTTCCTAGGATGGTGCAAAAACTTAGAATCATAAAGTAAAACCATCTTCCCAACCTCAAATTGTTTATTCTTAATGTGATGATCATGCCATGCTTTTTGTCTCACCTTCTTAGTCTTTTGACTCCATCTAGCAAGTAACCTCCTTTCTTCCAACTGCATTAACTTATCCATGCACTCTTGTAATGCTTGTTCGTAGGTCAATCCTCTTGAGCATGCAATATGCAGAGAGGGTAGAGTAAATTCTATCGAAAAAATAACTTCCGTGCTAAACACCAATTGAAATGGTGTGGCTTTGTTCAATCTCTTGTAGGTTGTTCTATACACCCATAGTACAGTTGAGACTTTGTCATCCCAATCCTGTCTCCCAACATCAAAAATCTTGGTCAATGTGTGACTTAGTATCTTATTGAATGCCTTGGTTGTCCCTTTAGCTTTGATGGTGGTATGGAGTAGTCTTGTGATGAGCCATCATGAATTATGACGATAAAATCCTAAATTTCTCATTCAAAAATGTGTACCTTTGTCACTAGAAAAACTCAAAGGGCACCCATACCCGCTGATTATATTTTCCCAGAGGAATCTTGCTTTGGTGTGGTTATCATGCAATCTTTCATAGCCGTTGCTTCCACCCAAGATGTTAGATAATTAGTGAAAGTATAGATATAACGTGAACTTTTCCTTCACGTGGCAGGTGAAATAGGGCCTATAAATTCAATTTCCCATTTCTCAAATGCTTTAGCACTAGCTATTGGCATAAAAAGCATTTCATCTCTTCTTCCTAGCTTTCCAAGGCATTGGAAATGAACATAGGCCTTGCAAAACTCAATACAATCCTGGTAAATTTTTTCCCACCAAAGACCTACTAGTAGAATCTTCCGTGTGGTGGCATTTCATGCGTAATGTCCTCCTGCAATTCTACCATGTGCTTCCTCCATGATTACAACACACTCATGATCTAGCAAAAACAATGTAAGACATTGTTGAGGCCTAACTTGTATAAGTCTCCACCAATTAACATGTAGGGCGTGATGCATATATCTAACCATTTTATTTACAGATCATTCATTTCCTATAGCACCACACCCATTTTAAGAACATAACAATATCCTCTAAGTTAGTGGGTGCGCACTACAATCTAAATAGTCATGCATCTAGCATTGTATCCTAAATTCTCTACGCATCCTCCCATGATTTAATCCTTGATAAATGGTCAGGTCCCAAATTACTCTTACCTCATTTCACAACAACCGTAAAATCAAACTCTTGAAAAAATAGGACCCACTTGCATATGCACCCTTGTAAAATGGGCTTGGTCACCAATTACTTCAATTTAATGTGGTCCGTGTAGAATATAAAAAGTGTTTTCATAAGATACTACCTAAATTTGTGCAGCGCATAGATCATCATCGACAATGCATCGTTCTTAGTATTAGTATAGTTACGCTTCTTTGAGTCAAATTCCTACTTAAAAAATAAAGAGGGTGATTAACGGTCCCCTCACTAGGCTATACCAATACTTCTCCAATTTCTATCCTGAAGCATCAATATATACATGGAATGGCTTATCCTAAGATGGAAAGCATAATATGAGTACAATGATAAGCCTATTCTTCAATGTATCAAACGTCATCTCGATACACCTCTCCTTAATGAAACATACTTTTGTGCTTGAGAATTACCTCCAACAACGCAACAATCTTGGTATATCCCTTAATAAATTTCTAGTAGTACCTTGTATTCCCAAGGAATCGTGCATTGCGCTCTGCTCAAGCTAGTAGGTTCCCCCAATCCCACAATAATGGAAACTTTGGAAGGATCCACCAAAGAAATCTTCCTTACATATGATATGCCTCAATAGTGTTCCAAAAAGAGTAGAAAAAACACATTTCTTAATGTTGAGTGATATACTCAACTTTTGGCATCTCTTAAACATCAACTACAGATTGTCACAATGGTATTTTACTAGTCCGTAAACCATCCAATATACAAGGTAGAATTAAAGAAACTTATGGATGAAGTCCTAAAATTCCTAAACCACAATGCATGAAAACACAAAAGGTGCATTCTTCAGTCAAAAGGCATCATCATGTAGGAAAAAAATCCTCATTCGGTGGTGAAGATTGTCTTTTCTTGGTCCTCCTTTGTAAATCTAACTTGATGATATCCGAGAATCCATCTCATGAAAGAATAGATCTTGCACTGGCTAATCCTTCCAAGATATCTTCGGTGAAAGGGGTTGGAAAAGGATCAATGACACACACTTTGCATTCAAATCCTAAAATAAACATAAATCCTTATCCTCCCATCATTCTTAATGTCGATGACCATCGAACTTATCAATTCCCGATTCCTCAATAACATCAATGATGCCTGATGTGATCATCTTATCAATCTCCTCTTTGTCCTGCATACAGATTCAGATTCATTCAGAAGGTATCTTCCAATTTATGTATGTAATATCCTTCATTTTGATCTGCATCTTTCCTAAATATTGTGAACTCCCTTAAGCTCATGGTACCCATGTGAAAAAAATCCTAAAATTCACGCAACAGATCAATAATATTTGAAACCTCCCTTTCTGACTAGTAATCCCCAATAGTAGCCTCCTTAGGTTCCACATCCGAGCCAATGTTAACCTTCTTAGTTTTCAAGGGTTCATGGTAGGCACATGCTTGCTCATCAACACTATCCATTACCTCACATGTACCCACAATATGGTTAACATCCAAGTTCTCCACTTCTTCACCATCGATCACATAGACCAACTTCCCTTTCTCTTTTTCCATGCAAGCATGCTCAAGCTATATTTCCTCTGGATCTTCCTCATCAAAGTGCACTTCCAAGTCAGGTTCTCCCAAAAACTCCAGTATTCTATCCTCCGCTAGTATTCTAAATTCCAGTATTATAGTTAGGTGCTTAATAACCAACAACACCTCATGCACCGATAGATTTATGCTTTGATACTCAAAGGTTTGAATTAATTCATCTGTCAACTCCCATCGTTTTATTTTTGAAGGAATAGTTCTAATGAATGTACCATGCACACACGTAGCCTTGCAGTGTGGAACAAAAATTGTGCACCCATAGGGAAGGGGGTAAAGCTTCCATTCCTTCTATCCAAGTTTTCTCACATTCACAAACATGATCTGAAGCGGATCCCCTTCCATCATAGCCATGAAGTTTATTAGGCACATTTCTTCGAGAAACCTAACAGAGAGTACAATCCTTACTTCACACCACACTAGAAGATTATCCCGACGTGTCACCCACCAATAAGCTACTTTCCTATGTAATGTATACGTTAACATATTTCTCCTCTCAATCTGATAGGTCCACTAAAATTCCATTGCCCCTAAAAAAACATCAGGATTGCCTTCCCGATATAGGTTAACATCTATTTTCCTCTCGGTACAGTGGGTGCCCCTTTGTTAATTTTGTAACAGAGCCTCTTAATTTCCTTCTGATTAACTCATATGTCCCGTGCACCCAATTGTCACATGCCACACTAGTGGTATCAATTACAGATTGAACGTCTTCCCACTGAATAACTCCTTTTATTGGATGCACAACCTCAGGGTCTCTGATAGTGCGCACATAGATTCTATCTAGGTATCCTTCTCCCAAGGGTTCAATATAGGGCACTGAATTTCCATATGTCAAAGGGATGATAACACATTCCTCCTTGTTCTCAAAAATTATATATCCCTTATTGAAACGTAAGTCAGCATTGTTCTTATAACACCAGGGGCACCCAAGTAACATTGGGAATTTTTCTAACTCATCAAATGCCAAGACTTCGAAGTCTCCAGTGAATTTCACCCCTTGGATAGTGATAAAAACTTCCTTTAAAACACTAATGGGCATCGTATTTTTCATGTTAGGCATATACAACACATTTGAAGATGAATGTAATGGGGGAATTCCCATTTGATTCCATATGTCCAAGGTGAGAAGATTAACTTCCATACCTATGTCAATTATAATATTGCTTAGGATCCATCCATCAACCACAGAATTCAAGGTAATCTCCTTATCATAGTCAGTGCTCTGCGAGGGAAGGTTAGTGTGCACGATCTTCCGATCGCGCTTTGCTCTAGCATGCAGTAATTTATCCTATAGCCATTATCCTGGTAGAGGGATGATATTTTCTTTCCTCAACATCTTGCATACCTCCCTAACGTCATCTAGATCCTTATGTGGAGCCTCAATGCTCTTCTATTTATCTAACTTGCCATGACTACTCCTTTAGGCATTGGATCTCTCCTTATAAGCTTCGAATCACATCCACGGTCTCTTGATAAACTTCCTTCTGATGAGAAGGGTCGGATACTTCCCATGCACCACCTCTTCTCTTGTGACAAGTGGTCTCTACTTTGGTACTTCCTTGGTGTGAGTAACCTCAGCTCGCATTGTCACTAATACAGGTTCTAACTCTGACTCACATGCTACCCTTGACATCCATTATGAGTAAAAATTTTCATGCTTACCATCCCAACACCCTTTTCCTTTTGCTTTTGCTTTGGCTCATGTGCTCAAATTTTTTTGGGAACTATTCATACTTGTACTTCTTCCCACACCAAGAGCTATGTAGTAGGTTGGGACATTCATGCTTATAGTGCTCCATAGACCCACAACATAACAGGTTCCATGGGGGTAATCACTTCTTCAACCGCTACAATTGTCACAACCTCTAAATTACCTGCAAAATCCTCTTCCGTGACTCCCTCCATCCATGCGCCCTTCATAATGAAAACCCTCATCCTTGGAATTTCTTGCAATACTAGACTGATGCACAACAATATCAATGACATCATGTCTTTGGTCAATCAATCTATAATCCTTGGTGTCATGAGTAGTAGAGGTGCATATTTTATAATAGCAAGACACATTCTTACGGATCATTTGCTGTAGTAGTAGACACCTACTTACATCATGATCTCCAAGGACAATTGTCCTTTGTATGCCCTTCTACCTCACAATTTGTGCACCATAGTCCAATACAAGTGTCATATGCTAAGTTCGTAGATAGCTTCTCCAACTGCTTTTCCATGGCACAAATATGAGCTTCTAGAAAAGGACTAATGCCAGTATCCATGCTTCCTATAGCCTCAGTGTGTAGGGAATCCTCCAAGGCCTCCGTGGATCTGTGAAAGTTTTATGGGAAAGAGCTCTTCTGAAAGGCATTATTAATCCTCCAACAAACCATTGAGCATGATGAGAAGGATGAATATCATAAGACAATTTTGACAAGAGGGTTTTAAAGTGCACATCATACTCCCACACTCTCTACCATACCCTATTGTATCTCCTTTAATGCACTGATGCTATTTTGCTCAAACTTAGGAATGTGAAATTCCTCTAGGAAAACATAACAAAGTGCACTATAATCCACCACCATTTGATGTGGGGCATACTTCCGGTACTAGCTATGCAAGTACCCCTGTAACATTGTTGCAAATTGACTTGCCTTCCACTCTGGGGTAGTGATCCCCTTCACACACCATAGTAATTCACACTTGTGTACATGATTTGTAACATCCTCAACACCCTTGTAATCTAGAAAATGGAGTGAAATCTCATAGAATACATGCTTCTAGGGTTATGGTCCTTATCTATCGAGTCCACAAATCTGATTTCCTCTAATGTTTCCACCACCAGATCTAATTGATCCACTTGGTCCTAAACTTCCCAATCCACCGAATCCTCCTCTTGCAATAGGCATAGGGCCTAAAGTGGTGCTACTTTGTGTACCCACCATTGAGCTAAACTGAGCTCCCATGGTTTGTGAAGTGGAACTACTCCCATACATGATACCCATGTTCTGTGTGCCCAACCCTTCTTGAAATAGATAGGATACCATGAAAAATATAGGAAACGTCGTGTGACCATAAAACTCAAGGAAAAATGGTAACCACTTGATGCTTCTTGTCTATCAATATTATATAAACTAGAAACACATTTGTCACGTCATGGAAAACTAAGTGCCAGGTTCTAGTTTCCGGTGGGTCCAGATGCATGCCTATGACCCTTCTTCTTCCTCCATCCGACAAGCTCTCATCGGAGTGGGGGTTATATCTCCTACATTTTTCGAGATGGGGTAGCACAAATTTCTTAGGTTCTATGTCCTCCATGTGAACCTCAAATCCTTCCCACAACATCTGCCTCCATAGATCCATCACTCCTACAATCTCACATTGTCTTACCAACTCCCTCTCCCGAGCTTCATTATACTTGAGCCGTCTTTCCTCTCTCTCCATTTCCACCGTAAGATCCACCATCTCCTTCCACCTCTGCTTCTATACCTGTGCCTAGTGGGAGTTTAGCTAGCCATAGGAAATGCTTCTAAACTCAGGGTCATGATCAAGATCTTGATGGCTAAAGGTAAGGCATGCAAGAAATATCCCTAGGTTCTCACAAGAACTCAAACTCAAGCAACCTCTAGGAAAGAATAAGTGGAAAATGCATACTCTAATGTGTAACTTGTCAACACACCTCTCCACCAATGGTCAACAACACGAGTCCAAACCAAATCAACATCATGAAGCCTCTGATATTCTTCTTGAGTCCATACATGAGGTCTATAGTACCAACTTGACCTAGATGCATATGTTGATAGCCATTCATACAACTCTACAAGGAAACAACAAAAAATAGGTCTCATACAACTCATGATATAGGTGATCTTCTACCCATTTATGTGCATCAAACTTAGATCCAGTATTAAATCTCTGAGAAAACTCATCCTCCATGATTTTAAGCCATACTTTGACACTGTCCAAGGTCAAGTGCTTCGTCATCATGCACCATTCTCACAACAACTTTAAAAAGAGGTCCCGACAATAGAACCAAAATGTAGTCTCTGTTTACCTCTTGCTTCACCAATCAAACCCCAAACACGTTGGCACATCATCTAGATTGGTCTAGAAGCTCACTCGAGGTGAACGCATGAAGCACCGAGCCCCTCTTTCATGTGAGCTTTGTGAGAATGTTCTCCCTTAATAAGGGGATGTTTACACAAATAGAGAATGAACACACCCATTCTTGGAATCAAGATTAAGAACTAAATCCTAGTCTAATGCACCAGAACACGAAATAACATGATCATACTACAATAGAAGTAGAACTAAATCATGATTAGCATTAAGAACACTAGTATTATGCCCATGAACATAAAATAAAATGCATAGATCAAGATCCATCACACAAATGTTCGAACCATTCCATTATATTCATTCATCAAATTATAGTAGCCAATAGTACATCAAAAGAGTTCCATGGATGGAGATATTACATCAACAGAGCTTTAACATGCTCTCTATTATTGCTTCATTACAGAGCTTACAATCACATATTACACATCTTCACTAGTTATATATCTCTCTCTCACTCACACTCTCTCTCTAATGTCATGTAAGACCATCCATAAATAGGTACTAGAAGGAATCTTTTCTAACTACTCATCATTATAAGAGAATTCCTAAAGGAATCTTTCATGATTACCCTACCACTACCCAAGAACATGCCAAATGTCATCATGTGTTTCCTCAATCGAGTATCCCTTAGCATGTAAGTGCCAACTAATCCATAACAAACTTGAATCCTTATCCTTTCATGATAATTGTATTGATGCCCTGGAATATCCTTTTCTTAAGCTTGTAAGTCTTCATAGTTTATCCACAATTGTATCTGGTCACTTTTCCATCCATTCCTTAAACACATATTTTCCCATTATCTAAAACCCACTAAGTCTTGAATCCATACTTCCTAGGCATGAGCCTTCGTGCATCCCAAAATCTACTTCCCACATGTGCCTTTGTACCCTACTTCTATTTGCCACAAACCTTTGCACCTTAGGTACTTAGTTAATTTAGGGATCTAAAACCTAGTTTGGCCCTATCCCGTAGTGATTAGCCCTAGAGTCCTGCTACTACAGCAAATATATCGTATATTATCGCCACTACCTTTGGAATAGTGATCCATCGAGGCAACACTATCACATACCACACTCCATAATCTAAAGTGGTGCCTTGGTCCAATATTTGTGCTCATCCATCCCATATCTATGGGAAAACGTATTGATAACTATCTAGTGCTCTTCATGGTCTAATGTAGGGATTAAATTCAAATGTCTCATGCGCTATGTGTGTGTACCATATCTCATCCCTAGGAATAACCTAGATGACTCTAAGATTCCACAATACTCTTTTGATGCGATACCAATCTAGGATATGTCATCGACTACCTAACAAAAAGTGCTCAACCTTGGTAATGCTCAACTCAACAACATCCTCGCGCCACTTTGATATAAGCGATAAGGTTGTCGGGTCACCATCCATAATTGTAAGTCATCAAATCCTCTTTTATAGTAACTAATATCTCCTAGAAGATATCTAATGTCCTATCCTATTGGATCCCATCCCATGTGAGATAGCTCATCTAGCGGTCTAACTCGTAACACTCTAAGTGGGTATCCAATGGTAATGTGATCCCATGACCAAATCTATAGTAGAGTAGTAAGACTCAGCCTCCTCATACCTCTATAAGCTATCAAATGTAAATATCTATATAAATGGTCTAGTGTGCATTGACCCAAGGAAAAAACCTCCCCATCCATCATTCAGCAGAACAACTCCGGTCAAGCCAAGTGGAAAACGTTTCCTAGTCTTATCATGCATCAAGTAGCTGTTGATAAGAGCCATGAGGTATACTAGAATCCAGGAAAGACCTCTACTCTCAAAATATATATATATAAGTGAATGACCATACCCTATTGGGGCATATCCTCTTGCTGAAACATATCCCGGATGTGTCCCAAAATCTAGCCACGTTGACCATTGTACGTAACCAAAATACCCTAGATAGGTACTATGAGAATCGGTACACATCTTGAAGGGTCACTATCATCTCTGTAGTGGGTAGCTAGAACATCCAATCTCACTGTGCAACATTTTTTCTAAGGAAGTAAAAATGCTATGATCCATCATAAAGTGTGGAAGCTATGCAATATATGATAATCTTGTAGCCTCCAACATGGAAATCAATACTCGTTTCTCGCATTGTGAGAAGATTATATCGTAGGATCGCAAGCATTCGTGATGCTCGACACGTCCAACAATAGTAGTTTCACCTACATATCACCCAAAATACAAAAAATTAACATAATTTCTTCTAAAAACATTTTCTAAGGTCTTTTTGTTACTCTTTGCATTCCTCTAATCACTTCTCAAAATCCCAAAAATTATTCTAACACCTTCTAAACATTTTGGTTCAAAGCACTAACACACTTCCTTTTACACAAGAACATCTCCTTTCGTGCTAGCAAACCTCTTTACATGCTAGTGAACCTGTTTGCACTTTAGCACATGGATTTGCATGCTAACACATTTCACGCTAGCCCATGGACATTAATGATCATGCTCTCATTTGCACACTAGCACATTTCATGTTAGTGTGCGGGTTTTGACACTTATGCTTCTATTTTTATGCTCGTGTGTGCCCTAACCTAATTCAAAAATAGTTTTACACTAATGCTTATGTTTTAATGCTAGTGCATGACATTCACTCTAGCGCATATGATGACATGTTAGCGTGTGTGGAAGCATGCACTAACATTAACCAGTAACTTCTCCTAGCTACAAAGAGTGATAAATGCACTAACATTTTAAATTTTTGTGTTACTTACCGGATACCATCTGTAAGAAGCCTCCCATACTCACGAAATTAGTTAACATGATGTTTGCGGTCTTGGATTTGTGCCATCTCTCTCAGAAATCAAAGAAAAATATCTCAATAAAGTAGTAGAGTATGATAGCATAAATGGGTTGGGATGGATTTAACCCCTCCCACCCTGCTATTCATACCCTCACAACCCTAATTTATTCATTTTTATCACCTCCATGGGGTCAAATTACTAACATGTTCCTCTATGTTCCTCTCACCATGTGTTGTGATCAAATTGTCGTGATGATTTATTACCATAAATTGTCATTTTTTCCTTATTGGGGCATATTTTTGCTTCCTAGTGACCCTTTCTTGTCCTTGGGGCATATTTTTCTTCTGAGAATTTTTGACGGTGTACAACACATACCATCATTCTTATATATCACATTTTCCCCAAAATATCAAAAATTAATTTTTTTGGTAAATTTCAAACAAAATCCAAAAAATTGGTACAATATCAAAATCCCAAAAAATTGGTAAAATTAAAAAAATCCAAAACATGGGTAAAATTTTCAAATAAATCCAAAAAAATTGGTAAAATTCAAAAACTCTACAACATGGGTAAAATTTTGAAAAAATCCTAAACATGGGAAAAATTTTCAAATATCCAAAAGTTGGTAAAAACACTAACACATCCGAATCATTCACAGGACACAATGTCCTCAACCATCCAAATTTTTCCCGCAAAACATCTTTTGTTGGTTCTCACTCATTCTCGCGCATGACTTGTGGATCATTTTGATCTACCTCCATTAAAAAAGTTGGTTTTCTTTTTATGTTTATATTCCCTTGCACAAGCAATTTCTTGGGGCAAGTTTCATAGAGCACAATTACTTTTTCATAGGACTCTTGTGTCCTCTGTTTATTCACTTTGCATGACTCCTTTCTTGGGGTGTCATTTTTAACCCTTGTCGTATAACTCAAACATGTGGGAACTACAACTAGATAAATTTTTTTGGTGTAATTCTCTTGAACATTATTTGTTTGAGTACATTTGTTTGTGCTTGTTTCTTTGTTGGTCTACTTGTTTACTTTCTCATATTGCATTTCTTCGTGCATTTTTCTTTGAGTCGGTTTTGTGGGTAGGTAGTAAAAAAGTTAGTATTGTGGCTTTTCATGTCATTTTTATGTTTTTTTGCATGCCTATGTCCAATAAATTTTTTTTATCGAGACGGATGGTTTATTGATTACATTGATAAATGATGATAACAAGCGACTCTTGAGCCAGTGGGTTGAAATCTATCTCCATTTTCTTCATCTCTATTTTCTTCATCTCCTCTACTCTTCATCACCATTTTTCTTCAAAAGCACTTGGGGTAGTAGGGATTTTACTTATTCCCACCTCCCCTTCCTTGTTTCTTCCATCCATTGAAACATGAAATTTCTATTCCAATCAATCAATTTGAACAATGTCCAACCAAGCCATGTTCACCTCCCTATTGCTGCAGTATATTTCTATTGTGCTAAATTTTCATCCTTCTTTTTTATCATTGATCGACATCTTCTATCACCCCATTAAAACTCGAGGGGGAATCCTTCATTCTACTCATTTTCCTTCAAAATTTTAATTGTTTGTAACTATTTACTATCTTTGAAGTGGCATCGCTTCTTTACACCACCCCAAAGAGGGGAAAATGTAGACACCTAAATTTGACTACGTAATTTTACTACTAAAATTGCATTGTTTATCGTCTTTATTGTCAATTTTTTCTAATTAGTGATTCCCACTAATTATATATCATTCCCCTTCATCTCAGTCAATTAACAACACTTTGTTAATTAACTAGAATTTCCCTTCATCCTAGAGGACAATTAACGACACTTCATTAGTTATAATTCTCTTCTAATTAATTAAATACTTAGTAGTTAATTAAGACTTTTAAATCCTTCTTACAAATACTCTAAATTCTACCTATTTCCTCCTAAATCACCTCCAAATATCTTTCTAAGATTATCTTGGCCTATTAATTAATCCTAGTTGATTAATTAAATCAAATCTAACTCCCATGAGTTGCTAATTCTACTTAATTATTTATAATCATGCTTATCCCTTCTAATCCTACTTTATCTTTTATCCTAAATTCACTAGGATTGTAGTTTCTCCCAAATTGGAAAGCTATATATAGAACCTAGTCTCCCCCTTCCAAACTTACACCTTTACATGTCCTTGAAAGACATTAGCATATGATAAGAGTTTTTTCCACCATTGAAGAAGCTTATTGATCTTGTACCCATTTATCCTCTCTTTGCAAAGAGTAGTATTGGAAGATCCATACATGGCCATTAAGCCATATTAGTGAGATCCTTTCCTCTTCTTGGAGATATCCATCCTTTGATCTCATTGTAATCATAGGAGAAACTATTCTTTAGAAAGCATATCCAACTTAGCAAGGAATGGATTAGTGTTTTCAAGTTTAATTTGGATGCATTAATTAGATTTTGTTCTTGCATAGCTTTATCATGGTGTTTTTGGTAGATTAACTAGGTTAGGATTCTACTTGGTGTTAGTTTCCTTTCATTAAATTTAGGCTATTTTATTCACATGCACATACCTATGACACACTCTCGTGCTACGATTCACACTTGATTGTTGAGGGCATACTACATCCATGATCCTCACATCATATACATGACACATTTCACACTATATACATTTATGACACCACATATTTCTAGCATCAAATTCTCACGCATCACACTATGCTATGAAGCACTCTGGTTCCATGGTTCATACTCAAATTTTTATGGTCTATATCTAAAATTAACCTCGTCACATTAGCACACTTTACAATCTATGCTTCATTGATCATATCTTTCTAGAGCACATTTTCAAACCATTTCACGATGACACACTCTTGTTCTATAGTTCATTCTTGAATATCAAGGGTATTTTATAAATTAAATTCATCTCATACTAATCCACATAAGCTCGGGGGCATGCTACTCCTATCATGCTCAATTTTCATTCCATTCCATCTCACTCATTCACAACATATTGCATATCATTTTTGCACATACTCTTGCTTGCTTATACTATTTACATGTACACTTTGTATGTCATTATATATTTATATAGACATACACGTTCACTTGTTCTCTAGTTGTGAATATATAATTTCTACATATCCTTACACACATCATGATGCTTGGTACTATACCTCTTACCAGTCCCACCGAGGCTCATGGATGCTATTGTTTAATTTTTTAATACTTCATATTCTTCTTAGCATACTACTCTATATTGGAACATACATGCCTTGACATACTTTTTATCTTTCTAATATGCTAATAGGTGTTTCATGTACAATATTTAATTTACAACAAATATTTTCTACCATGATTATATGACACTTTTCTTGCTCTTTTATTTTATCAATGCAATTATTTATAGTCTTTTCCCTATGTTTTGCATGTTCATTTATTGTATGCTTTTGGCTACTTCATCATTGATTTTATTACAAAATTGTGAACAATGTCCCATGTTTGAAACCCGATTTTTGTGGTCTACATTGTCTTCTTTCTTGCTAGATTACACATTGTCTCTTATATGTGTAATTTTCTTGATTGCACTAACACATGTTTTTAGCCACTTTGTTTGCATGTTCCTTAGTTTATAACATGAACATTTCCCCCTTTAGGGAATTAGTTTCATATTAGCATTTGGTCCTCTCTTTTAGGTGACTTTCTCCTAACGACATTACATGCATCCCAAATGAGGGGGTATACATTGGGTAAATCAATCACCCCATACAACAACTTAGGTCTTCAATATAGGCCTGCACAATACAAGAACAAAACATAGTTATAGCACAAGAATGATCTAGATTCTAACTTGGGTCTTGAGTTTAGCAAAAATGCTAGCACCCAGACACAAATTAGCACTTGGGTGCTTCGACATTTCCGCAATACCTATGACAAGGGGGAATTTATAGTCACTTTATCATATTGAGATAGTTTACAACATTTAGTAGAGTAATTTTCATAGCACAAGAATAGCCCTCTAACAATTAGAATGCATTATAACTTCAATTTTTACTTGGATAGAACTGGATAAAATTGGAAAGAATTTTAGGAAGAAGTCAGGGATGGAGAATAACACTAGACCTTTCTCCCCAACACTTCTTCTTTCGTGGTGTGATATTGCCAAAAAATCTTGCACTTGGTGTGAGATCTCCCAAAAAACTCATTCTTGGCGTGAGATCACCAAAAAACTTGTTTTTCTACAACATTGTAGGACACTTTCTATCCTTCTTACTCATCACGGATCAAGTGCACATGTTCCTTTTACTACTTTTTCATATTTTTACATACTTTTTACATACTTGGATCAACGTTTTCACATATAGACAACTTTGACTACTCTTTTGCTCTTCTTTTATAGGTTTATCCTCAATAAGCAACAAAAAGTAGCCCCATATAAAGCAAAAACGATAACAAGTACAAGCATGACACAACTCATATGCTTCAACCCTAGGGTCACTTCCTCTTCCTTAGCTTCCACACTTCATTTTATCATTCCATGGTTTTTATTGTCTCCTCAACATGCTTTCATCATCAATGTACATATTTATCAGGTACACATTTGTTATCTACTTTATGTTATCAAGTATTCACTCAAAAAATAAAGCGAGGAAAATCTAGACATAAAATCATGCACTTAGGTACATTTTTAGGTCCTAATCACATAGTACTATTCATATGATTCCTAACCAAGAAAACTAGTAATTGACTTCTATATTTTTCCTTTTATATGTGTTTCATATTTTCTATTTGGCCTTCTACACCCTATAACCTAGTTTGTTCTTCATTTCGTTATCTTTCTTAACTTTAGACACTAGGGCTCACCTAGTTGTTAGCACCTGAGCACCCTCATCCCCTTTGGGATCCCCTGATCTCTTTGTATCTTACTCACCTCTTTTGGGCCTCTTTTATCTTTTTGGCATCTTTTTTTCTTATGTGTCAATCTTTTAGCTGTCAATTAAAAAATTCAAGCAAGGGAATAATATAAATATAAAGATATGTGACCATAATAAAGGACAAAGCTCTAAGCATCTATTGTCATCACCTAAGGTTTCATCCAAAGACATATAAGAGAATCAAAGGAATCCATCTATCACTCACTCGGTCAAGGGAAAATTAACTCGCATTTACTACATACATGCATAGGAGGGAAGTTTATTTTTACATCCACACATCTATTTACATTGCTACATATAGCTATCACTTGTTATCAAGTGCATCTTGCACATGAGATACCTAGGGCACAATTTCTATACAAACACATAAGAGCTACATGTAATATGAGATGTAATACAACACTTGTTCATAAGTTCACTTTATCGGGTGACCACTAGGGTCAGTCCGACTCCCCATTTACATCCTTTTCTTTTTAGTATTTGATGTGTTTTGGGGTTTTATAAGTTGTCTCTCTCTTTGTAGGTTTTAGGTGCATTCGGTGATCATATTGCGACACAAAGGTGACCAACAAGTGAATATTTGTGTCACCCTTCCAACCCAAAAAAATCATAACCTAAGTATCTTTCTAGAAACTAGAGCCCAGATCTGGTCACTAGTGCTTAGGCACTCCTATCCTTCCATGCACTCGTGTCCGACCTCATTCCCACATTCTATAATTTATATTGTGGAATTTTGACACTATTCACTTCATGTTAAGCATTTTTCCCAATCTAGAGCACTTACGAACAAGTGTAAATTAGTCAAGTCCTTTATTCTCTCTCTTGCACCTAGGGTTTCACATTTATTAGCTTATTTTCTTGTGTCATCTTGTATCTAGAAGTTATTTATCATAGTTTACATATGTTACTCTATAATTAGGGTTTTACAAATTTAATATTTATTGCATTAGTTGTGGTATATTAGTGTAATTTTAATTTTCCCAATTACAATATAGTTTTTATAGCACATTTTGTCATGTATTATGGTGCTAACACGTGGCGGGATAAGATCATGGGTGAATGGAATATTCGGTGCATGTATATTCCAACCTTTCCAAACTTAAACCTTAGCACTCCACATATTTTTCACATGCAATTCTAAGTTGTCCACACATTAGCCACATTTTCCACATTTATGCCAAAATGCCCACAAAGAAACCAAATATAGACTTAGCTTTATCCAACATACCCGCTATGTAATTGATTTAGAAGCAAGAGTGGCCCATTATCCACTTAAAAATTTCCACCATCTACCTTTTAAAACATATTAACCACCCAACACCCATACATGTGAGATTAAAAGGGTGAGAGAATGTGCATTAAAGGGATAAAGAGATTGATGTGGCATTCAAACCTATCACCTCATCTAAAAAAATAAGGTTTCTAACCATTCTTCCATTCCTATGAAAACAATATAAACAAAACATTATGATATTTGAAGATACCCTACTTAAGGACTGTGTAAGTCATATAGGGAATATTTTACATTTGATCATTTTGAGCAAATAGATGGCATTTTCAGGAGTTTGACATAACTTTAGATATGTTCACAATATCCGAGCAATCAACTTGATCCTTTGATTTTCTCGAGTGGTCTTTGTTTGACATTTCTTTGAAAAAATTTCCACCGCTTTTGACATAGAACATGGGGAAAATGATTACTGATCAAATTCAAAGTCCCTTAATGGTATGTTGAGAAGATTTGCTCTACATTTTAGATTCATTTTATGTTTTGAGTTTTCTTAATGTACTTAAAATATATTTACAAATAAATTGGTTCATCATTTACACGAGCCGAGATACGTAGCCAAATTGGTGAACTCCGTAAAAACTTCGTGTCATGGTTATATTTTTGTATTCTATTTTTTCCTAATAATGATTCACTAATTGATCATTTTGAATGCATTTTAATCATTGTATGAAAATTACAAGAAATTGGGCATATTTTCTATTCAATTCTTTAAACAAATATAAGATTTGGATGAGTTGGAAATGGTTCAAATTCAGATTCAATTCAGTTCTTAAACATTTACATTCAATTTTAAATAATTTTTTCAAATTATTTAAATTGAGAAATTGAGAATTTTTATCGAATCCATTTTAAAACTATTTGACAAGAGGGGTCTATTACATTTTATAGATCAATCCAAATGTAATGATCACCTTATTTTCATATGTATATATTTTATTGTTCTCCCACTCAAGATAGAAAAGGAATAGGATGAGAGAAAAGAAATTTTCAAGCACCATCCTGAAATAATTGATGTAATTGTTCGGGTTCAATTAGGGGTACACATCATAAGCCATGTAGTTTCTAAATTCTCTTTCTCTATTCAACCTAGGAAATGATGTATGACTAGAAATGTTGTACAATAGATAGGAAGTAATGTAGAACTCCATCTTACTCATGGAGCATTCTTGAATTTAGATTTCCAAATTGAGCATCTGTTCATGGATGTAATCATTTATGAAATATTTGTAATGAATGTGTAGTTTTGCAATGAGAATAATTTGGATGAACTTAAACATCCAATCACTATAATAGTAGGTAAATTATTTCCCCATAAATTTGTTCAACATGGTGAAAATATCCTAATTTCCTCCACAAAATCTGCTCTCGCTAAGTTTTTGGGAATCCAAGTGGCAACAATCATTGGCTTGTTAATCTAATTATTGTTTGACATCATGGAAAACTTAGCAATGTTGGCATTCTAGTACTCTTTTACACTTTTAATTAAAATGTATGCCACATGAGTTGCATTAGGAGACTTAATATTTATTTAAAGGTTTTTGTAGTTAGGGATAAAACCAGGGTGTTTCTTCCATCCCTAACCTCCCTGCTTGTTGGGTTATAATGTTATGCACAAACCCACACTAGATCTGGATATTGAGTAGAAGGAGGAAATGTAGATGCTAGGGAAAGCCCAATATAGTCAATTATTTCCATAGTTTCATTCCTGTCAATTGCATGCAACCTTTGTTGGAATTCTACTAGGTTTACATTGACTAAATTGGTGTTTATGATCTTATTCAAATTAGACAAGAGGTGGGAACTGGTATGGAAACCAACTAATTTAATCTTCATTTTTATAGGATGTAATTATGGAAAACGTACAATATTTTTTTACAATTATTTATATTTGTTCAATCTGTCTAACATAATCTACTAGGACACCATGAGATTATAAATTACTTACAAACTATAATGAAGTTCTTACCCATGTAAATTTTTTTGTTTTTCTCATTCACACTAAAAACTAGAAACCAAATCATTTTATAGATTGAAAATCATTGTTAAATCAATTAAAACATACAATGTGGTCTCTTTTTTGTTTTAGGGCTTCTAGCTCTTTTTTAACTTGAAATTTGGAGGTAAAGTGATGAATTTGCAGGAACTACAACCATATAATGTTCTACACTGCTTCCATTAATAGAGGCATCTAACTTCATGGCTTATTTGTTCATCTAAAGAACTGATTCATATTTTTAAGTTTAAATTTTGGCATTACACATGTATAGATAAGCCTCATAGTTACCTTTTCAGGTGTTGGGGATTATTACATTACTTACAATTTTGTAAAAGCTGCAAAGGTGCAAGCTGCAACACTAATTTTCTCACTAATATTTCTAGGAAACTAACACATGTGCAACTCATCGAGTTGTGGGAGTGGAAATACAACTTATAATATTATAGTTAATGTAAAGGTGTAAATGACACAATTTTGCATCTGATTTCTTTGTCTTCTTTATCCAAATGATGACATGTTTCCTCTTATGGGTCATGGGTATGAATGTGTAATTTTTATTTTTGTAGCAGAACAAAAAGTTCCAAAATGAGAAAATACAAATTTGGATTTCTTCATTGTAGTTCGACAATGCGTCATGTGTCCCTTTTAGAATTCATGGATCACCTTGAAGTTTATAGAAATGTTGTAATTGCCAAACTACCAATTATGATATTGTAAAGTCTCATGTTTCCTCTGTGGATTCGCGATTGAAGAAATATTTTATTTCGGATTCAAAGATGGGTTTACAATGTGATGTTTTGCAACAAATTTGAATTGTCAACATAAATTTCTGGGTTAAGGAATATTCCTTGAATATATATTTTGTAGTTTTAATATTTACATTTGTAATTCACAAAAAATGAAAAAAACTTTAAGGACCCACATGCCCCTGATACTTCAAATATTTTTTTGGGGGGGTCGGGCATGGGCACGCAATTTTCATGCTTGAAACTACCAAAACACAAAGTATGTTAAGAACTCTCTGTTGTATATATATCTTCCCCACAGGTAAATATAGACAAACAACGAAAGAATATGGAAATCAAAGAAACTCAAAACCCAACACTTATTTATGTGAAAAGTTGCACCCATGGCGCAGGTTAAGGGTGTAGGTAAAGAGGTGTTGACATGAAAATGGATGCGCCTATGGCGCAGGTAAGAGGATGTCGACACAAATATGGATGCACCTATGGCGCACTTAAGAGGATGTCGACACAAATATGGATGCACCTATGGTGCACTTAAGAGTATGTCAACACAAATATGGATGTGCCTATGGCACACTTAAGAGGATGTCAACAAAAATATGGATGCGCCTATAGCGCAGGTAAGAGGATGTCGACACAAATATGGATGCGCCTATGGCGCAGGTAAGAGGATGTCGACACAAATATGGATGCGCCTATGGCGTAGGTAAGAGGATGTCAACACAAATATGGATGCACCTATGGCACACGTAAGAGGATGTCGACACAAATATGGATGCGCCTATGGTGCACCTTCAGGAGGTGCAACATTCTGAGCGCTGACAGAAAGCAAACTCTGGCGCAGATATTCAAATGGCCATAACTTTTCACAGGGAGCTCGGATTAACGCAAGGTTGGACTTTTCGGAAAGCTTACAAGGTTCTCTACCCAACTAATACTAGATATCTTTAATTGGGTGGGAAAAATTCTTAAAAATGGAAAATACAGTTTTCCACTTTTGGGTTTGCTAGGGTTCTCACCTACCACCATAATGAGATGAATTAAATGCAACCTAGAGGTGGTTGGGGTAGTTTTTGAATTCCTCTCTCTTTTCTCTCTCATTCTTCCTATAAATTGTAAGGAGGGATTCTTTCTAAAGGTTGGAAATTCTTGTTTTGCCCCTCCCTTCTTCTCTTTGGCAGGTGAATTTGTGGAGTTCAAACCTCCCATCTAAAACTATAATGAAACTTTGCCTCTTGGCATTTTGTAGTGTATTGCGTCAATATTTGGAGCAAATAATGCATGTCTGTGGATGATTCTCAACCCTCTTTGTGTTCATTTTACATCCTTCTGATCTTTCACTGTAATTTGGTTATCTGTGCATGATCTTGCATTACATTTTATTGGTTTGTGTTTATTGGCAAGATAGGTGTTCTTCATTCCTCGGTGCATCACCTTTGTTAGTTTAGGTTTTATTTTTATGCATCTTCTTACCTGTCTCCTTGGAAAGTTAGATTAGGTTTTTGAGTAAACCCTCTACATTTTTATGTGTGCATTTGAATAGAGGAATAGGAACCGGCCTTCATCCGGAGAGCTTTTCTAATTTCGCAAGGTCCCACACTTAAGAAAAGCTCCATGTTATAGAAAAACACTTGAGAGTCTCAACCCATCGAGTTGCGAGACATTTAGGGTCTTGTGATTCGCCATCAACAATCTCTTAAACTAATAGGGGGTGAATCAATATAAGATAAAAATTTACTTATTGAAACATATATCCATAACTAAATCATTTAAAATCATTCAAATAACATAACATAGAGCAACAAAATATTTACGTGGAAAACCCTATCTCAAGAAAAACCAAAAACTAAGACTTCTTGGATCTACCATCCAAATCTAGCCCAAAATTAAATTCTTTACAAATGTTCATAGGTACCAACCTACTAGATACACCAATCTCCAATGTTAAGCACCAACTCAAAGAAATGTGTGAGAGCCAACCCACTAGAGACACCAATCCTCAAATTGTGAGGCACTGACCTCAATAAAATAAACTTCCACCTTTTTTAGTTATTTCTTTAACCAAATGATGGCAATGCCATTTTTATTATTCTTCTCTTCACTTTAAATTCATCAATACATTTCTACTCTAATTTCACATTCATTAGAATTTAATGATATATCATTCTTATTTTTCCATTCTTTCATATATATTTTATACCTTCTCATATCTTCACCAATAGGGGCAATGTTTCCAACAAATGCATCCTTTCTTAAATTAATTTAACTCCTATAATCAAGTTGACTTCCATGTTAATTAATTCCAATGGATGTCAACTGAACCATTGACAAAATGTTACCCCTTCATTAAATAATTTCCCATAATGTGAGAACCATGAGTATCCATGAAATATAAATTAATTGTAGGTATACAATGTGATTATTGTTCATTTCATTCACCGTTTATTATATTAAATATGATTAGTGTATTATTTCTCTTTGATGGCTATGCATTAAACTTTATTAATTCTGATCATTATACTATTTCTATTTGATTTTTGTACATTATCCATTGAAATCTATGATAGTATTTACAAAAATATTACCTTTTTCATTGATGAAAACCCTACAAATAAATAATCATCTCCAACCAAGATACTCCCTCTTTCTAGACTCGCTCCCCCTTTCTCCAACTTTCTTCATTTATTTAACTCTCCCTTTGACATCAATGAAAAAGGGATTTATACCAATTTAATCACAATGTTTATCACCAAAATATCCATGGAGCTGAATAATGTAATGATTAGCTCCCCTTAATCCATTCTTCTCTAACAATTTTAATGACTAGATGAAGAATGGATCACTCCCATTTCTTCCGTAGAAATTCAAAAGTTTATTTTCGGAGGATTTATGGATATATTTTCTATCTTTTTATTTGTGGAAATGTACTCCACCTTTATTTGTTGATTTGTAGCATGTTCTCTCAGTAAGTATACATGATTGGATTTTTTTAGAGTACATAATTGGATTCTTTGAAATGTTTATTACACAAGTGTTATCAAAGAGTATTAAAATTGGATGTTTATATTTGATCTTAAAATATTTCAAAGTTCTCTTTATCCAAAGGAATTGTGTATAGCAAGACACTTTTGATGTGTATTCTAATTCAAGTGTAGATACAAAAATCGAAGGCTACTTTTTCCTTAACCATGACACAAGATTTTTGCCAAGGAAGAATGCTCCTCCACTTGTACTATTTTTTTCATCAACACTTCCGACCCAATATGCTAACGGGTAGAAGCAATTTATAAAAAAAAATATTCTTCTCTATTATTGATACTCATTTAGGAATACTAAAAAAAAATATAAGAATAATAATTCCTATTATCGAGGAGGTAATTCAACATCTCCTATATATGTAATATTTTTGTAACATACAACAATATTACTGTCAATAATATAATATAATAACTAACCAAAAACCTAACCTTAAGTATTCTAATATTTTATTAGTAACACACTAATTACCATGGAGAAATAATAACAATATTCCTAACATTCCCCAATTAGTGTGAACATGGTAGAAAAATAATCACACTTCTTCTTCATCTTGTCACCTCTACGTGCTCATGATATAGATGGTATTTCAGGACAACCAAAAACATTTAAGGGTGGTTGTACTAGATAACCACCAACTAACAAGGATGGTTATTAAGGACAACTAACAACCTCAATAAGCATGGATTTCCAAGGATATCCAAAACCTACACATATAGATGGTTTTATAGCACAACCGACAACCCAAACATGAAGATGGTTTTACAGTACAACTAACAACCCAAATATCATGATGCTACATTTCACTTTACTTTCATATGTCTACTATATTTTTCCTTTAGGGGATTACATATGAATTTATGTAATTATTACAAATATGAATTGGAATACCTTAACATTAGTTAATCTTGTGTGAAATGAAAATGGAACATTGGTGTTATTTTCCCCCTGAATGTGAAATTTACATATATTCAAACCAGACAAAGAAATAAGAACATTGCAAATGAAACACACTTTTCTAAACACAAATTGAAATAAGAACTTTAAAAGTAAATCACACAATTAATAAAACACATCACCAATTCTTTGTGTGGCCACATCATTGGTGATTGACGAGAGGTCTCTGATCGAACTCCTTCATCTTATGCCTCCATCCTCTAGTATCATGCTTCTAGCTCAACCGGATTTGATCATACAACTCACTTTTACAATTCCCCTTTCGATTTGGAATCGAACGTTAGTTAACACTAAAAATGCAGCCATGAGACATTTTTGACACTTTTAACATAAAAATACATTAAAAATTGGCTCAAATTATTTTACTTATTTATTATCAATGAGATGACACACATAATTCTCGGCATTGAATAGATCCAACTTCAACACTATGAACCTCAATAGAAAATGTTAGATTTATAATAATAAATTGATTTAAAATCTATTGAATTTTAATAGCATATGAAATAATGTATTTTTACGTGATAAACAAAATATTGCAAATAACAACTTATTTTGACTAAAGACTAAAAATAGAGATGACTATACACTTACTAGATATTAGTAAAACTATTATATGACTTAAGACTCATAACATAATAAACATTTTTATGTTAATTTAACTCGACTAGAATAATATAACTAGATTCCCCTATTTTGTACATTAAAAATGATTTTAAAGTATGAAAAAATAATTACACACTAGTATTTTAAACAAGGAAATGAAACCAAACAAAGAAATTCTAAATGTCATGGAAAAAATTATATCACCTAAACAATGAATTTGGAACATAATGTGAAAAAGGATCTAATTTGATGATTGATAGTCTATGGGGAATAAACCATTCACATGTGTGGTTCATAACTTTATACACAAGTTAATAAAAACTCCCCATGAATCAAAAAGGTTCCTATTGGACCTTTGTCATGTGTCATATGTGTTGTCGTTTATGTCAAGATGGATCTATTGATGTCAAGATGCATTGATGAAA
Source organism: Taxus wallichiana var. yunnanensis (assembly GCA_018340775.1). Taxonomy (NCBI): domain Eukaryota; kingdom Viridiplantae; phylum Streptophyta; class Pinopsida; order Cupressales; family Taxaceae; genus Taxus; species Taxus wallichiana. The sequence goes on from CM031235.1 coordinate 505,469,267, forward strand.
AAAGGAGAGATTTGGTAAAGAGAGAAAGCTGAAAAGATGAAGGTTGATTGGTAGTGTAATCTTATAGAGACTTTAGGATAACAAAGGACAGATTCTAATGAGCTTAGTCAATTTTTGTATAAGCCATGAACAAAAGGAGATATCCGTTGAAGCCGAGAGATAGTTTAAAGTCTGCATAGAGCCTCAAATCTCTAAAAGGAACCGTGGAAGGAAAGTAAGTTCTATGGGCATAACAATGAAACTAAAAATTAACATGGAGCCAAAGGATAAGCCATGTGTGAGATAAGTGGAGCCACAAAGGTAGAAGAAAATCCACAACAGTAAGGAAGTTAGAAGAAAATCCATGGATAAAGAGAAAAGCCGAAAGAAATAAGGAAGGCTGCTAAGGATGGAAGATAGCCATGGAAAAATACAAGAGACAAAAGTAAAAGAGACAGAGTTACGGATATGGAACAAAGCCATGGAAAAGTGAAAGAAAAAGAGTAAAGACACATTACATTGTAGAAGCCTCGAGAAGTATAGATGAGCCAAAGATAACTAAAAAGCCACCAATGAAAGATAAATACCGTTGAACAAAGGAAAGTGTTGTGATACAAAGGATAAAATACGAGGAGAAAAGGAAAGCCATGAAATGATAGAATATGGATTGAACAAGGGTCAAAGGAAATCAATTTAATTCAAACATATACAAGTGAGAGTTGGTTCTCCAAAATCAATGGTGACTTGATTGTCGGTGTGATCTGCAACCCAGAGTACACAACTTGATCTCCACAAAGAACAAAGAGTTCCACTATTCTAGCTACCAACATTTAATGCTTAGTAACTTTGTGGAAATGTAGTTACAGTTTCTATGAAAATATGAGTTTCAAGGAAAAAAAAATATTAGAGAAGGAAATGAATCGCTCATCTTTGTCACATTGTAAATGTGAAAATCTATTTTTTGTAAATGACTAATAAATAACTTCTAGTGACCTCCATGGAAAATGATGTAATCAAGCTGAATATAGAAGAAAAAAAATTTGGTATTATCTACATTCATTTCATGGGACAAATTCTCAAGAAACCAAGTAGAAAGGTACACAACACATAACTCGAAGTGAAGATTAGGGTCAATTGTGAATATAGTTTTGAACTTGGAGATATTTTGAGTGTTGTTAAAGTAAGAAAAGAAGAATTCAAGTTGAGGTAGAGCAATAAAAGAGGGAATACGATCGATCAAGCTAAGAAAGAGTGACAAAATAAAAGAGAGAGGAAAGAGAATATAATATCAATGAAGCAAATATTCCTCATATGAAAAAGAGCATCAGGGTGACAGATTGATTGAGCAGATGAATCAAATCAGATGAGAAGAAGATAGGGAAAAAAGAACATATAAATATACATAAAGGTAATCATAATAAATTGTAAAAGAAATAATTGTAAGTAGATGATCAAAATGTATATAAATCAAGTCTAAGTTGTAGTTTAGCACATTCAGGGAGTTGTAGCTTCCTTATAGGTGGGTTCCTGTAAAATAAAACTCTTATGATGTTTAATATTCACTAGAGTCCTTTGTTGTGTGTAATATCAGTAGAGGTGTAGGGTATGGAGCTCCTTGTGGGGCTGGTGCCTCACTAAAAAATCTCATAATATGTGTTATATTCTTATGAGTCATTACTTTGTGTAATATAAGAAATGGTTATGGTGGGTCTTCTCTTGAAAGGGTTTCCCATGGTAATTTTTGTGTTTTGTGTTACTTGTGTAAGACATTTGGTTGATTAATTGCTCATAGTTTAAAGCCACACATCATTAAATGGTCTAAAATTAACATTAAGTTAAAAATTTAATCTACACTGATTCACCACCCTCTCAGTGCTTGTGATCTCTAACAATTGGTATCAAAGAGACGCCCTTATAACAGAATCTTAACATCTTTAAGGAGATCCTCCTATCACAAGCATGACAGAAAAATTAGGCATAAGGCGGTTTTTTACTGTCAAGATCACCTCTCTTCACTGAGAGAATAAGGATGAAGACATATTTTATGTCACTTGTTTTTTATATCTAGGAATGCGTTGATAAAGGATACAACCCTCCAGCCACACCAATTACTAATTTTTCGAATAAGGAAAAATATGAATGTAACTCAAGAGTAATGAACACCATTCTATATAGCCTGACTGAAATAGAATTTGTCAAACTAATGCACTGCACAACAACAAAGGAAATATGGACCAAGCTGTAGAGTATATATGAAGATGATGAAAAGGTCAAGCTAGCAAAGTTGCAGATCTACAGAGCTTAGTTCAAAAATATGAAGATGAATGATGATGAGTGCATAGCGGCCTACATGCAATGAATTTATGAAGTCATAACTATGATCATAGCCCTAGGAGAGAAACTAGAAGAATCTATCATAGTGTATAAGATTTTGAGATATCTTATTCAAAAGTATGATGAAAAGGTATCAACTATAGAGGAATCCAAGGACATGAATAATCTCATGATGGATTAATTACAGAGCACTCTTTCAACATACAAGATGAGGACTATTGGATCCAAAAATTCCAATAAAGAAGTAGCATTCAAGGTCAAGAAAGAAACTCGGTCCATGTAAAAGAAGAAGAAGAATCAGCTTCAAGAGATGAGTTGGATGATGGAAAGATTCAAGAAATGTTCGTTAAAATATTGAAAAAGGTTAAGATAAGTATAAAGGAAAACTCCATTTAAGTGTTTTGCATGTGGACAAGTAGGTCACTTTTCTAGAAAGTGTCCAAACAAAAATAAAGATAATCAGTCTAAACATGAAGAGGAAAATCATAAACAAGACAAGAGAGAGACTAGATATGCAAAGAAAAACAACAAGAAGAAGTTCTTTAAGAAAAAAGGAACTTCTATTCAAAGGAAGAATCAAGCAACCCTAGATCTCTGAAAATGAAAATGATGAAGATTAATCAAAATGTTTGTTTATGGAAATGGATGCAACTGAAGAAAGAAACTCCAAAGGGAAGAACACAGTTGATTTTGAAGACTCTGATGAAGAAGAAGCTGAAGTGAATCTTGAAGCAGAATTAGTATGTGCCCTTGAAGAACTAAAATTGTGCAGAAAGAAGAATTAGAAGCTGAGATGCACACTAAAGGATTATGAAGAAAAAATCCACATCTTTGAGGGAAGACAATCTCAAAGAGAAGAAGAAGAGGAAAATGAGCTCAAGGAATTGGAAACACGTCTGTAAAAAAATTCAAACTCCTATAAATCAAAGAAGGACGAGTGCACAAAGATGAACTCAAAAATGGAGAAACTAAAAGATGAGATGGAACAAATGAGAAAAAATATAAAGGTGTATGAAAAAATTGAAAATGGCTCAATTATTTTAACTGATATATTGAGTAGCCAACGTGATGCTAATGACAAGTCTAGATCAGGCTTCAAAGAAGAAGGAAAAGTAAAGGAACATGCAAAGAATGAAGAAAACAAGGCTGCATCAACATCTAACACCTCATCTGCCACACACAAGAAGGTTATCAATACTTTGAAGAGAATAACTTATTCTCCAAGAATCACATATGCTATGAGGTACACATATTCTTTTTATAGTTATTGTTATTCATGTAATAAGTTTGGACATAAAACTACCAAGTGTAGGAAATTTTCTAGAGGCTATAATAGAATATTTGGCCCATCTTACACAAGATCAAACTATAATAGTGTCTAACACAATTATCTTAAGAAGAGTAGTGAGGTTTCAACCAACAAACATGAACTAGCCTAAACAAAAGAAATGGGTGTATATTGTAAAGAAAGATGAGAAAAATACAAAAGAGTCTTTCTCAATTGTACAGACAATATTTCATGTGCAAAATGAAGATAAAATTTGGTACTTTGATAGTGGATGCTCTAGCCATGATAGGTGAAAAAAATAAGTTCATTACTCTATCTAACAATACATCATCAGTCTTTGTGAGATTTGGTGATAACAACTTAGCAAATATAGTTGGAAAAGGAACCTTGAGTTTGGATAATGGAAAAACACTCACAGAGAATGTCTTGTATATAGAAGGTCTCAAACATAATCTTCAAAGTGTGATTCAAATGTGCAAGAGGGGATACACTATAATATTCCATGAAAAAGGCTATGAAATTATAAATGGAAAAACATGAAAGAAAGTAGCAAAGACCAAGAAGACAAAGAACAACATGTATGTTCTCAATGAGATAAACAAAGAGAAATGCTTCACAAGTAAGATAGATTATAGTTGGCTGTGGCACAAGAGATTAGGGCATGTGAGTTTTTAAAATATGGTAAAATTGAGTGCAAAAGGTTGTGTTAGACATATGCCAAATATTTTGAAACCCACAGATACTCTATGAAAGTCATGTTTTTATGGCAAACAAATAAGGAGATTGTTCAAATCAAATGAGTATTCTATAACCATGACACTGGATTTGATTCATACGAGATCTCTGCAAACCCACCAAAACTAAAGGTATAAATGGTGAAGTATATGTTATGCTTCTAATAGAAGATTAGAAAAGAATGACATGAGTATCATACTTGAAGAAAAAGTCAAAATCCTTAGATAGATTCAAGAAATTCAAGACAACGGTAGAAAATGAGAAGAAAAAAAGATCAAATTCCTAATATCGAGACGAGAGGTGGAGAATTCAGTCAAATGAGCTAGATGAATTCTTTGAATAACATGGAATAAGAAGACAATTCTCAGCCGCTAGAACACCTCGATAAAAACGAGGTTATTGAGAGGAAAAATAGAATTGTGCGGAGATGGAAAGAACAACGTTAAATGAATCCAAAATTACAGATAGGTATTGGAGTGAAGCGGTGTATACCATGGTCTACATATTAAAAAATCCCAACTAAGGATAAACAATGAAAAACTCCTATGAGATGTGGAAGAAGAGACTAGCCAATGTAAAACACATAAGAGTATTTGGAATAAAATGTTATATCAAAAGAGATGAAGACAATTTGGGAAAAAATGATGGAAGATGTGATGAAGGGATATTCCACAGTTACTTAGTTGTCAATGAGGCTTACAAGTTCTATAATAAGTGGTTGCAAAATACTAATGAAAGCAAAAATGTAAAAGTGGATGAGACACAATATGCAAAACAAAGTACTTAGAACAATGGCGGTCTTGAAGAATAAGAAGATGATGAAGAGTTAGATAGTATGCGTGAGAAAGAAGATGAAGAGGAAGAAAGGACAGACACTAAGTCACCCTCCAAGAAAGTAAAAAGGACCATCCTTCTAACCATATCATTGGAAACAAAGATAGTGACATTTCCACAAGAAGAAAGTTAAGAGAACAACATGAACATGAAGACATGGCAATCATGTCAATGATAGAACCTAAGAATGTTGTAGAAGCATGTAAGGATCAATATTGGGTAGACACTATGAATGAAGAGTTGGATCAGATTGAAAATAATGAGACATGGGAACTGGTACCCAGACCACAAAACAAGAATGTGATTGGAACCAAATGGGTATTCAAAAAAAAAATGAATGAGAAAGGAGAAGTGACAAGAAACAAGGAAATTCTAGTGTACAAAAGATACACGCAAATGGAAGGAATTAACTTTAATGAAAAATTTTCACCAGTTGCAAGAATGAAATAAATAAGGCCATTTATAGCTTACATAACATACAAGAATATCAGAGTATTCTAGATGGATGTGAAATCAGCCTTCCTAAATGGCTTCTTGAATGAAGAGGTATATATTAAACAACCTAATGGATTTTAACTGACTTAAGATAAGGATTGTGTGTGCAGGTCGAAGAAATATTTATATGAATTAAAACAATCTCCCAAATCTTGGTACAACAAATTGGATTCATATCTCATTGAGAAAAGATTTAGAAAAAGGTGTTGTGGACATCAATCTCTATATCAAGGAAGAAAGAGACCACTTGCTAATTATCATTGTGTATGTAGATGATATAATATTTGGCGAGAGACCATGATAAGATGACATAGGAGTTTACTGATATGATGAAAGAATAATTTGAAATGTCTATGCTTCGAGATCTTTCATTCTTTCTGGGTTTACAGATCAGTAAAACAGATCAAGGTATATTCATATCCCATACTAAGTATATCAAGGAGATGTTGAAAAGATTCAGAATGGAAGAATGTAGACCAATTGGTACACTAATGAAAGTTGGATGCAAGATGAGTAGAGATGATGACTCACTTAAGGTAGATAAAACATTGTACATATCCATGATGGGAAATCTACTTTACTCCACAACTTCAAGACTTGCTATTATGCAGGTGCTAGTCCTTGTTGGAAGATTTCAAGAAGATCAAGAGAAACACACCTCAATGTGGTCAAGAAAATTCTGAGATATCTCATGGGAACAGTCAAATATGGATAATGGTACTCCAAGAGAAATGATTTCAACAATAAAGTATATAAAGATTTTGATTGGGTATGCAGTGTTGATGATATGAAGAGTATGAGTGGCGAGTATTATTTGTTGGAAATTTCTTAGTATCTTTGCTAAGATAGAAAAACTCATTAGTGGCTCTCTTGACATGTGAAACCAAGTACATATCTTCATAATATGTTGCACTCAAGTTCTATGGATGAAGCAGACATTGGAAGACTACAAGGTAAAATTTGATAATCCAATCCCCTTGTTGTGTGATAGATTAAGTGCAATCACTGTCTCTAAGAATCCAGTGTTCCACTCAAAGACCAAACACATTCCAATTAGATATCACTTCTTGAGGGAACAAGTAAATGACAAGAAGATCAACCTAGAATATGTGAACACTAAAGAGGAAATTGTAGATATAAGGACAAATCCACTACCAAAAGCAACATTTGAGCACTTAAGGAATGAATTAGGAGTCATTCATGACCATGTCAATAACTAAGAGATGTGTAGAAAAGGTAAGGGAGCATTCTTAGGAAATATCAGCTCCTAAATAGTGCTAAAGTAGGGGCGAGATGATCTATTAGTTGAAATTCATCAAAGTATGCATCATATCAGGGGGAGCATTACCGCGGAAACACTAAATTTTTTTATGAGAAGCATAAGCCTAGGGGGAGATTCTTGAGGTAAGAATATGTTGTATCTAGCTTACTAGAATATTCAGTTTTATGTAGCATAGTTGGCCCTTTTTCATTGTTGTCAAAGGGGGAGAGAAACTGAATTCATAAAATTAGATTGTCAAAGGGGGAAACCAGTTATGTAACAACCAAAAGGAAGAAGACATGGTGTTACTAGAAACCAGGTATGGAAAACATTTTTCCATCAAAATTTGTAGGTTTCTGATGTGGTATAGGTTCGTTAAGGTGTTTCCATCAATGAAAAAGGGGGAGATTGTTGGACCTTTGTCATGTGTCATATGTGTTTTCATTGATGTCAAGCTGCATTGATGGCAAAAGGAGAGATTTGGTAAAGAGAGCAAGCTAAAAAGATGAAGTTTGATTGGTAGTGTCATCTCACAGAGGATTCAAGATAACAAAGGAGAAATTATAAGGAACTTAGTTAATTCTGTGAAGCCATGAATAAAAGGAGATATCCACTGAAGCCTAAATATAACCAATGAAGTCTACAGAGAGCTGCAAAGATCTAAAAGGAATCTATGGAAGGAAAGTATGTGTTGTGGGAATAGGAATGAAACCGCAAAGAAAAATGGATCCAAAGGATAAGCCATGTGTGAGATAAGTGGATCCACAAAGGCAAAGGAAAAGCCACAACAGCTTAGAAAATCGGAAGAAAAGCAACAGATAAAGAGAAAATATGTAAAGAAATAGATAATCCGTTAAGGACAAAAGGTAGTGTGAAAAACAAAAAAACCAAGCAAAATAGATAGAGTTGTAGACATGGAACAAAGCTATGGAATGATGAAAGACAAGGAGTAAAGCCACATTAAATTGTAGAAGCCGTGAGAAGCATATATGATCTACGGAAAACTAAAAAGCCACCGATGAAGGAGAAATGAAACTAAATAAGGGCAAGTGCCATGATACAAAGGAGAAAGTCAGTGGAGTAAAGGAAAGCTGCAAAATGATAGAATATGGACTGAACAAGGGTTGAAGGAAATCAATTTAATTCACAAATGTACAAGTGAGAGTTGGTTCTCCAAAATCAATGGTGACTCAATTGTTAGGTGATTACAGAAAGTATAGGACTTGATCTCCACGAAGAACAAAGAAATCCGTTGTTCGAGCTGCCAACATTTAATTATGTTTGAATTTATGGAAATGCGATTAAATTTTGTATGAAAATATGAGTTTCAAGGAAAAATAAAATATTGGAGAAGGAAATGGCTCGCTCATCTGGGTTACGTTGCAAATGTGAAAATATATTTTTCAAAATGGATAATAAATAACTTCTGGTGGTGCATGGAAAATGGTATAATCAAGCGGAATATAGAAGAATTTTTTTGATAGTCGCTGCATTTATTTAATGGGACGAATTATTAGGGACAAAGAAGGAAGGTGCATGACACACAACTCAAAGTGAAGACTTGGGTCAATTGTGAATATATTTTAAAACTTGGGGTTATTTTTAGTGTTTCTTAAGTAAGAAAATAAGCATTCGAGCTGAGGTAGAGCAGCGAGAAGAGAGAATACGATGCAATCAAGCTAAGAATGAGTGACATAACAAAAGAGAGGAAAGAGGAGAGCAGATCAATAAAGAAAAGATTCATTAGATGAAAAAGAGCATTAGGGTGGAAGATTTATTGAGTAAAGTGATAAGATCAAATGAGAAGAGGAGAGTGAAAATAAGAACATAAACAGATACAAAAAGGTGATCATAATCTATTGCAAAATAAATCATTGTAACTAGATGATCAAAATGTATATAAATCAAGTCTAATTTGTATCTTAGCACATTCAGGGAGTTGTATCTTCCTTGTAAGTGGGTTTCTGTAAAATAAATATCTTGTTATGTGTAATGTTCGGTAGAGTCCTTTGTTTTTCATAATTTCGGTAGAGGTGTAGGGGTTAGAGTTCCTTTTGGGGCTGGTGTCTCACTAGACAAATCTTCTAAGATGTGTTATATTCTTACGATTCCTTGCTTTGTGTAATATAAGAAATTATTTTGGTGGGTTTTCTCTCAAAATGGTTTCCCACGTGAATTTATGTGTTTTGTGTTACTTATGCAAGACATTTGGTTGATTATTTGCTCATAGTTTAAAGTCACATATCATTAAAGGGTCTAAAATTAGCATTAAGTGAAAAAGTTTTAATCTACACTGATTCACCCCCTCTTAGTGATTTTGATCTCTAATAGTTCCTTCACTATGGAAAAGGACGTGAGGCTCTTAAATATAAATTATTTTTGGTGTTATATTACTTTGTATTTGTATGTGTTTATATTGTAAATATATCAAACAATGTGTTGTGATTTGTGTAACGTTATGGCATCACTTAGGGATATGAGTTGACTTAATTTCCTGATAAGGTGGATTCTCTCCTCTAAATTTTTCTACCATTAGGCTCAAAATATATTAAAAAACCTTTGAAGTCAATTAATAGTCAACACAATATTTTAATAACCATAAGTTTATAACAAGAGTGGAAATTAAAAAGATCAAATTATAGATACAAACATGTGTTTTTGGAACAAAAACATGCATGCATAAGGAGATAGAGATGGTATCTAGCATAAATAGGTATTTGATGGATTAATTTGGCTAATTATAAGAAATTCCCAATCTCATGAACGTGTTCCGATCAAGTGAGATGTGATTTAAATTGAATAATGGTGGATGCAAAATAGAAATTATATTGAGGCATAATGTCACAAGTGCATGTATATGATAGTGAATAAGGTGTCATGTTGGAGATCTAATCATATACTACAAAGATCATATGCTTTAATAAATGTAAAATTATCTATACTTTTCTAGGTAGGATCAATGCCAAGGAAAATGAATGATCGATGAGCTATGTTGGACTTGAATGCATTATTATCTCCCTTTCTACATCAATGCATAGGTGCTGAATGAATCTTGATTCATATATTAGACATATTATTTTTAAATAATGTTGTTATACCGGATTACATTCCCTATCAAAATACTCTCATGGGGATAGATTTCACTCTAATGCTAAATTAAGGGTAAAAATAATTTGCACAAAAAAATATTCTTCGATGTTATTCAAATTCATATGGGAATTCTTACAAGTAATAGGAATAATAATTTGTATTATCAAGGAGGTAGTTCAAAAATCATATATATGTAATATGTTTGTTATTACTCTCAATAATATAATCTAATAACTAACAAAAAATATTGATTGTAAGTATTCTATTCTTGTATGGTAACACACTAATAACCATGGAGAAATAACAATAATATTCCTAACGTATACATCATTATATACTTTGTTAGGGTGTAATATTCACCTCTTGATACCAGTGAAATATTCACCTCTTTGATACCACAAACCGTAATCCAAAGTTCCCTTTAGATATATAAATATCCTTTGAACTTCTTGCACATGGGTTTCATTGGCGCATCTTGAAACCCCACTACCAAGCCTACAAATTTCATGATGTCTGGCATTGACACCATGGTGTATAAAAAGATTCCAATCATGGATTCATATTGTTTGATTCACTTCAATAGATTCATCATCTTTACTTATCTTACATCCTATAACCATGGGTGTTCTAGCATGTGTGTGTGTTCTTCCATTCTTAACTTCTTAAACATCTCCTTTATATACTTGGTTTGGGAGATAAATATTCCTTTGTTAGATTGATTTACTTACAAACCAAGGAAAAAAGATAGCTCATCAGCATGGACATTTCAAACTCCTTTTTCATATATTTTGTAAACTCTTGGGATATTCATTTACTATCTCCTCCAAAAATTATAGCATCCACATATACCACAACAATCAATTAATTTTGACATCCAGTCTTGATATAAAGATTACCATCAACAAAACCCCTTTAAAAACCTTGTTCTTGTAGATATTCATCAAGCCTTAAATACCATGCTTTGGGGGCTTTCTTTAACCCATACAATGTGTTATTGAATCTAAACACATAATCCTTATTTTTAATATAAGAAAACCTTTTGGTTGTTAAATATATACTTCTTCCTCTAACTTTCCATTTTAAAAAGTAAATTTCATATTTATTTGATAAAATTTTAAGTTCAAACAAATAGTATATCTCAAAAACAGTATAATGGATTTTAATCTTATGACATAGGCAAAGGTTTCTTCAAAATCAATACTTTCCATGTGAGAATACCCCTTGTAAACTAACCTTTCTTTATTTCTTGTTACTTGTCCATCTTTATTCAGCTTATTCCTAAACATCGACATTGTGCTAATTATATTTTTATCTTTTGGTCTAGGAACAAGTTCCCATGTCTCATTCTTTTCAATTTGATTTAATTCCTATTCCATAACATCGATACAATGTTTTTCATTGCTAGGTTCTAAAAATAAATTGGGATCTATTTTGTACAATAAAGAGAAGTTTATTTGTTTATATGAACTTATTCTTCTTCTTCTATTTTGTACTCCATCATCTTTATCACCAAGAATTATACTTTTTGCATGATTTTTCTAGACAAATCTTTATGGTGACTAAGTACATTTATATTTCACTTCTTATTTTTATACTTCTTATTCTTCTTCTTCTTTGAATTTTGGTCCCTCTAAATGACCATTTATTTATGCACTTAATTTTTGAGTCGTTATTTCATCCATGTTTACATTTTTACTTTCTATGATTTTTTTCATCCTTTTATTATAACATCTATAAGATTTACTTTTTGAGTAATAGATCCAAGAAAAATACCTTCATTAGCTCTTGATTCAAACTTTCCCAAGTATTATTCATCTCTCTTAATGAATAATTTACACCCAAACACTTTGAAATATTTTACTGATGTTGGTGTACCCTTTCATAAACCATAAGAGGTTTTACTATTGTTTATTTTTATTTGTCCTCTATTAAAAATGTAGATTATGGTGTTAACATTCTCTCCAAATCCTATCTAATGGATTAGATTAATTTTACATTGTTCTAGCCATTTCTTGAATAGTTTGATTCTTTCTTTCTATAACTCCATTTTTCTCGTGGTTTCCTTACAACTAATATATGGTTTTTTATTCCATGTTACTCACAATTTTTTTGAATTCATTTGAAATGAAATCACCTCCTCGATCTGATCTCAAGAACTTGATCTTTAATTTTTTTCATTTTCCACAAAGAATTTAAAACATTTAAACTTCTTGAATGCCTCAAAATTTTATTTTGGATAAGTGACCCATGTCATTCTAGAATAATCATCAATTAGCAACACCAAATAAATTTCACCTTGTATGTTTTACATTCTTGTAGGCACATAAAGGTTTGTGTGGATTAGTTCCAATGCTTCAGTTGTTGAGTACTCATTAATTTTGAAACTTCCCCTTGTATGTTTCTATATGTACCCAAAAATGTAGGTATTGTACTACTAAAGAGAGGTTACAGAAACCCCAATGATGATTCATATCTCTTTGCAAAGTGTTTAGAATCTAGAAAATTTCACCAAGTATACATTTACATCCTAGAAAGCCTTGTCTAGCTTTTGCATGTTTTATTCTACCCTCTACCCCCTTTTCCTTGCATTTTGTCTTTAAGTTATAGAACTGCCACCCTGCCTAGGCGGTGGTCCCGTGACCACCGCTCAGGATAGGGTAGCGGTCCTATAACCACATCCTCGCATGTGGCGACGGTCCTATGCGTGTTTTCTAGAACGTTAGATGATTTTCGTCAAACGTAAAAATTCAAATTTCACCCACATTTCTCAACCACTAAATCTTGCATTTATGTTTTGGCCACCTAGTAAATAGTGATTTCCCTTTTTTATATTAGAAGAGTTCAATTTAGACTTACCCTCTGGTAAATCCAAATGCTATAAATACCAAGCTTGTCCACAAGTAAATGGCCCCTCTCCTTCCATGTTTGATTATTCTGTGTGTTCTAAAGTTCTTCCATAAGTTTCAATAGGTTTAGAATTTACATGAATTCTTAGCTTCTTCCTTTCTACTTTAGAGATCATTTGATCTTCTTGCTTTCATCTTACTTCATTGTTGTCCCATATAATCAGCTTAGCATAAGGTAGTTTCACTTTTAGATTAGAATCCATTTGATAATCTTAGAGTTACTGTTTTGTTTTGTCACAAGAAATAGATCCCAGAATTCTCGGTATTTTTGCATTGTATTCCCACAATAAATCCTGCTAGGAATCACATAGTCAAGCTCTATTCACTTGCACTATCCCTCTCTTACTTGCATTGTATTCGGTTTATATCCAAAGCTACCATTGTTCGAGTATCTTCTTCTCATTGACACTATCACATTCACACTTTTCTGGATTCATGAGAACACGAAGGAATGAGGAGATCACACTAAGGGGACAAGTCACAACACACTGGATTTACCACTGTTCTGTAAACTCCAGGTTTGAGCTATCAAAGTTGTAGTTACAATATATCAAATAGAGTAGCAAATCATTTTACTTCAGTTAAAGATTTCTTTCAATATTGCCAGAGGAAGTCATGGGGAATGATAGTTTCTCGAGAAACTATGATTCATTCCTCACTTCGAGGTAGGGATTGAAGTCTTTCAATTAAACTAGTTAGTTATTTAAATATTTAGGATAAATTCACAACTGCATAGGCAAATAGCCACATTATGCTAACTTGCTTGTTTTAATTATGTTATTAGATTAATTGTCCATTATTTGAATATATTAGAATAGATGCTTTTTTTAAATTCGTTCAAATATACATCATCAAAAATACAAAAAAAAAGAAATATAAGCATAGTATAGATATATCATTCATGTTTATTTTAATCATTTAAGTTGAAGTTGAATCATCTTTTGCATGACAATTACGAGACCTAGAGATCCCAGGGAATATGCATTCGAACCGGTAGTACCTCAGCCAAATCTCTTCACAACGTTAACGGATATAGATCAAGGGCTTAGGATTCAGGTCTTTCAAACGACAATAAACCCATAAGCAATTAGTGAACAATTGAGGCAATTGAATATTTAAGATGAAAAAGCATACACATTCTGGTCAAATCAACCTAACTATAGATTTCCTTGATAGGATATCTACATGACCATATAAGAACCCGAAAGAGAAAAAATATTTGGCTATGATCCGTTAATTCCCTAGCCAGATGCAAGAGACCTTCTCATCGACATAGACACAAGGTTATGTATATAAGTTGCTAGAACACCCGTAAGGTATTCTAAGAAGATCACACAACTCCTGGTACTAAACATAGAAGCTGAAAAGGCTTATGACCATTGGATAGTTGGAAGAAGAGATTGATTCTTCACATGACCATAACAGGTCCACAACAACCATGAACTCATGGTTATGATCCCCAGGTCCCACAACCCAACGGGCCTTGCAAGTCAATTAAGTATCGACACTGATTTATGAATGCTGGTATTTAGATCCTCACCACTCTAGCCGATATCATAACGCAATTTTCTATATTAAATATAGAAGCCAATCAATCCAATATTTTTTGGGCTAGACTAGAAAACCACCCATAGTTTCTTACAAATCCACTACACCTCTCACTACCATTTTCCATGACCTTGTCTGGAAATATACACGAAGCACCTACAAGCCACTTTCCACATATCCAACAGCCAATAGATAGGATCTCAACAGAGCTTGACATTGATTGGAGCCTCTGAGCAGCTATTATATTTGAACGATCCATTACACCAATTCAAGTTAGGAGATCTTTCTTTGCTTTAGATTTGAAATACCATTATTACGTGTTGAGGATATAATATTTCCTAACTAGTTTATTTGTATCCACATATATTTCATTTTCACTAGTTGTCTCAAAGCATGACCTCGAGAGGTCAAGTTTAAAGAAGAGCTACTTGTAGATTCTCATGCTTGCATTTCACTTTTCTACCATACAAAATTGGTGAACCCAATGTGAAACAAACAATTGTTCCCCTTTTATTTTCATTTCTTTCATCCACCTTCACTCTTTCCCATTATTTTGTGGGTATTCATATACCCCCCGAATATGTCGGGATATGACGCATATGGCAAACCTCTCTCAGGTCTCAAAGCAAATTATGGTCAAACAAATAGACAACCGTCACCCTTACTTTCTGCATGGGTTGACAACTATTCAAGTAATTACTTATCATCACAAACTCCTCCTCAAAGAACTAGCTCTAGTTCTTCATTCCGAATTGAGGAGTTGGATCAGCTCACACAAATGCAACAACTAGAGCCCTCAAGCTCTAACAATATGACGTTTACTAGAGAATCCACTTCATCTCCTCAGGTTTTGTTCAGACCACAAATCAATAGACAATCAGATCCACTCCCATTTTTGATGAGGAGTATTTAGCGCATTACACTAGAAGCAAACAATGTTTCCAAAACATGTACCCACCTATAGGAGGTTTTCTAACACAACCTGATACCCTACTCCAAGAAAACACTCCCATTCCTCCACCTATGGGAAACACCTCTTGGTGAAGCTTAGCAGGGTAATGATCAATTCATAGTAGGGTATCATACCCCTTTACAACCTCAAGGTGTACAACAACCACCATTAAGGAAAAACACTGTGTCTTCACCAATCGAGGTCATCTCAGCCTTAGTTGAGAAGGTTAGAGGATTGAAACTTGCTCAAGTAAATCAAAATTCATATTTTGGGCAAGCAGGAATCCCCAACCCTCTGCATCATCCCAGCCAAGTTGACCTCCTTACAGAACATGCATGTTAGGCATGCCTCCTCAACATTTATATAACTATCCACAACAAACATCAACTAGAACTAAGTTTTCAAATGTTTCTCTAGTTGAAAATATGATACCTCCCGGTTTAGTACCAAACAATCCATACCAAAGCAATGCTCCTCCCTACTTAAAAATTTATTCAAAATCACCATAGGGAGACATGTTATCCTCTCCCGGGATGTTCACTCAACCATAGGGATTTCCTTATGTCCCTACAAATACATATGTTATGCCATATCAACAACCCATTCCACCTCCACCCCCTTAGCAGGCACCATCGATGGTCAAAACCTATGCGGTAGGGACTTACTCAGAATATTTAAAAGAACCCTAGACTTCAAAATACAAAGTTTCATGCTTCCAAGATCTCTTCTTGATTTTCCCAATTAAAAATGGGAGAGGGAGATCCGAATGCACATATCAAGGCCTATGTCACTTCCATTCGAGAATTTCTCCCTTAGGATGTGATTATTGCTAAGATATTCCCTAAAACCTTAGAGGGTATTTCCCTTTATTGCTATTATAGAATACCTAAAGCCTCGATACACTCATTCAAACAACTTGTGTCGAGTTTATTAAAGATTTTGACATGAACAAATTGTTAAGAATAGGAATTAGAGAATTCTTATATATTAAACAAGAGCACAATGAATCCACTTCTCATTTTATTCAAAGATGGCATACAGTGCTCTACTCATTAGCAAGTGCTCCAAACATGGATCAGATGGAACTATGTGATCTATTCCTTCATTCTCTCAATAGAGAGATAAAGGAAGAAGTCTAGAAGTTCCCACTAAGGACTTATGATGAAGTACTTGAGAGTACTCTTTGAATCGATCAAGTGGAAATAGATAGTGGTCATAAGACATATGGAACAAATGGGAAATTAATCATTCCCAATCAAAACACTACAACCTATCCTAATGCCACAATACCAATCAAGGACCCAAAATCCTTAACAAAAACCATGGGGTTACAACAAATGGAGTAACAGACCAGTTAAAAGGGAAAATATCGTAAACATTTCACCACCCGTTAATAATCAATGAAATAACAACTTTACTCCAACAATCAACGTGGTGGATTTTAATCATCCATCATGACAACAACAACAACAAAAATGAAAAATCCAAACACAAGGTCCAAATTGAAACCCAATTGGATATCAGAGTCAAAACCAAAGGCAACAACCTCAAAATTTTAACTCTAACAACCAACAACCTAATTAGAATTTTGGACCACAACAAGTTTCAAATCAACAACCTCGAAACTATAATCCCAACTTGTATTGTGGTTTCCACAAGATTCAAGGCCATGATACTAGGACTTTCCATGACTACGATAAATTCATGCAACATTTTCCAAAAGACCAAAGACAACTCTTTATAGACATGTTTTTAGCAAATTCTGTAGTACCCATGCCAAACACTTATACGGGAGCAGTTTCCCCTCAAAATGCACCCCTCAAGATTTTTAACGATCCGCTCCCAAATCACTCTAACAATAACAAGTTAGATCCAAATGGAACAAACAAGGGTGTTATGATAGGAAATAACAATCATGAAGCCTCAACTTCATTAAATCCACCGGTCGCACCCCAATTAGGAACTCACCACAAACCAAGATAGTTGGCCTGGTAGAGTTAGATACCAAGCTACCATAGAAACCATAACAAGAACATGATATTATTCTTCTCAACCAGTTCCAAACTATCCATTAGAACCAGACAACATTCAACAAACATTGGTAAAACCCATAGGCGCTTATGATTTAATTAATGACTTAACAAAGACCTTCTCTCACATTTCCTTCTTGGATTTTTTGAAGAACTCTCCTACCCACAAGGCTGCTCTCTTAGAAGCATTAGGCTTTGGTCATTTAATTAACATCACTCCTCCTCCTGAAATATAAGTAAACCATCTAGACTTTAATGTCTACCCTCCAAGGAAGCAGCCGATAGGGATACTGAGTTTATATTTGATATAAGAAAAATGCCAACAGATGCTTGAAATTACGTGTAGAGGTGACCCAACCTTACATTTACAGGTATGGGTTTACAATAATTATGTTAAGCACACAATGATTGATGATGGGGTAGAAGTTAACATAGTCCCCTTCGCTTTTCTTCAAAATCTAGGATATGGAGAAACAAATTGTTCCACAACATGAAATATGCTAAGAGGTTATGATAGCCTTAAGGCCACTTCAATTGGGACCATAGTTTTACCAGTCACCTTAGGACCCAAGATAGTCCTCACCAAATTTTATATTATAGATCGGAAACCAACTATAATATGATCCTCGGTTGACCATGGATACACCGCATGAAGGAAATCCCTTCCATGTTATTCCAAGAAATAAGATTTTTGCACCTAGGAAAATATTTGTGGCACAAGGTAACCCAAAACCATTCGATATACACCTAGCAGACTTGAAGAAAATACCAAGTGTTCACTTTGAGTTCGAACTCCCAACAAATTAACTTAACAAACCAATCAATTCAAAACTAGAAGAAAAGTTGATACCTACAACAAAATTAGAAATTACAAATCTAGTCAAAGGCATTCCAACACTCAAAAATGAGACTAATGTCATAGAAATGGTATCATTAGGGACTACCACAAAAATTGTAGAATTACTAGAGAAAGATCTACCCATTATCCTACTATTTGATTCTATGGGTATGGGATACACCCTAGGAATTGGTTCCCTTCCATCAGATAAAGTTTGTATGGTAGAAGTAACCGAGGCAGAAGAAATAGACGTGAGGAATGTCCCAACATCCATTTTTCCAAGAAAATATTGGACTCTCCACTTCGATGGAGCTAGATGTCATTTTGGAGCTAGGGTAGGTGTGATCTTTACTTCTCCCAAGGGAAAGATCCTACCTTTTTCCTTTAAGTTAAAATTTGAGTGTACAAACAACAGGGTTGAGTATGAAGCCCTCCTCCTTGGCCTCATCATAGCCAAAAGGATGGGTGTTGATAACATTAGAGTGCTAGGAGACTCATGCAACTAGTTGCAAACCAAGTCTCTGAGGTATATGAGACTAGAGCTGAGCATTTACAACTCTATAAAATGGTGGTATTAGATCTAACCAAAGGATTCAACTTCATATCAATCGAAACAATCCCATGAGAGTAGAACCTTCTTGCTGATTCAATAACAACCTCAGCTTCCCATTTCACTCCAAACAATGAGTTGGAAAATATGAGTTTCATGGTATCACTTTGTACTAAACCATTGGTGCGTAAAATACCAACAAACCCACTCCTGACACATATAGAAGCTGAGAATGAGTTTTCTATCCTAGATCACTTTGACAGTGATAGAGTCACTCTTGAATATCTAAATGCCTATGCGAGCTACATCTCACTCATCACATAGTGGATCTTTCCCTAATCCCACATTCCTCTTCCTATTTTGGAAATCCCATGATAGAGTCTCCTCCACAAAAGGATCTCGATATCTATAAGGTAGAGAACGGAGAAAGTTTGGAACTACCTTTGGCCCCACCTGAATTTGAAGAAGGAAACACTTCCTTAATCAAAGAAACAATTGACATAAACATTGAACAGAGGAAGAACCAAATATTTTGAAGTTGGGATCCTCATTAACTCTAGAGGAGATAGAAATACATACTCAAATCCTCAAGGAACATCAAAAGGCTTTCACATTTAATTACAAAGAAATGATGGGAATTACACCACATATCGTGTTACATAATCTTGTCACTAAACCAGATGTAAAGCCAATCAAAAAAAGTCAAGACTAATGAAACCAAAAGTGGCTCTCATGGTGAAAGAAGAAGTAATGAAACTTCTCCAAGTGGGATTCATCAAACTAGTTGACTATTCACAATGGGTATCTAATATCGTCCATGTTCTAAAAAAGAATGGGAAGATACGCATTTGCATAGACTTTCAGGACATTAATAAAGATTTCCCCAAAGATGACTTCCCATTGCCATCCATTGACGTCATTGTTGATGCAACAACTAGATTTGAGATTTTTTCTCTCATGGATGGATTCTCGGGATATAATCAAATCAAAATATCTAAACAAGATCAAGCCAAGACCACATTTATAACTCCTTGGGGAACTTATTGTTACGCTTTGTCATGCCATTTGGTCTTAATAACACCGGCGCTACATACCATACCAATGGGAAATGACCTAAATATTTCATGACCTTATTCATAAATTATGGAATCCTACGTGATGACTTGTTGGCCAAGGCCAAGAAGCACTTGTGATCACCCGTAAGGGTACTCATATCATTCTCTCATGATTGATCGAATATAGTGTCACATTGAACCCAGAGAAATGTGTATTTGGTGTGACCAGAGGCAAGCTTATGGGTTACATTATATCCTCACAGGGATTGATGTTGATCTAGCCAAAATTCAGGGATATTCTTGAAATGATTCCACCATTAGACGAGTCTAGTATCAGATCATTTCTTGGGAAACTTGGTGCAATTCGAAGGTTCATTCTGGACTTAAGTTTTGTTGTTCATCTAATCAACAATTTATTAAAGAAAGATTATAGCATTGATTGGATAGAAGAATGCAACGAGGCCTTTGAAGTAGTTAAACGCTTCTTATTGTCTCCTCCCACGCTAATTCCTCCTAGACCATATCATCCTTTAATCATGTATTCACGGGTTACTGATGTCTCACTAGCCTACATGTTGGCTCAAGAAGACAATGATAAACGAGAATGTGTAATCTATTTCATTAGCCGGACATTGCTTGATTATGAAACACATTATACACAGGAAGAAAGAGAATGCCTTGCCATAGTCTTTGCAATAAAATGTTTAAGACATTACATGTTAAATCAAGAAACAAGGGTCATTGTAAAGAAAGATCACTTACGAACATTTCTCACGTAAGGGTCTTTATCTAAAAAGATCACTTCATAACCTTAATGGGTGAATTTGAATTAACATTTATAAACTAGAAATCTGTTAAGGGAAAAATCATTGTAGACTGGTTAGCTGACAATCAATCATTAGATGGAGGCGATCTGGTAGATCTAGACTTTCCCGATGAATGCATATACTTTGTCGAAACTAGATCCCCCATCTCTACATGCCCTTGGTACACTGACATCGTCAATTTTATCATGGACCATACATACCTAGAAGGTCCCATTTCACAACAAAGAAGGTGGTTACACATTATCGCTGCTAAATATGTTATTTTAGAACAAGTTCTCTATCGTAAATCCTTCGATGGAATGTTTTTAAGATGTGTTGACACCAAGAATCCAAAAAGATTTTGTATGAATCCCATAGTGGGATATGTGGAGGCCACTTTAGTGGTTACATCACTACTTGTAAAATACATCGATGGGCTATTTTTGTCCTACTCTAGAACATGACATAGTAGAGTTTGTATGCAAAGTGCCATAAATGCCAAGAATTCTCCCACGAGATTCACATGCCAAATGAGCTCTACAACCAATCACAACCCCATGGTCCTTTTCCACATGGGGCCTAGATTTGATAGGAAATTCTCTCCCTCATCAACAGATGGCCATAAATTTATAATCACGACCACAAAATATTTTACCAAATGGGTAGAGGCCATGCCTCTCACCACCGTACCAGGTTCTATAATCGCTAAGTTCATTTTGAATCAAATCATTTACAGTACGGTGTCCTATAATTCATTATCTCGAGATAATGGAACATCTTTTAAAAATGATGAGGTCATTAGTTATGTAAAAATTCAAGATAAACCATCATAAGGCCTCTCTTTACTACCCTCAAGCCAACATACAAGCCAAGCAACAAACAAAACATTAAAAGCTATTCTCATCAAAATAGTTAAGGAGAAAAAATGGGATTGGAATTTAAAATTATACCCGGCCTTGTGGGCCCATCAAACCTCAATAAGAACACCAACAGGGGACAACCCCATTCTCATTAATATTTGGGGAAAAAGTTGTTCTCCCGCTTGAGGTCAAAATACCTAGTCTTTGCGCATCTCATTATAAGGGATCTTGGGAGAAGAAGCCTATAGAGAGGCATGCCTCTCTCAACTAGAAAGACTTGATGAGGCCAAGCTAAACGCCAAAAAAAGGCACAGAGCCTATGCTGACCGAATGTGCCAGAAATATAACAAAAAGGTCTACGAACAAGAAATATATGAGGGAGATCTAGTTCTAAGACTAGATAGCCGGATTGATAAGAAAACCGGCAAATGAAGGAAATTCTAGCCCAAGTGGTTGGGCCCATACTTGAGTCATGAAAGACTTCAAAATGGTGCGTATCTTTTGTGTACACTAAGGTGAGGAGTTCAATGAAACTATCAATTCCTTGCATCTTAAATGGTTTTACGCATAGATCATCAACATCACCATTTGTATATTATATCTACCTACATTGCATTTAGTCACTTAGTTGTTTCATTTTGTTCACTCATTTCGTAAATTTTGTGGTCAAGGAACTTATTCTTAAGCGATTCATTACAAGATTTTGAAAATATTGGAAAAAACATTCAAATCATATCTCTTCAATTTTCATAATATCATCAAATAGCTTTGAAATCATTTCATCAATTCGAAAGAAAAAGTCTTGACAAAAACCATACCAAGGCCTGCATACTTGGTCATACTCATTCTATTCTACTTGGTTAAGTTTTTCTTACCTACGATTTATTCTAGAAGCTTCTTGGTGTCACATCTATCCTTCTTACATCTCTTTGAAACAAGGAAACTCCAAAATCATGAATTAGAAATGTCAAGTTAAATAAAAAATACTAAACCAAATAGAATATTTTATTTTTACACACTTCTCTGCCCCACCAACCTTTGGTGATGAGCCCGCATCTCTCACTAGTGATACGAGGTTGAGAAAGGAAAGAAGTACCCTTACTCACCTATTTCCTGCCTTCGGTGATGAGCCCATGCTTCCTACCAGTAGCATGAGATAGCATGGAGGGGGTCCATTCACGCAAATTAGTGAATATTAATGTTTTAAAGAAAAGTATACTAAGAGAAATTAAATATCCAAATTCCAAAGAGATCAAATCCTTAAAACCATATTTTGTCAACCAAGTTTCCATCCATGGATCTAAGTCTAGATAAACTAGAAAATAAGTTACATTCTAAACTATGTAGTAGTTTTGAGTAAGAGTAAGTACATAAGTCTGAATTTGATTTCTGTTAAAACCTTATCTTTCTCTCATCATTTCCATTCATTGAAACTCATATAATTTGCACCCTTCCTAACTCTTGGTGTCGAGCCCTCGCATCTTACTAATTGCGTGGAGTTAGGAGTGGGCCAAATTCATCTCGTTATCACTATATATTCATCACGTTTTGCCAAAACAAGAAGAAGCAATGAACATTTCCCAAAGAAGCCAAAAGTTTAGTACTACAATATGTTTACATCATCACATATCAGCATTACAAAAACAAATAAAAGAGAAACATTATGTTATCACTTGTCATCCATTACATACATTCTGAAAAGCATATAAAAATAAAGATTCTAAAAACATCTAGTATACACATAGGAAATGAATCACAAAATTCTAGATACAAGAAGATTTAGATCCAAAAATATATATATATATATATATATATATATAAATAAAATCATGTTTTATATACAATGCCATCATGCACTAGGCATGGTCAAAATGCTCAATGAGCCCAAAAATACAAAAACACTCATATAAACATCCAACCAAAAATCACTAAAAAAAGACACCATGATCTCTCAATCCCTATGGGATCCCTCAGATGGTGCATGACCGCGTCTAGGACTCCTGCTACAACGACGCTCTAAATGAATTGAGGGCTCATAATCACAGCTAGTAGTTGTGGTCTCACTATGAGAATGACTCCTCCTCATCAAGCACTCAACAGTCCTATATCCAGCCAACTCAGTATGAAGAGAGGTCACTAAATTCACCACCTTCCAGACAGGGGCAAACACATCAGTATGTCTACCAGATGCTGAAGGCTCTCCCATGTCCACAGTAAGCTCGGCTCGTGTACTCTCCGAAGGGAGTAACAAGGTGTCCACACACACTTGGTGAATCAAGTCTCACCATCCCTCAGCAGTCACTACAAATAAAAAGAGAAATAAAAAGTTAGAAAATTACCAAAATAAAGTCAAAAACAAACGAAACAACAAAAGGGAAATATCAACTAAACATTTCTAGCTAAAACAAAATCGAGAAAAGAGTAGTAACTCACTCGGATCTCTAGGCATCTAGGTGGGATCTCTAGGATTTGCACCTACCACTAACGTTGCCACCGACTGTGGAGCCTCCTTCAAATCTGGAAAGAAGTGACGTCCTTGCCATAGACTCATCATTTCCCCCAATATACCAGAGGAAAATCCTCTGAGATTAGGGTCACCTTCTCTACACTCTCCTCCTCCCTCTCAACCCTCAAGATATCCTAAGTGTCATGCCACTCAGAGTCACTCTCATCCTCCTCATTATCCCACTTGTCTCACCTCCCTCCATCTCCTCCTCTGTCTCCTCTCTTGTGAACTCCTCAGAGTCTGAGTCCACATAAATGGGATCATCTCCCTCTCCACTATGAGAAGGACTGGATTTGATCTGAAATAAAGATGCTCAAGGAGCACCGGCTACCCCTCGGGCATGAAACACCCACTAGCTGGATGGGAACTCCAGGAGTAACTATGGTCCAACCTCGGCCTCTAGGACCTCCCCTGGCCTCACGAATAGACCTGTATACTGGCCCCGCTAGAGGAAACATATCAATATATGGGAGTCCAAACTACTGTGGTACTTTGTTAAAGGGGTGGATCTCCAACTTCCCCATCTTGTCTATCAGGTGAACGATAGTATATCAGGCGATCAATGTATGTATCTCCTCTCTCCATAACCCTGCTATGGCCTAATAAGGAGTGGCCTCCATGTCTGCAATAGTAAGAGAAGCCACTGGCTAGTGTGGTATCCTAAGTATAGTCATCCTTGTCCACCTCGCTGCCCTGACAGCCCCAAGATCATCTACCCTTACACCTCTCCCATAGGGAATGATGCACTCATACACCCAACTCATGACTAGAGTAGGGTGACTCGATGACTGCCCCTATAATCTGACCACCTTATATAAATGATGATAGGTGGTCCCAAGAATGTCTGCTCCCCAAGTGTAAACATGGACATGGGCCTCAATTTATGTAATAATGGGATCCCAACAGTATAAGAGAGTATCCCCTCCCTTATCCCCAATCAACCGCGAGGCCAAGATACCCATAATCCTGACGGAGCACATGGATAGGAGAATCAACAATGGAACAAACCTTCACCCCCTTCTTCAGCCCATGGAGACAACATTATCTCCCATGTAGGTGGCCCACTGAACCATTTGAGACTCTGGATATTGTTGTCTTAAGAGATAGCCACCTCCCAAGAATCGGGACCCCAATATGCGATAAACATCCTCTAGGGTGATATTCCACTCACCCCTAACTCCTGGAAATTAGAAAGTGTTCCGATATGCATCCCAATATGAAAATAAGTCACACAATATGTGACTAGTAGGTGCAACATGAGGAACCTGTGTAATCCTCCAAATACCAGCCCTCTATAGAGTATCTTGCTCTGCTGGGTCAGTGCCTCTAACACTGTTTGGGAGCCAATCACACTCCCTCTCTCTGTTCCATCTAATGTACTCCTCCTTCTGCATCCACCCAAAACAAAGAAAAAGAGTAAGTTAGTAACATAATCCAACTGAAAAATCATCAAGAACATATAAAAATGTCAAAAATGTAAAAACAATTAAAAATTACATCTTTTTTTACATTCTGTTCAAAACCACCACCCTGTGTAGAGTGGTGGTTCCCTAACCACCACCTTTTGAGGTAGAGGTCATGTAACCGCCACCTTATGGGGCAGAAGTCTCATAACCATCGCCATCATAGGGTGGAGGTCCTGTCCCGAATCGGCGAATGCCTCTAAAGCCCTAAAAACACTTTAAAAGGAAAAAATGCACCATTTTAACTGAAATAAAGACCTACCCTATGGCGCCCCCCTAGAGACTCATTTAAAACTAACATTTTCAAAAATAATCCCCCAGACAAAGATTTCAACATTTCTATATTTTGGGTTTAAAAACGATAAATTGAGAAGAACTAACCTGAGACTTCATGGGTCAATGTCCTGCTCTCAGAGGCATGATCATGATCTCACAACAAATTTTTTTACTATACTCTCATCGAAAATGGTTACCGTGGGTCCCAGAGCTCAAAAAATCACCAAATCAACATGCACAAATGAATAGTAAAATGAGCTCATTATATATATATATATATATATATATATTCTAATTTTGTTTTGAGTGTTCTTACGCAGAGTTAGAGCGTGCCGACGAAGGTAAGTTCTTATCCCCACGTAAATGGTAAGTCCTCATTTCATGTTAATTTAGTATTTATTTTTTGATTTATTTTATCTATCTACACTTGAGTCTCTTTTTCATTTTATAGATAGCGGGAATTTGGATGGCGACATTTCGGCACACGGGCATGTCAGGTATAGCTTCTAACTCCCCATTTCGGGACCGCCATACTCGGACCCACCATTTTATGCCTCTTCATGGCTAAAACACTTCTCCAAGGGGGAATATGTACATACCCAAAAATTTAGGTATTGTACTATTAGAAAGAGGTTACGAAAACCCCAATGATGATTCAGATCTCTTCGCAAGGTGTTCGGAATCCATAAAAGCTCACCAAGTATACATTATTATCCTAGAAAGCCTTTTCTAGATTTTGCATGTTTTGTTCTAATCTCTACCCCCTTTTCCTTGCATTTTGTCTTTAATTTACAAAACCGCCACCATGCCTGGGCGGCGGTCTCATGACTACCACCCAGGACAGGGTGGAGGTCATGTAACCACCTCCCTGTGTAGGGTGGCGGTCCTGTACACGTTTTCCAGAACGTTCCAATGATATCATCCAATGTAAAAATGCAAATTTCACCCACATTTCTCAACCACTAAAGCTTATGTTTATGTTTTGGCCACCTGGTAAATAGTGATTTCCCTTTGTTTATATTAGAAGAGTTCAATTTAGACTTACCCTCTGGTAAATCCAAATGCTATAAATACCCAACTTTTCCACAAGTAAATGGCCCCTCTCCTTCCATGAATTATTATTCTGTGTGTTCTGAAGTTCTTCCACAAGTTTCAATAGGTTTAGAATTTCCATGAATTCTTAGTTTTTTTCCTTTCTGCTTTAGAGATCATTTGATCTTCTTGCCCTCATTTTACTCCACTATTGTCCCACATAGTCAGTTTAGCATAAGGTAGTTTCACTTTTAGATTAGAATCCATTTGATAATCTTAGAGTTTCAGGTTTTGTTTTTTCACAAGAAATAGATCCCATAATTCTCAGTATTTTGTGTTGTATTTCTGCAATAATTTCTACTAGGAATCACATATTCAAGCTCCATTCACTTGCACTATCCCTCTCTTACTTGCATTGTATTTTATTTATATCCAAATATGTCATTGTTTGAGTATCTTCTCCTGCTGACACTATCACATTCACACTCTCATGGATTCATGAGAACACGAAGGAATGAGGAGATCACACTGAGGGGAAAATTCACGATACAATTGGATTTACCACTATTCTCTAAACTCCAGGTTTGAGCTATCAAATTTGTAGTTACAATATATCAAATAAAGTAGCAAATCATTTTACTTCAGTTAAAGCTTGCTTTCAATATTGCTAGGGAAGTTGTGAGGAATGATAGTTTATGAGAAACTATGATTCATTCCTCACTTCTAAGGTAGGATTGGAATTCTTTCAATTAAACTAGTTAGTTATTTAAATATTTAGGATAAATTCACAACTATAGGCAAATAGCCACATCGAGCTAACATGCTTGTTTTAATTTCGTTATTAGATCAATCTTCCATTATCTCGAATATATTAGAATAGCTGCTCTTTTAATTTCATTCAAATATGCATCATTGAAAATACAAAAATAAGAGAAATATAAGCATAGTATAGATATATATTTCATGTTTAGTTTACTCATTTCAGTTGAAGTTGAATCATCTTTTGCATGACAATTATGGGACCTAGATATCCCAAGGAATACATATTCAAACCGGTAGTACCTCAGCCAAATCTCTTCACAACATTAACAAATATAGATCAAGGGCTTAAGATTTAGGTCTTTCAAATGACAATAAACCCACAAGCAATTAGTGAACAATTGAGGCAATTGAATATTGAAGATGACAAAGCATATACATTCTGGTCAAATCAACCTAACAATAGATTGCCTTGATAGGATATCCGCATGGCCATACAAGAACCGAAGAGAAAAATATTTGGTTGTGATCCATTAGTTCTGTAACCAAATACAAGACACCTTCTCATCGACATAGAGACATGGTTACATATATAAGTTTCCAGAACACTCATAAGGTATTCTGAGAAGATCACACAACTCCTAGTACTAAACATAGAAGCTGAAAAGGCTTATGACCATTGGATAGTCGGAAGAAGAGATTGATTCTTCACATGACCATAATAGGTCCACAACAACCATAAACTCATGGTTGTGATCCCTAGGTCCCACAACCCAATGGGCCTACAAGTTAATTAAGTATTGACACTAGTTTATGAATGCTAGTATTTAGATCCTCACCACTCCCACCAAATATCATAACACAATTTTCCGTATTAAATATAGAAGCCAATCAATCCAACATTTTCTGGGCTAGACCAGAAAACCACCCATAGTTTCTATAAATCCATTGCACCTCTCACTACCATTTTCCATGACCTTGTTAGGAAATATAAACGAAGCACCTACATGCCACTTTCCATGTATCTAATATCCAATAGATAGGATATCAACGGGGCTCAACATTGATTGGAGCCTCCAAGAAGCTATTATATCTAAATGATCCATTACACCAATTCAGGTTAGGAGAGCTTTCTTTGCATTAGATTAACAGATCCCATTATTGTGTGTTGATGATATAAGGTTGCCCAACTAGTTTTTCTGTATCCACATATATTTCATTTTCACCGGCTATCTTGGCACGACCTCGAGAGGTCGGGTACGAAGAAGAGTTATTTGTAGATTCTTATGCTCGCATGTCACTTTTCTATCGTACAGTTTCCCATGCCGACACTACTTGTAAATAATGTTTCATGGTTTTGTAATTATTGGAATATATTTTACGGCCTATCTAGTGCTTATTTTCACTAGAATATCAAAATTCATATGGCATATCCTTCTATGCCATAACCAGATTTCATAAATTTGAATCATGTAACATTTCTCTTCCTTAACTTCACTGAGTATGTACAAGTTATTTTTTGTTATGTTTGGATCTACAACTAATTTTTCCTGTGTCTATTTTCCCGATTTCACAACCTTGAGTATAAAATGTGAGAGTGTGTAATTGATCAAAAATTTGACTAAAAATTATAAAGTTACGATCCAAGCCTTCAACATGCAATAAATTTTCTATTTTTTTTTCCCATCATCAAGACTAAGGGTACCTTTTCCATTTATCTTTGTTGTGGCATTATCCCCAAATTTTACAATACCTTCACTTATTTTCTTCAAGGTGAGAAATTTTCTTTTGTCCTGGTCATGTGGCTTGAGTATCCACTATCAATATACCATTACTACCCTTTGTCTTGTGCATGATTTTTTTTTTTTCAAAATGATAGTTTATCCTTGTCTGATTAACTTGTTCTTGCTTATGTTTCCAATTTTTGTAAGCTCTATTTTATTTACCATATGAGCATTGAATTTATTGTTTTGTCTAAAGGGTTCTAGAACAACACTTCTACTTGAATCGTGCCATATTTATATAGTTATTACAATTATAACATAAAATGTTGTTTTCTTTGTATTTTGATAATAGGAAAATGAATTATAGTTTCTACTTAAAATTTCATAATTATTTTTCCATTGTCTTAACATACCTATCTCTTACATGTGTCCTACACTCCATTTCTCTATGAAAAATATAATTACAAGAAAATAAATAACCATAAAATGAACTTTGGTTTTTGATCATATGATATTGTTTTGGAAAGAATGATCTTCTATGATTTCATATGGGGACATCATGCCACCGGGTTCTCACCTTTATTTTCTTCTTTAGGAGGATTATTCTTTTGAGAAATATTATCTTATTTATTTGGTAGATCATTATATTTTGAATCCATATTTTCTCACTAACTTGTCATATTTATTTATAGCCAATACCATTATTAATGTATGATAACCTCTGGTGGTTGATTATATCATCCACAACTTCAATTCTCTTTTCAAATTTTAAACTACTTTTCAATTGAGTACTTTTATTCTCTAATTCCTTCCTCAAGGTAAAAATTTCATATTCTATATTTTACAATATTCTTCCTTTATCATTAATTGAATTCTAACCTATTCCTTAGTTCTCTTTAGTTGTTCAAGTTGTATCTTTAGGTTAATGATCATTTTTCCGATTCCTCTAGGCTTTGTGACATTTTTATTTTCAAAGAATTTTTTTATTTAGATATTTTCAAATTTATAATATTTGTTTCAAATTATTTTTAAGCACTTTTATCTCACCTAAAACACAAATGATTTCTTCTTTAAGATCTACCTCTCCTTTATATTTTAAATCTTATTCCAAAATTGTCTTGACTTGTAGAGGCGTCATTTTTTATTTCTTTAGTCATGAATAGAGTTTCTTCTCTATCACTATTTGATATGCTTTCATCACTTTCCTCATCTGAGATACTATCATTTTTGGAATAGAATATTTTATTTTTCTTACCAAGATTCTTCTTATATTCATTTTGTTTGAAGATTTTCTTATATTGATGTTTTCTTTCCTTCTTATTCCTTTCCTTTTATGATTTTCCTCATCTTTTTTATCATCCTTATGTGGAAATTTAATAGAAAAAGTCCTATTTTAGCAAAATTGAAACACTTAAAAGTATCTTACCTTTTTATTTTCTAGATCCCTATTCAAGCTTTCTAATGAAAAGGGCCTCATCTTCATATTCTTCATTGCATAATGCAAACTCTTTATTTTCCCATTTCTTTGAATATTTTAAGGTTTCCTCCTTTTTGATGACTTACATGATTCTATCCTCATCTCATGGGATATTAGAATTCCACATAACTCATCGGTTTTCAACTAGACTAGGTATTTCATCTCTTTAATAGTAGAAATGTTTACATCAAATATTAATGGTAGAGACCTTAGTTAAAATTTAATTATTACATATGCTTCTACTTCTTCACTAATCCCTCTGATGGTGTTAACAATCTCATCCACATGAAGATGATATGCCACACTATTTTCTTCATCTTTTATTTATATCTCTCAAACTATCTCCTATGAGTTTGGAGATTTTCCTTTCTTAATTTGATGTCACCATAATAAAAATGGTCTAAAGTTTATCCTAGATGTCATTTTCCAAATTAAAATTCATTATTTTGACAAATTATGATTTTGATAAGCCATAAAAAATTATGTTCATATATTTTACATTATTTTCACTATCCTTCTTTCCAATTGTATCTATCATTGGAGTTTGTGGCATTATATATCTAGTTACTATTTCTTGTGAAATATCAAAACCCATGGCCATTAGATATGTAATCATCCTTATTATTTAGAATGCATAGTCTTTTATATCAAACAACGGAGCCTTGTTTTTGGAGAAACCTTCATGAACATGATGACTAGCCATGTGTACACATGTGATCTACATTTTTGTGGTTAGACTATACCCAAAGGAACCGGATCTGATACTAATTATTAGGTACATGCTTATACTTGAGAAGGGGGTGAATATTTATAAGATAAATTTTTACTTATTAAAACTTATATCCAAAATTAAATCAATTAAAATAATTCAAATAACATATATACATGGAAAACCCTCTCTTAGGAAAAACCATAAAATAATACTACTTGGATCTACCATCCAAATCCAACCCAAAATTAAATGCTTTACAAATTCTCGAGGCACTAACCTACTGGAGACACCAATTTATAATTCCAAACATCAACTCAGCCAATTCATGAGCACCAACCAACTAGAGACACCATCCCTAAATTGTGAGGCATTGGACTCAACAAAATAAACTTCCACCTTTTGTAGGTTATAATTTAACCAGATGATGGAAATGCTTTTCTTCTTATTATCTTCACTATATTCATAAATAAATTTTTTTCTCTTATTTCACACTTCTCTTAGAATTTAATGATACATCAATCTATTTTTATTCTTATTTTATCCATACTTTCATCTATTTTTACACCTTCACATCTCTTCACTAAGAGGGGCATTACTTCCAAAGTATGTGTCATTTCTTAAATTAATTTAAATCCTATAATCAAGTTTGGTGGCCCATTAATTAATTACAATGGAGGTCATATGACCCATTAATTAAATGTTTCCCCATCATCAAATTACTTCCCATAATGTGAGCACCACTTGTAGCCATAAAATAACAATTAATTTTTGGTATACAATGTGATTAATATTCATTACATTCATTATCTATTATAAATTTGATCAATAACTATTTTTATTTGATGGTTATGCATTCTCCTTTATTAAATTTAATCAATGTACTATTCTATTTGATTGTTGGTCACTATCCTTTGATATCAATGATTCCTTTAACATTAGTGACCATATTTCCAACAAAGTACCCCCACTCCAAAAATAATTAAGTTTTTCAAGATGGGTATTTTTTCTTCCATATTGTAATGGAAAAATGAAGGTTTATGGACCACCATGGAATTGAAAACTATTTATTTTTCTCCAAAATTGAAATAAATATGGAGAGTACGCTACGTTTCATGTTATAAGGTCTAAACTCGATGTCGAGGGGGATAAATGATGAAAGGAAGTGATAATAACAATTTGTTGGAAACACAATAGAATGAGAGGGGGTGAATTAGAACTTAAAAAAATCATATCAGATTTTAGATTACTTATTCAAAAAAAAAATCTACTTATCCAATCATTAATGTGTGCACTTCATTAAATAACATATATGTTATAAACCACGAACAATAAAATAAACACAAAGACACAAAATATAAGTGGTAAACCCTCATGGGAAAGAGAAACCACTGAAAAAAAAAATCTATATTGATATGTTTCAAATTTAGTGAGGCACCAACCCTACAAGGAGCACCAACCCCTAGTCTATTAGAGTTATAACCATACAAGAGCACCAACCCCTAGTTTTTACAAAACACCAACTCCACAAGGAGGCTACATCCCCCCAAGATGATAAAACACCAACTATAACACATTAATGATGAGGAAATTTGATTTATTTTTTCTACAATAACTTATAAAGATCACAAATTTAGCTCACACCCCTTCAAACCCTTATTTAAACCCCAGGTCTTCAAACTTGCATAATCTTTCTCTTTGTTCACTTCTCAAATCATAAAACTCTTTCACACATGATTTTAGACATTCCTCAACCTATAACACACTTTATCAAATATCAAGTAATTCCCACATACCTGCAAAAATTTCACACCAAGGTCACACTTATTGCACACACACACACACACACACACACACACACACACACACACACACACACACACACACACACACACACACACACACACACACACACACACAACTAGTTCATAAAAGCACCCAAAACTATGCTTTTATAAGATCTCCTTCATTAAAATTAAAAATACATCTGTTTCCCTCATTTATCTTAGCCATTATAACTTTAAAAAATCCCATAAAATTTATCACAACAATCACAAATGACCCATATAGGTTGGCCTAGCCAAAAACCTTCATTCATGCACCAACAATCCTTAAAAACCCCATCATTGGAATGAGAAAAATCCACTTACAATTAAACCATGCTTAGTAAATCTCCCTAATTCACCATAAATTAATAAAATAACATTTAAACATCATCCATGGTAGCAATTAACTTTAACCAATCAAATTATTTCATTTATTAAGCCCACTTTGGATCAAGTACCTTCTCAAAACAGCTTATTTCCAACATCCTAATTCTACCTTTGGGACTCAATACCCCTCAAGATGAAATAAAGCATGGAATGTGATAACTAAATGTAAATTAAAAAAACTATATAACACTTATAATAAATTTATATCTCATGAAACAATCACATGTTCAAACCACATCATCTTTTGTCTTCACCAAATTAAGCTTCCCACAAACAAGTTTTACAAATGCAATCAAGGTTAACACTATTTATGACACTTTAAATATCTATAAATGGATTAATTGGATGTAAAATTAATCCATATTAATATTACAAGTGGTATAAATATTAAAATCATTCATCTCATGCTCTAATAAACTCATTTTTTCAGCAAAAGAAGTCATGTTATGAAAAACAAGAAACCTTCTTGCTCACAAACCGACCTAGAAACAAAATAAAATAATATAATCACAAAAAAAAAAACTTATACCATTGTAACTATATCTGAATTACATTTCCAAAAAATATTGGAAATCCTTCCAAATCCAAGTGTAAGGCCTTTAACTAAACTAATCTCTATAAACTTCTTGAAACCCCTTAAAAACTACCCTTTAACCAAATCAACATACATGAATCACACAAGACCATTTAAATACATCACCATGACCTAAAAACATCATGAAAATCAATAAATACTCACATAAATCACACAATGATTGTTTAGTTTGCAACTCCTTTGGACAACCTTGTCCCAAACTAAACTTCTTCATAATCAAGGCTTATTTGAGTGGGGTACACTAATAATCATAATATATACCACATGTTTAAAGAAATATGAAGGAGTCCTATACATTTTAAAATCATCATCCATGAAATAGTAAGCATTTTTTTCCACTAAGGAAGAAAATCTCTCAAACCACTTTCAAGCTAGGGTTTCAAACACATAAAGAGTTGTTTACCTTCTTAACATTCGTTTATAAAAATATGACGATGAATTGACCTCATTATTATTTTTAAACATTATATAATTGATTTATAATCATCCCTAAAAGTCATAAGGTCCTATGAAAAGCACACAATTCAAGGTGAGCATTAGAAGGTGTAATTCAAGCTGGAAATGACCTTGTTATTAGCCCCGTTTCACCAACAACATCATAACTTGAAAAAATTTCAGCACGAAAATCTGAAATTTTTCCCACAACACCATGACACACCATAAAAATATATCCAATCATTACCATGTCATACATATCTCTCATTCACTCTATCCACTTTGAGACTTGCATAGTTATCTCTTAGGGTTTTACACTTGTAAAGGCTAGAGTCAATTAAAATAACACTATAACTCATAATAGAAACACACCAAAAGGTCCTAACATACCTGGTACATCATAATAAAATTCCTACATGCATCCATAAGATCATATCTCCACAACTAAATTTCATGCAATTTAATAGCTATACCGGGTCCAAATGAGTACCTACAACATCGTCACAAACCTTTAAGTACACCTTGAAACTTGTGTAAATTCCCAAGAACTCCTAAAACATTCTCTCCATCATTACAACATGCTTCTTAAGCTTCCAAGAAGATCATAACACCATGCACTGTCACCTAGGCTAGCTAGGTCACCTTAATAGGCTTGTAAGATTAAGAAATCCTCACTAAAACACCTGCTATCATCATGAACACATTTAAATCATCATGTCATAATAATAATTACCATGCTCTAACCCCTCTATAATCTAGTTTGTCATTGATGTGGTTTTACATCAATGACAACACTAAAAACAACATGCCAATAATCTCCCTTGTTTTCATTGATGGAAAAACATATGAACTTCCCTTCTTTTACATTAGTGAAAAATTCATACCTATATGAACATGTGCTTCATCTTCCTCAACTTCATATAGTTATTATTTGGTTAGAAACATCAACCAAATGTGTCATTCAAACATACAATATTTTAAATTTCACTCAAAACCTAAGTTTTAGCCACATTCAACCATAACAACACCATGATCCCCTATGAATAACATATAGATCTCTTAATCATACCAAAAATCATGAAGATGACAAAAATTTACCTCTTTTTTGGGCTAAAGGACCAAAATCTAGTATCTATACATGTAATAACTTGTCATTTCTCATCAAAACTTTGTTTTTCCTTCATTAGACCACTATAAAAGTCCAATACCTGAAGAAAATTTTTTTAGAAACATTTCAACATGATGTGCATGAGCTAAAAAATCCTTCTTACCTTCATTATTGAGTTTACTTCTGCAAGATAGGGAACAATCTTGTCTTAACATTATCTTCTCTTGAGCTACTTATCACTAGGACAGAAATCCTCTGAAATAAGTCTTCAATGCATTTGAGACTGCTTTCACACATCCTTAGAGACACAATCATCTTATGACACAAATTTCCATCACTCCCCCTGAGATTAAAAAATTATCATCTCTATGAAAAAACAATAATTTTCTAATGAACCTTGTTTGCAAGCCTTGAGAACACATCAAATACTTAAGCACTTCCTTAAGCTTGAATTTCAAACTTAAATAGTCATATATGAATGAAACAATACATTCATGAGAAATAATCATCTTGACTTTGGAGAAAACACTCATACCATACCTCAAATTCTAGAAAACCTCAATGACACCTTCTATAAGAAGATACCATGCTTCCCCTGTCAAATTTAGATCATGCATGTCATCTACATCCATAGAAGCATCTTTTATTATCATTGTAACATTGTATCGGTTCTATGAGATCTTATATCCATCAATTTAGCTTAAAATTGGTTAATGAGCATAGGCAAGTGCTACTCCATTATCCACCAACCTGATCAACCTTTGAGAAAACAAAAAACATCATGAAATATATTCAAATATCATTCTTCACCTATCACCAAGAGGTCTCAGTATGTAGTAATACTAAAGTAAAATTGACTATTCCCAGTGATAATCTTGTTGCAAATCAAGCAAACCCCCTGGATGTTAATCAGATTTCTAGTTTGGTCATTCTAAGCATCCAGTGTGATTGTACAACATTGAATCCTCTTCCCAAGTGTGGGACTTGTAAAATGGAAGAGGAATCTCTAGATTAGAGGTTGGTTCCTCAACTCCTCTGATAAGCTATTTTACTTGCACAATTGCAGAGGTTTAAACTCCTAAATCTACTCTAAATTCCAAAGGGACAAGGATAGAAAATGTAAAAAGAAAGAACTAATGCTAATAGGTGATGCACCAAAGGAGTTGTAGACACCTGATGCTGCATGAAATACACAATCCATAAGGAAACACAGCACAAAACATGCACAAATGCTCAAAATGTAATGAAAGATCAAGAAAGCAATGATAGATATGTGAAAGGATTGAGGGATTTTAATCACAGAACATATATCAACATTTCAGATCTAATACAGTACATTAAAGTGATCCAGAGGCAAGAAAACATGCTGCATTACATGGAAAGGTAAAATTTCTTCACAAATTCTACCAAGGAGGAAGAAAAAGGAAGTTGCAGAGTTGAAAAAGTGTCTCTCCTTTGCAAAATGAACTCATCCTAGATTTTACAGTGCAAGGGACGAGCCCAGGAGAGAGAAACATTGGAAAACATGGAAGGGATTCAACCATTGACCAAAATGCATTCAAAACAGAATGGGAATCCTTATAGACCCATCCCCTGATATTTTTAGCCATGCTGGGAGAGAATGTGAGCCATTCTTCATTAAAAATGGTGGTTGAAACGTCATTTCTGTCCATGACCACATGTCAGAGGCGTTTTTCAATTTTATCTCTCCAAAATCCATCAAAATGTAAAAATGACCCCATAATCTTGTAGATAATTTCACCATCTTTCCATTGATATAAAGAACGCGAAAAACTCGAGCTCTTGATCGAAAGATATGGCCATTTGAAGTTTTAGGGCAAAACAGGGCCAAATCGGGTTGGCGGGCAAAAATTTAAATTTTTGCACCTTTTTGGTCATTTGGAAAAATTTCCAAAATTTCCCCGTGCTCCACCACTCTAGGTACCACATGGAGGCACCTCATTGGCTGCGGGCCTTTCAGGGAAATTTTTTCCAAAAAACTCCGCCGAGCCATAACTTCAAAAATACATGGAGTTAGGAGGAAAACTTTACCTTTCTGGAAAGATGAGAAAGAGCTCTATCCAATGGTGTCATTTCTAGAAGGTTTTGAGTGCCTGAAAGCAAAATTTTGTGACTGAGGCACAAGAGAGGGAAGAATGGGAGGATTTAGCCACAAAATGAGCAGGGGGCACATTTTGGATAAAAATTTTGTCGACTCGGAGGGTCATCTCGCTCTTTGGATGAAGTTACCAGTTTCCTGAAGCAATCCATTGGGTATGGAGTCATTGAATTCTCTGTTTGATACCCCAACTGACTAGAACACTGCAAGGAGGAAGATGGAATATCACCTGATGGAGCAAGGCCTGCAAACACATCTCCAGGAACAACAAGCTTGTGCCAAAGCACTTAGGGAAAGAAAAACTAATCTACAGCAAAACAATGTGCACAAGCACTTGGAGGAATGAAAAACCTAAACTAATATGTATAGGGTGAAGCATTTCCTTCAGTAGAAATGCTTCAGATGGATTCCATTGACTAGAATCTATAGTTCTTCACCATCCAATGAAGACAACTGGAAAGCATTGCTGTCCTTACACTTTGTGACCATGTATGGGCCACTCCAAATGGCATCAAATTTTGAATGCCTTCCCAGTTTGCTCTATCCGCATCCCATTTTAACACTAGATCTCCAACTTGGAAGGATCTGTTCTTGGCCTTTCTATCAAAGGTCTTCTTTATCAAAGCCTGATCCTTCTCCATTGCTTGGGATGCCTGATTTCTGATTTCTTGGAGCTCCATCAATTCTGCATATCTAACTTCCATGGGCTCAAACTCCAAAAAATCCAATTGTTTCATGAGTTCCAATGTTGGAAACTCAAGTGATATGGGAAAAATTGCCTCTCTTCCATAAACAAGCTTGAATGGAGAGTTACCTGTAGATCTTTTAGGAGTTATCCTATCAGCCCATAAGGCTGATTTCAATTTGGTATGCCAAGACCTCGATTCGATCAAGAGTCCTCCTAATGATCCTCAAAAAGTTCTTGTTTGTAGATTCAGCCTAGCCATTACTCTGGGGGTAATAGTTTGATGAAGTACTTAGGTAGATCCCGTTCTTGACAGCCCATTCAGTCACCTTGGATCCAATGAATGCCAATGCATTATCTGATATTATTGTAGCTGGTATGCCAAATCTGGTTACTATTCCCTCATAGAAGTCTAGGATGCTAGATTCATTTGCTTCCTTGAGTGCTACTGCTTCAGTCCATTTGGTGAAGTAATCTGTGGCTGTTAAAATCCACTTGTGCCCTTGGCTCGAATTGGGATTAATAACTCCAATGAAGTCTAAACCCCATTGCATGAATGGCTGGTCAACTAAAATTGGATGCAATGGGAGGGTAGCTAGCCTCTCTTTACCTGTGAAAAATGCACAATTCTTGCACCTCTTGATCCATGCATAACAATCATTGAAAATCTTGGGCCAATAATAACATGCCCTCATGATATTTAGAGCTGTCACTCTTGGTGTAAAATGACCACCAGCTGGTCCACCATGGAACTCTTCCAAAGCACCTTATGAATCTGATTTGTACCAATGCATCTCAAGCGGTACTCCATTCATATCTCTTTTGAATAAAATACCATCAACAAGGGCATATGGGACAGCCTATAATCTAAAGTGTCTTCTTTGGGTCTTGTTCATCTCTGGAGGGCATAGGCCTGTGCTTAGGAAGTACATTATACTTTGGGTCCAGCAAGGAGTGGGGACACCATTATTTTCCTCTTGAGTGCTTCCTTGCTCACGGTTGTCTTGCAACGCCAAAACAACCTCCTTCTCGTTGCATGATTCCTCTTGTTTGCTCAAGATCAGCTGCTCACACAATCCTTTTCCTCTTACCAACTTGGTGACTTTGATCTCAATGTCATACTCCATGACATGAGTAATCCAACCTGCCCTTTTTTCATTCAAGTCTTTGTTGAGGAGGAAGTCTTTAACCCCACATGAGAAACCAGCAATTGGACCTTATTGTTTGAAACTAGATGCTTGAATTTCTTCAAGCTCCTGATTACTGCAAGAACATGCTTCTCAATGAAAGAATATCTCACCTCATAGTCCTCTAGGATTTGGCTAAAGAAAGCAATTGGTTGTTCATCATTGTCTTTATTTTGCTGTACCAAAATTGTAGAAATAGTATCATCACCTCCAAACGCATAGAGGATGAAATCCTTGGAGAAATCCAGGTTGATGAGAGTTGGGGCTTGAGAGATGGCTTCTTTGATTGCTTCAAAACTTTCCTTGCCTTCTATTGTCCATTTGAAAGCCATGCTTTTCTTTAACATTTTGGTGATAGGTCTGACAAGGGCTGCAAAATTTGGGACAAACCTCCGAACAAAATTTACTCTCCCCAAGAAACTTTGAAGGCCCTTCTTGTGGCTTGGCAATGACAGTGCTCTTATGGCTTTGACTCTTTCCGGATCAATTGCTAATCCTTCTTTGGAGACAATGTGGCCAAGGAGCTTTCCTTCATGGGCTAGAAAAACACACTTTTTAGGATTCAAGGAGACTCCAAATCTTCTACACCTTTAGAACACTTGTCTCAAATGAAAGAGGTGGTCTGCTGTATTTTTTGAAAAAACAGTGATATCATCAAGATATATCAGTACAATGTTGTTAATCAAACCTTTGAACACCATGTCCATTACTCTTTGGAAGGTATCTCTAGTGTTGGACAACCCAAATGGCATTTTCCTGTATGCATAAGTTCCCCATTTAGTTGTAAAGGTTGTCTTGAACTGATCTTCTTCCTTCACCATAATCTGATTATACCCCTGAATAGCCATCCATCAGTAGTGAAACCTCTCGGAGCCAGCAACAACTTGTAAAATCTTCTCCATGGAAGGAAGTGGATAATGATCCTTGAGAGATGCTCTATTCAAATCTCTCGAAGTCAACACACAATCTGATTTCCCCACTCTTCTTTTCTGACTTGGAACCAAGTTGGCAACCCAACTAGAATGCTTGATAGGGAATATGATTCTTGATTCTATCAACTTATTCAATTATTTTCTCATGAGAGGCTCCATGTGGGGGTTGACTGGCCTTTGTTTCTGCCTGATGGGCTTAGTATTTGGATCCAATTCAATGGTGTGTTGAGCTAACTTAGGATTGAAACCTTTCAAATATTCATAGCTCCAAGAAAACACATCAGGTAATTCTTGAAAAAGTTGTATGAACTCATACCTTTCTTGCTCAGTTGTCATCTTACCAATTTGGAGTGATTTGCCTCTTTCTACTGAGATGGACACTGAATCTTCTCCCTTCACTTGGATGTTTGCTTTCTCCTTCCTAAACTGATCATTAGGATTGAAAATGGACTCCAAAGTAATAAGTCCCTTTGGTAGTTTGTTGGTTCTCAGCTGCACCACTTGGTCACCATACTGCTGCTCTAACTTTTCCTGATTTTTGGCTGAGAATTCAGCCTCTTCTTGCAAGAAATGGATGATTTGCTGATCATTTTCAAACACTTGCCAACTTACATTGTTATCTAGAACTGAAGGCCTCACAATCACATGGATGTTTGGCTGTACCTTATCTTTTTGAATGCTCTCCACAACGTCAAAGGCTGCCCCAACTGCTGCAAGCCTGTCAGCAGCTTGGTTCTCTTTCCTAGGAATGGATTTGATGCCAAAACCCTTAAAATATTCAATGAGGTTCCACACCCTATTCTTGTTATGCTTGAGTAGATCATTCTTGACAACATGTTGCCCCTTGACTTGGTTGACAATCAACTCACTATCACAAAATACTTGCAAGTTCTTTATTCCTCTCTTGATTGCCCAATGTAGTCATTGCACAAGGCTTCATATTCAACAGTTATTAGAGCATGCAAACTGAAATCTAAAAGCTGAATAATACTTAACTCCTTGAGGTGAAACCAACATGGATCCCCTCCTGCACCTTGTTTACTCCTTGATCCATCAAAAACAACCGCCATACCTCATTGTCATCTTTGTGGTTTAGCTTGGTGATGCTAGGAATAGGCTGATTTTCTTCATGTATGCAATAGACTCCCAGCTCAGATTCTTCTATTTCTTGATAAGGATCAAAAGCATGCACCTTGCTTGCCCATTCATCAAGAGTTAAATCTGGGATGCTTCCAACCTTGGTCGGCTTCATCGACTGTTAGCTTGGATGATCTTCTTGATCAAATGCTTTGAATAATTGGCATTAATCGACTTGGAGTGTAAGGCTCAATATGAAAGTTTGCAATAGGTTCAGACCTAATTGTGGCTTTGGTTCCATATCTTGTTCTAAAAACATGTGTGACCAATGTCAGGTAGACAAGTAACCTCCAATCTTAGCCGTGAAATCCCTTGACAAACATAGGGCAAAGAGTGATGGAAGGTCTATTATCGAGACATCTTGTAAAACAACCATGTTGGGACAGGCATGCAAAGTAAGACTCAAGTTTTTAATCACCCCGACTGTTGTTACTGCTGTCCCATCCAACTGTACCACCCCTTTGGATATGGTTTCATCTTGAATTCCCAACCGATCAGCTATTTGCTTGGGCATTATTGAACTACTTACCCCGGAATCAATCATGCAATTGTGTACTAATTGATTTCCTATAATCAATGAAACGTAGAATGGAGGGGGCTTCAATATTTTACGTTACTATCCTCCATGATTCCCCTAAGGTGGGTAGCATTTTTGAGCACCTTCTCTTGTATTTGGATTGCTGATTTGAAGTTGACCAGTCCTTTATGGCAGCTTGTAGCAAATATCTTTGGCCAGGATAGATAGTGATTCCCACATTGATATGTTTATATTTGTCTTCTTCATCCGATCAATGATACTTGAATGGAGATGAAGTATCCTCTCTGCTGTCCCTTGGTCTACACATTCATTCCTTGCACATGGGCAGCAAAAAATGGCATTTGGGTTGGCCTAGGGGTTGTTTTAGGCAATCCTTACGTGCTTGGGATTGCATTTTGTTTTCCAATAGTTTGTGGAGTGACAGAAGGTCGTGAATTACTTGGGGCCAATGGTTGTTCTTCACCCAAATTTCTTCTCTTTGACCTTGTGTTGGCTGCAACACTTTGGGAAATCATTTGATTCATGCCACAAAAATCTTCTGCCTGCCAGTTTACAAGTATGGTATCATTTGGAGCTGATTGCTGCTGGAATGTTTCTTGTTGTTGGTTATTTCCTTGATTACCTTCACCATCCACACCAGTTTAATCTACTATTAATGCTTGATTCAAGGCACCGTTGAAGCACATGGACTAGTTATGAGGTTCATTGCATGGGAAACACCAATCATACTCTTGACCTATATTGTTTTGTACCGGCACTAATACTTTAGATATAGATGTAGCATTGGGATTATAGGGCTAAAATGGTCATTGGCGGTGGAGGCCTTGCTTGATTTAGATTTGTAGCTGGATTGGGTGGTCTATGAGGTTGATATGGCTGCCTATTAGGCTGAGCTTGAGGCTGGAAGGAAGGTCTAAAACCTTGAGCTTACTACCTTTTGAGTGTAACCAACTCATTACCTAGATTTTGCAATTGCTTCATGACTTCTTAAAGT
Organism: Taxus wallichiana var. yunnanensis; assembly: GCA_018340775.1. Classification (NCBI taxonomy): domain Eukaryota; kingdom Viridiplantae; phylum Streptophyta; class Pinopsida; order Cupressales; family Taxaceae; genus Taxus; species Taxus wallichiana. The sequence continues at coordinate 505,512,717 of CM031235.1, forward strand.
TCATTTGAGGCACTAGAAGATTAAGTGGAAGCTTCACTTGAATTCTGATTTCTAGGAGTGGGAATAGAAGCTAAATTAGGCACTTGGCTAGTATTTGGGCTCTCTAAACTTGGAAATAATGGCATTGGAGGCCTAGGAGCTAGCTTGCCAGCTTGAATCAAACAATTTTCAGCTCTAATGGAAATGCTATAAGCAATGGGGATAGTTATGCCTCCCATGGACTGAATTAACATAGAAATATCAGAATTTAAAGCTTTAAGGTAATAAAGAAAAGTGCCTTCATTGTTGGCTCATTGATCGCCACTAGAATTCTCTCCCAAGTCCTTTGAAATCTGAAATTAAAATCAGTCAGCTGCTCATTGGGAGCTCTCTTAATGGTTGTCAATTGCTCCAAAAGGGACAAGTTGTCTCCTTTTTCCCAAAACTACGCTCATGGAGGGCTATACATAGTTGATTCCAATTTTGAATAGAACTGAGGCAAGACTCTGAACCATTGCAAAGCTTTCCCTTTGAATGAAGATGCTAGCAGGTTGACAAAGAATCTGCATCTCATTGATCTCATGGATTGCACAAATGTTAGCAATATCCTTAACATGATCACCAGTGAGGTCTGATTTTCTCCAAAGAAGTATGGAATGTTCTTCAATGCTATAATTGGGATTGGATTTTGTGCATTGAGAGCAAGTGGGTGCTACCAAAGTGAAATTGACATAGGGGTTGTTTTGTGCCATTCCGATTGGCCTTAGAACCCTTGTTGATTGAATGAAAGGCCTACCAGTGGAGGAGTTGAGAGAGATTTGTTTGGTGGAGATGGAGACCTTAGGATTCTCCTCCCACTTTTCCTTATTCTTGGAGATAATTGCAGATATTCAAACAAAACCTCTTCCTCTCCAGCTCTTGACCTTGTGTTGATTCTTCTCATGAGTTTTCAGTCTGCACTTTGCTAAAACCAACCGATTCTTCTTCCTTGAGTCGCCGATGTGCAATTTATAGCTCTTTTAAAGCAAGAAAATTGCAACAAATGCACATCAATTTTTTTGCAATGAAGTCCCACCGGTGTGCCAAAATGTTGTTGCAAATTAGCAAAGACTCCCACGGATGTTGATCGATTTCTAGTTTGGTCATTCTAAGAATCTAGTGTGATTGCACAACATTGAATCCTCTTCCCGTGTGGGACTTGCAAAATGGAAGAGGAATCTCCAGTTAGAGGTTGGTTCCTTAACTCCTCCGATCAGCTATTTTCTTACACAATTGCAGAGGTTTAAACTCCTAAATCTACTCTAAATTCCAAAGGGACAAGGATAGAAAATGTAAAAAAGAAAGAACTAATGCTAATAGGTGATGCACCAAGGAGTTGTAGACACCTGATGCTGCATGAAATACACAATCCATAAGGAAACACAACACAAAACATGCACAAATGCTCAAAATGTAATGAAAGATCAAGAAAGCAATGATAGATATATGAAAGGATTGAGGGATTTTAATCACAGAACATATATCAACATTTCAGATCCAATACAGTACATTACAGTGATCCAGAGGCAAGAAAAGGTGCTGCATTACATGGAAAGGTAAAATTTCTTCACAAATTCTACCAAGGAGGAAGAAAAAGGAAGTTGCAGAGTTGAAAAAGTGTCTCTTCACCCTGGGAGAGAAACATGGGAAAACATGGAAGGGATTCAACCATTGACCAAAAACATTCAAAACAGCATGGGCATCCTTACACACCCATCCCCCGACATTTTTAGCCATCTTTGGGAGAAAATGCGAGCCATTCTTCATTAAAAACGGTGGTTGAAACATCATTTCTGTCCATGACCACATGCCATAGGTGTTTTTTGATTTTCTCTCTTGAAACTCCATCAAAATGTAAAAATGTCAATAGAATCTTGTAGATAATTTCACCAACTTTCCATTGATATAAAGAACGTGAAAAACCGAGCTAGATAAAAAGATATGGCCATTTGAATTTTTAGGGCAAAACAGGGCAAATCGGGTTGGCGGGCAAAAATTTGAATTTTTGCACCTTTTTGGTCATTTGGAAAATTGTCCAAAATTTCCCCGCACTCCGCCACTCTAGGTGCCATGTGGCAGCATCTCATTGGCCGCAGGCCTTTCAGGGGAAATTTTTTCCAAAAAACTCTGCCGAGCCATAACTTTAAAAATACATGGAGTTAGGAGGAAAACTTTACCTTTCGGAAAGATGAGAAAGAGCTTTATCTAATGGTGTCATTTCCTAAGGTTTTGACTGCTGAAAGCAAAATTTTGTGACTGAGGCACAAGAGAGGGAAGAATGGGAGGAGTTAGCCACAAAATGAGTAGGGGGTACATTTTGGATAACAATAACACAAATAGACATACACTTGCATTTTTGGGATGACTTCTATATAATGTATACTAATTGGAGAGAAACTTAACATACCATAGATGGACTTGACACACATATTTTACTAGTGGCCACACCTTTCCCTACCTTTCACACATTCTCTCGAGCTTGTATCTTGACATACCACATTTTAGATCTCTAAGCTCTCATACACACCTCATTTAGAAAATTTAAACTCAAACATCCTATCACACCCATAACACTACTTCTATAACAACTAGATAAGATCAAGGAAATCTCCATACACCTCATACCTATCTAATTTTACACACTCTTCCTTAAGTTTACACCTTGCACTGTAGAGACTCATTTTCACTCATGGAGCAATCAAATGTACCATAACAAAATTGTCAATACTATGATCATATTTATTTCAAAATCCAGGGTTCTTAACACATTTATACATGCACAAGAAAACTATTAAAGCTTATGCCCATTAAAAAGTGTTGTCAACCAAACCACATGCCTATAGATGCATAAAAATAGATCTCTGAGCACACTTTGTGCTAGACCCCACATTATTATTTATTGAGATTACCATATTTTGATGAGACACATATGAAGAATACTTCACTCTAACTCAAGATATAATATCAAATCCATTAATCTCATGTACAAGCACAAAAATATCTCGAAGGCACCCAAATAAATGACTTATTGGCATGTACCTAGATAAGACACGCTTCATGATGCTCAATAGTACACAAGATGAAACTACTACACAATTGACCTTCTGAAATCATATTATAATTATTAAAGGATTTTTCGTTCTTATACATGTCTTATAAGCCTAGGCATCAATAAAATTCCATTGTACCTTATTCAAGTTGCTAAATGCATACTCTCAACCTACTAGCCCTTGTTAGGCATGAAAACACATATAAATTTTGATGAAGACATTATCATGAATAATCTTTACCATTTATAGATACCCATTTCCCTTTAATTTCACCATGTTAAGCCTTGAAGTATGCTTCTTAAGGGAACTTACTCAATTTGTAGTTGATACCATTGACACTAGGTCTCTTACACCCTTCACCGCTAAAACTCGAATTATCAACGACCACATGAGACACCAACATTTTCTAGAAGAAAAACCTATTAAATCACAATGTACTATTATTTTATATTATTTTTGCAAAATTTAGGATTTTGAGTCCACCATTTTCACCTTCAACTTCATCATTTCTTCCATACCGCTCAATATGCATTCTTAGAACCTAGTTAGAATAGATAATCTTTACAAATGTAAAATATTTTCTTCCATGAGCTCAAAATTGACCACGAACATTGTAATAGCATCACCCGAGTCCATGGAAAATTTAATCTTGATTTATAAGCAAGAATCACCAATTACATACATGGATCCACCTTAATTTAAACTTGAGCACACCTATTTTGACCATATCACCGCCACATACCACTTTTGAAGTGATGGTCTGATCAAGTCATCATACTTGATGAATCATTCCATATTAATACCTCTTTCCCAAAATATTAAAACCTTTGATTTTATGATGAAAACAACATATAGATAGATAACTAAGAACACTTAGACTCAAACCTCCCTATATGACTATGACACACCAATGAATGAATTAAATGCATAGAGGCTCTTCACACATTGACTTACTCTTTGAGACCACCAATTAACATATCATACACTATACACCTTTAGAGACACATGAATCATGAATTTGAAGCATATGCCAACCATTTGACTCATAATTTATTCTTTGAGATATCACAGGACCATAGACTCTTGACAATTGTACTAAACACTAATTCAAACCAAAAGAAAACGTTATTAATGATTTTCAAGACACAAAAATCCCCTTATGAGACACAACAACATGAATCTTCCATTTATTGAGTAATATTAGACATATACCTTTACTTAGACAATGCAAACTCGGACCTCAAGAACTTGACACACACCAAGGACCACAAGATATAAATTTTGACATATACAACATGAAAAATGATATTTGAACCATAAAAACGTGAATAATGACTTTTACGGACATACATTGACCTTATGGAGGAATCAAACACAAACCAAGACATATCCCACTCACTCTAATGCTTCATAGGAACTTATATGCCTCTAAAAAGTGTAGTAGAGGCATATGAATACCACGAAGGCCTAAACAAAGTCATGAAGATGTCACTAACCTCTTAGATAACTTGATAGCTCCTTCTTTATTCTTCAACTCTAAACTATAAATTATTCCCTTTTTTCATCATCACCACCTCTTGATGAGACACCAAGATCTTTTCTAGGCTCCTAAGTCCTTCTTAGACCAATATTTTTGCATCCCAGCCTTTGAAAGCTACCTCCTTGCATTCAAGGACCTTGAGGACTCCTATTTGGACTTGAATAGTCATGATAGTAGTTCCTTGCAACATGACCAACTCCATTACAATTATAACAAACCACAAAACTCTTCCTCTTGTAACCATCAACATGACTAGATGAATCATTCAAGTAAACACTAACAACATGGCCTACCTCATTGCACTTGTAGAATACAAAATTATTTGCTTACTCACTCCTATTGTCTCTCCATGGATGAGTATCTCTAGAAGACCTTATACACTCTCTTGCCCTATGACCAAATGCATTACAAGTATAACAATATCCATTGAAAGTTATTTCATACCTTGAGGCATTAGGTTGCCTAATAGGATTAGTCTTCTCATTGTCCTTGATGAATACCTTTTTATTTTCTTCCTTGATGCTAGGTTCACCTACCTTATTTCTTGGAATGATGTATTATTGTTTAAATTAATTTCCTTTAGATTATTATTTTAAACCCAAATTGGATTTATCACCTGGTGGTATTTGTTTCCCAACTAGATAATATATATGATTGAAAATTTTCTTAAACTTATAAAAGGACATATTTTTATTTCCAACTTATAATATATCATCACTTAACAAATCTATATCTTCTTCAAAGTTTTAACACATAATTTCTTTATTTTTCAAACTTAAGACGAGATACTTTACCTGCTCTTTTAACAATCTGATTGACTCATTTTGCTTTCTTGATTCACACTTGTAATTATCTTATAGCTTGTGAATTTGAATTTCATATTCATTGATCTACAAATTCAGCTTCATGTTCTCTTTCTCAGTATGTTTTAACTCCTTTTGGATGCCTTCAAGATCATCTTTGACTTCCACTTCATCTTCATCAAAGTAGCTGCAATAACCTAATATAAAATATCCTAATAAATAAGATCCATCATTAGAATACCTTATTGCATCATTGGTCATGAATAGAACCTCATTTCCTACATCCTCATGATCTGATTTAGATTCAGAATCTAAAACACCACTGCTAGCATCAGATAATTCACCATCTTCCTTTGTATAAAAATTTATTTTTCTCTTCTTCTTATGATCAAACTTCTTAAAACTCTTCTTACCTTTACCAAATTTGGAATTTTTCTTTCTATGATCAGCCTTATGATCTTCATCATCATATTCCTTTTCATGCCTATGAGGACAATTAAAATAAAAATGGCCTACGTTACCATAATTCAAACACTTGAATGAAATTTTACCTCTATAATTACCATATCTAACCTTCAATCTTTTTCCATCATAGCAAAGAGCTCTTCATCTTCAATTTCAAGAGTAACATCATCATTCTTCACCTTCTTGTGTTTAGCATTCATTTTAGATTTTAAAGCAAAATCTCTCTTAGATGGTATGGAGTCAACCACCCCCATATCATAAGCAATCAAGGTACCATATAAATCATCCATTTTAAAATTAGTCAAATCCTTTGCGTCTTCTATGGAAAAAATTTGGACTCAAAATTAGGAGTTAGTGACCTTAAAACCTTTTGAACAATAAATTCTTCTTTCACATCTTCACCTAACCCTTTCATGTTATTGACCACTTTGTCAACTCTAAGAAGATATGCAGCAATAGACTCATCATTATTCATCTTAAGAGACTCAAACTGATTTCTAAAAGTTTGAAGCTTAGCAATTCTTACCTTTGAGTCACCTTCATACAAAACTTGAAGTTTCTCCCATGCCTCTTTTGTTGATTTGCAATGCATTACCTTTCCAAACTCAGATTCTCCAAGACCATGTATGATAGAATTAAAGGCCTTAGAATTGTTTTCATATGCATCCTTATTTTCTTTAATAGTAGGAGGAGTGGAAAGAGGAGTATATCCTTCTCCACAACTTTCCAAACATCAAACCCTTGATACATAATATAAGTCTTCATCCTCAGACTCCAAAAATCATAGTTTTTTCCATCAAACAATGGTACCTTTCTATTAAAGGAACCACTCACCATTTTTGTGCTTCAAGGATCTCCTTTCAAGTGATAAAAATTATCCAAAAAGAAACTTCTCTCATACCAATTATTCAAGAACAATTTAATGAGGGGGTGAATCATTCATTACAAAATTTAAATCATATTTTAGATTACTTAATCAAACCACAAATCCACTTATCCAATCATTAATGTGTACATAACATTAAATACAATATATTTTATAAACCATGAACAAAAGAATCTACAAAAACACAAAAGATATAAGTGGGAAACCATCAAGGGAATAAAAACCACTGAAACATAATCTTTATATTGATATGTTTCAAATTTAGTGAGGCACCAACCCCATAAGGAGCACCAACCCCTACTTTAGTAGAGCTACAACCCTACAAGGAGCACCAACCCATAGTTTTGCAAAGAACACACTCTAAATGGAGGATAAAACTCTCCATTAAGATCAAAAACCAAATGAAACACATTAATGATGAATATATATGATGTATTTTTGCTTCAAAAACTGATAGAGATCACAAATTCAGCTCACATCCCTTCAAACCTTAGGTCTTCAAACTTACACAATATTTATCTTTCTTCACTTTTAAAATTATCAAACCCTTGAAAAAATGATTTCTAACATTAATCAAATTGTCACACACTTTATCATCTCTAGAATCATTCTCACACACCTGTAAAACTATCAAACCTAGGTTACACTTCTTGCACACACTCATATAGTTCACAAAATTACCTAAACAATTCTTTTATGATCTCTCCTTCATTCAAAATAAAAATAGGTTAGTTTCCATACTTTATCGCAACCATCAAAAATTAAAAATCCCATAAAATTTATCACAATAGTCACAAATTATCCATATAGGATGGCCTAGACAAAAACCTTCATTCATGCACCAACAATCCTAAAAAACCCCATCATTAGAATGAGAAAAATTCACTTACACTTAAACCATGCTTATTCAAGCTCATTAATTCACCATACATGAATAAAATATAATTTAAACATAATCCATGGTCATAATTAAATTTAACCATTCAAATTATTTCATTTAACGGGCCCACTACGTTATTACCTTCTCACATCGAGATGTTTCCAATATCTAGATTCTACCTTTGGGCCCAAAGACCAATCAATATGAACTTAACCATGGATTTTGATCACTAACTTGAAATAAAATAACATTTATAACACTTATAATCTATTTATAGCTCATGAAACAATCACATGTTCAAACCACATCAACTTATGTCTTTACTAAATCAAGCTTCCCAAAAACAAGTTTTACAAATGCAACTGATTAACACCATTTATGACCCTTTCAATACCTCCAAATGGATTAATTTGATGAAAAAATCATCCCTGTTCACATTTTAGATGGTATAAATATTAAACTCATTCATATCATGCTCAAATCAACTCATTGTTTCAACAAAAACAATTATGTCCTGAAAAGTAAGAAACCTTTTCTTATCACAAATTGACCTGAAACCACATCAAATAAACTAATAATGAGACAAAAATTATACCATTGGAAATATATATTGATTACATTTCCATAACATATTGTAAATCCTTCAAAATCCAAGTGGAAGGCCTTTAACTAAGCCGATCTCTCGTAAACTACCCGAAAACACCCAAAAATGTCCTTTGACTAGTCAACATAAATGAAGCGATAAGACCATTTAACTGAATCAACACGAACTAAAAAATCATGGAAATCGATAAAAAATCATAAACATAATAATTATCATTTCGTTTGTAACTCCTTTAGACAATGTTGTCCAAAACTCGAACTTCTTCGAAGTGACCTTTTTGAGTGGATTCCACTCATCACCATAAGCTATACCATACATTTTTTTAAATATGAAGGAGTCCTCTACATTTTAAAATCATCACTAATTCACTAGAAAGAAATTATGGCCATTTAGGATACAAATATCTCAAACTTATTTCAAGCTAGGGTTTAAAACACATACAAAGTTGTTTACCTTCTTAACATTCGTTCATAAAAACTTTTAATTTACCTCATTATTTTTAGAAACCTTATAGAAGTAATGTACAATCATCCTTGAAATCCAAAATATCCCATGCAAAGAACACAATTTAGGGTAAGCATCAGAAGGTGCAATTCAAGTTTGAAATGGCCTTATTCTTGGCATTGTTTCACCAAAAACATCATAACTTGTAAAATTATCATCATGAAAAATTATTTTTTCCCATGGTACCATTAAAAACCCTAATAACATATCCAATAATCACCATATCATAAATATATTTCAATCATTCTAGCGACTGAGACTTTCATAGCTAGCCCTAAGGGTTTTATAATGTAAAGGCTAGGGTCAATTGAAATAACACTATAACTCATCATATAAACAATTAAAAATGTCCTAACATACCTGGTACATCATACATTAACTACATACATTCATCCATGAGCTCATATATCTTCATAACTCAATCTCATGCATTCTAACAACCATACCTGGTCCAAATGAGCACCTACAACATGATCACCAACCTGTATCTACACCCTAAAACTTATGCGAGTACCAAATAACTCCAAAAAAATTCTCTCCATCATGCTAACATGCATTGTCACCTAGGCTAGCTAGGTCACCTGAATACACTTGCAAGAACAAGAAATCCTCACTAAAACACCTGATATCATGATGAAAAAATGTGAATCATTATGTAACCATAATACTTAACATGCTATGACCATGCTCCATCATCCACCTTGTCATTAATGAGTTTTACATTAATTACACCACCAATATAACAACATGTCAACACCTTTAATTCAACCTCCAAATCTACACAATCAATCCACACATCTTCAATCTACAAGTTCGCTTCTTGAAATATCATTATGTAAATAACACATCATGAAATCACCAAGGATAATTATGAAACTATGAAATTATCCTTTAAAATTATTCAACCTACAAATGAGCTTTAGGGGTCACTTCAAGCCTTCTTGAAATATGGTAGTGTTAGGCATTATGTCTATGTTGTTTTCATTGATGTCAAAGGGTGTCAAGGTTATTTAGGTGTCTCCATCAATTTTCATCTATTATAAATCTTAAAGGATGATTGGTAGTTTCCAATCTTAGTGTCTATCATGGTGTCTTGGCCAACATGCATGGTTCTAGCTTATACGGTCATAATATGAAGCTTCAAATGTTATCGAGGTTATCGTGAGGTATAACATGTCTTGAAAGATGTGTCTAAAGTTTCATAGAATTTGTAAAGTGGTAACAAGGTCACTTTACATTATTCATGTGGTGAATATCATTTTAGGCCTTATCCTAGTCCTAGTTCAAGAAAGATGAGATGATATCTTGAGATATGGAGCATAATAGGTTAACATGAACATGTGAAAGGTGTTGTGACATGTCATAACAGGTGTATGGTATTGGATTAAGGTTCTATTGAAGAAAAACTATAAAGATAAGGCTTGTTTACATGTGTAAGTATTACTACATAAAGAGTTTCATAGGTTAAAGGGCATGGATGAGAGTTTGAAAGAATGATGGGAGTTTTTAGTGCTTTGAAAAACTTTCATGTCACGGGTCAAATAAGAAAGAAAGAAAATTACTTTTGGCTCTATTGAGCTCTTAAGAAGGAAAAAACCAGCTCTATATGCATGTTCATTTACTCACCCACACATGTGTGCTTTGCATGGGGTCGTAATACCTTAGGGTAAGTTAGGTCATGAAGTTAAGAAGACATAACATGAAGAATGAGATCACATTGATGTCATACATTTATGAACCATTATTAAGAAGGTAAAAAATTCCAAAACCCTAGTTAAACCCTAATGACAGAGTGATAGTAGATATTTCAATGGTATGGCCATGAAATTGATTTGGAAATCTGGTATAATAACTCATATATGTAGATTACTCTCCGGACATAATTTTGGTGGTGATTTCATGTTCCAACTATTTCAACAAGTTGAAGAAAAACCTCTATTTTGAAGATATTTGTAAGTATAGAGATGAGATTAGAGTTTAATGATGACATATTAATTGTTCCACATACCTTGGGATGTCTAAAAAATAACCATGAAAATTTATGAGAAGGTTATGTGGAGAAATGTATTATAACAGATCTCCAAATTTTCCCTACTGCTTTTGGCTTAGAAGGATAAAATGTAGTCATGGAGGTTTGAGATAAGTGTTGATGTTTTACATGTTATACCATAATTTTATGGTCATAAATAGTTGGTAAAATTCTGATATGAGGTGTGTGAGCTCTTTTAGTCATCTGATGAAATGATTGTATGTTGAATTACTCTTGGCCTAATTAGCCATTTTAGGCCTATCAAGAAGGTGTGATGGATCATGTAAGCAAGAGTAAATTTCTCCATATGACCTATGGTTTTTAATGCTTAGAATGATTTTTAAGAATGTGATTGATGTGTTCCAAGTATTGGTTGAGGATCGAAGTGATGAATGAGCTGTTAGAGCATGTTTTTCTCAAGACATGTTCTTGAGTCCTTATAGCAATTTTGACAACTTTAAGTAATACATGCATTTTGGGGTCTGTTTCATAAGTTGAAGGTTTATATAAATTTCACCAATTATTATAAATCATGATATTTCCATTGATGTGTTGTTTGTGGGATGATGAAGTTATTTAGTGTACTAAGTTGTTTATTCTTGGTGGCCTATTTCTGAGGTCTACATGTTGATTTGAGTTTTTTCAAAGATGGAGGTATTTTATTACCTTATGCATTGATCTTATGATTTAAATATGTATAATGAGATAGTATAGGTCAATACCTTCCTATTGATAAGCCATATGAATCTTGATTAATTTTTTTGATGATAAGTATCTTGGTCTTGTGGAGTGAGTTTTGGGTACTAGAGACCTAGTTAGAGGTGCTTGCTTCTTGGTGTGCTTCATGGTGATGGTGGATGGTGTAAAGGTTATTAGGATTTATGGATTATTTTAAAGGTTTTTTCTAGTTTATTGGAGCTAATGGAGTTAAGATGATGATGGAGTGTGCGTTTGGAGTTCAGAGTGCATTAGTTCAATGAGAAAAGCTTGTTTCTAGATTGAGAGGCTTAGTGTTGTTTGTGTTTGATAGGCTCTTGCTGACCTTCAAGGTCTACTTGAGTGAATTTATATAAGGAGGTAGAGTTTTTTAATCTTATCATGGCAAAACTTAATGGTGTTGGCTAACATGTGGTTGTTATTATGATAAGTCATCTATATAAAGTGAGTGTATTTGTTGATTTGTCTTATTTGTGATGATGGGGATATGAGCATGCTAAATGAGGTGAAAGAAGAGTATATAGGGGTCAATGGTAGAGATCGAAAGAGAAATGAAGAGATGATAAGAGTTAAGGATAATTTTTTCAAGGTCATTAGGCCTAATAAGAATGATATGATGCAATTTTGAGTGAAGTAGAAGAAGAGTTTGTTTGAAATATATTTGAGTGCATGTAGTTGAACTTGTGATAAAACTCGGTTGTTGGAGAAACAAGTAATCGGGTGATCTTTATATTCAGGTTTTTGTGTTGGTAATTGGTCACCTTAGGGTATTATAACATCCTTGTAGGGTTGGTGTATTTCTTAATAGGGATTGGTGCTCCTTGTGGGATTGGTAATATTCATACAAGTCCTTTGTTTTGTGTAATATAAGTAGAGGTTCAGTGGGTTTTTTTCCCTTAAGGATTTCCAAAATTATATCTAGTGTTCTTGTGTTCTATCATGTTTCATGCATATATGGATGGATGATATGTTACTTGATGATTGTTAAGATAACTAATAGGATCACATTTATATTACATGTTGAATGGATGACTTGTATGATGAATGTAAATAAGTGAATTTTTTTATATTAATGTTTTAACCCCCTCTCGTCATTATGATTCTAATACCTATATCAAGTACCATAGGGAATCGGGGAAAATAAAGTCTATGAAAAGGATTATATCATATAGACCATGAAAAACCTCATAAAAAAGAGACAAAATGAGGAACAACATAGGGAAATGAAATATTTGACCAACCAATAATGGAGAACTTAGTAAATATGGTGTCAAGGATATGAAATGATCAAAATGAGCACCAAAACCTGCCACACATACTCTATCTTATGTTTCTTTTATTTTTTTTCTTTTGGGTGTGTGTATTTATCGTAAAAGGTAGGAATCCTTTGGGAGACCCATTTATGCCAATTAGTAACATTTTTCATTAAATTGTTGCATGAATAGGTATGGGTTCTTAAGGTAGTAAGAATAATAATTTCTTCCACATGTCTCCTTTTATGCTTACGTGTCACAAATAGGCTCCATACCAAACTTAGGAAAGATATGTTAATCCTTGGATTAAGTTGAGATGGACCTAAAGACATATCACCACCACGTGTCTCAATAAACATATGTATTTTATCTATGACTTGTAAAATATATATTTAACTCAAGGACTTAAGGATCATAGGGCTATAATTCTTACTACTTAACATATATCATTGAATATGTTAAAGAATATGCAAGTAGGTTAAATTTTAAGAAACTTGAGGATATCAGGTAATTCAATGGCTACCATGTTGGATTATAGGATAATTTTCATAACATAGCCCTATTTAAGTCTATAAAGTTTTATCCTCTCAAGAATATTGACTTCACTGATTAATTTCACATGCATAAATTAGAACTATATAATGTTTGTACACCCGAGCTAATGTTTGAAGGATTTCAAGATGTGGGAATACCTATTAAATCCACTTTTCACTCACCGCATCAAGGTGAAAAAGTAACTAAGTTATAAATTTGATAACATCATAGCTTGACATGTCTTATTTTATCTCCATTAATATTTAAGGTAAAGCTCCTTAATGAGTTAAATAATTTGAACATATTCTATCGAGTTATGAGGAAAAAAATGTTCTTTTGAATTCCTACCTTATTTATACTATGTGCATCAAGAGAAAGGAAGGGGAGGCAGTTAGGATAACTTTAAACACAAAGGGGGCCCATCGATGTTTTAAATAACTCCTTCAAAAGTCCGTAGAGTTAAAACTAGTTGCCCAAAATAAAATTGGTCCTTATTTTAGATACATTTTTGGTACCTTAGAGGGGTCATATGGCTACAAAATAGACTTATTAAAATCCTTTTGTATCTATTAGGCATGGAGGATAGTGTAAAACTTTAAAACTTATCCTTTAGAGATGAAAATCCCCTTAAAAATAGAATTCTAACCCATTGAAAAAATTATTTTGAAACCTTATATGATCTTAAAGCTTTTAATCTTGGAAATCTCTCAAATTTTGTCCCTCCTCCTTCACACTACTTTGAAAACATAGAAATATGCTTCCTTCTTGAAATTTGAAGATTGATCATGCAAAGTCCTATCAAAACAATTTAGTTATCACCTTAAAAATTTAGTGTTTACTTTGAATCAAATTAATTTAGTTCTCCATTAACTTGAAGACTAGACGGTGACTAATCCACTAGATTAAGAGTGGTTGAGAAAAAATTATTCACAAAAGTTAAATCATACATGTTCCAAATGAAAACATATGCCAAAAGAAAACCTAAACTACTACTATAGTAGTGTTTAAAACTAACTAAATAAAGCTTTAGACTAGTCCAGGGTAAGTTTTAAGATCCCCTAAAATATACATATAAACTATCCAAAGTGAATTTTTAATAACCACTTTCTAAAGTATTGCGAATCACAAGAAAATTTGTTTCATGGCGTTGGCGAATTTTTTTATAGCATTAAGGGAGTCATGATCATCGGTAAAAGGGGAAGATATTTTTGTTCAAAAGATAGTACAACATACTTTATACTACTTGGACGGTAGCATCTAACATACTACTAGATGATAACATGAGTTATGCTACCAATCAGTAGAAAATCTAAATTTGATACATGTATGCAAACCATTTGCATGTGTTTTCCTGATTTTGTAGAGAACTAATAAGGAGATTGTAACCAAAAACTAATGGGATCAAATTATGTGGTATTGGATTTATAATTGACATCCACCAATATGGATACTACAGGAGTTTCATAACCTCCCAATTATCTCTACTACCGTGGCTTTGAAATATGGATTAAGTTTACATTAAATGGTAGTGGTATTAGTAGTTGTAGATCACTCTTTTCCTGTTATTCTTAATCATATTCAAATTCATAGGATTGGGGTTTAAATGTAATATTTTTATCGACTGAAAATTTTACAGATGATGATTTTTGAATCCAATGTGGGATATGTTGAGGAAGATTACTTACATAAGTAAGTGTGACCAGCTCAACCCAATCAATTTCCAGGCCAAGACAAACTTCAAAACCTTCATCGATTGGCCTTGGGTATTGGTGGAATTATCACCACTACCATATAAAATCTACCAAAACACCTTGAGGATCACAGAAAATACCAAGGGGTGGTTTTCATGGAAAAAACTATTACATTGCACTTATTAGTTATTTTAGGAATTATGGCTTTCTTTACATCAATGATGGTTGTTATGGTTATTAGGATCATGAAGGCACCATTACATACACAAATAATTGTCTTGCTAGTCAAGGTAGTTTTTCATTGTGGAGTGGGATTCTACTTATTAAATCTCTTGAAAATAGCATACATTTTGGTGCCACATTTGTAAAAGTGGGTTGCAGTGGTTTTTGGCTTTATTACCATGGTACCCATATTTGTTGGTTTTATGTATATCATTTAATTTTCCTAACTAACCGAAAGCTTGAATTTTAAGGCCTATTCCAAGTTAAAATTTTAAGAAAATTCCTTTAAGGAAAAGTGTTGGATTTTTTTCTAAATAATTTCATATACTATATTGCATATGATGGTCGGTCTCTCATCCTAACTCGGTTTTAAATAAGAAAAGAATTTTGGAAAAGTGGTATTTTTAAATGTGCATTTGGTCCCGTGTTATAAAAATAATCGTAGAATCATGCATGTTACTAGCCCGTAGCATCAAACATGCTACCACCGTAACAACAAGCATTCTAGAAATTAGTAGGATCGAGACATGCTACTATCTAGTAACATCAAATGGTAACATGTTCAATGCTACCATCTATTTGCATGTCCAATGCTACCGGATAGTAGAAGCTCTAATGTTACCATTTAGTGACACATTTAATGATGTCAATTGATAGTATTAATTTCCCTAACCATGATAAAGAACCTATCAAAAATGGATGGTATCACAAAGATATTCTACTAGAAAATAGAGAAATTTATGATACTTATCGGTAACACAATATATACTACCATTTAGTATTATATATAGTTCTACCTTATGGTATTATTTACACTGTTTTAGCGAGATAAAATTATAGAAAAATACCATAACAGTTATAATACCTTAATGCAGGGGTTATAATATGCCGTCGATCTCAATATTTAATTCCCAAAGGAATTGCGAGGAATATTTGATTTATATTTGATAATCGAATTTACGTACAAAATTATAAATACATAATTAGTATATATATGAAGGTGAATGTGGAAAATTTCAATTTCATGTTAAAGGTGATTTGAATTAAAAAATTGGATATTTGTGTAAATTCTAGGTGAATCAACCGCTAAAAGTAACTTATACTAAGAAAATTTAAGCGAATTGATCCTAATTCCTATGCTAAAAATTCACCAAATGAAAATTACAAAACTATAATATTCATGAATTAATGAATATTCACCACTAATATTTATGTTGGATTCATAGGGAAAAGTAACTTCCAGTCTTAATAAAATTTGGCAATGAGATCAAATTTTTAACAAAGGTAAGTAGGGGAAGTTAAAACATAATCTAAAACTTTTCCTCCTTGATGTTAACTCTAATGAGAAAATATGAATTTCCTTGATCATCCTACATGATGGAAGCCATGAAGCTATCAATAATGTTATGAAAATCTTCCTCATGCTCTAAAGTGAAAATGATTGGTAGAAAATTTAATCTTATCTCTAATTTGGAGAAGTATTTAATAAGATATCTTGATTTTAGAACCATTGAGCTATTTCCCCTAAGTTTTGTATTTATTTTACATTCATCTCCATAAAAAGAGTTATTAAACACATCTCTTTTTAGTTTAAACTTGGTTAAATTGGTGATCTCCACCATAATATCAACCCATGAAGGTTATGTGAGTAAGGATAGGGTCGATCATCAAAATTCCCTTCAATAGAAACCATGAAGCTCTCAAATTATTCAAGTATAGGGGAAGTTTCATCTTTATAATCCAAGAAAGAAATATTTATGTACTCAACTTATCTTCATCCACTTGTGTCTTTTTCTAAACCTCCTTTGTATTATATAACACTTTTTGTTTAATTTAGGTTCAATTGAATATTTGACAATGAGAAATATTTTATTCTATTCAAATGGAGGATTTTAATTTCAATTGGAACTTCTTACTCATTCAAATCTTCAATATTAGACAATAATTATTCCCTTCACTACTCAAATGTGAATGAAAACTTTTGACTTCTCCTTAATGGTTTTCGCGAATCTATCAATGATATCATCCTTATGTAGGATGTTTTGATGAGCTCCTATAAATTCTCTTCCTTTTATTTCTTCTCAAAAATATTTATCTCTCCATATTTAGATATGTTATCTTCTCTTCTTCCTTTATCTTATTGTTTACCAATTCTATCTCTTCCTCTTTGGATTTTACAAGTAAAGAGAAAGATCAATCTTCATATTCACCTCTAATAGAAAGAAATAATTTTTAATAATTCTTTTGAACTCTCTTCCATCCAACTCTTCAAGGTCGAATGCACTTATTTCTCCCATTTTGGCTTTGTTTGATTAGAATGTTCATTTTCTTTGGTTTCTTCCTCTAAATATTGTAAATGGTCATCTAAGATGATTGAATGATTTGTAAGTAAAATATGCTTGGATGGTTGCATTGAACTTTATAATTTTTTTCTCTTCAATCTCGTAACACGCCCCTTCACCTTCATTTTTAGATAAATTTGCACCTTTTTCTAATCAAGTACCTAGTCTTTAAGGATATCAAAAATATATTTTTATTTTCTACCTCTAATTGTTCAACATTTGTATCAAACATATCTTTCTTCTTAGGTTAAAGTATCACCACTCTAACTATAGATTCATTAATGATGCAGCCTAGAATTTGCTAGATGACACCCTAGTCACACACCGACACATCACTCACCTATAATGAGCACTCACCCGAAGCATGCAAAGGTATCAGCTTCCTCTTTATGGTTGCTTTAGTACGATGTTAGTGTGATGAAGGAAGAAACATATAGAACCATAACTAATCTGTCATTCTACAATGCATGCTACATTCGATCTATGAAAGAACAATCTTTAAACAGTAATCATGATTGAATCAATAACATGCACTACTTAACTAGACATAGGAATGACACGTACGTTCAGCCAATATCTTCCATATATTAATAAAACACAGTTCAGCTTCTTACAATAATGTCAATCTATACCAATGCACACATGGATTTGATACACTAATTTAGTCATATGCATATATCTTTATACCTTCATACATCCATCACACATATCTCTTTCTGACACACACACACTACTATGTACTTCACATCATCTATATAGGGTGGGAACTTGACCTTCACCACTTATCTATTCTAGAAATAGGCCACATGCTATTAATAGCCATGCGTTGTTTACAGTCATAACCACACATGCAAGTGTGCTATCTATAGACCTCTTACAATTAACTGAAGTGTCAATCCTATTCTTAGCTTGTCTCCATGAAAAATGATTTTATCTGATCCTCCAAAGATAGACAATGTGTGGCCCGCACATCTCTGCATCATTGGTGTGTTCAACATGCCATCTTCTAAAAATAGGTCGTCATGCACAAAATCAGATAAGTCCCAAAAGTTGAACTTTCCCTCCATGTGTGGGTCCTTCCTATTCCTCCGCGCCCTTGATCCTGGCCTTCTCTCCCACGTGGAATTCTTGTGTGATATCTAATAGGTATTCTCTTATCAACCTTACCCCATACTAATCTCATTGTTGTCTCGAAATTGGGTATCTCCAAATATTGAAGTAAAGAATAGAAGAATGGAAAGAATAAGAATGAAAAAATGTAGATAAATAAAGAATTTTTATGAAGCTATTAGACATGACCTCTTCTTCGTATCGGTTTGAAGTATAAACTATGGACACTCCTTTATTTTGGCCTCCAAGGCCTGTCATTTAGTGAGTGCTTGTTACGCTTTCTCAGAATGTCCACAAAGAATGGATTCTAACTCATCCTCGCATCTCCCTTTTTCATTTTGTAGAACCAACAAAATGTTTGACATTGATGTCATTTTTCCTTCTAGTAGATCCATCTTCTGCGCAATTAGCTTCCCGAGCTCTTCCAGCTGAGTCTTATGTGGCTCTTATGGTGTTGTCAGGGCCTCGCACTTCTACTTAACTATTGAAAATCTTTCTACGTAGCCCAATGTATCGTATTTCATTTCTTTTTGGACCTCATTATTTTCTTCTAGGGTCTTTACATTGATAAGTGCCTATGGAGATGTGCAGATGTTCAAAGCTTGGTCTTCTTTCTTTAATACTTCTTGTAGTGCTTGTAGTATCCCTTCATAAGATGTAATATTTCACATCACCGATGCTTTCTCTCGTTATTCTTCTTGCTCGACTTCCTTGCACCGTCATGCGAAGAGGTTCATCTTCAAGTACTAAGTCCACCAACTTTCCTACATAGTGTATCGCTGAAGGAAACATCTGTGGTACCTTAGCCTCTAAGTGTGGCCTAGCTCTGATGACATTATCCCTAATATCCTCTGTGATGCTGATAAATACTTCGTTCTTCTTCTGCGCGAAGTACCTCTCTTGTGTTATGCCCACTATCTCCATATCTTTTGTCTTTAGCTCCTCGTGCAACATTATGATTGTTACAGATTTATCCATGTTTCTTCTAGTAACTTCAGCAGAAACCTTTACTAATGCGTTGTTGACCTACTCATCCGACATGACAGTAGGCTTTACTGTCATGTGTCTAGATTGTGGTGCCTTCTTCAGCCATCTTGAAACACATGAATCTTTGCATACATCAAATTCAAGCTCATCCATGTGGGTGTGCATTGACCATGATAGTTTCTTTCAAGTGCACACAATCACCATATCCTCATCCATTAGCTCCCACCAAATAAATCCTTCTGTGCTATCGTGCTCTGGAAGCGGGTGTAGAAAATTTTACTTACATCCTCTACATACCCCATGGCTGGTGGAATGTGCTCTCCACTCATCCTCTTCGATCTAGGACCCTTGGGAATTGTAGCTTCAAGGTTAGGAGCTGTCTTGTTACATCTTGAGCAGTCACATGTGTGGATCTAGAGATTTCCTTTTCTTTTTCTTCTTTGTCCTTCATCTCTTCATCTTTTTGCTCTTCCTCATTTTGTGGCTCGTCTTCTTGCTCAAGTGGGGTAGGAGATGCACACTCACTCTCTTCTGATTCCTCCACTTCTTTATCCAACTTCAACTTTATTCTCTTCTTTGGTTCAGCAGTCTCCTTGAGTGGAGAGAGACGAGGTGATTTCTGTACCATTTGTGGAGTTCCACTTTGAGTCCTTATGCATCTGAACACTTTCTTAAATCTATGCTCCCCTATTCAACCTCTGTATCTTCCTCTTCATCCTATCCTTGAGGTGGAGTGGCCACGTGCTGTGAATCTTCTCTATCATATGGTTGCTTTCTTCTACGCTCCAAGCCTCCACTATCTTCACACTCCTCTTCTTCACCCTCTACTTCAACAACTTCTGTGGGCCTTTGCACCGGTATGTTTTCTATTGTGTGCTTACCCTTCAGTGGCCCTGGGAGTGTGAATTCATTCTCCACATACTTGTTGTTCTCCATCTTGGGCTTTAGCTGAAGATACACCAATGCTTCCCCTACATCTGCTACAACCAGACTTATTGGCTTAATATTCAGCACCTCCGAAATGATCCTCTTGGTGTATGCACTTCTTCCAGGATACACATGATTCTTCCTCAACATATGGTAGTCACAATCTACCTTATCTACACTAAATACCACGATCGGTGTGTGTTTTTAAATCTATGAACAGATTCTTGAAATACCTTACAGTGAATGCGTAAGGCAATTTACACCAAGGGCTCTAGACTCCATCTCTCATTGGGAAGCATGTGATGCAGAAATGCTGATATACAACAAACTAGACTTGTTTCCCTACTACTGATGGTAGGTCCTTTGGGATGTGCCACTCTTCTTCAAATGCCATGTGGAGCCTATCGTACCATTTCTCTACCCTTTGCTTGACATCATCTATCATGGCCCCTTTACATAGGTACTTGTTGAACCTTTCAGCTAGTGACTTATTCTCCATGGGGTATTCCCATACCTTTTCCTTCAGCCCATTTGGTACTCCAATTTCCATGAATACCAGTGATAGTAGAACAACCCCAAAGATGATTTTCCCTCTTGTGTGTGCTTCCTCGACTATTTTTTCTGTAATGTAACCTAAAATATTGTAGATTTCCCCTTCGACATCTTACGTGCAATGTGTAACCACATTGTATTTACTGTCATGACCACCACTCCCGATCATTCAACTTTGTAACAAGGTGTGTTGTTGCTTGCACAATCGATAGTTCTTTAATTTTTCAATATCCAACCACATGTACCCTTCTGTACCGCAACTCTTGTCTGGTTTTTAAGATTATGGGTTTATCTCGTGAGATCATTCTTTATGTCCTCTCCTATGCCCTTCAAACCTCAGAATCGATGAGATAAGTTCGATTAGATTCTAACTCTATGTCGTGTAAAGTAGAAGAAGTCCTCATGCACTCTACTCATGGCCACTGATACAAGGGCTCATACTTCCCAAAATATGGAAACTCATATAATTGGTAGACCCCACCCTCTTGAAGCTTCTTTCCTACATCATCATAAACCGGCATGTCATCTATTGGACGCTTGTTTATCCTAGCGATGAGCAATGAATTGAGCTCCTTCTTGTTCTCAATAGTCTTGTGATTATATTCACTCACTTTTCTCTTTCTGATAGGTGAATCTCATTCCCGTCTAATGATGACTCCTTCTAGATATTACATTTCTAAAATATCTCTTTCGGTTGCCATCTCTTCTTCCTCAATGACCACCTTCTTCTTTCCTTAACTGTTGTTGCGAGATGCCTTCTTGGGTGCCATTTTTACCTTGTAAATCTCTCCTCTTTAACTCTACAACTTGCGAATCAAACCCTAGATTGATTCAATCGTTCCCTATGTGGAAAATTTGTTCCCTAACTCCTCTCTATCTCCCTACTTTTCTCAAACCATTCATCATCAAGGATGCAAACTTCTTTTCACACATATCTATTTGTCGGGCTTGGTTTCACACCCTTCGCACCTTAACCTGATCACTCAGCTCTTCACACTTAGTTATTTCCTCAAAATATATTAGTTGTAATGGTAAAAATGAATGCACATCCCATCCTTATATAGAGTTATCAAATTTTGGTGCATTTATTACTCCTTCACCTACCAAATATCCTCTCATTCATTGACCAAATTTGTTCATTCTGCGTGGTACATATTTGTGCCCCAACTATAACCTTCTAGCATGCCTTCCTACCCGTTGGTCACAAACTTATATTTAGCACGTGCCCCTGTGCCCGAGTACCTTGTCATTGTACCTTCTCCTAGTAGTTATCATGGCCTCCGATTACCTCGTGTTATATTTTTATTTCATTCATCTCCATCCTTGGTCACTTTTGAGAAGTAATCTTCTTTTTATTTAAAGCACACCCATATCAGCTTATTCTTTTCACCTTTTAATTCCCATAGTCTTTTACTTGGATAACTAAAACAATCACCCCACACTAAAAGTATGTGTAGTCCTCTCAGTGCATAAAAATTCTTCATATAGTAATTAGCTTCACGCGTGCAAGCACACTTATTACAAAAACAAAACAACTAAATTGAAAAAGCATAACGACAATGAAGGAAATACATTAAGGAAATACATAATTGAAAACCTAATCTAAATGGAAATACTACCTTACTACAAACACTAAGAAGATTTATTTATAGTAGGGCTTCAGCCTACTCCCATTAAAGTAATAAGGTAGTTGTGTTCCATCAAGTGATTTTAACTGGAAAACACTTGATTTGAGTATGTAAGTGATGACATACTTCCCCAACTAATGTACTTTAAGCTTGCCTAGATGGTGCAAGAACTTAGAGTCATAAAGAAGTAGCATTTTTCCAATCTCAAACTTTTTATCACTTATGTTTCTATCATGCAATGCCTTCTACTCCGGCCTTTTCCTACTTCGACTCCATCGTGCTATGGCTCGCCGCTCATCTAGTTGTATCATCTTCTCGATATTCTCTTCTAAATCTTGTTCATAAGCTAGACCTCTAGTGTGTGTAATGCATAAAGAGGGTAACATAAATTCTATAGGGAGAATGAATTCCATGTGAAAAACCATATGAAACTGTGTGGATTTATTCAATCTCTTGTAAGTTGTTCTATATGCCCAAAGAACAATTGACACGTTTTATTCCAATCCTTTCTTCCAACATCACATTTTTTTCAAAGTCTAGCTCAAAATCTTGTTGAAAGCCTCAATAGTTCCATTTTCCTAAGGATGATAGGGTGTAGTTTTATGGTGTGCAACCATAAACTCATCTAATAGAATCCTGATTGTCTCATTCAAAAAGGGTGTACCCCTATCACTTGTCAAGATTAAAGGACATCCATATCTTGTAAGAACATTCTCCCATAGAAGCCTAGCTATTGTAGCTTGTTGTACAATACTTTGTAGGTGTTTCTTCTACCCACCATGTAAGATAATCTATGCAAGTAATGATATAGCATGATCCAGTCCTACACATGGCTGGTGAAATAGGTCCTACAAAGTCAATGGCCCATTTCTCAAATGGTTTGGAACTAGTAATTAGTCTTAGAGGAATCTCATCTCCTTTCCCTAGTTTTCCTAGGTGTTGACAATGATCACACACCGTATAATATTCTCGTATAGTCTTTATACAATGTCTTCCACCACAATCTAGCAAGTAGGATCTTCTCGAGCAGTCACATCATCTGGATAATGGCCTCCTGCAATACCACCATGGTCTTCTTCCATAATATTCTTGTGCTCACGCTCTAATACACAACAGCGTAATGCTTCATCTTTGCCTAACTTGTAAAGGTCACCACTGATTAGCATAAATGGTACTACATGTACAACAAGCTATTTATTTTCTAATGCCTTCATTTCTTCTAGCTCCACACCAGTCCATAGAAAGACAACAATGTCTTCTAATTCCATGGGCACGTGTTGTAACCTATAAAACTGTGCATTTGACATGGTTTCTTTAATTGTTTGTACTTCCTCTCCTGAGTTGATTCTAGATAAATGGTTTGGTCTAGAATTTCTTTTTCCTTGGCTTCACCACAAATTTGACTTGAAATAGGAGTACCCACCTGGATATGTGCCCCTATAAGATGAGATTGTTTACTAAGTACTTTAATTCCATGTGATCTATATAAAACACAAATGGTGTTGCTAATAAGTATTGTCAAAACTTGTGCAATGCATAGATCATGGACAAAGCTTCACGCTCTGTAGTTGTATAATTTCGTTCAATAGGAGTTAGCTTCCTACTAGCAAAACAAATTAGATGATCGACAAAAACTTCACCAGGTTGAGCTAACACAGTGCCAATAGCCATGCCAGAGACGTCCACATGCACATGAAATGGTTTATCCCATGAGGGAAAGCACGGATCGGGTGCGGTAGCAATTTTCTTCTTTAATATCTCAAATGCACGCTACTATGGTTCTCCCTAATAAAATTTACCTTTCCCCTTGAGTAATTCTTTTAAGATTGCAGCAACTATAGCATACCCTTTTATGAATTTTCTATAATATCCCGTATGACCTAAAAATTTGTTCACCTCACTTTGACTGGTAGGCGCTTCGTGCCTAAAATGACTACAAAATTAGTCAACAAAAAAACTTTCCTTATAGATTATATGTCCTAACATTATTCCAAATGGTGTAGCAAATATGCACTTCTTGATGTTCAAAGAGATAATCAATTGTCTACACCATTCAAACATTAAGCGTAGATTGTCATAATGATCTTTCATAAGCCCATATATTATCCAATCATCTAGGTAGACCTGTAAGAAGTTGTGAATAAAATATTTGAATGCCTAAATAACTATGCATGAGAATACAACAAGTGCATTTTTCAACCCTAATGGCATCACAAGATAGGCAAAAATACCCCATTCAGTAGTAAATGTAGTTTTTTCTTGATCCTCCTAAGAAATCTTAACCTGATGATACCGAAAAAACCCATCTGTGAAGGAATATATTTCTCACCCTGCCACGCCTTCTATTATTTCCTTAGTGAATGGCATAGGGAATGGATCAGTGACACATGCAACATTCAGATCCCTGTAGTCCACACATATTCTAATTTTTCCATCCTTCTTGATACTGATCACCATTGGACTAACCCATTCTGACTCATCAAGGGGCTTGATAATTCCAGATTTCAACATTTTATCAATTTCTTCTTTTACCTTTTCACACAAATTGGGGTTCATCCTATAAGGTCACTTCCTAACTAGTCATGCACCATCCTTAAGTTTTATCTTCATTTCCCCCAGTGATTTATGCATGCCTTTAAGTTCATGATACCCTCGAGGGAATAAGTCCTGATAAATCTGAGTAACTCAATGATCTTTGCTACCTCCAAGTCTCACCAGGTAGTCTCTAATGATGGTCTCCTTAGGCTCACTTGCAAACCTATATTCACCTTATTTGTCTTCATGGGTTTGTGATAGGCACGCATATCCTTGTCTGCACTATCCAAGACCTCGTGCACCCCTTGTGAATGTTCAATATCCAGGTTCTCAACTTCCTCATCATCCACAATGTAAACCATCTTTCCTTTCTCTTTCTCAAGGAAAGCACGTTCAAGTAGTATAGAGTCCATTTATTCTTCCTTTTCAAAATGCGCTCCAGAATCTGTCTCACCAAATAATTCTTGAATATGCTCTTTGGATTTTGCACTATCTCCCATAGTTAAGAATTTGAAAAATTTTAATGCCTCTTCTATTAGAGGTTGGGAAGAAAAGTAGTCAAATGTCTGGATCATTCTTGTAGTCAAATTTTTCCATTTCCCCATCTCTCGATGTAGTTCTGCATATACATATTAGGCATGTGTGCATCATTGTAGCGTAGAGTACAATCTATGCACCTAGAGTGAAGGTGGTAATGCTACCTATCATGTTATCTAGATTCTCTCACACTTTTAAATGTGATGCTGAACAGGTTGATCACCATGATAAGTGTAGATCTATGTAGGTGCATTGTTCCTTACAAACCTAATAGATAAGGCAATTCCAATCTCTTCCCATTCCATAACATTATCTCTATGGACTACCCACCAACGCGCTGCTATCCCATGTAAGGTATATACTAACATATCTCTTCACTTAATTTGATCTTTCCACTGTGTTTCTATGGCTTTAAAAATGTATGAAGATCTTCTCGCCTTGTATACCAAGGTATCACATGCTACCTATCCGTCGAACCGAATGAAGTCCATTATTACGTGTAACTATGCTTTTTACCTCGCGCCCTACTAGTTCATATGTACCATGATCCCAATTGTCACAAGTAATACTCGTATTATCACTAATAGAATGAGAATCGTCCCACTATAGGATACCTTATTTTGATGGCTCATTGACCTCTAGGTCCTAAATAGTGCATACATGAATTCTGTTTAAGTCCTCCCCACTTAGAGGCTCAACATATGGCGTAGACTTCCCATCTGTCAAAGTTATCACAACCCTTTCCTCCTTTTTCTCAAATCTGATATACCCCTTATTAAATATCAAGTCAAAATTATTCACATAACACTAAGGGTGTCCAAGCAAGGATGGAAAATTATCTGCTTCTATAAGTGCTAATACGTCAAAATCCCCAATGAACTTGGCCCCTTGTATGGGTATAGATGAATCTTTCAAAACTCCTGTGGGAGTGGCCTTAGTCTAGTTTTCCATAAATAAAACATTAGATGATGGATGCAATGGAGACCTCCCCATTTGTACCCATGCATCTAATGTAAGCACTTCCACACTGTATCAATCAATATGTTGCTTAAGCCATCCATTAACAACAAAATTCGAGTAATTTCCTTGTCATAGTCAATTCTATCAGGGGCAAAATTTGCATGTAAAATCTACCGTCTAATCTCAATACTAACACGTGAGTGTTCCCTTTTAACTAACTTCCTAATTTTGGAATAATGTTCTCTTGGTGCAACATTCTTGCACACTTCTCTCATATCATCGATATCAGTTTGGAATGTCTCTAATGCTTTCTTTTGCTCCTTTAAGTATTGTATCTCACCCTGAAGATTCCTTAGCACTTCCATGGTATCCTGGTAAACTTCCTTCTGATGAGCAGGATCTAGGTACCTTACATGTAAAACCTCCTCCTTGGTGATTGTAGGCTTCTAGTGTAATGCCTCTCTTGCGTGTGCCGCTTCAACACGTGTAGTAATATTCACTATTAATGCCTCAAGTCCTTCTGCTATCTTTGGCATCCACTGATATTCTACAGTGTGTTGGATTATAACCATCCTGATGCCTTTGTTTTATTGCTTATGCTGCTTCCTCAAATGCTCATATAAGTTTGGGCACTCTTCATAGCTATGGTTTTTCCCATAGAAAGAAGATGCAATATAATGAGGACATACATGCCTATAGTGGTCATGATATCCGCATGTATAACATGTTCCACGAGGGAACTCACCTCTTCCTCCACCATGGCCTCATCCTCCATATCCACCATGATATCCACGTCCTCTTCCATAACCTCCTTCAAAACATCCCTCATTCCTATCATAGCATGTTTTATTATGATCCCGATCCTAGTGCTCATTCTTACCCTTAGAATTATATGTTATACTTGTCTTTCATATCCCAATGTCTATAGCATCTTGGATCCAACCAATCAACTGAAAATCCTCAGTATCATGGGTTGTGGACCTGTAAATTTTACAAAAGAAAGATAGATTCTTCCTTATCGTGCGTTGTAACAAAGGACAATGACTAACATCATGATTCAAATGACAGATCTCACAATCCAACAATAATGAGCATACAAATTTGTGAGGGAAATTATCCTTAGTGTGACATTGCACTTCACAATCTGTACACCAAATTCCTAAGCACATTTCATGGGCTGAATTTGCTGATAGCTTCTCTAACTACTTTTCCATAGCTGCAATTTGTGCCTCTAAGAATGGACTAATGCTAGTTTCAATACTCCCAACTTCCTCAAAGACGTAAATCTACTTCCAGCGCTTCATGTAGATTAGTGTATGTCTTATGTGAAAATTCCCTTCTAAATGGTGTAATCAATCCTCCAAAAAACCATTGTGCATGTTGGCTTATGTGAATATCATAAGATAGCTTAGATAGAAGTGTCTTAAAATGGGCATCATACTCACGTACACTCTCAGTAGTGCCCTACTTGATATCCTTGAATGCACTGATACTTTTATGCTCAAACTCATGGGATATGGAACTCTTTCAAGAAAGCATCCTTCAATGCTACATAATCCACACAAGTTTGATTAGGGTCAAACTTCTTATACCAACTGTGTGCATGTCCCTGTAATGTAGTAGAAAATTGACTTTCCTTATGCTCAATAACCATGATCCCTTTAGCGTGCCACAATATTTCACACATATGCACATGTTTGGCAGCATCCTCTATACCTCTATATTACGGAAGATGAAGAGACATCTCCATATAAATATTCTGTGGTTGCGGGCCTTAACCACTTGATCCAAAACCTCGTGTATTCCCTCTGCCTCTAAAACCACAAGATCCACTAGAACTAGAACCACCTATACCTCTTGATCCTCCACCTGTAGCTAGAATAGGACCTATAGATGTACTTCCTTGTGCTCGATAGTAGTACTATACTAAAACCCTATAGTCTTGTGAGGTAGTTCCACTTCTAGAGGTGAATCCAACATTTTGCATGCTCACATTCTGTGTGGATGATGCACCTAAGAATGTTCCTCTAAATATCATTGAAGTTGTATGTCCTGCCATTGATGTACTTGCTCCCTGACTTACTCCTGCTCTCCTACTTCCCAAGTTAGTTTGTTGGTTACTTGTCATACTAGATACTAGAAAACCAAGCGTAAGGGCTAGGTCACTAGGTGGATTAAGATACACACCCGTGGCCTAGGTAGTCGCTACTGGTGCACTTCTATGTGAGGTTGAGGGGGATCTCTGTCATGTTTTCCAAGATGGGGGAGTTCCTAATTCTCTAGCTCCATATCTTCTACATGAGCTATAAATCCTTCACAAGCCATCTCTCTCCTCAACGCCATACTTTCTACAAAAAAACATTGCTTCTCTATCTCCCTCTCGTGCACCTCATTATACTTAACCCATGTCTCCTCTCTCTGCCTCTCTACCACTAGGTCTCACAGCCATAGTTCACCAAACTTGTTCCTACCCTTGTGCGTGGGAAGTATAGTTATCGATCGGTTTATTATCCAGGTTCAAAGTTACCATCAAGATCTTGATCGCCAGTGGAATACCTTGTAGATATACTCCTCTTGGATACCACAAAAACTAGAATTCAGCTACCTCCGGGAAAGAGTACGTCGAAATTGAATACTCCAGAATATAACTATTTAGAACACCATGAAACTAGGTATCCACAACGTGAGTCCAGATCAGATCGGCATCATAAAGGGCTTGAAATTCTTCCTATGTCCAGACACGTGCGTGATACCTCTAATTCCATGAAGATGCATAAGTAGTAAGCCACTCGTATAGTTCTACTGGAAAGATGGTGAAAAATATCTCATATAATCTATCATACAGATTATGTTTTTCCCAAGTGCGTGTGTCAAACTCAGATCCACTGCTGAACCACCATGCATATTCTTCCTCTAGATCATATATCCATTCTTCAATACTTGCTAGAGTTAACCATTAGGTCTTCATCATGAACCATCCTAAAAATAACTGAAAAAGAGGCCCCGGAAATGGAACCAATGATGTAGCCTAGAATTTACCAGATAACACCCTAGTCATCTGCGACACATCACTCAGCCTAGACTGAGAGCTCACTCAAAGCGCGCAAAGGTACTAGGTCCCTCTTTAGGGTTACTTATAGCAAGATGTTAGTGTGATGAAGGAAGAAACATTTAGACCCATAACTAATCCATCATTCTATAATACACCCTACATTCGGATCTATGAAAGAACAAGCTTTAAACAGTAATCATGATTGAATCAATAACATGCACTACTCAACTATACACAGGAATGACACTTACGTTTAGCCAATATCTTCCATTTATTAATAAAACACAGGAGCTTCTTAAAATAATGTTAATCTATACCAATGCACGCATGGATCTGATACACTAATTCAGTCATATGTGTATATCTCTATACCTTCATATATCCATCACACATATCTCTTTTTGGTACACACACACACTACTATGTACTTCACAACATATTTAGGGTGGGGACTTGCCCTTCACCACTTATTTATTCTAGAAATAGGTCGCATGCTATTAATAGCCACACGTCTTTTATAGGCATATCCACACATGCGGGTGTACTATCTATAGACCTCTTATAGTTAACTGAAGTGTCAATCCTATTCTTATCTCATCTCCATGCAAAACGCTTCGATCTGATCCTCCAAAGATAGAAAATGCATGGTATGCACGTCTCTGCATCGTTGGTGTGTTCCACATGCCATCTTCTAAAAATAGGTCATCATGCTCAAAATCGGCTAAGTCCCAAAATTTGAACTTGCCCTCCGTGCGTGGGTACTTCCTATTCCTCTACACCCTTGATCTTGTCCTTCTCTCCCGCATGAGACTTCTTGCGTGATCTCTAATTGGTATTCTTTGATCAAAAATTAATATAACTGGTAGGAAGTTCTTGAATAATTTGAGTTATGACTTCATCATCACTTTGATTCATTCCACTATATATTTTTTTGGATTTTAGTAATGAAGATTACCTCGTAATACCTGTTGCACTTGTAAGATGTTGGTTTCTATAAATTTATTAATGAGGAGCTTGTTTGATCTCAAAGTATTTCTTGAAATTATTGGCACACTCTAAATATTATAGGATTTCTTTTATTGTCTGGCACTCTTCAAGATACCTCTTTAAAGGTAATATCATTCTTTCATTTGATGGTGAGTATTCTATAGTACTAAAATAGGTTCATATTAGGATTTATAAGGGTTGTCCATGCAATCGCATAAATTTGTAAGTCACCATGATCTCTAAGATTGATTGTTCATGAAGCACTTGGGGATTATACAATAATATTGTTGAGTGTGGGAGAGGGATGGGATATATTGAAACTTTTCATGAGGATCTATGAAATGAAAAGTATCACACCCCTTAGGTTAATATTGGTGTTTGGATTCAAGTTCTTGAATATGAGGCTCATATGTATATGGATTTAGAACTAAGAAATGAGGGAAGGACTAAGTTATAAGCTAATTTTACAAGTGTTTAAAAGGTGGAGAAGGCATATTATCTTTATTAGGAGAAGGATGAATCTCATGTGGGTCTAAGAAATTGTAGGAGGCATAACATTTAGGATGATAGGGTTGGAAGGATTCAAATGTATGAGTAGGAATATTTTATTAGTATGGTAAAGGGTTCCTCATTAGTAGGGTTCTTCAAAACTAGATTTCTTATCTTTCATTCATTCAACCAAATATTATAACCTCATCAAGTGATCTAACATGATTGGAATTTTTTTAGGGTTGTACCTTCTTGGAAAAGGATTACCATATGAATTTTTTTTTAGGAATAGATTGTATAGCTCCCATTTTCTCAACCAACTCCTTTGCTATTTGCATGTTCTTCTCCATGGTTTAGATGTGCAACTATAAATATACATTAGAGCTGAATTTAATTCTATTATGATCATATTTTTTTCATGAAAACCATGATAGTAAGTAGGATAACCATATGGACATTATGATGTGGGGTATATGTGGATCCATTATGACAAGGTTAATATTTATGATTTTCAAGGAAATTTTTAGTAAATGAAGGTGGAGAAGGGATTTTTGTTGCATATAACAATTCTAATAAGGGAAGGAAAGAACCATATCTGCATAACTTCATGAGAACAAAGAAATGGATGGATATGGTCTAAAAATGAGTAAAATAGGTCATAAAGACCAGTGGATTCATCAAATGCTTGAAAATATGGTTCACAAACCAAAAGAGCTAATGACACACAAAATCTTAGTTATAAAATCAGGTTAACATGCATCTTTTTCTGAAAATACAATAAATAAACAAAAAAAAATTAGTATGTTATGGCCCACTTATTAAATGAGAAAAAAATTAAACAAAGTTTCCAAAGAAACTAGTCCCACTGGGCATGCTAATTGTTGTCACTAAAATGTGTATCGATGAAATATCTAGTAAGTTGAAGGAATTTGTGGCATCTCAATAGAAAAAATTAGAGTTTCCCAAGGTGTGTTCCTTTTTCTCCTTGGTAAATACATCTAGAAAAGATCAGTTTCATACACTAGCTACTCTAATGATATTGACTAAATCATAACTAAAAACTCAAATACTAGATTGTGAGAGGGAAAAAAATGAAGGGAAAACATAAAAATGGTAGTGATGACACTAGGAAATAAGTGGATCACTATCCAATAAGTTAAAAAATATATTAAAAAATATTTAGATCCAAAGGTCAAATACAAACAAAAACTAGAACATATATCTAAATTAGGATCTTAATCCAAACCTCGAGAAATGGTGAATTAAAAAATTGTAAATGCCACACACAATAAATCATGCAAATAAAAAGATGTAAGAGAAAAATTACCATATAGATAAATAGGGAAAATATAAGCCACAACTACGCTTTTATTAGAATCTACAATATACATAGTTTGTTGCCACCATAAATCAAGGTGATCAATCATCTACAGGTCTTAACCCATAGGTCGAGAGGAACTCATGAATATTTATTCCCAAAAAGAGAAGAGTAATTTTTCTTCCAAGGAGATGACCCATTTACAATATTAAATTCTTATTTCACTAAATCTGACTTATTACAGTTCAAACAACTAAAAAATATAGCCAATATTGGAATCTAATATTACTAATTTTGGAATCCAAAATGTTAAATATTAGAATTACCTGCACTCCAAAATCACACATATTGAATTCCAACATTGCATATATTGGAATCTAGAATCACATATATTGGAATAAAAAATCACATACATTGGAATTTACTGTACTCCAAAATCACATATATTGGAATCCAAAACCGAAATATTGGAATCATAATTATTTTCGAGTCCAATATATCTGATCATGAATTAAATTAATGAATTTTTGATTTAATGATTTTAGGGAATCCAACATGGATCTGATAAGTAATTCATAATGACCGCTAGCCAATATAAAATAGAAACATGTTCTAGTTTAGAAGGGTTGGTGGCAGTAGGCTTACTATTTGCTTTGGAATAACGATATTATCGGTTATAAGATGTCTTTAATATTAAAAAATGTAGATTTGAATATTTAAAATGCCTTTAGCCCAACGGTTTCTAGGCTAATGAAATTCACAATATGTGAGACATTTCCAAGTTCATTTAATATGTTGTGATTGAACCTCATGGAAACCAGAGAATTACCGAAGATGTTATGAAGAAACTAACAAAGGTTGAAGATTTATTTTAGGAGAATGTAATTAAATGTAGAACCATTCTAGATATATTTTCATATTTAAATTTAGATATCAAATTAACTTCATTTACTATGGTGTGATTAAACCTCGGTGTAACTAGATAATTTCTAAAGATGTTATGAAGAAATTAGCAGAGGGTGACGATCTAGTGTAGGAGAATGTAATTAACTATAAAACCATTCTAGATATATTTTCATATTTAAATTTAGATATAAAATTAACTGTAAAAACATGGCATATATATATTTTCATATTCAAATATGGAAATTAACTATAAGACCATCCCACATATAATTTAGTATTTAAATATAGCTATGAAATAAATTTAAATTCCTTTACTAAAGGTAGAATTATAGTAAAAATTTGAATTTATATTAAAACACTATTCCCAAAGATGGACTTCCAATTCAAAAATAGAAATCATAGTAAAGCTTGAATAAAAATCTCTCTATAATTATTTTTTTCATCTAATAAAATCCCAAACATCTTCGACATCCTTCAAAGGTTTAAACAAAGGCCACAACACATAAAAAGTATTTGTCTTCTGACTTATAATCTATGTTAAATGTTTTAGTAATTATGTAGTTCCCAACATCATTGAACTTTTTTTCTCTCTAAAGAGTCGCTAAAATCATTGTATTTTTACAATGGTATGATGATTTAAACCGCCACCAAGTGGAGTTAATATTCTTGAGATATAATTTGGAATTCCCATAACCTTCATAATCGGTGTGTTTTTTCTCGATGAAATTGTCCTATGCAAATCTAAACTCAAAGATTCCAACCTCTAAGCCAATGTTTTGAAGGAATGAAGGCGTCATATAATCAACATTTAAATTTCTTATCGATGTCCATATTGTTATTTTGATTTTTTTGCATCGTTACAAGAAATCTTTCAAATTAGGTATAAGAAAATAAACTTTTGTTTTTAGCTGCACGCCACTAATGTTTTTAAATATTTGTATGCCAAATCAGCCTTGTGGAGGGTGTGTGCCAAAACACCATTTATATAAAATATGACCAGTTTCATGTTGCATGTGTTCTTATCTGAAAATGAAAAAAATGGTTGAGGGAGGTGAATCAATCGAAAAATAAAAAAAAGTCCCTCTCAATATTGTTATATCAAAAATCAAATGGTTGTAGGTGGTGAAGAAGGAAAAAAATCTAAGGGCGTTCCTCATTTCTTATTGTCTTAGGAATATTTCATTGCATTTAAAATTTGGTATACGTTTTATATTATTGAATAAAAAAATAGTTTTTATGCATGCTCAAAATTAATTTAGGAATACATATTTGATTAATAAAAACTGCTCAAAGATTTGTTACAATAATGTTTCTCTAGTTAATTCACATTTGCAACTTATACACTCATACTCTCAACTTATAATCAAGGAAAATATAAATGCTCCCAACTTGTATTTATAAAATATCAACATACAAAATATTTAAACAAAACCATCATAAAAACATAAGAATTTATTTTATTTATAATGTTAAGTAGTATCATCGTAATAACATTTTGAAATGATAAATATTTATTTAGCATTTTCTCGCTCCAAATATTTGATGCTCTCTACCACATTCAATCCCTTAGACACTATTAGTGATAATTATTTGTACAAATTAGTCATCAACCACATATCTTTTGAACAATTTTCTCCTCTTCTTGTCATCCCAACCATAAAATTTGCAGGAGGATTTCCCTTTGCACCTAATGTAATACACAATGTCTTTAGAACTATAGGAAATTTCGTTTCTACTCCAAACATTTTCTAGATATTTTATTACAATTCCATCGACTATATTGCAATGTTATTTTTCCCAAAAGAGTATTGGATTCAATTTAGTCAATAATTTTTTAGTGAAGGTATTTGTGATCTTTTCAACATCATCAAAAGTGATTTTGTCTGACCAAAATCCCATTTCAAATTTTGTTGAAAATAACTTTATAAACTCTTTCAGTTTCCTTATAGGTTAATATTATCCTTTCTAAACTTAAATGAAATATTCTTATAGGATGATTGGTTTTATCATACAACAAACCCTCTAAATCTAAAATAAGCAAGTAATTCTTGTGGCTAATTGTAGGGAAGTAAATATTTTTTTAATCGATCTCATATCAATTCTAGCCAATGGAAATAATCAACATTTTAGCTTGTGGCTACCACTTACCGATGAGTCTTATTTGTAGGATTGAATATTATTTACCCACAACTATATCCTTTGATTCAAGATATATTTCAAAAAAACATTAATCTATTCATAATATAGCTATTTTTATGGAAAATGAAAGCATATTTGAAAAAACATAGTGATCTACGTGGTAAAATGGTAAATTCAATATCAACACTTTAGGAGGCTACCACTTATTGACTAAGATTCTGGCTTGGCTTGCATCGACCTTACCCAATGCTGGTTTTTTAATGCAAGATGTATTGCAAAAATAATAATCAATTCATAATCGATTTCATGCTATGAAAAATGAAAGCATAATTGAAAAGCATACTGCTCTTTGTGGTAATATGGTAAGTACAAAATAAATTATTCTATGTAATGTGAATTAATTTTAGCAGCTTCCAGGGTTCATTTATATTCATTGAACCACCCATTGGTGGAAAACAATTATGAGATATTGATGTGGATTAATGACCGCTAGGCTATGCCATCATTGGCTAGACTAAGCATCGAAACTAATGTATTTTAGTTATGAAATGGTAACTACAAACTATAGAGCATTAGATGCCACCATGAACTTTTGAAATAGGTTATTTGGTTATTCCTTCTTTGAAAATGGTTCCTCTTCTAGAGTTAGTTGATATCGTTTTCTATAAATTTTTGAGACTTATAAATGGTTTTGTTTAAAAATACGCATGGCTAACATACTAGGTTTTGAATGCATATTTTTGATAGTTACCATTGTGCACTCCACTATTACTTTCTTCGCTTTTGGTTATCTGTATAAACCATTAATTGTCTAAAAAATTATGGGGTTTGGTATCGGTTTTTATTTATAAATGCACACAATAAACATACCAGGATTTGATTACATATTCCTACCATATGTGGTTGAGTTCTCCTCATCTGTCATCATAGATGGTGAACATAGAGTATCGTCAAAAATGAAAAACCATGGAAATTAAAAATGGAGCTCAACAAATGTATTTGTAAAATTATTGAAGGTAAATCACCATGTTGAACTAGTTTTGTAGCATTGAGTCGAGAGGGTTGTACATTAACTCCTATTATTTTTTGGTTATCTGCGTAAATAATAAATGTGTAAGTATATTTTTCGATTAAAATCCATTAAAAAAATCACTTATTTAAGTTATATTATGGGATGATCCTTTCTTCATATGAGAATAGTAATGTTTAAAAACATATCTTGACTATGTGTCTTAATGATAAAAATTACAGATAGATTGGATTTAACTCATGCATGTAGTACGACACTTCCACCATAAATCACTAATACTAAATAATTTTAGGAACAACATCGAGTGAACATATCATCTTAGAACTCATATGATCATTCACAAGGAAAAGAATTTTTGTTTCCTTTTAGGCCAATTTCTCTTGAAGTTACCAATTTATATGGCATTTTTTCCATCCAATCCCTAGTGAATTCTTCTCTTTCATCATTATTATCGTCACATTTTTACACACTAGTTATTGTTTACATAAGACACAAAATTTTAAATTTCCCGTTGTTATCATATAGTCTATAACATCCATCCAGAATTAATTCCCAATGTATTTAACCTTTTCCATGAAAATTTTTATGGTTTCTCACAACATTTTTGAATATTCAATGGGTATGATAATAATAATAATAGAATCCAACACACTGGTTCCAATAACTATTAATAGATACATTATTACTTTAGAAGAAATATCACTAGAAAAATGAGTAAAATCATGATAACACATTCAACATTGAAAATATTAGTGACAGGAATAGATGATAAAGTTGACATAATCTGGAACGGTTATGCACATTGACAAGTAAAATATTTTGTATCCTCCATCCTTGCTGGTATATTTTCTTCCATTGACGTCACATAGTTGTCTAATATTATCTGAGCCTCAACAGGAAGAACTTCTTCTGCAACATGGTCCTTTTTTCATTTCACCTTTTTACCGTATTTGAGAATCATATTTTATCTTTCCCTTTCTCTCTTCACCCAATAGTACAAAAAAATAGAGGTAGTGTGATTAATGCAATTTAAATTTTTCAATTACATTGGATTCATTACAAGATGTTAATATAATATTATCTGGATGTTTTTCTTTAAAATAATTTATAACTTTAGATATTATTTTTCTGTCTCATTTTATTCTCTGGAAATAAGAATAAAATGTCTCTTCTATTATGCCTACTTAAATAGATCTAGTTAACTAAACATCCCTTATTGTACTTTATCTGCTAGTATTGATAGTTCTTCTTCGGTCATTCCTCTAGTAACATCGAATGAATTGGATGTGAATCTTACTAATGAATTTGGCTGAAATTTAACCTAATTATCTTTAATAGGTGAACAAACAAGGCCACCCGATCTAAACAACTGAAATTTTGTTGTCCATTTAGTCCATATATCATCTAGAAACAATACAAAAGTCCATTTGTCATATAGACTTTTAGTTTTTTCCACTTTGAATATAAAAAATCATTGATTATCAAATTTTTGTATTCAAAGGCCAATCATATGTTTTATCTTTTTATATAATGAAAGTAAATGTTAATAACCAATGCAATAAAATTAAAATACATTACCTTCGACTCTTTTGTTTTTGTTTTTGTCAATCTGGGACGTTTAGGACATCCTAGTGATTTCCAAAATGATCTACCTTTTGTAAAAAAATAATTAAACTTGGTTTCTATCTCATTTTTGTTCACTTTATTCTATTATTTACAAATATTAGTAATGGATTCGTTAGTTGCATTTGCAGATAGAATGTGAGCCCTTTGAAACTGTAGCCTTGGATGTAAAGACTTGTAAGTATCTGAGCCCCAAATATTTTGTGTGAACATATTATATATTGGCCATCAAATATATAAAATTTAACATCATCCCTTTCCAAGTCTTTAGGTTCTTGGGGTTTCACAAATTTATTTGTAGACTAAAATAAGGGAAGATGAATTACGTACCTCTATATAGGATTAACATTTATCAACATGGAGTGCACAAGAAGGTATACATTCTCATCATCTATAGGATAATATTTATATTACAAATGTGCTACATGGAACCTTGAAACATCAATTGTAAATACTTCACCATTGAACAAAAAGTAATAAAAATGCTTTGAGTAGTTGAAGGTTCTACTTTTGTGAATATAGTGGTTGTTTTCTTCAAAGAATGCAACTGATTTAGAATACTTTTCCAACCCCGTAACTTTGATTTGGATGGATCAATCTCCAATTTAGCCAAATATGTGCACCTCAACATAGCAAACAACTTGGAAGGTTTACAAGGTGAAATCAAACTTGTTATTTTTAAAAATGACAAAAATATTAGGTTTGATCGGTTCTACAAACTTTTACGAGTACTACAAGCATGCCACCTTGAATGTCTTATGCATTTAAACAATTGATTTTGTCGAATATACTAACAACCCCGAATTCCAACCATATAGTGAACAAGAATAAGGTTCTTTATCTATTGAATATTTCATTTCTCGTTTCCTAAGTACGAAATATCCAACACCATATCCGAATAAGATAATTATTATTTTCACATTCAATGCATTCAACATCAACATGCAGCTTTACTCGAATAAATAAATACTAAGGATGTAACCATACCGACTTCCTTATGTTCTTCATCTATAAAAACAACCACAATTCGACATAGTAGTATTCTAGGTTATGCATTTCAATGAACCATTCCTTGCCTCTTTTCTTCTAGCACTCAAGGCCTTCAATGAATGGAATTGTTGAGAAAAGAGTGTGAATAATGGAAGAAATTTTACCCACAATAGGAGTAAAATATATTAATAATTACTTCACATATGTAGTAAAAAAAATTATTTTTGCATTGTCTAATAATGAATATAAGTATTAGGCTTTGCTATCACCAATATATAGAATACCTTACTTTTTATCATTGAAGAGTAATCGACATAATGGTAAGTGACTCCTAGGATTTGACCGGACATCATATTTAACCTTCAACTAGTTATTATAATTCATATGTTGTGGATCACATCAATAATAATAGAAACTTTGTGAATCACATCAATAACAATAGAAACTTTGAGGCTCAAACAATAATAGACAACTATGTGACGTCAATGGAAGAAAATATACCAATAAGGATGGAGGATACAAAATATTAGAATGTGTATAGAAAATAAACAATATCCTACCATTAGCTAATGACATTTTAAACACTATAGATATAGCTCTAGATAGATATTATTTATCATTGATTGTAATTGTATTGTATCATTTGGAATATCCTAAGTGGACCCAATTTCTACAATACATTTAATCTAGAGGGATAAAGACTTATTTATTTCTACTAACATATATCATTAAAATATATAATCCATATCCATTTGTATCAAAGAAAATTCCTAGCGGCATTCGCTAGGCTCAACAATTTCTTAATTTAAAAATAGCTATAGAATAACAAATCATGGTCTAGCTTAGTGACCTCTAGGATCCTATCATTACCTCTTGTCATAGTAATCACTTTGTCTTTACAACTTTGGATCGATTGTAATTTTCAATGATTATAATTGTATCAAATTGGATGGACGTTACCTGGTGGATTTAATTGTTTCACTACTTTCCATCAAGAGGTTTCAAGAAATAATAATTTCTCCTAAGATATATCTGGGTAAATCATAATTCACATCTGTTTGTATCAAAGAAAATTCATAGTGACCATTAAGCTCCATTACTAGTTGAAAGGAATAACGTAGTGGTTGCTAGGCTCAACAGTTTCTTAATTTGAAAATAGCTATATAATAACAAATCATGATCTATCTTAGTGGCCACTAGGCTCCTATCATTACCACTTGTCATTGTAATCACTATTTGTTTAGCTTTGGATTGATACTATTTTTCATTGATTGTAATTGTATCGTATTAGATGGACTATATATGGCAGACCTAATTTCCGCACTACATTCTATCGAAAGGGATGAAGACTAATTTATTTCTCCTAATAAATATCTTTTGTAAATTATAATTCACACCACAATGTATCAAATAAAATGCTTACCAATCACTAAGCTCCATTACTAATTGAAAGGAATGACATAGTGGCTACTAGGATTAATAGTTTCTTGATTTGGAAATAGAGATAGAATAAAAAATCATGATAGAGCTTAGTGGCCGCTAGGATCATACCAATACCTCTTTTCATTGTAAACACTATCTTCACAAATTTGAAGTGCTACTATTTTTCATTGATTATAATTGTATCATATTGGTTGGACTAGCCTTGGCGTAGCCTAGTGACACACTATATACCCCTGAGAGGAATTGATCCTTATGTATTTTTAAAAATATATATCATTGTAACATATAATTCACATCAGTTCTAATCAAAGAAAATTCTTAACAACCACTAAACTGCTTTATTTATTGAAAACAATGACATAGCGGCTGGTAGGATCAACAATTTGTTAATTTGGAAATAGTGATAGAATAAAAATCATGATATAGCTTAGCAGCCACTAGGATCAAACCATTACCTCTTTTCATTGTAAATACTATCTTTACATATTTTAAGCGCTACTATTTTTCCTTATTTAAATGCAAAAACACCTTTTGAGATTTTAGAATTTTCATGCCACCTGTCTTTGTTTTTATGGGTACTATTTATAGAATAATACCATGGATTCATATAGGTTTAAAATATTTTATACATATTTATTTATATATAAATTTCATGATAAATGTGTCAATTATATTGTTTTCTAACTATTAGGTTCAAACTTTCCACGTGGCATAGTTTAATTGGAGAATTATATTTCATTAGTGCACTACATCTAAAATTTTAGAGATCTATTTTGATAAAAATAAAAATAATGTGTGTATACATTTATACAATTTATTTTTATTATAATATTATATGTTTTATTTCACTTTTGCTATTTTAAGCTATATCTAATAAAAATGAGTTGTTTTCAATATTATTTATTATTATGATATCCTGCACCTTTTCTTAATGAGTGGTAAATTAAAATTTCTAATTGTGAATTCCCCGCATTTGAGAGTATTTGAAATTTGAATATACTCTCAAATTCCCCTGCTCTTTCACTTAATGTTCGGGAAAGTCTAATTTTCAAATTTTCATATCCCACACTTTTTATATTTTCAAAATTTCTAACATGGAATGTGCCAAAAAAATATTAAATTCCCCGAAGAAATATTTTTTTGGTTTCTCTTTTTCAATCTTGTAGAAAAGTATCTCGTGAAGTCATAGACCAATACAATCAAACCATAGATGACAGGTGAAGTGTAAGATTCCCGACCATTTTAGAAAGGGAATAATAAAGTAGTAATTATAATCTCGTTTGTAGAGAAAGTACACAAAGGAGGAACACAAAAGGGGTTGTAGATAAAATTGTGTAGCTAGTTAGTTTGATGTAGAAGACGGAGTTTGAAAGACATCACCAAGCATGAAATAATCTCATATCTAAATAAGGTATTTATCAAAAACATAAAATATAGTAAATGTGCACCTTTTTAATTATGGGCTTGTTCACCCCTTCCTGTCTTCGAAT
Source organism: Taxus wallichiana var. yunnanensis (assembly GCA_018340775.1). Lineage (NCBI taxonomy): Eukaryota > Viridiplantae > Streptophyta > Pinopsida > Cupressales > Taxaceae > Taxus > Taxus wallichiana. Next base: position 505,554,958 of record CM031235.1, read on the forward strand.
AGTTCTGTATTTTGTATGTTATTCTAACTTTGTTTTTCCCGACCAAAAAGCGTTCCATATCTCAGCTTTGTTTTTCCCTTTTGAATCACGCTCTACATTTTAGCCTCCGCTTTTCCCCGTCGAATCGTGCTCGTATTCTAGCTCGCTTTTCCCCGCCCAATTGCACTCCATGCAGTCCATCCATGCTTTCCAGTTCCTTTTGATCATCTTATCAAATGACCTTTCTCTTCATGAAAATAATATTTCTATTTTGCCCTAATGAAATAAAATTTAATCCATTTTCCTTTTGATCATCTTGATAATGATGGTTTGTCGCATAGTCACAAGTTTTTAAAATTGTAATGGTTTACAAGACCCAAAGTATTGCTTAGATATTCCTTATGACTACCTTTTCTACTTTTTATTATGATGATAGAAATAACCCTGGGTAATTATTTCATTGTACATTGTTTATATGGTTTCCATGTTGAATTTATGAGAAGATATTTGAGGTTAACAAAATTATTTAAAACTATAGAATCATATTAATTTTTAATTGTATGATATTTTTTTGTACAATGGAAGATAAACATATTATATATACACGTAAATATTATCAAATAAAATTTTTAATCACTATATATTTAAATTTAAATTTCCTTTTCCACCCATTAAGACATGACAAAACATCATATTACATATAGCCTTGTAGTCATGATGAAGTAATTCTTTTAAACATTATAATTAATATGCCACACATCATAGGGGAAAGATAGAGTGTTGTTATGTATATTAATTTATGATTCTACATGTATTTCTATGTATCTAAATGGAAAATCCAGATTTATTTGTTATCATTTATAGCTTTTCAATTTGATTTCTCTTATCGGAATACAATCTATCACAAAAATTGTGTAGCTTAGCGGTCGTCACGCTATAATTCTCTTTTGAAGAAGAAATTGTTTGAATCTCGGTGATAGTAAAAATCTATGTACATTTATATAACACATAAAAGGTTAATGCTTAGATCTTAGTGGTTTTCAGTTAAATCCTCCAAGAAATAAGATAGACAAATTATTTATTATGAAAAATATATCTCTATACATTACTTAAATTTACACTTTCGATTTAAGAATTTAAAGGAATATTTTTTGAGCTTAAGCACATTGCTAGTAATGCCACCAAATAATATTTGGAGCTTAGTGGTTGCTCGGTAATGCCATCAAATAATATTTAGGGCCATGTAATGGTTATGATTTAAAAAAATAGATTAAAATATTATGATCTTAGAAACCATGCAGATATGCCACAACATATTATTTTGGATCTTACAATTATGCATGGCCACAAAATAATATCTCAAAAATTAGGGTTGTTAACATTTAACAAGTCAAAGAATGATATTCTTAGCTTAACATCCTCTAGATTATGATGCAACATATTATATGTATTTTAGTTATAGTTGGGATTAAAAAAACAAGAAATATATTGCAAACTTAGAAGCCACTAGGGTATATCACAATACCATATTTTTAGTTTAGCGACTACTAGGTAGTTATAGGTATTTTAAAATTTGAGGCTGCTAAGACACTACCACAACATAATAGTTGGAACATAGCAGTCGCTAAGATTTAACAAAATAAAGTAAGATATTTCGAGACTAGCGTCCACTAGGTATTCTTTGCAAAGATATTATTTGGAACTTATCGGTCCTTACTAGGATTTCACAAATTAAATTAAGGTAGTATGAAATTAGTAGCCACTACATACTACCACAACATAATATTTAGAGAAAATATTTCGACATGATTTAAAAATTTAAAGGAAATTAATTTGAGCTTTGCGTTTGTTAGTCTTTACAATGATATAACAATTTAAGTTTAATGTTCATTAGGATTTAACACATAATATTTGGAGCATAGCGGTCGTCAAGATTTCACACATTAAATTAAGATTATAGGAGCCTAGCAACCAATAAGATATGCTTAATCATAATATTTGGAAATTATCGATGTTATTGTGTAACAAATAAAATTAACATATTTTGAGCTACTCGGCATCTAGGTGCTTCCACAATATAATATTTTGAGCTTAGATGTCACTAGCATTTAACAAGTCAAAGAATGATATTTTTAGCTTAGCATCCACTAGCTTATGTTTTAACATATTATTTGAATATTTTTGTCGCTAGGATTTAACAAAAACAATAAATATATTGTGAGCTTAGCGGCCATTAGGTTATATCACAATACCATATTTGTAGCTTAGTGATCACTAGTCATTTACAAATATTTTGAACTTTGAGGCCACTAAGACACTACCAAAACATAATAGTTGGAACATATAAGTGACCAACATTTAACAAAATAAAGTAAGATATTTTGAGACTAGCGTCCACTAGGTATTTCTACAACATATTATTTGGAGCTTAGTAGTTGTTAGGATTTCACAAATTAAATTAAGGTAGAATGAAATTTATAGCAATTACGTATCGCCGCAACATAATATTTAGAGAAAATATTTTGACATGATTTAACAATTTAAATGAAATTAATTTAATCTTATCGTTCTCAATAGGATTTAACACATAATATTTGGAGCATAACGGTAGTCAAGATTTAACACATTAAATTGATATTATAAAATCCTAGCTGCCACTAGTAAATGCTTAATCATAATGTTTGGAGGTTATTTTTTGGTATTCTTTAACAAATTAGATTAACATATTTTGAGCTACTCGACATCTAAGTGCTTTAACAATATAAAATTTCAAGTTTAGATTTCGCTAGTATTTAACAAGTCAAAGAATGGTATTTTTAGCTTAGCATCCACTAACTTATGTTCCAACATATTATTTGAAGATTTGTTGTTGCTAGGATTTAACAAAAACAAGAAATATATTGTGAGCTTAACGACCTCTAGGATTTTTCATAATACCATATTTCTAGATTAGGGATCACTAGTCATTTATGGATATTTTCAACTTTGAGGCCATTAAGAAAATACCACAACATAATAGTTGGAACATAGCGGTCGTTAAGATTTAACAAAAGAAATAAGATATTTTGATACTAACGTCTCTGCTAGCTATTTCCACAACATATTATTTGGAGCTTAGCGTTGGCTAGAATTTGAAAAATTAAATTAAGGTAGTATAAAATTAGTGGCCACTACGAATTGTCACAATATAATATTTAACGCAAATCAATGAAGAGTTGAGAAAATTTCTTAGTGGAAAAATTCTCCAAGTGGGATATTGTTGGGATGTGGAGCCTATTTTTGGTCTTCTCGAATTGACATTGAAGTGTTGGAGTTCGAACAGCTTATGTTTGGAGACTTTAGGAGAATTCTCGCAATCATGTGTTGTTTTCGTGTTGCATATTTTCTATTAATTAGTAGTTAATTGGTGGTTGTCAAAGTGATGGATTTTCCATCCATGATAATTTGAAAGGTCATGACTTTTAAAATTCTAGGGTTGGCTATAGAACTTCCTAGAAGGATTATAATCTTATAAGTAGAGGTATTAGGTGCGTCCTAATGTATCTTCGGTGATAAAGAGATATTTAGTCTTATAACATTAAGAGGTGATCAAGAGTGTTCAAGGTTGAGTAATAGGGTGTCAATTGTGTCTTAGATATGGTTTAACATCTTTGGGAATTTTGTTGCGAGTTCATGAGTGTTTTTGTGCAATTGTAACTCGAGATAAGAATGTGAGAGTTTTGTTTACTCTTGTTGATAATAAAATCGAGAAAATTCTTGGTGGACGTATCACATATTGGGTGAACCACGTTAAATATTTTCTTGTATTCTTTTGTGCATTGTTTATATATGTTGTTATATTTCTGAAATTATAATTTTTGCTAACTAGTTTCCTATCACAGTTGTGATTTGAGGAATTGTTTCCAAATATTTGTTCTCTAATTCCTAACATGTGCCATCACTTGAAGCAACAAATGAAGTTATGTGTCTATAATATATTTAAATTAATACACATGAAAGCTAAAGAAAGTATTCCTATTTTATGCGAAGGACAAATTGTTCTTGATAAAGAATCCAGTTCAACATAAGTAGTTATAGATATATTCATAAATCCATTATGTGCTATGAAGTGTTTCAAATTTTTGTGCCTTGTTGGGCGGTCGAGTTCCCATTGGTGGGGGGAATGTGCATGACAATGCCACCTCTTAACAAATTGTTATAAACTTCCAATACTTCCTCCATTTTGTAACAAGTAAATGTGTCACTTTATTTCAAGTCACTTGTAAATCTCAAAGTGAAGCTTTAGTTATGGGTATGATTTATTTATAAAAGCTCCATAATCTGATATAAGTCTTTATATATAAAGCACCGGTCTTAAGATTCTTTGTATGGGAATATTTGTATGATTTCCCTTGTTTGCATGCTAACAAGAGTAATTGTTGTTGATTTTTAGATCTGTAAATCCTTTTGTAGAAAAAACTAAAATTAACATGTCTTGTTTTGTTCTTCCCACTTAACATTAAGGGGGAGTGTTTGGGTAGTAATGTCAAGTTGGATATCTACCACTGCAATATACTCCATATTATTTTAAAGTTTTTTCATCAAATTTTATTATGATGGTTTTCTACATTTAAGAGTGAAATGGCTTGATTGATTAACCCACCCTAGATAGATAGGGTGATCCCTCTTGGGATTGGCAATGAGACACGTATACATTGGTATAAAAGATCTGTATGAGATTTGTAAGGTGGTAGGTAAACATTACTATTGCATTATATTATAAGAAACTTCTTTGTAATTAGTCCGTGAAGACTAAGGAATGAAGTGGAAGTGTTGGGTTAAACTCTTGATATTCTTAATACGTACTATGCTTTACTACAATGGGGTTTTTTCTTAGGGTTTCCCCACTATAAATATGGTATTATATGTCTCCTTTTTTCTTGTTATTTGAATTTAAGTTCCCATTATTACATTCTATAATATACAATATAAACATATTGATATATGTTTAATCACCACAGATTCATAACCTATAATCTTCCACATTTATTTTAATGGATCTATAATTTATTACTTATATGTTCGTTATAAATCCCGACAAATAAAACTATGAATTAGTATGCTTGTTTTGGTTTTTCTTGTGTGATTTCTTGATGGATGTTTGATGTTTTGCTTTTTTCCTCCATCCATCTCACTTAAAATTGATTATGGAGTGTTGGTTAGAGGGAATAACCTCTCTTGGGAAGCATGGAGCTTCTTGGTTATTCCTTAGAGTTATGGTAGAAATAAGGAGTAAAGTTCTTAAGACTGATTGTAAAGTGATGAATTATTTTGGGATTGAAAATTTAATCAAATGGGAACTATTTCCCTCTTCCCCCCCTGAGAATCTTGGATATTCTTTTTGCAATTGATTTATTTTTTTGTGTTTGTTGTGAAAATGTATTCTTTTCTCCCTTACCTTGTACATCTTGGAGGCATATAACCTCTCTCTCACATGGGAATTGAGGGAGGATAACATTACATCCACTTATGGACATGGCATGTAATGATTCTAATAGTTTGGGTAGACAACCAAACCACCTCTCTTATATATGGAAATATCTTGTTCGTAGATGGAGAATGACACTAGATCCTTGTTTGGTGTATTTAATCAACAATTTGACATGTTATTTATGTATTAGTGAGGATTTTCCACTTGTATTTTAGGTTGTAATTTTTTTAATCTAAGGAAAAAGTACAAAATGGATGTGTTAGATGGAAAATCCCATCTTTATTTCTATTACAAATAGTTCTTGAGAAGAAGAAGAGGTGAGCAATTGTTAACAGTGACCATTTATTTCTTTGTTGTTTCAACATTTTGATGATAGAGATCATGTTGTTATTATTTTATAGTAATTCAATTTGAAAAAAATTGGATAATAATATAAGAAAAACATATTTATTTTAAAAATATTATAAATAAGAAAACAATTTTTGTTATGTTATAAAGTTTTAAATTTTTACGATGTTTTAAAATAATCCTTTCTCCCTTCCCGGTCTCCAATGGGTTGGATTGAGTTACTAAACTCTTCATCTTATAGAGAGATCTATATTCATTAGTATTCATATGTAAAACAAAATAGATGATGTAAAATATAAATGTAATCATCAAGCTTGAATAATCTTGCTAGTAGGTTTTTAATTGGTTATAGATTTTAAGTTGAAGAGAAAAAAGTGCATTCATTTTTTTGTGCAAGTTAGATTGCATGTAAATATATTTTAGATAAAGATCCTAAACACATTGTTTTTCTTGTTTAAATCATCATGGTTAATGGCTATGGAGATTTTGTGTATCTCCTCATCTAAGAGTTGTAATTCAATAAGAGTAAAATGTGGATTTTCCCTTCATTGAAGCATATATATTTACATCTTAGGATGTTTTTTTAAATATCCATGGTTACGAAGGACCATTTATTTAATTTACAAGTGTACAAACATTTATATATTCCAATATATACATTTATAAATTGGTATAGGTCACAATGTGAAAACGACTATATATGTTTGTATATATTTCTGATTTACCTTTCATTAAAGTTTACAATGTCATAATTATCCCTTTTAATCTGGATGTATCATCTTCATACCTCTCATTTGATATGTTTATAGATATGCATATATAACTTAGGATACATTCATTGGTTATATTCATTACTGAATAGAGATTCAAAAGTTTGATCTAAGAATAGAATTAATTGTATTATAACTAGAAGACCCATATATTTCTTCATGTGTGTGTGTGTGTGTGTGTGTGTGTGTGTGTGTGTGTGTGTGTGTAAAATCAGATAGACACAATTAGAGAGGTGAATATAAAAATATAGAAAGGAGTAAGTTATTACCTCTGCATGGGTTGGTAATACCACAAATGTGTGTGTTTATACATACATACATACATATATAAACACACACATACATATATATAGTCTTTTATTAGTGTTTAAATATATATTAAAAATAAAAAAATCTAGGGAGCCGCAACCCCCAACTACATGTTTTTGGTGTAGCATTCATCCCTATTTTCTTTTCATCTCTTAATCCTTTGATTGGATCCTATTTTACATCCCTTATGGACTGTCTGCTGACCCTACAACTTCAAGGATGGATGGCCTACCCCGTCTCATCCACATATCTCTTTCTCTCACTCACGCATGCACACAAATGCACATGCGCGCGCGCGTGCACACACACACACACACACACACACACATCTTGTGTGGTCGACCATGAATTGGTTCTATAACTAAGATAATATAAATATAGATGTGAATAGATCCATACATTATCATCAATTGAAACTATAATAAGGGTACTAAAATTAAATGGAAAAAATCAAATGCAAATCAATAAAATGGAAAAAAATTAAGAAATTTTAGTGTCCATGAAATCCCCTAAACCTGCAAAAAAGCATGACTTGGTATGGGAGAGAAAAGAATAAAAATGATACTTGAAATGAATATCAAAAATGATCTTCCTTAATCTGAGATGTGGGTTGTAGAATAATAAGAGTGTGAGAGAAATCTCTAATAGCTCCATGAAATATCTAGTAAGACACCTTCTACAAAACTTAAAGAAGAAGTGACAAAATAAGGAAGCAAATAAAAAGATAATAGAGGATCATAAATATTTGTAGGGTTAACTTAGTATATACCTAATATCAAAGGTGTAGGATTTTTCATTTCTTAGATCCCAAATTTAACCAAGTTTCACCACTTTCTCAGTGATATCATATATTTACTTATTCTTATAAAATTTATGAGTCGATTTATTCTTTAATATCCTCTCCTTTTTGTGTAGGATAGATTAAATTAGTTACAAGTGAATTAAATTAAAAATTTGGTATAAGGGTTCATTTAATCTAGTGGTTGGCTAATTAGGTTATTGTAGACTCCTATTAAGTAAGTATCACCAAAGAGAAAATACTTGGACCTTGATAAATCATGATAATTATGGGTATGTTGCATTTCTTAAGCTTGCGTATAATAATTTGACTTTTGTTTTGGCTAGAGTAATCCTTAGTGGGAAAGGTTATAACTCTTTTCAATCATTTGCGAGTCAAATTATTTGTCAATAGTTTCATTTAAAATATTACCCCTTTATGTAATAAAGGCTCAATTTTTCATAAATGACATATCATAATATTATTTTACTTTATATATTGTGATCGATCTTGTGAATATCCTTGGTTGATTACTTAAGCATATTGGAGTGACTTGATATCAAATTCCTATGGGGTTTTATGTTATATTCCCTTGGTTTAAATCATGTTGGGAAAATCAAGTATTAATTCTTAATCAAGAAATTAAACAAGTGAATCTTATCATATGACCTTTTCTTAACAGAAAATAAACTTTCCCAAACTATTTTACATGGTTAATGGTTTAATTACATGATTTTGTGGATATTATTGGGGTAAAAGATATTGGGTGTGATAGTTAATATTAGAGTAGAAGTTCAAACACTTGGACCTCTAGGATAAATTTTTAAACTTCTAGTGTTCTTGTTTAACATGTGCATTACATGAGTTATATGTCAAGACCTATTGGTGGGTAATATAGATTCATGTGGTGAATTTATAGTCCTATTATGGTGCTACGTATTTGGCTTGAGATGATCATATTATCTAATGGGTACCTAGTCCCATGTTATATTCGTGTACTATGTCGGACCCCATAGAGATAATCAATTTATGGTTATTTGATTCCTTAGTATAACTTTTAAAAAGTGGTAATATGGGTAAAATTTAGAGATCAATATGGAAGATATCAAATGATTGGTTAGTTGCTCTTGAATTCTAATCATCAATGGTTGTGGTAATGTGTATAATATTTTATAGTGGCATGAGACATTTGACAATATTTAGTAGTTGGAAGACTTATTTCCCTTGTTGGAAAATTCTTAACTTGTCTTAGGACACTTTCTCCGTAACCATTTTTACTACATTATGGATACATGACTGAATTATCATGTTGTGATTAATTTTGCAATATTTAGGGATCATATACTTATTATTGTACATTTGAACACCTGACCTTACCCATAAATATTCCATAGATGACCCATTTCTATTGTCTAGTGACACTCGATACTAAAATAAATATAATAAGATGATTCCCTCTTGGATTATATATTTTTCTTCATTATCCAATTCTGCAATGATGCATTGATTGATTCTTTTTTCCTTTAGATATTTTAATTGTAATTCTTTGGCAATCAAAATGATTTCTATTTGACTATTTGATTGTATATACATGTGACTTTTAAGTGGTAAATTTTTTATAAAATCTTTATATTCTAATCAAGGTGATGTTATTTGGGAATCTTTTTGTGGATGGAGATCAATGAATTTATTTGAGCACGTAGATGTGTTATGGAAGATATGATTAAGTTACATATCATGATAGATGCCTTATTTGGATTCATTATTATGTTTATATGATGAGATACATGGTAAATGTTATATAACCCGTACATGAAGCCCATAAAATATTTCACAGTAATTTTGATATGGATATTTTCAAATATGTTTTATTTGTAGACATGAATCTCTCAAAACCAACATTTTATTTATTTGATTTATTATGAATCTTCTTGTAATTTTTTATTTCTTATGAGATTTACATGGTTTGAATGTGGCTACTTAACCATTTTTAATGATTTATGATATTTCTTTTATTTTATTTCTTATTTATGACTCAGAGCTTTAAATTTTTATAGACCACTTGGATAAATATTGTAAAGAATGTTATGTAATTTTTGTTTCCTTTTTGATGAGTTAGTTCTATCATGTTTGTATGTTATACACATGTTGTATAGGGGTACACCCAAGGTGTCATGATTACATTGTTGGAGATGGAGCAAATGTATTTGGTTTTGAGGAGATGGGGCTTTATGTGTCTAGGAACATGGATTGACCTGACCTCATTTAGATACTTGATACTTGGTCCTCCTATGGTAGAGAGACACTTGTGGTATTTGGTCCTTCTATGTTAGAGATACATATATAATATCGAGTCCTCTATGGTTGAGAGACTCATATGGAATTCTATCCTCTATGGTTAAGTGATCCTCATGATGATCTATTTTATTAGGTTAAATTTCCTTTATGATATGTAGTTTAAATTGGTGGATTCGATAATGATTCTTGTTTCTATTTGCATCCTATAATGATTATTTTCATTATATATATATATATATATATATGAAAATTAGTTCAAACTTCATTGATTATGCTTGGGATGGCTCACTCTTTCATAATTAAGGTTTAACGAGGTAGTATACTTTTGGGATATGTCGATTCATCGATTAGCATACTAGCTATTATAAATTGGTCTCTTTAGGTTTTCTTGGGAGGATATTGCCATATTAGACTATAAAATTCACATAACAAATATTAATATACCGGTATCTTTTAGACATTGTACTGGAGAAATGTGTTACTTTTGGTCACGAGGAACCATTTATAGACATGTTTATGTCTTACTCTTTTTTTTACTATTTTCTTACCACGTAATAAACCTATTGGTATGTAATCCTTGATTTAGGGATTTTGCTTTGGGTGATCAATCAAGATCCCCTCCTTGGAATGTGGGTTTTCTCTTGGTGAGGAAGTGTTTTGTTTATAGGGTAATCTATTCATGTCATATTAGACTCATGGTTGAGTATAGTGTTTTAGAAGTGATAGATTTAGAACTCATTCATTGGATGCTCTTATTTTGGGTTTGGTCCTTATCCAATTTATCATCCATGGTACTGAAACAAATTCATTTAACTCTTAAAACTAAAATTTTGGCTCCATAATTTAGCCTTCATAAAATATCTCATTATGACTTATGAAAATTGTTTTGAGTTGTATTGGTAATATATGAAGCTCTTGGGAACCCCTACATATAGTTTGGTATGTTCAATTTTGTTTAGTGGTCACTTTTTTATCCTTGTTCACTTTCAATGTTGTAATGTAACTAGATTTAACCTTGTTACACAAATCAAAGTTAAATTATGAAATTAATAAACATGAATCTATATGAACTTTATTAAAAATATGTGAATTTTGATACTTTGTGATTAGATGTGAACATTTTGAATTTTACTCCTCATTGAAACCTAATTTTCAAAAGGAGAAATAATGATTATGTTAAAAATGTAAACTATCTATTCACCCTTTTTCTTCCACCCATATAAAATAAAAATGGTTATTCAGTTGCTCACATGGTGAGGCAATATTTAATACCAGCATTGGTATTGGTACACAATTGCATAAAAACTATGGGATACTAACAAGGTATTAAATAATTGGAAACTATCAATAATTATATATAAGGGTTATTATAACTTGTTTATTATAACTAATAATATAGTTCGAGATAACTTCTAGTATTTTAAAACAAGTAGAATATATATATAAACCACCTTAGTGGAAGGAAAATGTTTTTCTTATACCCCTAAAATATAGAATAGACATGATATGAAAGGTTGAACCAATTGAAATGTGATTTTTTTGTTACCTTATGAAATTTCAACAACGATTGCATATTAATATTGGTTGTAATTATGATTATTACGTTTCTCATGTCTTATGTTGATATAAAAATAATAAACATATATAATGCATATAACATAAATACACGTTGGTTTACATTATGGATCTTTCATTGATTACTATGGGCTCATAAAACATATGTGTAAAGATTTATTCCCATGATAGACCCTATAACTTGTTAATAAATAAATGATTTGACTCTACATTACAACATGCTAAAAGTGGAAACTACTTAATCCTTCCACCTACCATAGATGATGACATCCTTTGAAAATGGTGTCAATTTTGGCCATGTAATGCATCCTTAGAGTTTTAATGTGAGTGATTCCTTTTATGGTATCTTTATTGACCATCATAAGCTTATTGTTTATAGATCAATGAGATTTTACACTTGTAATCTTATATTGAAAATGAGCTTATACCTCTATTTTTAAGGGAAGTACCCTCCTTTTGACTTAGTGGGTCATTGGTGACCTAAGTTAATTGGCAATTTTAAGCAACATATGTTAAGGATATGGAGAAATATTGGAATACTTGTTCAATTTTGAGGGAATTTACTTTTGTTTCTCTTGAGCTCTTTGGAAAGAATGAAAGGGAAAGTTATTTTTGTGATTGCGTAAGACATATTCTGGGGTTTCCTAGTAAATGTTTTTTTCCTAGTTTTCACTCCTATTTATACAATGAATCCCCTAGTTCATTCAAGTTTCTTATGTATTATAATGTTAAACTTTTATCAAGACATGTTGGGTTTGAAATCAATTAATTATGATCAATAAATGATGGTGGCATGTTTTAGAATGTGGAAGGTTGGACTTGGGTTAGCAAAGTGGGACTTTTTCTTTACTAATTATAACATCCTTTCTTGGTCCTCTTAAAAAAATATTTCGGTGTGGTGTATGATATAGGGGTAAATGAAAATCTATGGAACCCCAAACATAAAGATAGTGATAATTTAAATTGTGGTGATGTGGGAGATACTCTTGCCTTATTATATGTACCTTAGATGTATTCTCAGAAAATCTTATAGAAATTTTTGTTAAATCTAGGTTCATCTCATTGTCTTTTATTTTTTTATTTCCCTTGACATCATTGGAATATTAAGGAATATGCTAAATTATAGTGCACATTTGATGTTCGTGTTGGTAGTTTTCCATTATATCAAGAAAAAGGAAGAAATTGAAGTGAAATTTCATGTAAGATGGAAAATTTATCTTTCTCATGTGGTATATAGAACACTCATTGGTGGCTTCATGCACGTTTTTGTATGTAACTTGTAAATATTTATTTGAAAAATTTATTATCCTTTGACCTTCCCATATACAATTTTCTTATGAGTGATCATTATATTGTACATCCAACTATATAAAACCTGATAGAGAAATTGTGATAACATTGATGTAAATAAACTTCAGTTTTATAACTATAGTATTTTTTCCTTTATACGCATGATGTTAAATAAAATTTGGTTTAAAAGGGACATTTTTGAGAAAATCAATTTTTGGGAGGTCGGGACAAGTGGTGAGGGTTTTTATTCTTACCCATTCTGATGTCTTCTAGAAGGAATTATATTTCTAGGAGAGGGGGATGTATTGCCCTCCATTTTTATTCCGTTGATGAAATTGACTCCATGTCATATTCATGGTTGGCATATTTGAATTGCTATTGTATTGACTATTGATTTGAATAATTATTTTTATGTTGGCACATCAACATTTTTTCCTAGTTCATTCTTGGTAGGATGTTATATGATGCATATGATGTCATTTTATTTCCCTTATCATTACCATTTGGTATTTATATAATTAAATTATATTATTAATCTAATATTTACACAAATTATATTTTGGATAATTTTATTAAAGAAATTAATTAATTAGAATGTATATTTATATCATTTTATCATCTCTTTATCTTAAATATGTTAAACTAACTTGACAGATTGTGTATAAGGCACACAATGCTAATTTACTATTGTTAGCATTAATTCTTGTTTAGGATGATGAGATTTACATGGATTATACCTTGTTATACTATGGGAGTATATATTTTGGATGTTTATCTTATTATGGATATTAATGATTATATAATATACATGAACAAGCTTGTATTTGATTTGATTATTTGGACATATGTAATATCATTTCACTTGGTTTACTATATCAAGAAGGTATGATGAATTGTGAATTGAGTGTTCAGGTTACATGTTCACCACAAAAGAACATGGGAATCGAGTTCTAACCTACAAGATTACAAAATTGGTTGTCTAGGTTGAATCCTCACCCCTTTGTTTCATCCATTTTTTCTTGTTTTTCTTTGGTTTTCAATGGATATGAGAACACCACTCTACTAGTGTATGTTTTATCATTTGATACGGGCACCATGGGTTGTTGTTTATTTGGATTCGTTTTAGTGCTAATTATTTTAACCTCTTGTTTAAAATCATTATAAGGGTCTAATGATCCCTAATTGTATTAGTAGTATGTTTTTTAAATAATATTGTTTAAGGAGATGTGGGACCACCTAAACATAGGTTAGGTGCACCCCAACACCTCTCAAAGTGGACCCTTTTTTGAATCCCGAAATTGGGCTAATATGGGAAATTATTAGGACTGATTTACCCGTTAGGGGTCTCATTTACATAAATTGAACCTGTTTGACCCTCCCTATGGGTTGGGAGACCTTTTTCAAGGTTAAAATGGGCCTTTCCATCCCATTTGAACCTCTCTTGTCCTTATCCTAATTTATGAACTTGTTTTTTGAGCCACCTTTATATTTTGAGGATATTTTAGTTTGTTTAATTTTTTATTTTTTTTGCATTTTCCTCCATTAAGAATTTTTTCTTATGTGTGATGGGGACATGAGGGGTGTATTTTTTTGAGAGTGAGGTGGATGACACATGTCACCCTCTCATGTGTGAGGATGCTTTAGATTCCTCTTTTTATTCCCTCCTCTTTGGAGGGGGTGATGACTCCTCACCTATTTTTTCCACTTGGGAGTTTTGGAAGAGATCTTGAAGGAGCTAAGATCTTGGAGAGACTGTCTTGCACTTGGAATTTGGGTTTCTAGGATTGTCGCAGGCCTAACATCTCATTGTTGGCTTTATTTTGTTAAAAAGATGGATTAGTATTTTTTTTTGGTCGTAGGAGTTTTCTTATGTGATTTGTTGATTGGATTATGGAATGTTTAGAAGAGGGAAAACCCTCTTGAGAAGCATGTAGCTTTTTTGTTATGCCTTAGGTTATGGAAAAAATAAGTAGTGGGGTTCTTGAGACTTTTTGCAAAGTGATGAATACATTTGGGATTGAAAATTTGATCAAATGATAAATCTTTCCCTCTTCCCCCTCACAAGAAGCTTTAAGCTTCTTATTGGCATTTATTTATGTATTTTTTTGTTATGAAAATATTTTATTTTCTCCCTTACCTTATGCATCTTGGAGGAATACAACCTATCTCTCCCATGAGCTTTGAGAGAGTCTATCATTTCCTCCACTTATGTAGATGGCATGGAATGATGCTAATTAGTTGGGTGGATAGCCAAGCCACCCTTGTGTGTGGAGACATCTTGTTCCTAGATAGAATTGGACACTAGATTCTTACATGGTGTATCGAATCAATAATTTGACATCCCGTTCCCATATTAGGGAGGTTTTTCAACTTGTATCTTAGGATGTAGTTGTTTTTATAAAATGTAAGGAAAGGAGTATGAAATGGATGTGTTAGACGGAAAATACTATGTTTATTTACTTTATAAATAGTTCTTGAGAAGAATAAGAGGTGAGGAATTTGTAACAAGTGACCTTTGATTCACTTGTTATTTCAAAATTTTGATGGTAGATATCTTGTTATAATTTATTTGTAACTTGAGTTGAAAAGTAAATTTGTATAATAATATAAGGAAAAGAGATTTATTTTCATTTTATTATAAATAAGAGAAACTATTGTTGTTATGTTATAAATGTTTAAATATGTAGTATTGTTTAAAGAAAATCCTTTCTTCCACTTTGATCTCTAATGGAATGGATTGAGTTACTAAAATTTGGAGCTTGTAGAGATAAATTTATTCATTAGTATTCATATTTAAAACAAAAAGATGATATAAAATATAAATGTAATCATCAACATTTAATAATCCTACTAGTAGGTCTTTTAGTTGGTGTTGGATTTCAAGTTGAAGAAAGATAAGTTTGTTAATTTTGTGTGTGTAAGTTAGGTTACATATAAATAGATTTGAGATAAATCTCTTAAGTGAATTCATATTTAATTCTTTTTTAAATCATCATGTTTAATGGTTATGGAGATTTTATGTATTTCCTCATCTAAGAGTTGGAATTTAATAAGAGTAAAATGTGAATTTGAAACGACATTGAAGAATATATAATTACATCTTAGGATATAGTTTTAGAATGTCCATAATTAAGACAGAAAATTTATTTAGTTTACAAGTGTATAAAATAATATGTAAAAGAAGAGATAACATACTTTATTGATATTAAGAAAACATGCAAAAAGAACCAATATATACAAGGAGAATCATTACAAGATGAGATAACTAAGATGCCACGAAGGCATATTTGAACAAGTCGATTTGTAAAAATGAATAAAATTAATTATGCTGAAATTCTCCCTTAATACATTGTTTTTACAAATGTACCCTTGAAACAGTTCAAATTTCACCTTTCTAAGAGACTTGGTTATTATATTTGAAATCTAAGAATTTTGGGGGTAATACTAGAGCTCTATGTGGTGGTTCAATATTTTTCTCGAATGTAGTAACATTCGACCTTAATGTGATTTTTTATCTCAAGGAAAACTAGATTTTTCACAAGCTTCAACACACCCCCGACTGTCGCATTGAATGATGGATGGATATTCTTCAGAATTCCCATATTTGTCAAAATATGACAACCAAATCACTCCACACATGACTCCTCATGTGATGTTATAATCTACCTAAGTGGATGAGAGAGAAAAAAAAATTATTTTCTTACTTATCCAAGTGATAGGTAAAATACCCGAGATGACTAATATAACATGAAGTTGATTTCCTGTCATCAACAAATCCAACATAATCCGAGTCTCAGTATATCCCTATAAGAAGCACCGAGATTTCTTCTGATACTCAAGACCATAGTTAACTGTACATCACACATATCTAAACACATGCTTAATTGCTACCCAATGAAATTTCTTTAGCTCCAACATGAATCTAGAAAGATAGATCACATAAAAACAAATTTTTGGTCTAGTATATGTCAAGTAAATGTGACTCCCAACAAGTTGACTGTAGTGAGTATCATCTACTTGAGGTTAATCCTAGAATCTAGAAAGTTGAAAACCTTTTTCCATTGTAGTGGACATAGGATTAAAATATGACATGCCATAGTTTTATAGGAGTGTCTTGGTGTCTTTCATCTGGAAGATAAAAATATGATTCTTCTTCTGTCATATCTCTAAGCCAAGACAATAGTTAAGTATCCTTGAATCTATCACGTCGAATGATTTCTTAAAATCAATCTTAACATATTTTATGAGATTGTCTTAACTTCATGTGATCACAAGATATACCACATATAAAACTAAAATGTCAAGTATTTTTGCCTATATTTTTAACATACAAATTTGAATTAGAGGGGCTACGAGTGAATCCATGCTATAATAGGTGATCATTTATTTTAATGTATCATGCCCTAGGTGCATGTTTAAGTCCATAAAGAGACTTAATTAGATTAAATACCTTAAGATTATGTTTCTCATCGATAAATCCTTCTAGATGGGCCATGTATGCTTGCTCTTTGATATCACTATTAAAGAAAGAGATTTTTACATCCATCTGCTAAAGTTTCCATCATTTTTGTACTATCGATGCACAAATAAATCTGATGGTATTCATCTTCCTATTGAGTGAAAAGGTATCCTCATAGTCAATTCCTTCTTGCTAAGCATAACCCTTTGTAACTATTTGTTCTTTGTACTTGTCGATAGATCCATATGCCCTATATTTGTTTTTAAAATCCACATAAAGCTAATGGAATTATTACTTGCAAGAATATTGATAAGTTCCCATGTTTGATTCTATATCAAGGAGTCATATTATGCATCCATGGAATTCTTCCACTCTGGCTGACCGAGTGCCTCATGAACTGAATTAGGTTTTGTGCTAACAATTACTAAACTCGTGAGTGCAATACTTGCCTCATTTCTTTCCTAAATTCTTGTTTTGAATCATAATGAAGTGTCTGGAAGAGACTTCAGGTGGGAATCTCTCATGGTGATTTGGACCCACTTAGGACATTGACGTTGTTGGTGATGTGTAGAATTGTTTCCAAATTAGCAAAATCAACAAACAATTCCCCTTATAGCTCATCTTTATTATCCAAGAATTCTCATGTTCATCATTTGGTTATGAGAGAAATATATAAGAGGAGTTTAGTAACGAATCTTCTCTCCATGGAAATGAGTCAAATAATGACTCGTATAAACCACATCTCTACTATCATATATATGTATATTTTTCTTAGGATCTATGAGACAATATTCCTTGGTATTATTGTACCCCAAAAATATACACTGCTGGAGTATCTTTGCATTAGACTTATTTCTCTTATTATCTCGGCATATGCATATATGAAGGACAACCAAATACTCTAAAATGATAAACAAAAGGCTTATGATTATTCCATATCTCTTCTAGTGTCTTGTCCTATAAGATCTTCATAGGTGTTTGGTTTAGAAGATAAATAATTGTCTAGAAACTTATAACAAAAATTTGTTTTCTATCTTTATAGTGGAGAGAATGTAATGAGACATCTCCATGATAATCTAATTATGATGTTCTTCAATTCCATTCTGTTGGGGAGTATAGGGGTAGTTAAGTGCTATGTGATTAAATGATCCTTCAAGAATGCCAAGAATTTCTTTGACATGTATTACCCCCTCAATTGAGTGGAGGAAAAGAAGGGGTTTCCCGCCTTTGAAATTTGATTTTTTGTTATTTTTGCATGATCAATGATGTAAAAATATTTATAGGATGAGATGATTGAAGGTACAGATCCTTTAATATTTTATTGGACATTTTGAGGGAATGGTCTTTGGAACAACGGAAGAGGGGGAATTGGAAGTGGTGATAGATTTTTAAGAGCAGGTTTATCTTTTAGTTGAACAGAAGAGGAGTCCCTCTTTTGGAAATGACTATTGGGTCTTCCTTTTCTTTAGGTTTCTCTACCTCTTTCCTTGGATTTTGAGATCAAGTGAAAACAATAAAATATTGACCACTAACTTTGTAATCATATTCTTCATATTGTAGGTAACCTATGTTGGATTTGTCATCCGATTCATCATATGACTCATCAAAGATAGCCATAAACTTCAAAGGAGTCATACAATTCATTACTTACTTCTTCTCCTTCATCTACTACTTCCACCGTAGCATTAACATGAGGGGCTTTAATATCCAACCTTAGCTATATGGTGGTAAAATATTTCTATCTCTAGTAGGAGAACCATTGTTAGTGTTAAATTTCCTTTGAGGGATATCCATTTAAGGGACATTTGATGCATGTTGAGACATCTTCTTCTTTATATTTAGCAATTCATTAGTCATTCTCTAGATCATAGGATCCATGGTACTTTGAGAGGTACCTTGATTCTTAGTCTTGCAAGAGTCTCTTCTAATCTTTCTAGCCATTATAAGATCATATTTAATCTTAGTTGTAGTTGATTTTATAGTAACCAAATAAGGAATATTTTTACATCAGGAAGTTGTGCATTGAAAAAGAAGCACTTTTTATTTTCAAGAGTGGGAAACACACATTCTGGGATCTTATGGATCAGATTATTAAACCTTCCCATGAAATCACACACAAGTTCATGTGAATCTTTCTTCATCTATGTTAGTTAGGCTAATAATGTATGTGATTCTTCTATGGGTTTGAATCTAGACTTAAACCTTGTTCTCATAGTGGCCTAGTTGTTGATACATGCAAGAAGAACATGATAAATTATGCAAAGAGTATCCTGGAGCATTTAAATGAATATCCAAACCAATACATCTTCATGAGCCACTTGAAAAATACAAATCTATAAATATTATGGGTATGTGTTCATGTGGGTGATACTTTCTATCACCATTGAATTTTGGGAAATTTTTACACAAACCATATGGTAACTCATGTAGTGGTTGAGCCAATACAACAAGACCAATATCCGGACCCCAAGGACTAGAGGTTGTGGTTTTTGTTTAGAAATAATTTTGAAATTTGTATGTGCAGGAATGCAAGTATCACTCAAGAATAATGCTCTACAAGTTTTTGAGTTGTCTCATTCTTGTGTTACATGATTCCTATGCATAGGTGATGAATTGCTTGCCCATCTTGAGGACCTCCTTTCTAGTACAAGATTAAAATTTGTTGTTGAAGTAGATAAAAAAAAGGATAAAATTCTCCTCTTGCTTGAATAGCGTGATTAAACACCCTTTTTATCATCTTGACTCAGAAATAAACAATAAATGAAAACAAATACCAATTTTCCAATAGTATAATAGAATTATTCTTACGTGTCAAGATATCCTTAATGGAGTCACCAAAAAATCTTGGTTGGATATTTTTTTTGAAACAAAATATGAGGTTCAACCAAAATACATGGGACAAATTCCATCCTCGATAAAGGGATGAGAAAAATAATATGTGCAATATTCACACTACTTTAACCATTTATGGTTGGTATCTCATCCCAAAGAGATGTATTATTTATAGAAAGGAATGTAGATAAAGAGAGAAGAAGAAAATGATAAGAATAGGTTAGAAGTGTAGACAAATAATAAGTGGGAATGTGATTTCTCTTAGGTAAATATATATTGAAAGATAATAATGCAAGATCAAATAGTAATAACTTACTGAAGATGTAATAAAATAGATATTGAAATAAAGAACCATGTAATGCATTGAACATAGGAACAATACCTTAAATGAAAAATATATAACCACAACACAAAGTTTGTAACAGATATATTTTATATTCTTCAACACCAAGATAGAAAACATAGTTTTTCCATCCCTTAAACTCACAAATCTATATAATGCAAAAATATCCAACCCTTCATGAGGAAATAGAGAAGGGAAGGAGATAAATGAGGAAACAATTGGAACTACATGCTAAAAATAGTAAATACATATTAAGAGTCCATTTGAATGGTTCTCACAAAATGACCTAGTCAACTTACAAATCCAAAATATGTTTCAATATTAAAAAAATTGACATGCCTGATGCAAAAATAAAATGAAAATATCAATACATAAATCATATGTCTCTTATTATTCCTCAAACTCATCTTGTTTCTAACGAAAATAAAAAAACTTATAGATCATATCTTGTGTCTTGTTCTCATCTGGTCCACAGGAGTATCGGCTTTAAACGTCGTAAGTTTCAAACAAGTTTCTCATCTTTCCCGAAGTTTTTGATATTTATTAATAAACTTAGACAAGTTACTCGAGATCATTGTCACATAATATTAACTTGTTAATCTCTCCCAAAGTAAAATCTTCCTCTTCTAAGGACTCTTTTTAACCAAATCCTTCAATTTTTTGAATAAATATTTTGTAGGAAAATATTCAAATCATCATCTAAAACCTTGTAAATGATTTTTTCCAAATCTTCATCAACATCATTAGTGGTATTGACTACCTCTTCTTTGACCGTGTTGGAGATTATCACAAGCTTCTTAAATAATTTTGACTCGAAAGTA
Source organism: Taxus wallichiana var. yunnanensis (assembly GCA_018340775.1). NCBI lineage: Eukaryota > Viridiplantae > Streptophyta > Pinopsida > Cupressales > Taxaceae > Taxus > Taxus wallichiana. The sequence continues at coordinate 505,576,230 of CM031235.1, forward strand.
AATAGCTTTGCAAAATTCACAATGTTTATCCTTGTCATCGATGATTCCTTCTCTAATAAATATATCGAGCTAAAATTGTTAAGCTTTCTAAGAGATTCCAATGTAAACTACTAATTTCCAATTTCCTCCAAGATATATCCTTTCAATTTATAAACATAAAGTCTAGATTTCTCTACGTCTTTCTATGTGTTTACAACATCCTTGATTATCCTTTCCCCTTGAATAAGTAGATGTTGTATCCAACCATCCACTTCTCTACCTTATTGGTAAATTTTCTCCATTTTCGTAACAAAGGAGGAATAAAAATTGATTGGGGCAGGGGGTGGTATTAGGAAATGCGTAGGATTGGATATCTTGAGAAGAATAACCATCAATTAGTTAAATTTTTATTTAGTTCTTCCTTCAAAGCTTTAGTTTCCATAAGCTTCTTGAAAATATTGTCCACGGTAAATTGCACATCCTTCTAAGAACCTTCAAAGTACCTTTTCCAAGTGTCAACTCTATAATATGAGAATTAGAAGCTATAATTTCTTCCTTGGTTTTGTCATGCAGCAAGACAATGATCTTTGTAAACCTTTGACCGGATATATCGGAAGTGACATGAGAAATGATATTTGGTTTCTTGGATAATTCTCAAGGTGCATGTTTTAGAGAACTGAAGTAAAATCTTCATGGGAACAACTATTTTTCTTCTTCGAGTTATTCTAGCTAATAAAGAGGGAAATTAGAAAGAGGGTGCCTCGAGGGAGGAGAAGTAATGATCAAAGTGGATATTGGGGGAGTGGGAAAAGTTTTTACTAAGGATGGAAGAGTGGAAAATGCCAAGACAATGGTAGAAGATGTGGAAGGTGGAATTTGGGTGGCATGAGGGGAGCTAAACATCATACCCATTTCTCTTTGAAGGGGAGAAAGGAATGAGAAAAAACTTTCCATGAGAGATACAAGTGGAGATGAAGGCGATGGAGGTAAAGAGTGTAAATCAATTTCAAATAATGTTTCCAATCTCATTGAATCGAATTCAAAATGATTTTCATGAATTAAAATATCATTTCATGAAGAGAAAATAAATTCCAAGTCCAAAAAATTCTTCATATCTATTCAATGGCATTTTTCCAATTTGATAAGTTTTAAAGTTTTACAGTGCTAGACTATATGCCCAATGGAGGATCAAGGCTACTTGGTCTTTATATTTAATAGTTAAATATCCTGAAATTCACCAATTTTTTTCCTAAATACCCCAGGGATATTATAACACCTTGTAGAAATAAATTTGGACTTAGACACTTTTAAAGCCTTTGGTGGGCCTTTTCTTAGAAATTGCAATTTTTCAAGTGTAAACTTGCAAGACAGACCAGTCCCGATAGGAAATCTTTATCGGGATCGAGAGCTATCTAACAATTTTTCATTAACACATATATTGAAAAATTGCAAAATGACTTTGAAAATATGGTACCCGATAAGATGTTGCATCTCCATGGGGATTTGGAGTTGGCATACAAGGAATCAATTCACATTTAAGAAGTCCCGCAAAGTTGTAATATGCAAGTCAAATCCCATACTTCATAAAGGAAATATTCCCTAAATATCAAGGCGCATGGAAAATATGAAACCTTTAAATTTACACTTGGATCCTTAAGGCTCAATTTCATAAAGGCAAGGACATGTGGTGTGTTCTAGGATCTCGGGAGAAAATGTAAAAAAATCAAGCTTGTTGTTCAAAATTGTGAAATACAAATTACAATCGAAGGTCCAGTTCTCAAAAAAATTAGAAGGTGACACATGGCACAAGCTTAAGGGTCAAAATTGAATTCACGTATCGATTACAATGATTTCATAGCCAATAAAGTGCTAACACATGTTAATAATGTAGATATCGGATCAAAAAAAGCTTGTTTTTCTCATCCCCCATGAAAAAACTTCAAATGACAACATTAACCTATAGTAAGGGCTCCATATTTTCATAAATACTTTTTGATGGCATGTTTTGGGACATGTCTGATGACCTTTCCTTCTTTGTAGAGAAATCATGTTTGTCCTTTGTGATGGCGAGTGGTTGAAACCATTAAAACATAATATATAGCCTCCTCTACCTCTCTCTCTCTCTCTCTTGGAAATCTATAAATGTAAGTGCAGATGCACTAAAAAAGGGTTCTCTTCTATTAATTTTAGAGATCTAGATTATATTTTCTCCCATTTTCTTAGTTTTAGACCTTGGCAATCTACATTTTGTATAATATTTTAAACCTCTACCCCATAATCTGAATTAAATATTAGAAATGGAATTCACCTATAATTGTTCTCCTCTAAAACTTTATTTGTTTGTTATGGATATTAAACCTCTTATTTCATTATTAATTTTCATTCATTCATGATCTATAAGCTCTATGTTTCCTTTAAAATTATTTCTTATGAAAATTTTATGTGTCTCTTTTGGTGGATTTGAACCTATCTTAGTCTTGTGCACCCCCTTCTTTGTTACTTGTACCTTTTATTATTTTATCACCATGATACCTTGGATTTATAGTTTACAATTAGTTTAGTCACATGTATGGTTGTAGTTTTGTTTGCATTGGGATGGGAGAGAAAGAACCATCCTCCTTTAGATATTTGTCTCACTTTAAAAGTCCCACACTTTGGGAGAATTCCATGTTACAAAAAATTTATGTTGTTAAGGAAACAACTCATGCAGAGGGTGCCAAATTTTAGTGATAATAGGTGTCATGTTAATGTGTCAATTTATTGCTTGGAAATTACGTCAAATATAGATAACTTATATAGATTTTGATGAAATTAGGGTTAATTCAAAGAAACCTTAAATCTTTATCATTGGATTGAGATCAATTCAATGTAGTAGTAATAATTAAGATATAACATATAAAGTAAAAACAAATGCATAAGATAAGAGATAATATTGAATTAGCTTGTATTAGGAGATCAAGAATGATTCTAGGTTGTAAAATATGAACAAAAGGCTAGAATTTGGTTATGTAAATTCTTTTTAGAAATCATAATATGGAACATCTTTAGATAAAACCACCCAAATGGGGACATGACCGCCATAAGATCTAGTGGTCGATGTTTTATGCTTCTAATCTTGTCAAGATCTAAACCTATCTTCTTCTTTTCTCTATTTTCCACTTTAGATTTGTCATAAGGTTCCTAGGTTTCACTTGTTCCTATTTAAAAACCCTAGTTATATGCACAATAATCAATAAAAAATTAGATAAAAGAAATAATTCATACGTTTGAGTAAGAATGACCTCTATGGTCACCACAATGTGATTATCATTGAGTGTTGCACTACATTACATAATTTATGTATTTCTAATGTGTGTGATTAAATTATGTCTCTTGAAGCTAGGTTTCCCTTGTGTAAGTCACACCAAGATATTAGACTACAAAAATTTCCCCTAAGATGATTGTGTGAGATGGAATTTAGAAATAACCTCTCATATGAAATGAATAATTTATCCCAAAATATAGTCCTTGAGTATTTCTCTTGTAGATGGTAGATAGAAAGTGATAGCAAAATTTCCCCTACCCCTAATAATAGTGAGTAATTCATATATGTGTATGATTCCCTTGTTTCAATTTTTTTGTTAACAACCAAAATCTTGAATCAAAGTGATGATAAATAATTTAGAAAATACACCAAATGATGTAAAAATCCAAATTTTAAAGAGAGCGGAAAAATGATACAAGTGCCCTAAGAGGAAAAAGTGCTTAGGCACTCATGTCCCTAATGGGTGAATACTATCTGAGATGATTGGAGGATATAATAAAAAATATAGAGCTAGGTCACATGTTATGCAATGTCTAAAACTAAAGTGATCATTCAACAAGAGAAAGTGTCAAGAGTACTAAAAGGGATCAAGAAAAGTAAAACAAAAACACATGTTGTTAATGTTTAGGTTTCTTACTTAGAAATCATGCTTATATTAACATACTTAGATGTGTGATATAAGTAGTAGGTGCTTAATTTTGTTACAACATTTTCCCCTTTTGGTGAATGAATATTGGGTGGCATAAAGTAGATAAGTAGAGAAAACCTTATGGAGAGATGAATAGAGTTGTAACCAATAGCATTCAAAATGAGGATTATAGTTGATATTTTTCTGAATGGAGATTATTGAATGTGTATCATGGAATCTAGAAGATGATAATGATCCTAGGGGTGACCTTGTATATGTAGCAGAAATGATGCATGTGTTTTTTCTTGAATAATACCCTTATTAGAGCATATTTTGCTTTGAGATTGTTCCTTTTTCCATTTTTGTGTTTCCCTTTTATCAAATTAAGGTCATACCTACAAAGTAAGACAAGTGTAGCCAATGATCATGATAAATTAAATTGAAATTTAACTTAGTAAATGTGAAAATATAAATGTTTATTGAAATAAAAGTGAATCAAGGACAGAGTAAACTGAATGCAACAAGAAAAGAGATAGAATTGTTCCTATATGTTTTTTCCTTGGATCTAGTTAGAATAATACTAAGGATTTAGGTGTTATATCATAAAACTAAGGACATAAGAATCCTATTTCTAAACTATGGATTTGAGATTCCTATCACTAAAATGAGGATTTGAAACTCTTGTTGCTAAACCGAGGATTTAAGGGTCCTATAAGAAAAGGGAAGATTATTGGGAGAGCTGTAGGATTTTCCCTCAAACTACTAATGATTATGTATAGATAAGTTCTAGTATAGATGGTCATAAACCCAATAGAAAATTATCATAGATGATCTATATAAAATAAAGTAATTAGTTCCCTTACCCAAAGTATGTAAATTGCCACTGATTTTGTTCCCTTTTTTCCTAGTAGTAACCAAAAAATAAGTATATCCTACAAGAAATTGGAAATTACTATTAATGAAAAGGTATATTGATCTTATAATATTTGTGTTTGTACCCATAAGATAGAACTTTATAGGTAGGAAACTAGCACCTATCACTCTTGTATGTGTTAGTATTTTTCTCCCTACACTAATTTTGGCCCGATTCTCATTTTGATTTTGTTTCTTATCTCTCATTTTTTCTAATTTATTTATGTACCATTCCATGTATGGTATCTAGACTACTAAGAGTGTGAAATAGTCACTTATTGATCTCCCTCAGTTGTTTTTGTAAGTGAGATGAACCAAGGTGAGTGTGGCCCAAAAATGAAATTTGAAATTTATTTACACATTTGAATTGAAATCCTACATTAGAATAGGTAATGCACATGGTGAAAACCATGGAACATGAAAAATAGGAATGATGCAAAACAACTAGTTAAACCATATAGTAACATGGAAATAGACAAAGTGATTATTTTCTTGAATACATGGGACACCACTGAAGATGTTGTAAAACACTCAAAGACTTAAATGATATAGAGAAAAATCCAATCAATCATAAGGCATATCCCACAAATAATGCAAATAAATACATAAGCATAAACATTATACAAGTAAATCAGATAACCATGGTTGAAGGTAGGCCTACAAGAAAAATGCTACACATGAAGCACCTGTTAGCATGTTAGAAAAATTGATATTATGTGAAAATGTATACATATAGAAAGAGTAATGATAGTAGTATATGTTGCAATGATATAAATTGAATTTAGAGAAATAGTAAAGGTAGATGGCCCCAGGAGCTATAATGGGACCGGTAGTGAATGGTTTCATGCATTATACATCATGTAGAAACTTGTAAGTGATATACATTCACATAAAAAGGTATCATGTGAATGTGCATCTTTTTATGTAACATGGATAGATCATAATATGAATTCAAGTAACATGATAAGTAATGTGCAACATAGAATAATATGAACAAGCAAGGATACATCCAATCAATATCTAGGCTAATGTTTTTGATTTTTACAAATATGTGAACATGAAACATAAATTTTATGAGAGGAGAGAAATTTTGACCCTAGAATATGTGAGTAATGTGAGGTCTATGTAAGTAAGTGTACCCTCAACATTCGTGTTTGAACATAGAACACAATTGTGTCATCGGTAGAAAGGGGATAGTATGCCCCCAAGTGTGAATTTCATGGTGATCTATCTAATGAGATACCTTAGAATAATTTAAACGTAATGAGAGGATAAATCTATAATGTCCAAGTTCCTAACTACATGTGTAGGAAGTTTATAAACAATACAAGTGTGTCTCATTAGGGAAACTAGAATAGGTAGAACATTGGGCATGTTGGTAATATTTGAAATAGTAAAATGTGTGATTCAATAGATGTGTAACAAAAGTAATGTTATGAGGAACTATATTATTGACCTAAAACAATGGGGGAGATGCACAAGACTCATGATAAGTAATAGTTACATTTTGGGAAGATTAGAGGCATTAAATTTGTATGCACTATCCTACATGATCATAGAAATATATGTGAAAACATGAGAATCGATTTCCCCTATAGATGTAATAAAATAAGGGATATCATATGAGTCTTATATGGAATTTGGAAAAGTTAGTGAATTAAGATAATAAAGAATCAAATTAGAACAAAATGTTCTAACTTATGATAAGGAAAGTGTAGCAAGGTATGAAACATTGGAATCTCTAACCATATTATTAGTAGACATCCATCAAGAGTGATACATAAGGGGAGGAGTATCATGGGTGTAAATAGAAAGATGATGACATAAATTAATATCACTATAGTCCATCAAAAGATGACAATTATCTGCAATATAAGCAATGTCTTCATCATGATGTATGAGAGGGATATGAAAAATATTAGCAACATAAGGTGTGGAATCTATTATAGTAATATCCATGGAAGAATGTGTTACAAGGGAATTTGGTTATATAGTATGGGTAGAAAGGAATGTATGTATAATATGTAGCCAAGGATGGCCTAGAAGGATATTATAAGTGAGATCATGTGGCATAGCATAACATATAACATTAAGAGTGTAAGAGACTATAGTAATGGGTAGAGTGATTTCTCCCAATGCTTTATTAGGTGTGTTATTAAAGCCATGAATAAAAAAAGTAGATGGAGTTAGCTAATCAATAGAAAGAACTATTTGATGGATAAAAGATATGTTACATAGATTAAGATCAAATCCATTATCAACTAAAGCATGTTTAATAAGAACACTACAAATGTGAACCTAAATATATAATGAAGGATCATTGTTAAAAATTGTTTGGGAATGAGAAATATAATCAAGATCTTGTGTGCTATATGGAGAGGCATGGGAGGTATGATAGTTGGGAGATGTGTGAAATTTAGACAGATACTAATAATTAATGTAGAGGAAGGAAACCACCATACCAAATCTTAACAATAAAAAATTAGATGAAAATTACACCAAATCATGCAATAAATTCACAAGTTATTTTTTTATTTCTATCAACAAGAAACATTTCATCACCTTTACTTCAGGTTTCCAATGTTTCATCTAGTATTTCTCCCTATTATAACCTTCACTTCATAACCTACTCAAAAATAGATTTAAAACACATGAACATAGTTGGTCATATAAATCATGATACAAACTTGGCCTTCTCCCTTACTTGGATATCATAATTATATCTCCTTTACATGTGATAACTAGATCAATTAAATTCATTGTTATCTTTAGCTTCTTAAGGTTACTTTTACACTTTCTCATAGTATTGTGTCTCAACCTTACCATTTTTCATTACCCCTCCTATCTCACCATCTTTCCTACCCACTTGAAGTTATTAATTCATTTACTTGTCTTCTTAAGGCCATATCAACCCTTCCACTCATTATAAAACCCTCATATAATTCTATATCACTCTCTTACTATTCATTATCGTCATTTAACTCAAAATATTCATATACCTATTTTTCATAACTCTACTTTATTACTAAAATTGAGCTAACAATCTAACTCCGCCCTTGTTGAATGTACCTAACTTAAGACTCCACCACTATCATCCCCAATATGGTTATGATTAATTCATAATCTATTCATACACATGCTTATATTAATTAATATTAAAAAAGTTTCCACTTTTTTTAACATACTAGTAGTCCTTCCATTTACTCTTGAGACTGGTTATATGTTACCCCATTAGTCTAAGAGGCCTACTAAAATACTTGAAAACCTAAATATTTAATAAACCAAGTTTTATTCATATTTCTCATACTTCTTACAAGGTTTGAAGACTCAATAAATGAAAATAAACTCAATTCGACCACCTGTCATGACTACTCTACCTATTAGCCCTTCATTTCCTTAAATTTCTCTAGAAAAGGTTTTATCCTGAAATAAAATCCTTTTCAAGTAAAAATTCATATTCTTTAAATATGGTTAAATGCATTTATATATCTCTTTAGTGAATTATCCTAATTTCATATTGATTAGGCTCTTAGTAGGTCTCTCATAGATCTAATATTATCCTAATCCAATAATGTCATCTTTTCACTTATGCATACACCTTCTTTCTTCATGAAACTATATAAATATGTTAGTGGGCCTCTAGTAGTCTATAAATACAAAATTTGAAACATTCATTAGGTAAAATGTAAGATTTAAGTATTTTTATAACCAAACCCGAGTTGGGGTTTACATAGATCCAAGAGAGATAATAACTCATATATTTCACAAATTGGCACAAAAAAACCTCAAATAAACTTCTATAGCTCTAAAATCACATCCTTCACCTATCTTCTTTTGACTCTACCTCCTGATTATGTATAGTTATTTCTTGAAAAAAAAGCTCAGTATATTAATCTACTTAAGAAAACTTTATTTTTGTGAAGTTTTTATGTTTCAAGCCTTATATTATTAATATAAAACCTTCATCTAGTTTCATATCTTTATATATTTCTTATAACCCCATATACCTCATATGATCCTTCTCTAAATTCCTTCGAGAACACTTAGCTCTATAAAAATGTTATATCCTTATAAATGTTTTTTTCCAAATATATGAACTGTATTATCTTACCTTATAAGTGTTAACTTGTCTTTGTTTAATCTACCACATGCATACAAACCCATTTATAATCTCTCAAACTATGGTATATAAAGATATGTAAATTTCTCACTCTTCAATAACTCCTCGTAATGCTTCTTTAACTCACAAATTACATGAAAAACCCAAAACACTAACTCAAGCTACTCACCTCTACCATAATGAGATAATTTATATTTTATTAGAGTTGTTAAAATTGATATCATGATTTTCTTATAAATAAATCCATTTCATACTCTCCTCAACCTATAAAATTCCAATATATATTATCAAGATATAATATTTTCCCATAAATATGAAAAATGCTCTATATAGCCCTTAATCCCATTCAAATAAGATTCACCCTATCATTATAATAGTACTACAATCACTAAATTAGCATTATCCAATACATATTTATTCTTAACTCTTTTAAAATTACACAAAAATAATTTTTTTAACTCAATACGTTGTGATAAAAAAACTGCATTCAAAAAGGAGGTTGAGAAATGCCAATTGGATACGGATATTAACATGCACATATTGAGTATGGATTCTAGAGAGTTTAAGAAGTTACATGAAAAAGTAAAAAAATCACCACTATTATGGCAAATGAGCATATGGAAACAACAAATAATAGGTGCAAGATCATTGAGAAGGAAATTATTGGCATGAAGGAAATCATGCTACAAATTAAAATTTTACATGTGTTGAATATGAAGAGTTTGGTGGAGCATCTGAAAATGATGGTAGAACTTGTTAACGTACAACAAAAGGCAAAACAGATGGAGAAGTTGGGAGTCATCCCCAAGAAGGAAATGATTGAGCTAGATTATGAAAAATGGAGAGTGACAATTGTTGGATTGGTGAAGGAATGGACTGAAAGCATGAAGAATTTGGATGATATTGTGAATGAATAGATTATGGGTCTAGTATCTTGGTGTGATATTGTTTTCTATTAGTTTGTTTATCTTGTTGTTAGTTTGGTTGTGAGTTTTGATGTCTTTTAGTTGTTATTATTTCCTAGGATTCAATGGGTATACCATTGTCATTGGTTATTTGTCTTTTGATGGGTTATTTATACGGGGTAGGGTCTCGTTAACCCTCGTTTACCTATAATACAAAAATAATACATATATATTCAAAGGACATAAAAACACAATCAATATTCATGCATCATTCATATTTAGAGAAGTCTCAAATCTTTATTCAACTAAAGATCTATTTTACAATATCTTTCATTATTTCATATAGATACTTGAGACTTCTTAGCTCTCTTAAATGTATGTATAATTTCTATTTAGTACTCTCTAACCTAAATATATCTTGTCCATTCGAATATATCTCTTCATGACCTAAAGTGGAGGTAGTTATCACCAACTAAGCTCTGAACCATGGTAAAAACTGAATTCAACATGGTGAACCCACTTGGATGGGTGAAACCCATTGATTACACTACATGAGGTCCTTGATTACATTTTTACATCATTATATGATCTTACGCATATCGTTAAACCCTTCAAATCAAAACTAGAAATTCAAATATCCAAATAATGCATTTTTGAGGGAAAACTCAATGAGGAAACTTTGTACATCATGGTACATCAAAATAGGTTGGAACCTATGAAAAAATACCAAAAATAACTCTTTAAACATATTTCAATCCAAAACTACAAGAAATCCCCAAAAATCTATTTACATGATGATGTTTGTTCATCATACTCCCCGGGTGGGAGAAATGTGATCTCCATCCCAAATAATATTTTTTTCTATTTTCTTCTAGTTGTGTTACACCTGCAATATCCTCCTTTCTTATATTTTACTCTTCTCTTCTCCATGAGTAATTTTTTTCATTTTTCTTCACCTCTCTCTTTCATCTTCTTCTTTGTATATTTGTTCTCCAAAATGAGGATGTCAATTTGTATTTTCTTCATTTGAGCTCTTTTAATGATTTTCCTTCTATGATTTTCACATCTTCAGATAGAAAAACTATACATGCTTAATCACACAAAATTTTAGATGAAAATATAGAAACTCTTGTGTCTCTTCACGTGCTTCTTCTATCTCTTCTTGTTTCTAAACCTTTCACTCTTTTTCAAAAACTAATTTCCTTCATTTTTGTCTTCATTTTCACTCCATTCAACCACCAAATCAATTATCTCTCCAGCATACCTTATTGATTAAACATTTAAAGAAAATTCTAGTGCTTGTATCTTATCCTATATAAATTATTTTCTTTCATATACAAACCAATAATATGAATTTTCTACGTGTGCCTCATTATTGGACATTTCTTCTCTCACAAATGCATTATTCTTCAACCTCTCTATTTCTTTTTCATACTCATACTTCTTCTCTTCTCTACAAGAAACCTTATAGGCCACTTAAATATCTTCCTCATCACTCTTCTAACTCCTTGGTACTTTTTTCTCTCACTCATTCTGCCAAATCTTCTACTTGCTCCATTCATTTCCTTATCTCTCTTATATCTTGTTGTACTCATGAGTTTATTTATATTTCTAATTCATTCATCTTATCCTCCTCTTTCTTCTTATAGAAAAACAAATTCAACAATCCCTATACCATCTCAACTCTTTCTTCCTCCCTTTTCATCTCTTTAGAAAGTCTTTTCCACCTTTCTTATGTCTCATTCTTCTCTCTCTTTTTGTCTTACCTAGTCTCTTGACATTATTTCATCGTTTTCTTTCTTTTTAATTCTTAGGGATTTTTTCCACTCTTCTCATTTTATTTCACTTTTATCTTTCACCTTTATTTTTCCCAAGAGAAACTTTTCAGATTTCAACGTACACTTACAAAATGAAGTCTATATTAGTATAAATAAATTATAGTTACTAATAAATTCTAACCGTGATACTAATTGATGCAGGGGAAGATAATGACCATACTCGAATATTAACAATCAACAAGTTAGATGAAAATTGCAACAAATCATGAAAAATAATTCACAAGATTCTTGTTTTATTCTACCAAGAGGGAAAATTTCATCACTTTTGGTTAGTGTTTCTAACATTTCATATGGTATTTCTCCCTTAGTACAACATTCACTTCATCCCCTACTCAAACATACCTTGAAAACATAAGAACATAGTTATTAATACAAATAATAATACAAACCAATTTTGCACCATTTCTCGGATCTCATAAGTGTTTCTCATTTGCATATGATAACTACCTAAATCAAGTTCATTGTTATCTTTAGATTCTTAATGTTCTTTTTGAACCTACCCATGATATTATGTCTCATCCTTATGGATTTCATTACCTCTCCTATCTCACCATATTTCCTACCCAATTGAAGTTCTTGGTTCATTTACTTGTGTTCTCAAGTCCATATAGACCCTTCAACTTACTATAACACCCTCATACAATTAATTATTCCACTCTTGCTGGTGTGAGGTATTATTTTTGCATTTAATTTTTTAATGGAAATTTTCTACCTCACACATGATGAGTCATCTCACTTAGGTGAGTCATAGGTCTTTAAAGGATTTATATGACATATGCCATTTTTTGTCATAAAATTTTTCATACTATCATATGTGTCATTTTCATATGAGAGTTACATGATATTCCTAGCATTGTAAATCCTCACTCCATCATGAGAGTATGACATGTCTAGGCATGGGAGTTACACATCACTCCTACTTGTACTCTTTTTGATCTATGAGAATGCTAGATTTTTTTCCTTATGCATGAATCTTTTGGCTTATGGTTAATTTTTTGTTGATTACTTGGAGCACATTTTTGTTTCCATTGGAGTGCAACAATCTTGATGTTCACAAGCTCTATTACATTCTCATGGTTCACTCTCACATGGTATCAAAGAGGTTTTGTATCATTAAATGTACAAACCATTATTGGTATTTTTTAAATTCTTTCTATTTTTGAAATTTAAAGTTTTATTAACCATTCATAGGTTTTTACTAATCTAGGTTAATATATGTTTCGAATTTTTTTGTTTGTGTGTTGGATTTGGTACTTCTATAGTTAGGAATTTTCCTTCTAATTCTAGCTAGTTACGTCTATATTTTGATGGGAAGATTGTTTTAGAGGTATTTATGGTTTGAAATTGTGTTTAGAATTTTCATTAAGTTAAGTATTGAATTATCTATTTCCTACAAACTTGGATTTCCTCCTTATCTTCCACCCTACCTTAGCTCCTTTCTCTTGGATCTATACCCTTACACTTGTTTTAACTCCCAAGCTCCTATTTGAGATTTTTCCCCACCCCGAGCTCTACACACTCTTTTATAGCTTGATGAGATCTTGAACAATCTCTGTCATGAGCTCTCCACCTCAAGATCCTTAACAAGATCCTATATCTTTCTCGAAGAGATCCTAAATGAGCTCTCGTGATCTCTATTTTGGATCATCTCAATGATTTGTCATCTCTTCTACGCATTTTTCAATTATTGTCCCATCTCTATGTTTCCCAAACTATGTTTTTTCTTTACTCACCATGTCATCCATTGGTTTGGCTAACTCTTCCATGAGTATGCTCCCATTGGGATCATTCTCATTCCCTTGTTTTCAAAAAAATTCACTCATTCTAGATGAGATTGTCCTCCCCGTGTATGCCTGTGAGCTCTCCCGTGTGGATTTATTTCTCTACATTATCCTTGTCATGTTAACTTTATCCAAAGATCATTTACTTTATATTTAGGCTTGACCCCTCTTCTAAGGACCTATTCATGTGTTCAATCTTGGATCGGTTAAAATTTCTCTACACTCTATTAAATCTTTGTGTACATTTTCCTTACCCTAAGGGCCTCGCTGATTTGTGTGCATTACACTGAGCCGTCTAGTCCTCCTCCCGACTCATCGAGTTAAACATGAGTTCCCCGCTTCAAGACCCACCCTAGCCACATGTTTTTCTCCTTTGACCTTGTTTAAAAACTTTCCATCTTATTTTAGTTAGATCCCACATTTTAATTGTATAGGCATACTTATAAGTTTTATAATTTGGATTATTTTAATTACAATGAGCTTACTTTTTTTTATTATTGGCAAATAGTTTTTGAAAGGGACTATACCCTTGAATACAAAAAAAGGCTGAGAGCTGGAAAAAGAGTGAGAAAGAGAGAATGGATCAAGATCCAAGTGTTACAATGAAGCTCTAAGTAGCTCGAAATAGCTACTCAAACGAGACAAAACAAAGAAACAACAAAGAAAAAAAAGAAACCGATTTTGCAGAGAGAAATAGCAAAAAAACAACTAAAAGTAGCGAATCATCCGAACTACTTCTTGGCAGCTTTATCGATCACGATCTTGACTCTCTTCCGGCATGAAACATACTCAAAGCAGTCATATGGGCAGCATCAGTCTTATCAAGCTCCTCAATGGTTCTTTTGCTTTCTTTTTCATTGCCCCAAAGTGCAGCTGGGACACCGCTGAGGTTGGAAACACTTTTGGCATGACCCTCGATGAACTCCTCAATCACCCTAAAGGCGGCAATGTTGTAATCATGTCTAGTCTTGGCCTTCCCTAAGCGGGAGTCTAAGGAGGTCAGCTTCTTGTATATGTCATCAATCTGACTGCTATCAATGTTCCCCTCCCCCTCCATGCTTTTCTTGCCTTTCTGTTTAGCTAGGTTCTTGACCTCATCCTTCAGCAATTTCATCTCAGCCTCTAAGGCCTCCAACCTCTTAGAAGAGCTATCCATCTGCACTTCCTAGGGACTGGCACTACTGATATTCAGCAGGTCATGTGTAATCTCAAGTTCAAAAGGCTCCTTCTCCACAGCAAGAGTCTCAAGGTTGAGCCTCCCAAAGCCCCGGTGACCGGGTCTTTTAGAGGTAGAGGCGAGGTGGGTGGCAGGGAGCAGCAGCAGGGGGAATGGAAGGAGAATTTTGTGCAGCCAACATGGGGGTGGCAACAATGGTGGCGGGGGCGTGAGAGCAGGGCAACAGGAGAAACAGGGCTGGCAGCAGCAGAGCCCATCAAAGGGGGAGCCGGGCTAGGAGAGGAAGGAAGACCAGGGTACTTAAGAAGGTAGCATTTATGAATCAAAAAAATAAGTCCTTGATGCAAGGGAACTACCCAGGTGTGCTTCTGAAACTCCAAAATGGAGTGTTCAAGGGAGTTCAGTAGATAATGGGGGAAGCAAACCAATCGATTCCTACAGAAGTGGTTTAAAAAGATAAGATGTTTAGCAGGGATAGTGACAAACCTACCTTCCAGGGAGATGAATCAAATCATCATGTGAGTGACCTCATCATAGGGTGGTGGAATTGAGCTGACAAGCAGGCCCGCTGTGCCAAATGTGAGATTCTCAGTTCCCTCCACAAATCTTCTTTCTTGATCATCTCACAACCCTTTTGTTGAAGAAGCGGTATCCTCCAAACTAAGGCCGGTCGCTTCAGCAATAAGATCTTCATTGACTAATATCTTCTGTCCCCCATAGTTGACAGTCCGCTCTTTCCACTCCTTAGCAAAGCATACATAAATGCTTTGGTCATGCCCCTGCACCTTATCAATGAAGTTGGTGAAGCCTCCTTTGCTGAGAGTGTTCCAAAGCTCTGTATTTTCCTTCCAGTCGGGGTCCGTGCATGGCTCAATTTGGCAGGGAGGTCCTCCCATCTTCTCTGTGATATCCTGGTTACAAAAATTTCTCAAATGTCTGTGAGCGTAGAGACTGTCCGCTTCTTGCTTGTTGAAGGCCGCACAAAACTGGGAACTATAGCCATTGCTCTTCTCACGAACGGCTGCGTAACTGCTGAACTGAGCCTGCGGGAAGTCACGCGTGAGAGTAACCCTTTCCCTGTCAACAATCACATTACATCTATCATCGGTTTCCGAGGAGCTATGAATCCGGATATCAATAGCTGTAGTACATCCCGCATGCGTGATTTTCAAATCTAGATAACTCCACTTGAAGTTCCCCAAATAATTCTTACTATCATGTATATTTGATATTATTTGCCTCATCATATTCATTAAAGTAACACGTGTGAGAGTGTTATTGATGCTGATCTTCCTCCAAAGATTAAGACTCATCTCTAGGGATTGCTTGCATATGAAGGTCCGCATGAATGCTGTTGTGTAGCTGATTAGGGATAGTGTTATTATCCCAGATGGTGAAATTTATATTAATGCCATAATTGGCCAGTGCATCCACCAATTTATTGCCCTCCCTGTAAGTATGCATGATTCTGATGCTATTGAAGGTATGACTGATGCTTATGGATTCAGAGATAAAATCCTTAATACTCCAACTAGGAGATGAGGACTGATTAAGAAGTTTAATGATATTTAGGGAGTCCCCTTCAACAACAAGGTTCTGAATATTTTGAGCCCATGCAACTCTCAAGCCCCAGAGAGCAGATAATGCTTCGGAAAATGATTGGTTTGAATTCCCATTTTTCTAGCATATGCAGCAATCAAATTACCTTTGTGGTCCCGTATTGCTCCTCCTCCGCCGTCCCAGGGTTTCCCTTAGAGGCCCCATCAAAGTTCAACTTGTACCAATTAGAATCAGGAGGATGCCATTTGATCGAAGATCTATCTATACTATTCCTAGGATTGCTCCAATTTCCAATCTACCAATTGGATAAGATGTACTCTTCATTCTCAGGATAACTCTTGTTCTTGGGAGGTTTAAATCTGGCAATATCCTCTTTGATACCTTTAGAAATTTTGCCAATACTGAGTTTATAATTTTGTTTCTTATTTCTGAAAATGATATCATTTCTATCCTTCCAAATCCTCCAGATTAAATGTGGGATAGCCAATTTCTAGATCCTTTTGATAACACAATGCCTGAAGGGTGGGTTCCATTGATTCCATAGCTGATTAAGATCCTTCGGCAACACCCAGAGAGCTTCAAATTTAGAAAGGACAAAGTTCCAAATTCTATTGGCATAATCACAATGTATGAACAGGTGACTGATATCTTCATAGTCATTCCTACAAAGATGGCACCAATTAGGAATTATAAATCCTCTTCTCATCAAATTGTCAGTGGTGAGAATTCTACCTCTGATGGCCAGCCAAAGAAAGAAATTTATTTTGGGAGTTAATTCAGGCATCCAAATCTTGTTCCAATTAAAATCAGATTGATTACTATGAAAAAGATTGATATAACCAGATTTGACTGAGTATTTCCCATCATGGGAATTATTCCAAACCAACTCATCCTTGGAATCTAGCTGACTTAAAGGAAAGAGATCTAAAAGATCCTGAAGGGAGGAAGTAATTTGTTTCAGATCAATTCGCTCCACAATAAGTTTTTTCCAATTCTTGTTGGTGGCATTTCCTTCAATGTGGTCCTTGATTTTAGTACCATACTTGCTTATAAGGCTGTCCTTAGCCATCCCAAATCTGTCCAAGAGATTGCCACTAAACCAATTATCCTCCCAGAAGTTTATCTCCCTGCCATCCCCCACTTTCCATTTGCTACCCTGCTTGATGAAGTTTCTGCTCTTGACCAAATTATTCCAAAAAATGGAGCCATAGGGGAGGTGTTCATCATGTAGAAAGGAGTAAACAACTTGATGATTTAAGTATTTTGCTTTAATTAAATCAATCCAGGGTTGTTTCTCAGACAACATTCTCCAGCCCATCTTAGCAATGAGTGCCTCATTCATTTTCTCAATATTTTTTATGCCCAGTCCTCCCATAAACTTCGGGGTGCAGACCTTATCCCAGGCCACTAAGTGAAATTTGAACTTCTCTTCCATGCCTTGCCATAAAATTTTTTTCTGAGTCCTCTCAATTTTCTCTCTGAAGGAAGATGGGATTTTGAAAAGTGACATGATATAGATGGGCAGACTTTGGAGAGTACTTTTAATGAGTAGGCACTTACCAGCACTAGAAAGAGTGGCACCTTTCCAACCAGCCATTTTTTCTGAAATCTCACCAATAATTCATCCCACACCTTGTGAGAGACTTTCTTAGTGCCGAGAGGGAGGCCTAAGTAAGTGGCTGGAAGTGCACTTATTTGACAGCCCAGAATTTTAGCAATTTTGAGCTGTCTTTCCTCAGGGGTGTTGAAAAAGAATATGGTGCTTTTATCATAATTAATCTCTTGCCCAGAAGCAGATTCATAGAGTTGTAATAGAGCCTTAATAGCCTTAGCTTCCACAACTGAAGCCAGAAGAAGAAGGATAGTGTCGTCCGCAAACTGTTGATGGGAAACAGCTTGGCTGATGGAAGTGGGTTTAGATCCATTTAAAAGGCCGTCTTCAACCGCTTTGCCAATTGTTCTACTAAGGCTGTCAGCTAAAAGAATGAAGAGTAAGGGGGAGATGGGGTCTCCTTGTCTTAGACCTCTGCTGCTGGTGAAAAAACCCACAGGCTCCCCATTAACAACCACAGAGAACCTGGCTGTAGATATACAAGACTTAATAATTCTTCTAAATTTTTCCGTGAACCCAAATTTAGTTAAAAATTTGTCAAGGAAGACCCAAGATACCTTGTCAAAAGCTTTATTCATATCAAGCTTAAGGACCATATTATCCTTTTTATTATTTTCCATGGAATGTATAGTCTCGTGAACCATAATCACTCCGTCTTGTATTATCCTGCCTTTAATAAAGCCACTATGCTTCCTTGAGATGAGATCATTCATTATGAATTGTAGTCTAGTAGTAATAATTTTGGTAAAGATTCTAAAATGGCATTAACAAGACTAATAGGTCTCAAGTCCTTGAAATCTTTTGCATCCATTTTTTAGGTGCCAAAGACAATGTGAGTGTTATTGAGATCTTTTAGAAGATTTCCCGTTCTATAGAATTCATTCACTGCTTTGAGAAGATCCTCTGAGCATATTTCCCGAAACTTCTCAAAAATTAATAGAGAACCCATCCGGTCCAGGAGCCTTATCCCCCTCAAGAGAAAAAACAGCCTTTTGCAGTTCTTCAAGCATGACAGCTTTAGTGATGTCTCTGAATTTCTAGTCCTCGATATTATTCTGAGGGATGGCCTCCAACATAAAGGAAATAGCTTCAGAGTTGCTGACATTTCTCTCTTTAAGAAGATTTTTGTAGAAGTCAAGCGCTTCTTTCTTAATGTTGTTGGGATCTTTTATGATATTCCCATTGTTTTTAGAAACCTCTAAGATCCTGTTATAGGCTCTGTGTTTCAAAGTAGTCATGTGAAATAACTTCGTGTTCCTGTGTCCCTCTTTAAGCCAGATAGCTCTAGATTTAAGGCACCATAAAGATTCTTCTCTCACCGCAAATCGTATGAAACTCGGATAGAATATTCTTCTCATTTACTTCATCTTCAACCGATCTCCCAAAGTATCCATTTTTAACTCCAAATCATGAAGCTTCGTTTTAACTCTTTCTTTTTTCAAATACATTTCCAAAAACGCTTTTATTCCAGATTTTGACTTGCTTTTTGACATTTTTGAGTTTTTGAACCAATCTGAATTGAGCAAAGGCTTCACCATTCCATCCCCACCATTCTTTTATCTTATCATAGATATTGTCATGCTCCATCCACATCTTTTCAAATTTGAATGAGCTTCTTGCGGGTTTAGTCCAATTGAGAAAGTTTAGAGCAATCGGATTATGATCCGATCCAATTCTGGGTAGGGAAGAGAGATGGAAGTCTTGACTGAGAATCCAGCTTGCTGAGATTAGAGCCCTATCCAATCTCACCTGAATGAACTCCTTTCCCAACCTTCTATTATTCCAAGTATACTTATTACCATGTAGATCCACATCTAAGAGGTTTTGTTCAGCAATAAAATCAGCAAAATCCTCCATCCCATTAGAGAAGGTGGAGGTACCTCCAAACTTCTTGCCTGGGTTTAGTGGGGAGTTGAAATCCCCCATGATAAGCCAGTTAGCAGAGCAATGTTGGTTTCTAAAGATTTTAAGATCAGCCCAAAGTTTTCTTCTACCACTAGCAGAGTTAGGGGCATAAATGTTAGACAAGATCCATTCACTCTTATTCTCAATAGTGACAAATTTGATTGCAAGATGATTAATATTATCATTAAGAATCATACCAGTACATTTTATGTCTTTTATCCCAAAGTGTAGCCAGTCCTCCGGAAGCTCCCTGGGAGTCAACAACCGCCATTTCAGAGTTATCCCAAAAATTCTTTTTAATAGTTTCAAAGGTCTTTGCTTTCATCTTAGTTTCTTGCAGAATCAAAATGCTGGGATTACTGGAATCTCGTAACTCCTTGATGGTTCTTTGCTTGGAGTTTCCATTTAGGCCTCTGATATTCCAAGAAATAATCTTCATTTGGAGTGATTGGTGGTTGGAATTGCTTGCTGGTTCAGCTGACGCTGAACACCATCTGCAATATCCCTCTCCATTTTTTTAGATCTAAGAGTCTTTTTAGAAGGTCTTCCTCTTTTTGAACTTCCTCCAAAATCAGCTATTCGTCTAGCAGAAGACCTAGTTGTTCTGGAAGTAGAGGTGTCCCAATTGTCTATTTTCTTTTTTTTATCACTATATAGTGATTCTGGGATCATTTCAAAACCTTTCAATCTTTTTTTCTTTTTTGAAATGACCATTGTGAATCCAGAATCTGGATCCTCCATTTCCATGGTAGGCGTAACTTCTCCCTCTTCTCGTTCTTTTTGAGTCCTGCCAGGTGTGTGAATTATAGGAAAAATTTGATCTTATTTCTCAACACCTCGAAATTCAAGGAAAGGAAAATTGCTAGAATTTTGGGACACAAACCCTTCCCCTCCTTTTACCATTCTCCCCTTTAGAGAAAATATCCCTGTAAGGCTCTTTGTAAGTCATATCTTCCTTGTTCCAAGCTTCCTCCCTAATGAATGATAACATTCTTTCTGAGAATGTCACTTTGCTGAAACGGACTTAAAAATTGACCTTATGTTAGCCATCTTGCTCGCTCACTTCCATGGATACCTTAACATAGTCTTCTTTATTAGATGCTTCAAAAGGTTTATCCATGGATGTCTTCAAAGCAAGGACCACACTTCTTTGTGGCTAGGTAGCCCAAGAGAATCTAGGTTAAGGTTTAGGGATTGGGTGAAAATGAACAAATGCTTCTAAATTATTTGAGTTCTAAAAGATTTTTTACCTTTTTGTTAGAAATATTTGAGCTCCAAATCCTTCGGCTATGGGCTTTTCATGCCAATCTTCCTGGATCACCCATTGGATCCCGATAACTTAGTTTAGATTTGAGTCATCTTAGAGAAAGGATGCAAAGGTAGGGGTCTTCTATGGAACAAAGACTTTATTCTAGAAAGATAACCAATGGGATGACATAGTTTACATCTTAAAAAATTTCCCTCAATTTTTTCAAATAATGGGTCCAATTACCCAAATCTAGTTTTCAAGATTATGTGCTCAAGAAATTCCCGATCCATAGCCGAGAAAATGCGTATCCAAGCAAAAGCAAGCTTGGATCTATTTCTTGGGTCCATCCAACCCAATAGGTGCACCTAGGGATTAAAAAGGAAATTTAAAAGGAAAATTATCAATATTTAGCATCCATTTCATCATCCCATAAATGCAAGAAAGATTCATCTAGGAACCTACACCCATTGGGATGGTGTTTATTTTTCAAGATAAATCTCCCTCAAAACCCTACCATTTTTTGAAAAAAAGACCCATATTACCTTTCATGGAACAAGGGGCCTCCCAATTAAAAATAATCAAATCCTCTTCTTGTTAAATTTAGCAATTGGTTTAATTTTCATAATGGTAATATTTAGGGCCCAACAAAGAGTTTCCATTTTCTTAAAGCCCATTTTTTAATGAAATCAATATTAGGTCTAGAGCCATACAAACTTACATCTATTTGGAATGTTCGCTTTTCTTTGTCTGATCAACAAATCCATCTTACCACTTAGGCAGTGTTTGCAAAAGATGTGCTAATTTATGGGTTCATTTCCCATGTGAAAATTTATGATCGGTGATTTTCGGACCCACCTTGAGGTTAGGGATTTGAAATAGCTTATTCCAGGCCATAGGTGTGGATCCCAGCATTTCCCCATTTTCGTTATAGCCATAGATTGTGGCCTCGAGATCTTTTTTCTCGGAAATTTTTCATAATGCGAGACTTTCCATGCGGAGAAGCAAAAACCGTACCGACAATGGAATGTGTCCAAGTCCAAACTTTTTTTCTGCGTAAAAATAGGCATAGATTTTGGACAAGCGTCTGATTCTGGCTATAGATCAGCCTTTCCTCAGGACATTTTTAACCTTAAGGGACATTCTACAACCAAAACCAAATTAGCGATCACCATAGTTTTCTCCATTAATTTTAGGGGTAGTCACCAAAGGAGCTTACTTTTAATTAATATAAGGTTAGGGGATTTTAGTCTAAAGGAAGGAAAATAGATGTAATCAAGTCATTTAATTAATTTAGGGATAGTTAATAGTTTGACTAACCAATTTTATATTATTTTGACAATTAAATTAATTAAGGAAAATATTATAAATTAGCATTATTGACGTTTATAACAACACGTGCATCTAAATGGGTTTCTGTAATTTTTCAAGGCCCTTTTTATGTTTAGGAGATCTATTGGATCCATTTGGAGTAAATTTTAATAGTTGTAATTGAGCTCTTATAATTAATTCTAGGCTAGAGAATGTGTTTAGCATATATTTGTGGAAAGGGATTTCTAAATAATGTGAGACATTTTTTTATCACACATGACTTTGTTTTTATTGAAAACTAGGACACTAAGAGGGGGTGAATCAATGCCTAATCATATTTTTTACCTCATAAATTGGTTCATTCAACTTTCATCATTAACTCTATATTAGAAATCATGAGAAATAAAAAGAGAAATCACATACCCCAGACATATCTAATTGGGGAAACCCAAGTTGGGAAAAAACCCACTAAAACCCTCCGATGAATATGTTTTTAAGAATAACTTGTCCTATTTTTGTTACAATGGTTTTCTTATTGAACTTTAACTCATCCCGGAGTCCAAAGATCTAAGGCTTGACCATCAAATCACCCTCTTTAGGCTCATCAGTTTGATATTTAGTGAGCTTCTCTTACTCACAGGAAGCTACAAATCCACAAGTCTAAGCGTCTACTTAGACTTTTTTTCAACATACTTTTTTACACAATAATGTTGCCTTATACAACCTTTCGATAGTGGGGAATGTGACACTAGATTTGCAAACTTCGCTACTCAACTTTTTCTGGCTTCTAGTTTTTTCCCTAATACACTTTCTTCCGATCAATTTGAATTTATCTAGTCTTAGTCATACAGGGTTTATTTTACTCACAAATTCATGTCATACCACGAAACAAAAATCCTAACAAGCTAATGAGGCCTTATTTTGAGCCTAATTTTTCAAAGTGACCTTTTAACCACCTGTAATTTCATAAAATATCCATTTCTATATTCACTCTATTCCTGATCTTTGGTCTTCTAGAATTCTTACTTATTATGTTTGTATTATATACTCAATGTTTTATATCTTCTTTATAATGGATTCCTCACAAACTTTAGATTCAAACTTTTAAACCCTCAATATTTATCTTAGTCACATGATATGTAAAACCAATGTTTTAGTTTGTACTATTTATCATTCAACTCAATATTCACCTCTTCTTCCACATGAAGGTTTTCATGTTTTTCTTTATAGAATAATGCCATAAAAATTATGTAATTTTGTTAGCTTTTTAAAATATGTCATTCACCTTTTGTTTATATCTACCAATATGTTCTATTCTAGGATAAAATATTATTTCACATTAATAAATTATACATGCTTAGTATAATTATTTAAACTAATTTTATTAATTAAAAATAATGGTTACTTGAATAAAAATATTTTGTTATGATTGTTATAAGAGTTCTTGGGAACCATATTTGTTTTCAAGAGATGTTGTTATATTATTTTAAACAATATATTTTATTCCATTCATTTTCCATTCCAGATGTTACGAACACAAATTTCTTTTGGAAAATGGTGCACCTACACTTTGTTTCATGTTTGTATTTGGTTGTAGAAATTTCTATAAAGAAATTCCCCATTATATGTAAGGTGGGTTGATTGAGATTAATAAAACTAATCGTGGTTCCGCCTTGTTCTTAATCTACATTTGGTACCAGAGCTGGTTTTAACTCGGCAGGTTTAGAGAAACTTGCAGAGGAAGGAGAATTTCATTTGGGAACCAAGAAATCTATCCTAACCGAGATTTTAGATGAATGCTACTTCACAAAGACCTTCGAGACCTCCTCAAACCCACCGACCTCCCCATGTGTGATTTCAAGGTAAATGGAAAGAATTATTTTTTTGCCTTGTTTGCATAATTTCTATCACTCGAAAATTTGCTTTGAGGTGATTTTTTGGTTTATTCAAATCACCAAGATTTAAAAAATGGTGTATTTTCCCCATCACCGAGTTTTTCATTCAATTAATGAGCCTAATGTTAGTCATAGTTAACAGTTTGGTTTGCAACCCCGGACTCTATCAAGGAGCTACATGAGGACTCCACCTCTACACCCCGCATGGTTGCAGAAAAATGGTGAGAGCATATATTAATGGCAAACAAAATAAAACAAAGAATCAAAGCCCGTATAAGGGCCTATCTCTGCATATTGGAGACACCAAGCAGGATGAGTTCTCTTAATTGATGCCAAGCCAAGATCTCTGATTCAATCATTTCATTCTTTCACTATTCAAATAAAAATGATGCAAAACAAATAAAAAGTGGTGGAAAGAAAAACAAGTAGATAAAAGTGTTTAAGATCTGGTTTTCATGCATGTAAATTCCCTAACCACCCTTCACCACGTAAGTTCCAGAGAAAACTATTTTATTACCAAGTCACTTTTTAACCAGTCAGATCATTTTCGGGCTATCAAATCCATTTGCCAACACAAGAAAACAATGGCCATCTCCATCCTCCTCCATTCGGATGAGGTGATGCCACCAATGAGCCACCCCCAATAATATTTTTTAAACCAGCGAGCAATTTGGAGAAACACATTTGAGAAACCACCAAGTTTGGAGAGAGCTTGTAAAAAAAGACATCTTAAGGAAAATAAAAAGATCAAAGGAGATTTAAAAAACCCTATTATAGGAAAAACAAAATATCCTAATAGTTTCATATTTTTTTGATTCAAAAACCTAATCCACAACACATGCCACCAAAAATGCACTTTTCTAGCTATTAAATTCAATTATTTACATAAATGGTCGTTTGGGCACCAAAGGCCACCAGGGCCCGAAAAATAAAAAACATTTTCCTACCATTCAAGTTTTTCCAAATTTTTGAATGTAATTGTATGCTTTAGTAAATTGTACTAATTTGCAAGTTGCTCATAGTCAACTCCAAACTTTGTAACTTCTAAAAATTTGGCGAATATTGTAATAAAAATAATAAAAATTGGTTTTGTAACACTCACGAGATCCTAGATCTCATTTGCAGCATTCACGGTATATACAATGCCTATGGGAAGTGCTTATGGGTAAATTAGTCATGACTACTACTACACTTAACAACTAATATAGCTGCAACAACGTCATCTGGGCATCGACCCTTTAAATTGATGGGGACTAATAAGGTCATAATGCACACATTATGAACCATCTCATCCATCTGTGAATGATTTCATGACATAAATCCAAACTGAGAAATTATTTGACTATATAGCGAAGTTACACGTGTGTATGAGGATATTTCTTTGAGTCAGTGTTAATAATCACATAGACCCTTGGTACCACGTATTGAATTATTTCACGTAAGTTAACACCTCTTTCACATACCACCGGGTGTATAGACAGGGTAAGCTTCTTCCACGTACCGCTAGGGTATATAGGAAGGGTGTATATAGAAAGGTTTGGTATATCGATTGATGGTATATAGATTGGGAGACCTTATACTTGGAGTGATAAGAGCCAAAACATGTCAAAGTGATTCTATAAATGGGCACTAAAGCCCCCAAATTTTTCTTCTAGATTCACACACTTACTCGGAGGAAGTAACTATGTTTCATGGAAGACAAAAATCAAGACACAACTTGAGTTTGAAGAGATCTAGCCTATTGTGAATGGTACTCTAACTAGATCAACAAATGATACAACACAACAATGGTAGTTTGATAAATCAGATCAGAAGGCCAAACTCATCATCTTGTTTGGAGTGTTCAATGATGTGTAACCCCACATTCGAGATGCCAAAACAACCAAAGAAGCATGGGATAAATTAATCACAGTATATGAGGCCGAAAAAATAATGTCATAATGAATTTGTAGAGTCGATTATACACACACTAAAATTCAAGTAGAATGAGAAAATTAAATCTTTCTTAAGAAGAGTTGTAGAATTAAGGGCTTCACTTCTAGCCCTGGGAGAAGTGGTCACATATGATGCTCTCATTCCCATTTTTTTGAGAGCAATCCCCTCTTCTTACTACATTTTTGTCACAACACTAAAAGTTTTAGATACGACAGTTAGTTTTGACAAACTGGTAAACCTACTACAACAAGAGGAAGCCATGCATAATAAGGATGATGAAGAGGAGAAGGCACTTTCTTCACATCAAAAATGGAAAGGAAAAGGTAAAGGAAAACCTAATTCCTATCAAAATTCCCAACATCATAATCAATATCACATCAAGGGGACAAACAACATAAGAAACAATGTCCAATTTGTAAAAGAGGACATGAATTGAAAGATTGTTGCTATAACACTTATAATAAAGGTTCATCAAACAACTCTAGACCTCAACACCATAAATATCACAAGGGACATTCTAACTACTATCATTGGTAAGAAAAAGGGGAACTAGAAAAGAAGACCCCACCAACAAGGTAATATTGTTGAATAACAAGAACATTCGATAATGAAGACTTCTTGTTCACACTCGATCAAGTGAACCATCACGCCATCTAGTGATGTCTGGTATGTTGATTCGGGAGCCACTCAACACATGACCATTCCACAGAGACTGGTTTATTTCAATGAGGGACACACCATCAAAAAATCATGTTTCGTTGGGAGATGATTCTTCATATACAGTTTAGGGGATTGGGAACATTTCTCTACCCCTTGGTTCACTCAAAATGCAGACTATCGATGTTCTATATGTCCTTGGTTGACAAAGAATCTTCTTCAGCTTAAACTCCTAGATCACAACTTAAAAATTGACTTTTATAGTCAATCCGGCAAGAAAATGTGTTTGATTCGAGATAAATCAAGAGGCTCAAAAATAATTGCAAAAGCCTCCAATGTGGGACGCATGTTCCAACTTGATTTTGTTTATAGAGATGATCAAGCACTTGTGGTTAAAAATTCCACCTCAGCACAATGTTGTGGCATCAGAGATTTGGTCATGTTAGTTTCAAATATCTCGAAACACTTTTCCGGTGTAATATGGTACATGGGCTACCTTCTCTTCAGAAGGATATAGAAAAGTTTCCTCACTGCCTAGTAGGAAAACAACACAGAGCTTCATTCTAAAAGAGTACATTTCAAGCTCATGGTAAACTTGACTTGGTTCATACCAATCTTTGTGGTCCAATGCAGCCAAGTCATTCTAGGTTCCAGTACTTCATGCTTTGTGTTGATGACTATTCGAGGAAAATGTGGATTTTTTGTCTTCGCAAGAAAAGTGAAGCATTTGAAACCTTCAAAAAGTTCAAAGTAGCAGTTGAGAAAGAAACTGGTCGTCACATCAGAACTCTCCACTCAGATCGAGGGGGGGAATTCACCAGTGATGAGTTCAGAGACTACCTACAAACTCATGGGATTTGTCGAAAATGCCTCCTCCACACACACCGCAAAAAATGGTGTTGTTGAGAGAAGAAATCGTACTATCATGGAAATGGTGTGATGCATGATCGATGATTCCGGACTTGTAAAGACATTCTGGCAAAAGTAGTAAAAATAGCAGTGTATTTGTTGAACAGAGCGCCCACAATTGCTCTTGATGGAATAACACCACAAGAAGCATGGTCAAAAAGGAAACCATCCATTACACACCTCAGAGTATTCGGGTGCAAAGCAAGCATGCACATACCCAAAAAAATAGAAAGAAATTGGACATGAAGTCACAAAAACTCATCTTCATTGGGTACAGTGAAGAGACTCTTGGGTATAGATTGATGGATCCTAAGACCAGAAAAGTCTACACCAGTAGAGATGTTGAGTTTTTCGAGAAGAAGGAAGCAGAGACTCCTCCTCCGACTCACAAGATGTAGATTTTTCACCTATTGTAAAAATTGAAGCTAATGTTCCCTCAGAAGATGAAAGTGATGATGGGGATGATGATGTTGATTAGATAGAACCACAACCCATGGGAATAGTTCAGCGTATGCCTAAATGGTGTACAAGTACATTACAAGATGTAAGATTGGATGCTCCACCAGATACATCCACCCCTGGACCTCGGACTCACAATAGTAAAGTAAGAGATGAAGTTAACTTTACTCTTTGATGAGTAGAGTTATTAAATCGATGAGCCCTCTACTATAGTCTAGGAATCCCTACGTCAAAAGCTTGGAAAGATGCCATGGATCTAATATCAATCGGTGATGAAGAATAACACTTAGCAGCTTGTGTATCTTCCACCAGGAAGAAACCCATTGGATGCAGATGGATATTCAAAACTAAGTACAAAGCAGATGGGACAGTGGACAAGTACAAAGCAAGACTTGTAGCAAAGGGGTACGCACAAAAAGAAGGCATTGACTATGAGGAGACATTTGCTCCCATAGCTAAGATCAAAATGATCAGGATGATCTTTGCTCTAGCTACTCAGTTTGGATGGAAAGTTCACCAAATGGACGTAAAAAGTGCCTTCCTAAACGGAGATTTACAAGAAGTCTACATGACTCAACCTTGAGGGATATGTTGTACCTGGTCAAGAAACAAAGGTATGCAGACTTAGGAAATCTCTATATGGCCTCAAACAGGCACCCCGGCATGGTACATCAAGATTGATGAGCATCTCATACAACATGGATTTGTTAGAAATCCATACGATCCCAATCTCTACCTCAAAAATTAAGGGGGGAGATGGTGATTGTTGTTATCTATGTCGATGATCTAGTCATCACTGGCAGTTCAGTGAGGATGATCGATGCAACAAAGAAATATCTTAATCGATCATTCAACATGACCGATCTCAGGCTGATGCATTATTGTCATGGATTAGAAGTGTGGCAGAAAGATAATCATATTTTTTTCTTAGATGAAATATACCAAGACTACACTCGAGAAGTTTAGGATGATGGATTGCACACCAATTGCTACACCCATGGAGAACAGATTACAGTTATCTCATTCAGATCCATCTCCTGAGGTAAGTGCCACTCTCTATCGCAGCTGATTGGGAGTCTCATTTACCTAACCTACACTAGACCAGATATCAACTTTGCAGTGAGCTATCTATCTAGGTTCATGCAGAACCCAAATTTTTTCATTGGAAAGCAGCAAAGCACATTTTGAGATATCTCAAAGGATCAGTAGGATCTTGGTCTAGAATACAAGAAGAATGAAAACTTCTTCTTGACTGGATATTCGATTCAGATCATGCAGGTAACATTGATGATAGAAAATCCACTTCTGGATTTGTATTCTTTATGGGATCTGGACCAATATCATGGGGAAGTAAGAAACAACACTTTGTTTCTTGCTCTTCCATAGAAGCCAAGTATCATTCTACAGGAGAAGCTATCTGTGAAGTGATTTGGCTACGTCACATACTTGGAAGGACTTGGAATACCTCAGGACAAATCGACCACCATGTATGTTGACAATGTTTTCGCAATCCAGCTTTTCATGAGAGAAAAAAAGCACATTGAGGTTCAAGTACATTTTATACACAAACATGTGTTAAAGCACAACATTCAACTTCAATTTTGTCCAACTACTTTGAATAATGAGTAGATATTTTCAAAAATTCACTTGCATGTGACAAGTTCGAGTTGTTCAGAGAGTTACTCTCCTCATCTCTTCAGACAATGCACAATTAAGGGGGGAATGTTAGGATAAAATATTATTATCCTAATTAATTATGCATAGTATAATTATTTAATTAATTTTATTAATTAAATAATAATGGTTATTAAATAAACCATATTTTGTTATGTATTGTTATATGGTTCATAAACCATATTTGTCTTTCATAGATGTTGTTATATTGTTTTAAACAATATATTTGTATTTATTCATTTGTGCTTCCCGGATGTTATTAGAAGCTTGTGTATTTTGGAAAATGGTTGCACCTGTGTAACTTTGTTTCATGTTTGTATTTGGCTGTGCAATATCTATAAATATTGCAGCCCATTCCATGTAAGGTGGGTTGATTGAGATTAATAAAACTAATCAGGCTTCCGCCCCTGTTTCTCAATCTACAGTTCTTAGTTCAAATTATTAGACACTTGGTCAAGGAGGAATACATCATGTTTCAATTTCAAAGTCTTTCAACCGTCAACTCAATATTACCTCATCTCTACTAAAAACAACTTTCACATTCATATATACTTCTTCCCCTTAATTTTCTAATGGATTACAATCAAGCTTACTTTCACTTTGTATTCAAACAAAGGTGTCTCAGCTTTTAAAATTTTTGTTGACTACACACTTTTTTATAATAATTTTCTTCATTTCATGCTTCATTACATTTAATCCCTTCAAATTTCTACATACAAAACAATTCTCACACTTCAAATTATCATATATGTTTCCTTATACCTATTAGAATTCTTGACTCCACTTATAACTAATAACATTTCTTATTCTTTGAACAAAGGTCAAAAATCATTTATTTTATGGCTTTTCAAGTTCTATGATATATTTCTAACCCATTATATCTTGTAAAAATCTATTTTAATTCCCTTAATTCCGATCCTTATAAGATAATTTTACCCTTCTATCCTTTAGACTACTCACATTGACTTAGAGTGGGCTTTTCACCTTCTTGACACAAACCGAGAAGAAAATTCAAGAAAATGAGCCTATATGGAGACTCTTGTACTTCAATATGAGTTCAAATCCTTCAAAACATGGCAGAATTAAGACTCTTCATCTTCAAAAGATGTAAAATTTACAAATGATTAAGTATTCAAATGGAGGTTTAGCTATCATCAATCCAAAACATCACTTGATACTAAGAGGAAAGTTAAACTATTATTCTAACCTCTTTTGATATCAATTCAAGTGTATTCAGACATTGATTTACTTTCTTGGAGAATATTTCACTTGAGCTATCAACCGTGATAGTGAATTGATAAATTGGGTTTCAAAGAAACACTTCAACAAGATTCACCACTTCCACAGAGGAGTTTGAACACCCTCACCGCCTTAATTGATTAAAAACCATTTGAAACTTTTAATTAAGGTTTTGGACCTCAAGCATAGAGAAATTAACATTTTGTGACCATTACCTACTTTCTAGTGAAGAAAACGGGTTTTAAAGAAAAAAGTTATAAATTCTCTCTTGCTTCGAGATGAAACGTTCTAAAACTTTTTGAAAAACCTTCATGATAGCCATACAAAACATTCTATAAATTTTTCAAATTTTTTTGTTGGGAGAAACTCGAGATTGATGAAAAACCCTAGGTTCAAGATTTAAACACATTGAGAATGCCCGAGGAGTTAAAATCAATGTTCCTTTTCTTTTTTTGACCTCTCTTCAAACTCGTTAATCCAAGTAGAGTCTATAGGTCTAGTAGAAGTTTTTACAAGATTAATTTTCTTTGAACAAACATATGGTCTTTTCAAAGTTGAATATTTCTTCATAAAAATACCTTCTCTGTCTCTTTCTTTTACCGTGACAAATACCTACAGCCCAAACTTCATTTCTTTAGAAGAGGAAAGTGAAATTAGTAAGATAGTGAAAATTCTCTTCTTCAACAAGATGTTTAGATAGTGCACTCACCTCACATTAGCTTCAAGTTCCTTGACACGAAGATCATCAACATGCCGATGATATTTTAGAGTTATACTTCAAACAAAAACTTCTCGGTTGAAGCTAGCTAACTTCTTTCATAGTTTGATGGACCAATTTTTTTTTTGTAACTCTATAAAAATTTATGAAAGGGAGTATTTTCAATTTTAATGAGGGCTTGGTCATGCAGGTGCTGCGAAATAGTTTACATGTTGACAAAAATTCACAATCAAAACAAGAAAAATTTCCTTTGAGTTCTAAATAAAGACTTGAGTGGTTTAAGATAGCCAAAGTAGCCCTTAATATGGTTTTGATCATACTTGCACAACAGAAATCATTCCACAACATTACCGAGATATGAGATTAAACCAACTTCAACTATACCCTTTAACCTACTTCAATAGTTCTAAGGAAAAATACATAAGTTTGTGAACCTACATGACACCACCAATGTTGAGAGATTATTTTTAGTACAAGGCAATGGTCATCCTCTACATATTAACCAAACAAACTTTGTTATTTATCCCAGATGCACTTTTAGAAACATGAAGATTCATGACACTATCCAAGTGTATTGGGCCACTCTCGAGTATGGAGTATTTTTAGGAGCTTGAGCTAGATGCTTGAACTCTTCAAAGAACAATATTTGACCCAATTTACACCTTCAAGTTTTCCACCACACCATACTTGTAAGACACACTTGCATAACTCCGAGAGAGCTTGCAGACTAACAAAAATCAACTTGAAAACCCAAAACAACATAATGATCATGGATATATCACTAATATACCATGAGAAAATTTAAGAAATATCATCTAAGTGATTTGAGAACAAATAAACAACTTTTTCCATTTCTGACTCGGAGAGTGTTTGGGAGTGAAAAGAACCGAGATTGAAAAACACACATAACTTCTCAAGTACTTATCCATTTTTCCTTAAACTTTTTGCCATACTTTAGTCTTGGAGTCCTCTAAAATCATTCCTTCTATGATTTATCTAAATAAGGCTCTATATTTTTTCTTGGGTGCTAAGAATCCAAACTTCTTATTTTTCATTCCCTAAGGGAGTAATTTTAGAAAAACTTGCATAACTTAAAATCCCCATTTCAAAATTTGATGAAATTTAGCATGAAGCACTACAAGACACCCTTATATATATATTGCATGAATTGGTTAGCCATATTTTTGCATGTAAATATCTGACAAATATCATTTACCTTATCCTACATTATTAGTTCTCAAAGATACTTTATGTGCACTTTTGAATTTTGACTCCAAGAGCTAAACTAAGCCTTGTTTTTTCTCACACATGTTGTAGACGTTATTCCTAGACTACTCCCATGATCATATGATCATGATATGACCTACAATAACTTCTCATACCATATCAAGCACCATAAATAGGCTTAATCGGGCTAGTTTCAACCGCAATGTCCACTAGTTGACCTGATACACCTTATGAGATCTCTTTCCCATGTTATAAACATTATATTTGATCTGTCAAGACTTTGAGTAAAGAAACCAACCTACACTCTACATTCAATTATCAAACACCTCACTATTTGAGCTTGTAGCACTCTAAAAACAACCCGAAACCTTCCCAAAGGATCACCATTAATTCTTTTTCCATCAATACCACTTGACATCAATGACAACACCAATGACCAGGGTTCAACAATCTCCCGCTTTTTCATTGATGACAACCACTCATAAACTTGATGGAAAAATCATAGAACAACAACTATGACAACTTCTCTCCCCTTTGACATTTATGAAAAAGGCTTCTTGCCACTTGTTATGAAAAAATGATAGCTGAAAATAGTGATGCTTGAGAAAATAAGATTTTCTTTTCACAACCTCCCCCTAGGACCGTGTTTGATCTTTTATGAGATCCTATACAAGTCTTGACATCTACTGGACTAATCTAAACTCCCCCTGAACATGATCACTCTTCCTATAAAGCCAATTGACTTTCACCACAACCTTGCCTTACATATATTCTTGACAACCTTTGAGAACATATAAATCATATGATGCATCCTTCCAATGCTCCCCATGAGTATAATCCATAGATATCTTCTGCAAAACACATAAATTTTTCTATTAACATTTCTTGTATCCCTTGGGAATGATTCAATCAATTAGACACTTCCCTAAGACAACTTTTTAGTTCTTGTAGCCATATTTTGATGTGACATTACAAGTGTAGACATAAAATGCCTTACTCTTGAACAAAACATACCTTCCATAGTTCGAAAGCATTTAGAGTAACTTATAGGAAAGAATAACTACTCCCCCTCTCATAAAGACTTCTTGCACATATGAACAACATTAAAGAGCACCTTTATGTAACACGATAGTGATATACCAAATCTTAACATTTCCCACTAGCTCACCATCTTGTATATCCATTCCCAGATCATAAATTTATCTTTTACTTATATACTATAGTTGTAGCTGGACTATTTTCCATTATGAGCACTCAATCTTAGTCATGTAACATTCCTCCTTTTGATGAAGAACCATACTCTACCCTTTTATAACATAGTATACTATACCTTTAGTTTTGACAACTTGAATATGAGTCATCAAATGAATCATGCCAAACCTACTACATTTGAGATCAACCTCCCTACACCATTAAGAATCATAACACTTTTTCACATGCATTGAACAACTCCTTTAAACTCAAACTCATCAAGAATTCAATATGTCTAAGCCTATACTTGTAGATATCCAAAACTGACTTTAAGTAGTATGCATTTTGCTTGTACATTAAGATACAAGAGATCCAAACAAAATTATCTTGTCTAAAAACATATTCTCCATACAATTTCAAAGTTAAAAATACCTTTATTCATGCCTATACCAGTTTCCCTAGATACACGTGACTCAACACAATTAAGTAAGATTATCAAATCATACTATAAATGCTTGAAAATTTCACTATGAACTTTTGATACCATCAAGATTTCCATAAATTTTATGAATTTTCAAGACCTAAAACATCGTGAACCATTTATCCCTCCATATATAGATGCATTGTTCAAATTTTATCTTCTAATTCCATCATTTGGTCCTCCAAAACCTAGATTCCATTTATACCACTCACTATGGATCATGTGATGTCCAATCATGACATAGAAGTACGAAATTGTAAAAAATTATTATTATGACCACAAAAATTCATTAACATCACTTTCATATCATTCCCCAAACACTTGAACACTTATATACTTGATATGAAACCATGTATGACATTTGCATACCTGAAACCTTCTTGGAAAACTCTAGAATTCTCATGTTTTGAACATGTCTTGGCCATAGTTCATCTCTTGAAGTGATGTACTAATCAAACCAAATATTGAATACGCTATCCATATTTTCAGAGCACATTCAACACATTGAGTAAGATATACACACCTATATGGCACATAACACATGCCCTAAGGGAACACACACAACCCATAACTCAAGTTCAGACAACATGTACTGATAAATTTTTATGTTGAGACCCTAGATAACCATGTATACTTCTAAGACACCTTCAAAACTTCATACTCACCATGGAATCTTCAAAGACACATGGGACATCATATCACATAACTTATGACATTATTGAAATTTAGACTTGTCATCAACATTAGATAGACTACATACCCCTTTTAATACTTGATGAGTATAAACTTCAAAAACTATGGGGACAAACATCATGAGATCAAGGAACTTGAAGATAATGATTAACTCATGACACATCATATGACTCCTTAAAACACCACTTTCACGTGAGACAAAAGTAAGGTTATCCTTGATACTATCACAATCACATTAAGGTCCACAAATGTCCTAACTCAGATTTGTACAAAATAGTCAACTTACTTATTGACTCAAGACATTCTCTTGAAGACACTCCTTTCTTGACACCAACCTTGACACACTCAAGGACTTAAAATTGTGCTATACATTTAACATGGAGTAAGATAAACATCTTGAACCTAACATACCTTGTCAACTTGATAGATGCAACAATCAACCTCAAATGGTGCTTCGTTTCAATCAATGTACACCTCCTGGAAGCTTGGAGAAGGCATACCATTTTTTTAAGTCACTTAAAAATAGGAGAAATTCATCAAGACAACATGATGACTCAGCTCTTTCCTTCTTTTTCCTTGGTTTCTTGTTAATCTTCTGAGATACAATCCTTGGTGTGACCACTAGATCACCTAATCTCTCATCTTCTTCTTGGGTGCTAGATAAGCATACATGTTGAAATTCATACACATATTCTAATACTTCTTATGGAATACATTATCCATACTTGGTGCTAGAGTTACGTTCCTTATTCTTGCATTCATCATCATTTACTACTATCTTACTTGTGTTTTCTTTTGGGGTTAATGACTTAGATTGTTGTTCTTCTTTAGAATTTTCCCTTGTTAAATTCTTGTCATCTTTTTTATGTCTCAACTTCTAATTTTTCTTCCTTGACCTGGCATACCCATTTTTCTTTCTTAGTTCTAGCATCTATCTCAAATCTAGCTGACTTGGTCTTACTCTTTGATTTTTCATTTTCTGTGTATATCCTTTTTCCTTGTCTCTCAAATGCATTCATCTTATAGATATATCTAGATGGTTCATAACAATGTTTGGAAAAGTACCCTAGCCCATGGCAGTTAAAGAAAACAACTTGATTCTTCTCCCAAAACTGACTTACTTGATCTTCTAAACAATTTTTAATTGTGTGACCTTTTATTTTGCAATTAAAACACATTATGTTCTTCTCGTAATCAGACACAGTAATCTCTTCATGGATAGCCTCCATCCACATTTATCCTAAAATTTATAGATCTATGCCCAACGATGTTTTATGAAAAATAAACCATATGAAACTTACTTAATAATATCCTTACGAAGATTCTCTTGTGCTCTTTTTTTCCTTCTTGGGCTGAGAACATCCTTGACAAGAAGTATGAATTGATTTATCTCTCAAATCCTTTTGTTTTGTTTGTTCCATCTCTTCTTTTAGGGTCTTTACTTATACATTTAATTTTTCACATTCTCCACTCTTAGCTTGAATAACTGCATGGTATGTCTCATGCTCTACTTTAACAGAATGTCCTTATTTTCTTTGCAAGCTTTTAAGATGGTTAGTAACATGTGCCAACTCAATCTTTAGGGTCTTTAGTTCCTCTTCAAATTTGAGGCAAGCAGTTTCTTTATCTTTCAAGGCCTTTGACACTTTTTCAAAAAATGAAGCCATCTCATTTAGTTCTTGACCATGGTTAACTTCTTTAAGCTTGATTTCTTCCTTTAACTCCTTTATAAGAGCTTGAGAAATTTCATACCTCTTCTTCAACACTAACTTCGTTGATGTGCCTATGCATGTGTCTTCATGGATCACCTCTAAGATATTAGGCTCAATTCGGAGCACCATGATCTGATACAATTGTTTGAAAACTAGGACACTAAGAGGGGGGGAAATCAATGTCTAATTAGATTTTTACCTCATAATTTTTTTCATTCAACTTTAGATTATCAATCATTAGCAACAAATAGATAAATCACACACTAAGACATATTTAATGTGGGAAACCCAAGTTGGGAAAAAACCCATTGATATGGTACGAACTATGTTTAGGACTGAATTGTCCTATTTCTATTACAATGGTTTTATGGTTAAGCTTTAAATCAACCTCGAGCTACAACTCAAAAGATTGACCAAGTTGTTACTCAGTCTTGAGGCTTCAACCCCTTGTAATTCAACCGGTGTTACTGATCTTTAGAGAGCTTCAAATCATAGGGAAGATGCAACTCCCAAGTGCTAAGATGTTACTTAGACTTTTCAACAAAATTTTGTCACACGATAATGTTGTCTTATATAACCGATAGTCACACTATTTTCACACTTTTATACTCAACTTCGGTTGCTCATTTTTTCCTAATACACTTTCTTTTGATCATCTAACTTTATCCAATATTAGTTATAAAAGGTTTTTTTACTCACAAATTCATGTCATACCATAGACCATCAATTCTATTGCATACACCCTGATTGTGAGCCTAATTTTGCTAACTGAAATTTTCAACCACCTCTAATTTCATCAAATATTATGTTCTTTATTTACTCTATTCCCTATCTTTGGTCTTCTAGAATTATTTATTCTTCTATTTTTACTATCAACTTAAAGTTTTATATCTTCTTTACAATGAATACCTCAACAACTTTAGAATTGAAATTCAAAACCTTCAATATTTTTCTTAGTCACATCAGTTACAAAGCCACTATTTTAGTTTTAGTATTTCTCATTCAACTCATTACTCACTTCTTCCACATGAAGGTTTTCATGTTTTGATTTACCATATAATAATGCCCCTACTATTTTCTTAGATTTTCAAATCATGTCATTTATATTTTGTTCACTCTCTCAACCTTATTCTTAGTTCACATTATCACGCACTTATTCAAGGAGGAATACATCTTGTCTCGAGTTTCATATTTTTTTCAACCTTCAATTCACTCTAACGATATCTCTACTACACAAACATTCACATTCATATATACTCCTACCCCTGTATTTTCTTATGTATTACAGTCAAACTTACTTTCATTTTATTTAAACAGAGGTGTCTCACCTTTTAAAATTTTTGTTAACTACATCCATTTTTTTAAAAAAATTGTTCATTGCATGCTTCATTACATTTCATTTCTTCAAATTACTACTTACAAAACAATGCTCACACTTCAAATTATCATATTTGTTTCCTTATACCTATTACGCTTCTCGACTCCACTTATAATCATTAACATATCTTGTTTTTTTTTTTTAAAAAGGTCAAACATCAAATATTTTATGTCTTTTGAAGTCCTATGATATATTTATAACTCATTATAGCTCGTACAAATATATTTAAATTCCCTAACTTCAAATCCATACTAGGTTATTTTACCCTTCATCCTTTACACTACTCACATTGAATTAGAGCAGGATTTTCACCTTCTTGACATAATCTGTGAATAAAATTCAATAAAACGAACCTATTTGGAAACTCTTGAACTTTAATATGAGTTCAAATCCTTGAAACACAATATCCTTAGGAGTATTCATCTTCACAAGATGCCAAAAATAGTAATGACTAAGTCATCTAATGGAGATTTAGTTATCATCAAGGAAAAACATCACTTGATACTTGAAGGAGGAAGTTAAACTATTACACTAACCTCATTAAATATCAATTCAAGTGTATTCAAACATTGATTTAATTTCTTAGAGAATATTTCACTTTAGTTATCAATCGTGATGATGACAGTTGAACTGATAAACTAGGTTTCAAAGCAACAACTGTAACAAGATTCACCACTTCCACACAGGAGTTTTACCAACCTCACCTTGCCTTAATTGATTCAAAATAGTTAGAAATTTTTAATGAAGGTTTTTAGAGCTCAAACATAGAGAAATTCACATTTTGTTACCGTACCCTTCCTATCGGTGAAAAAAATGAGTTTTGGAGAAAACTATTATCAAATTCTCTCTTTCTTCGAAATGAAACATTCTAAAACTTTTTGTAAAACCTTTGCAATGACCATTCAAAACCTTCTATAATTTTTTTAATTTTTAGTGTGGATAAAATTTAGATTGATAGACAAACCTAGGTTTAGGTTTTGAACACATTAAGAATGCCTAAGGAGTTAAAATAAAATTTCTTTTTATATTCTTTGACCTCTCTTTGAACTTGTTCATCCAAATATAGTCTATAGGTCTAGTATAAGTTTATGAGAATTTTAATTTTCTTTGAACAAACATTTGGTCTTTTCAAAGTTAAATATTTCTTTCCAAAAATACCCCCTTTGTCTCTTATTTTACTTGTGATAGATACATGTAGCCCTGAAACTCCATTTATTTACAAGAGGAAATTGGAGTTAGTAAGATATTGAATATTATCTTCTTGAACAAAATTTTTAGGCAGTGTACTCACCTCACAATAGCTTCAAGTATCTTAACACCAAGATGAGCAACCTACCTAATGAGATTTTATAGTTCTACTTCACACTTGGAACTTCTTGCTGAGGATAACTAACTTCTTTCATAGTGTTACGGACCAATAAACTTTTTTATACCTCTAGCACACTTTATGAAAGGGATTATTTTAAATTATAATGAGGGAGTGCTCATGCATAATGATTGTCATAGTGTACATATTGACAAAAATAGATAGTCAAGCCAAGAAAGTTTTTATTTAAGGTATAGAAAAACACTTGAGTGGCTTAAAAGAGCTACTGATAGCCCTTAATTCGGTGGCCAAGGATTCTCTTCAACTCAGATTCACGTCGGTGGTTTTGACTCTACTTGCACAACATAAATCATTCCTCAATATTACCATACATGAGATTAAACCAACTTCAACTATAACCTCTAACCTACTTCAACATTCCAGGAGGAAAAAGGCATAAGTTGAGAACCTACATGACACCACCAATGTTGAGATATTATTTACATTACAAGGTAGCGGTCATCCTCTATTTCTTAACTAAACAAACTTTGTTATTTATCTTGGGATGCACTTTGAAAATCATGAAGAATCATGACACTATCCAAGTGTATTAGGCTTCAGTTGAGATAGAATTCTTTGTCACGAGATTGAGATAGATGTTTACACTCTTCAAAGCATAGTATTTTTCCCAATTTACACCTTCAATGTTTCCTCGATACCACACCATACTTGTAAGACATACTTGCATAACATGAGAGAGATTTTACTAACACTGATCAATTTGAAAACCATTAATAACAAAATTATCATGGATATATCTCTAATATACCATGAGAAAATTTAAAAAATCTCATCCAATTGATTTGAGAACAAATAATCAAATTTTTCCATTTATGACTCGGAGACCGCTTGGGAGTGAAAATAACACGGCTAGAAAAACACTCATAACATGATAAGTACTTATCCATTTTTCCTGAAAATTTTAGCCATACTTTAGTCTTGCAGTCCTCTACAAAAATTCCTTCTATTATTTATCCAAAGAGGGCTCTATATTTTTTCTTGGGTTCTAAGAATCCAAACTGTATATTTTACATTCCCTAAGGGGTAATTTTAGAAAAAACTTGCATAATCTAAAATACCCACTTCAAAATTGGATGGAATTTTGAATGAAGCACTACAAGAAATCCTTATACACATTACATGTGTTGATTAACCATAGGTTTACCTATGAGTATCTGAATAATATAATTTACCTTAGCACTTTGCTATTAGTTCTCAAAGCTACTTTTTGTGCACTTTTGAATTTTAACTCCAAGATCAAAACTAAGCCTTATTTTTGTCACACATATTATAGACACTATTCCTAGATTGTTCCCATGCTCACATGACCATGCTATGACATGCACTAACTTATCATACCTCATCAAGAACTAGAAAATTGCATAGTTGGTCCAGTTTCAACCGGGAACTTCCACTAGATGACCTAATACACCCTCTGAGAGATCTTTCCCATGATGAAAAAATTATATCTAACCCGTAGATCCTCTAAGTTAGGAAAAAAACCTACACTCTACCTTCAGTTATCAAAAACCTCACTATTTGAGCTTATAACACTCTAAAAAACACCTAAAACCTTCCCGAAGGCTCACCATTGAATCCTTTTCCATCAATGAAAACATGAATGGCAGGGGTTCAAAAAAATTCCTTCTTTTTTTTTTCGCATTCTTTCATGTTTTTTTATGGTATCAATTTACTAAAATCACTTGAAACATATTACGGTATCCACACTTGCATGTTTTTACGCCAATTTCAAGGTGAGTGGAAAACTATTTCATAACATACAATCATATCAGATTATAATCATCACACTAAACTATAAGTTTTTGCAAGT
Source organism: Taxus wallichiana var. yunnanensis (assembly GCA_018340775.1). Lineage (NCBI taxonomy): Eukaryota > Viridiplantae > Streptophyta > Pinopsida > Cupressales > Taxaceae > Taxus > Taxus wallichiana. Next base: position 505,617,873 of record CM031235.1, read on the forward strand.
AAGGGGTGAAAATATTATTCTAGGGTGTGTTTGTTTCCTTTCTTTCTACATTCTTTATTTCTCTCTCCTCATGATGGATGCAACTGTTTTTTTCTTTGCTCACATTTTTAATTTCTTTGAATGGAAATCTATTATTATAATAAAAATAATGGGTAAAGGTTTGTACCGTATAACTATGGGAGTGGAAATGAACACGATGACGAACCTTAAAAATCCAAGTGGTTTAAATGATGTGATGAATTCTTAGGTATTATTTGTGTGTCTGATTCTCCTAACTTGCTCTTCCATATTGAGTCTTTTAAAACTCTTGATGAATAATGTAAAAATGTAGATTGTATGTTTGGAAGACAAGATGACATGAGATCCCATGAGTTGGAAAATTAACTACTATGATTAAATTCTATCAACTTTTATAACCTACAAACCTTCTTATCTAAGTTTATCCATATGAGACTACTTTTAAAAGAATGTGGAGTCACCAAAAAGGATTCCAAAATAATCATGTTTATTCTTTCTATGTTTAGCCCCAAATAATTCTTCATCATTTGTAGATTGCATGTCATGAAAGAAGATCTAGGGATTACTTGGAAGATGCCTTCATTTGATAACTTTTTTTTGCAAATCATTCAAGTACATGAAAATTTGATTCGGATGGGAGAAATCAAGTCCACATCACATGTCCTAAGAGAAAGTACTCGTAAAGGAAAGGAAAATAAAAATGAAAAGAAAAAAGTGAAAAATTTCCAACCTAAGATTGAAACTAAGACCAATAAAAGCCAAACCGAACCTAACACAAACACTTCTACTTTTGAGGAAAAATAACGAAAGAAATGTGTAAGTTTTCAGATTAGAAGAAGTCACGACATGAATAAAATTAATGTATGAGAAAAATAATATAGGTTTTCCTAAATATATCAAGAAAAATGTTCCAAATCTTGAGTCTTCTAAAAAAAAAGAGTTTAAATCATAGAAGAAGAAAGGGAAATTCTTTGTAGATAAAGTTGTTCCTTTGTCAATGTGGGTCATAGATTTTGGTGCCTCATACCACATGGATTCTTCATATGTTGAGTTAAAATATGTGGTATGTGTAACATTATCATTTTAAGACTTTAGAATCAAGATATTTGATTTTTTAATAATGTTCACCATTCTAAATAAAGCAATATTTAAAACAACATTCCATGTCAATCAAATTAAATGGATAAACATATGTAGTTGTAATGACTCGGTGATTCACCGATCTATTCATTCCATAACTCGGTAAGCTACCGATATATTTATGTTATCTTATGTATTGAATACATATTGTATACTTTGTTGTCCTACCCTACACACGGGTACTAAGTGATTTGTTTAAAGAACATATACGAATATCGATATCACGTTATTTTAAACTTGGTGACATAGAATAATGTAACAAGAAGTTTACAATACTTTGGCCAAAGATTCATAACATACTGTGTATATCACTATTCCTAGATGACATACTCGTCATATTGAAATATGTCCTTCACCTCACTCCTCAATTATCCTGATTGATCTTTTCTAACTACCGTCAGTCCACTTGTTCCAGGTTTAATCATAGCCCTAGATAGGAACATAACCTATTATAGGAAGACATTCACAATGGCTTAGGGTAAATGGGAATAATCATTTGACCTAAGTCATACAGATGTGCCAACGTACCCTAAGCCATTGGGAGCTAATTAATATCGTAAATATGCCCCTATTTCGACCTAGAGAGAAACTAGGTTCAAGTCCGAGTTCCTATCGGGTGTAGATCTAGATGATCAATGTGGAAGGGTGATGCCACATGTCAACTATAATGTTGTATTCTCAAGAAGACCCAATCCTTCTTGAAATTATAGCCCTACATTTGGTGTGTGCCAACATCCTACAGAAACTACCTCATCGAGATGTACATAACCCCGAGGGGATTGTTAATACATTGTTAGTCTGAATTAATTCTTGATTACAACAACACTGCCAATCCCTAATCCAATGCTCAATAAGTTCTTTCCTAATTTTTCTTCATTTAGTCCATTAATAACTCCATTATATTCATGTTCACTTTTAATGTTTGATCACATAGTTAAACTACCAATTAACCGTAACTGTACAACGTTATAATATGTCTTATTTAAAAAGTAAAATAACTTCTTATAAAATTTCAACGCGAATATATCAAATATAAAGTAGGATTCATATAAATCAAAGTCTTATAGATTGTAGTCATACTTGCAAACCTTTTTGGTTTATATTCCATTAAGAAAGAGAAAGAATATTTCTCTATAGGATAAGTGTTAGGGTGTATCCTACCCAATATCCACATTTCTTAATGTATGTTCATCACATGTTACATTACTATGTTATATAGTTTAGATATCGAATATCATATTCTGCAACTTAACAAGCTGCATCACAAGTAGGGAAATTGAACTAAATCCCTTTATCCAACTTATTAAAGGATAACCAATTAAGCATAAAAATAATATGAAGAATATCAACAAGATAGAATCCATCTCTTCCATACAAGTACAAAATAATTTACACAACCAATACAGGTAAACTCTCAACTTTCAATTCATCTTTATAACTTATACATTTACAAGACTTATGCATTTAGGCATACTACATAACAACCGTCTTCATTATAAAAGAATACTACTTTTATTTTTTGTTACAATCTCAAGAATGAATCAGAATTCTTCACAAGGAATCAGATTTAATTCATCCAATGCATCATATAATTTTTGCCTTCTTTTATCACTTACGAAGTCCATCTGCAAAAATTAATAACATGGGTCAGTTCAATGAACTGAACATAATAAGCACTAAGACTTAAAACGAAGTGCATTCCAATAATTGTTCCATTAAAACAAATTTTCTTTAATGAGACAATTATTACATCATAAATATCAATATAAGCAATAGCAAATGGAAAATAAGTACATTTAACTAATTGAATTCACTTCTAAGAGAAGAACAAAATATAATCCACTATATCTGCCTTACAAAATTAAAGTTTAATTGATCCAATCAATTATCCTTAAAAAAATAGATCATAACATCTCATTATTCCCAATTCTATCATAATAGAATACAACATTTATCTTTGCTTTAGGCCAAAAATAAGGGTTTACATCATGGTTCTCATTAGGATGATTCATCTAACTCTTAAGCAAAAAGAAGAAGAAACCATTACAACTATGCCCAAACACAAGACATCCGAAAAAGCAAACAAATTCATAACATGAATTAACGGTTTCATTTAAAGGACAACTACCTTAAAATTCAACATTTAAGATATTCATCAAAATAGAATCCCATTTCAATCTAAGAAGGAATAGAGAATCAAACAGTCTACCTACAAGTCTAAATCTACTTCCACATGTTAGAAGTTAACATTTAAAGATCTGAAACCAATGTTCACAAATCAAAGTAGACTCATACAAGAGTTAATCTCTACTCGATTCCATCCAAGGAGGATCCATAAAAGATAGAGTGTAAGAGACAAAACTTACTCATCTCAACCCAAACAAAGCAAAGCTTTGTCAAACAAATAGTCAAAAAAACAAGCTTATATTTTCTCTTCAACAAAACTGAATCATCTAATCTCTTCCTACATCATTTCAAAAATTATTTGAACAAGGAAGACCAAACAACTCATAAATAAATCTCCATTTCATAAGAGAATCAAAACAGAAAAGTTCAACCAATGAACTTATCCCAACATGAGAAAGAAAGGGATCTTAATTAGAAAATGATCCAATCAATAATTCATTTTATTGTACTAACAAATGAATTCCCACTTTTAATTCATACTTAGAAATTCATAAGCTAGTTCCCGGAGAGAGAATAGAATCAACTCACAGTAAAAAGAAAGCACACTACCATTTCCCTTACAATTCTTTACCTTCAATAAACACGAGTTTCAATTCCAATCTCATAATGAAATACACATAACATTCCTAAAAAAAACATTCTATTCCAAAGGAATCACTTTCCTTTATTTTACAAAGACACGTGGTTTATTTACTATATCCAACAAGAGATAGAAAAAATAACCAATCAGTAAGCTAAACATGTTCAGATGTATCAATGAACTCAAAGACTAAAATACCATTGTCAGGTTTCAATATTGCATTACAAAAGAGTAATTAGTTCACGATTCAATAAGTACTATAATACAAAAAGAATCTAAACAAAGACAAGTAATCCCTCCATAACAATTCAGAGCACTAAAGTAATAAACTATTCTTTTAAATGAAACCCAAAACTTATTATAAAATATCTAAAGATGCGGGTTTCCACAAAATAGAGGGGAAAAGAATTCCCTCGATAAAATGCCATTGCCATCTTAGAAAAGATGAAACAGTTCTCAGAAAAGAATTACCAAATCCATCCATCAAATAAAGATGTTTTCAATTAAGATCTCAAAGAGTCTACCTAATAACTCAGCCAACTATTCTCCCAGTTTTCTTTAAGCAATAGTTCAACAAAAGAGTTATAAGTTTTAAAATTTTAATACAAGTAAAACCCAACTCAAAATACCAGAACATAGTTGAACATGAAGTCTCAACAAAAGTTTAGAACTACACAAGTATTTAAATATGAGGGAAGTATAAACTACAAGCTTCCAATAATAGTTCAGAGTTACACTAGTCTTTAATCACATGGTCAGGATACACAAAGTTCCCATTCCAGTTTATACTTTAAACAAGAAGCCCTAATACCAGCTCAAAATGAAACACGAGCTTCAACAAGAGTTCAAAACTATACAAGTAACAAAATACAAGTGCGGTGTAAAACACGAACATCCATTAACATTCTAGAATTTCACAATATTAAAACATGGATACAGAGTCACATACGGGCTTCAACAATAGTCCCGAGTTACCCAAGATTCCAAACACAAGTTAGAGCATCAAGAACCTCCATCACCAACTTTCATCAAACATGAAACCAAAAACAAGTTCCAAACCAAATACAAGCTCGATTACAAGCTCAAGAAAAACACAAACTCCAACAATATCGATGTAATCAAGGTTCCCATAACTCGAAACCATATTTAAATAGCAACGAAGGTCATTTAAAATAGAACGCTTCAATTACTAGTTCCAGAATGACAAACAGGTTACAGAAATATGTTTTGCATGCATTTTTTGTAAAAGAACTAACACGAGGTAAGTTTCCAATTAGAGCATCATTTACCATGGATTCATAACCAAGATCACAAGATTTATTAAGCCTAGTAAGTAAATAACCAGATAAAACATGCAAGCCAAGAATCTCAAAAGAGTAAACTTGTTTTAATGAAACATTTAGAAGAAAGAAAGAGATCTTAAAGATTAGAGCCTATCATGCCTCATAGCGCTTTTGCCAAATCAAAGCAGAGACTTCCGACAAGCTTCCAACTCCTTTTCTTCTCCACAAAGATCAACAAACAAACAAATTTCTTCTGAGAATGACTCATATACCTTTCCATGATTGAAAATAGACGAGGAGAGTTAAGAATAACAAAGAAGTGTAAGTCGAACTGCTGGTTCAAAGAACCAGTTCGCTCCATGTAGAGAAAAATTTGGAAATCATGCAAAAACAAACAACCTCCCACAAACCCACCTTCCAAGTTTCCTAGACAGTTTGTGAAAAAAACGAGACCAATAAATTCCATTAATTCTAATTTTCCCACTTATCTTTCCTTGCACGCCTCCCAAGTCTGGTGAATGCCAATTCACATTTAACATGCAATTCCATCTTTAGTGAAACTTCCACATAAGCCTCCACCAAGTCAACTAGCCCCTACCAAAACGGCAAGATTTTTATGCCTTAAAAACCTTATCAACAACTTAAATTCCATTTGAACCATTACCTTTGATGCATGTGAACCTTTAGGTTCCCATTAAAATAGCTTAGGACAAATCCTTAAACTTAGGTTAGTTTAGAATTAATCACCCTAGGACTTACACATTACCTTGGGTAGTTTCCACATAGGTTAGATTAATTCACATCATAATAATTTTAGGCATTAGGTTAGATCATCACATAATCTTATAGCATTAGGTTTTAGGTTAAATTAAATAGCCTAGTAACCTTTGCATACTCCCTTAGCACAAGGCTTAGGTTAGAAATAAAATCAATTAAGTAACATAGCTAGGTAGTATATATATATTCTTACCCAGCTTAGGATTCCGTAGGATAATCCTATAGTTTTAGGATTCTGAATCCTTCCAATGTCATGAACAGGTTGCATTTCATTTACGTCAGCAATGTCCTGCCATGATCGATCTCCAAAGACCCAAGCACAACATACAACTGAATGGAAACACATTCACACAAAATCTAAGAACTTGTAACAACAAAGTTCAGTCCGATATGTCCCTCAATTTTATTGAATGTCAATTTACCCTTCATTCAACTGAGCAGATTTAAAACATTCCTTGGATCACTGAAATTGATCCAAGGATGAGTCAGATAAGGAGATAAGTTTGTAACTCTTAAACCAGATTGCAACTCATCTAAAAGAAGTGAAAAATGGATTCAAGGAAGCCATTCCATTTCAGTCTAATGATCTTAAGAGCAGAAAATATTTATCCATATCAAGCATGATCTCCATCAATCAAAAGAACACATCTTTAAAAGAAAATCACCTGTCAACACTTGAAATGCAAAGGAGGAATATAACAATTGTCAAGGGTGTTACATGCTTCCCTCCTAAAAAGAATCATTGTCCCAATGATTACCTTTTTTTTTTAACAATTTACATCAGAAAATCAATTCATTCACTTTTCTTACCATAAGTCAAAATATATTAGAACCTTATAGTTCAAGAAATCAGCATTAAATAGTTGTTTATTCAAATCAAATAAATATCTACCCAAAACTGGCATACTTATTGTCATATAAAGATAAAATCATAAATTTTTATCAATCAAAAAATCAATTCTATTCAAATAGATATGGAAAAGCAGTTTTCATATCCTCTAGGTTTTCCCAAGTTGCACTCTCTTCGTTAAATTAGTCCCACTAGACCTTACATTGTCTTATTTCTTGATTTCTTAAATGCAACTGGCAAGTTTCAAGCACTCGTATGGGTTTAACCACGATTATTCCTAGGTCCTGGACCTACAAGGAATTCTAATTTAACACGTGTGATAAATCTAAAACATATTTCTTAAGAAAAGAAATATGAAAAACATCATGCATTTGTGACAAAGCAGGAGGTAATGCTAAATGATAAGCTATAAGGTTGATTACTTCAACTATCTCAAAAGGTCCCACATAACGAGGTGATAACTTGGCAGCCTTGCCAAAAGTTATAGAAATATTTTTCAGTTTAACCCGAAGAAATACTTTCTCACCAAGTTCAAATTTCCTATCAACCCTCTTCAAGTCAACATAACTCTTTTTCCTATCTATTTCTTTTTTCAAGTGTTCACGAATCAATTTAACTTGTTGTTCCATTTCAGTAAGAATTTCAAGTCCAATTATGTCTCTATCTTCTATGTTATCCCAACTAACAGTGGTTCTGCATTTTCTCCCGTATAATGCCTCAAAAGGTGCCATCTTAAGAGAAGCATGATATGTACTATTGTATGCAAATTCAACTAATGGAAGATACTCTTCCCACTTATACTATTGATCCATGTAATACATTCATACCATATCTTCTAAAACTTGATTTACTCTTTCAATCTGCACATCTATTTCTAGCTGATACGTAGAACTGAAATTTAGCTTAGTTCCTAGAGCTGTATTAAGCGTTTGCTAAAATATTGACATCATTCTAGGATCTCTATCTAAAATGATTAACTCAAGTGCTCCATGTAATCTGAAAATTTTGTGTACAAATCTTCTTGCCAAAATAGGAGGATCATCCTTCAGATTTCCAAAGAATAAAATGTGCTACCTTTGTTATTTTATCCACAACTACCAAGATAACATCATGCTTATTTCTTGACATAGGCAACCCTTGTAAAAATCCGTGCTTATTACTTTCCATTTATCTTTGCGATATGCTATGAAGATACAACAAATCGGCTAGGTGCATATGTTCCGCTTTAACACATTGACATTCAAGGCAATGTGTCACAAAATCGATAACATCCTTTTTCATTTCTTTCCAAAAATATTGTTATTTTATATTAGTAAGCATCTTAGTAATGTCGGGGTCTCGAGAAAAGGTGAATTGTGAAATTCAGCTAACAATTTCTTTCTTAAATCATTAAACAAAGGTACATAAACTATGTTTTCAAATCGTAAGATAAATTCTTTATCAAAGTAAAAACTTTTGTACCTCGAATCATTAAACTATACAAGTGTTGCTTTTACTTGTTGAAAGTAAGAATCAGATTCCATAACACTTTTTACTTCATCCTTAAATTGAGTTCTCAGTGTTATAAGGGAAGAAATGTGTTTCCTACGACTTAGAGCATCAACCACTCTATTTTTTTCCTTTAATGTAACTTATGTCAAAATCATATTGAGACAAAAAATCTAACCACCTTCATTGTCTTGCATTCAGATTTGGCTGAGTGAAAATGTACTTCAGCCCAAGATGATCAATTGTCAACTCGAATGGTTTACCAAGTAGATAATGCCTCCAAACTTGAAGTGCATGAATAATGGCATCAAGCTCTAAATAATGTGGAAAATACTTCAACTCATGTAACTTAAGTTTTCTACTTTCGTATGCTATAACATGAGCACCTTATAACAAAATACCTCTTAGACCTTCACCGGATGCATCAATTACCACCATAAAATCTCCATTAGGATCTGGTACTACAAGAATACGTGTTGAAGTTAACTATTCCTTCAAGGTTTTAAATGCAATTTCACATTTCTCACTCCAAACAAATTTTTTATCTTTCTTCTGTAAGGAAGTTATTGAGTACAGACTATCTTAGAAAAGTCTTTTAAAAATTTCCTATAGTAGCTAGCAAGTCCCATGAAGCTTCTAACTTCATGTACATTCTTAGGTGTAGGCCATTCCGTTATAGCTATAATTTTTGAAGGATCTACAACAATTCCATCTTTACTTATTACATGTCCCAGATAGTGCACTTTTGTGTCATAAAAGGAACATTTGGATAGCTTACCAAACAACCATCTCTTTCTCAGAATTTCCAAAACTATTTTCAAATGCTCATGATGCTCCTCAATGCTTTTAGAATATATGAGAATGTCATCCAAGAATACAAGCACAAATTTTTCCAAGTATTCTTGAAAGATATTATTCATTAAATTCATAAATGTCGCAGGTGCATTAGTTAATCCAAAAGGTAAAACCGTAAACTCATAATGTCCATACCTTGTTCTAAAATTTGTTTTATGAATATCCTCATCCTTAATTTGCAGTTGATGATATCCAAATCGAAGATCTATCTTGGAATATACCGATGCTCCACGCATCTAATCAAATAAATCATCAATCCTAGGGAGTGGATATCTATTCTTGATTGTTGCCTTGTTTAACATTTTGTAATCGGTGAACAATCTTAGTGTTCCATCTTTATTTTTCACAAAAATTACGGGTGCTCCCCAAGGTGAAACACTTGGTCTAATCAAACCCTTAAAAAAGTTATTGCAATTGAGCCTTAAGCTCTACTAATTCTATAGTAGTCATTTGATATGGTGCTTTAGAAATAGGTTCAGTTCCAGGCTTGATCTCAATCATGAAATCAAATTCCCTTTTGGGTGGAAGACCTGGCAATTCTTCCGAGAAATACATCACTAAAGTCTTGTAACAACGGATATCATTCCATAATATCGCTGCTCTCTTCTTGTTGATTCAATAATTTTTACTACATATAAGGTACATCCTTTATTTTTGGCCTTTTTAAGTTGCATAGCTAACAATTTTCTAATAGAAATATCACGTTTCACACCCTGAATCTCTGCTATTTTCTGCAGGTCGTCTAAATAACTAATGTGTTTTTCAAAACTATCCACTTTAGCTTTATGTTCTGCCAACCAATTAACACCTATGATTACATCATAAGACCCTAAAGGTGTAACATAAAGATCAACCTCTGTGGAAAAGTTAGGTAAATCAAGGACTGCTCCAAAAAGACACATACTAACCGTATGAATAACATTATTACCATACTATACAATCCATGTTTCTAGCTTTTATTTTTAATTTTGATGCTAATTTACTAGAAATAAAACATTCAATAGGTTCTGTATCAAAAATAATAGTTATTGGTAAACCAAATAACTTACAGGAACTTCTATGGGTGTGGCATGTTTCTCATCCTACTTGTCACCATCTTTGCAGGTGTGTATCTTGTCTTTGTTGATTACGTTCATCCTTCTTCAAAGGACATTGATTTGTGTAATGATCTTTTCCACAGTTATAACAGCCTCCTACAGGTCCCTTCCTAGGCTCAGGTTTAATTCCAGCCTTAGAGTTATCGTTCAGACCCCCATAGGACTTATGTTCATTATTATTGTTCTTGGCAAAGTTGTTCCATGCATTACCAACAAACTTGTTTGTTGTTGCTTTCTTATTTGTATCAGATGAAAACTTACGTTTCATTTTGAATTTCTTCCATGGTCCTTTCTTGGGTGTAAGAGAGGATGAAGAGGAGTTGGGATTCTTCTTCCTTACTTCCTCCTTATGAGTAGAAATTGCCTTTAATTTATGTTCTTGCCTTATGGATTTTTCAACAACCCCTTCCATTGTGGTTGGGTTGTGAACATCCACCTCTCCTCCTATAATAGGATTCAATCCCATGATGAATTTCCTTATCCTGAACTTCTCGTCAGTTTGGTACTGAGGCACATACTTAAGGAGTTTTGTAAATCGCTCCTAATACTTAATTACAGCTAGCTTTCCTTGAGATAAGTTTTGAAATTCAGTGATTTTCTGATCATAGTAAATTTTTGGCAGCCATCGTTGTCTAAAGTAACCTTTAAATTGGTCACATGTGATATTAGATTCATCAATGTTCAACTCAGCCTTGTGGCTGTCCCACCATGAAGATGCTTTGTGTGAAAGTTGATATGCTCCCCATATCACCTTTGTTTCTTCTGAGAAATTTCTTATTACAAAGTATTTCTCCATTTCGTTGAGCCAGTTCTTAGCCTCATCTCCTAATGTGGTGCCATCAAACTTGGGTGGATTTATCCTTTTTATGTCATTAGTGAGTTCTGTTGCTAGCCTAGCCTTTTTGTTCTCAGGATCCACAGGTATGTTAACATTGTTATTATCAACATCCACATTAGCGTTGTCCCCTGAAGTGGCTGATTATTGTTATCAGCTTCTTCTTCCTCCTCATTACCCATTACTTGTTGTTCAAGCACAACCAAATGATTGCTTGTGTCTAACAAGGTAGCAAGGATCTCATCAAGTTTCTGGGCTATTGCTGCTCCTTCCTCATGTGGAGGGTTATTTGTAGTGTTTCCTCTTATTCTCACCATTTTCTGTTATAAGAAAATTTAAGTTTCATCATATTATGGACACAATAGGTCTAAGAGATGCAACCTTCAGCTCTGATACCAAGATGTAACATTCTCATTTTAAGACTTTAGAATCAAGATAAATTTTTTTAATAATGTTCATCGTTCTAAATAAAACAATATTTAGAACAACATTCCATGCCAATCAAATTCAATGGATAAACATATGCAGCTATAATGACTCGGTGATTCACCAATCTATTCATTCCATAACTCGGTAAGCTACCGATCTATTTATGTTATCTTATGTATTGAATACATATTGTATACTTTGTATACTTTGTCATCCTACCCTACACCGGGTACTAAGTGATCTGTTTAAAGAACATATCTAAATATTTGCTACCAATATTCATCTGATATCACGTTGTTTTAAACTTGGTGACATAGGACAACACAACCAACAGTTTGTGATACTTTGGCTAAAGATTCGTAACATACTATGTATGTCACTATTCCTAGACAACATACTCGTCATATTGGAATACGTCCTTCACCTCACTCCGTAATTATCATGATTGGTATTTTCTCGACTCATCGTGTCGACCACTTGTTCCAGGTTTAACCCTAGCCCTAGATAGGAACATAACCTATTATAGGAAGATGCTCACAATGGCTTAGGGTAAATGGGCATACTCGGTTGACCTAAGTCATCCGGATGTGCCAACGTACCCTGAGCCATTGGGAGCTAATTCATATCCTAAATATGCTCCTATTTGGACCTAGAGAGAAACTAGGTTCAAGTCCAAGTTCCTATCAAGTGTAGATCTAGATGATCAATGCGAAGGGTGATGCCACATGTCAACTACAACGTTGTATTCTCAAGAAGACCCAAGCCTTCTTGAAAGTACATCCCTGCAGTTGGCGTGTGCCAACATCCTATAGAAACTACCTCATCAAGATGTACATAACCCCGAGGGGATTGTTAATACATTGTTAGTCTGAATTAATTCTTGATTACAACAACACTGCCAATCCCTAATCCAACACTCAATAAGTTCTTTCCTAAATTTTCTTCATTTAGTCCATTAAGAACTTTGTTATATTCATGGTCACTTTTAATGTTTGATCACATAGTTAAACTACCAATTAACCCTAACTGTACAATGTTATAATATATGTTATTTAAAAAGTACAATAACTTTTTAGAAAATTTCAACGCCATAATATATCCAATATAAAGTAGACTTCATATAAAATGAAGTCTAATAAATTGTAGTCATACTTGTAAACCTTTTTGGTTTATATTCCATTAAGAAAGAGAAAGATTCTTTCTCTACAGGTTAAGTGTTAGGGTGTATCCTACCCAATATCCACATTTCTTAATGTATGTTCATCACACATTACATTACTATGTTATATAGTTTAGATATTGAATATCATATTATGCAACTTAACAAGCTACATCACAAGTAGGGAAATTGAACTAAATCCCTCTATCCAACTTATTAAAGGATAACCAATTAAGCATAAAAATAATATGAATCCATCTCTTCCATACAAGTACAAAATAATTTACACAACCAATACAGGTAAACTCTCAACTTTCAATTCATCTTTATAACTTATACATTTACAAGACTTATGCATTTAGGCATACTACATAACAACCGTCTTCATTATAAAAGAATACTACTTTTCTTTTTCGTTACAATCTCAAGAACGAATCAGAATTCTTCACAAGGAATCAAATTTAATTCAACCAATGCATCATATAAGTTTTTCCTTCTTTTATCACTTACGAAGTCCATCTCGTAAAAATTACTAGCACGGGTCAGTTTGATGAACCGAGTATGATAATCACTAATCCTTAAAACAAAGTGCATTTCAATAATTGTTCCATTACAACAACTCGCTTTAATGAGATAATTATTATATAATAAATATCAATATAAGCAATAGCAAATAGAAAAGAAGTACATTTAACAAATTGAATTCACTTCCAAGAGAAGAACAAAATATAATCCACTATATTTGCCTTACAAAATTAAAGTTTAATTGATCCTATCAATTATCCTTAAGCAAACAACAGATCATAACATCTCATTGTTCCCAATTCTATCATAATAGAATACAACATTTATCTTTGCTTTAAGCCAAAAAGAAGGGTTTACAGCATGGTTCTCATTAGGATGATTCATCTAACTCTTAAGAAAAAGAAGAAGAAGAACCATTACAACTATGCCCAAACACAAGACATCCAAAAAATAAAACAAATTCATAACATGAATTAACGGTTTCATTTAAAGGACAACTACCTTAAAATTCAACATTTAAGATATTCATCAAAATAGAATCCCATTTCAATCTAAGAAGGAATAGAGAATCAAACAGTCTACCTACAAGTCTAAATCTACTTCCACATGTTAGAAGTTAACATTTAAATATCTGAACCAATGTTCATAAATCAAAGTAGAATCATATAGGAGTTAATCTCTACACAATTCCATCCAAGGAGGATCCATAAAAAGATAGAGTGTAAGAGACAACTTACTCATCTCCACCCAAAAAAAGCAAATCTTTGTCAAGAAAATAGTCTACCAAACAAGCTTACATTTTTTGTTCAACAAAACTAAATCATCCATTATCTTACTACATCATTTCAACAAATTATTTGAATAAGGAAGACCAAACAACTCATACCCAAATCTCCATTTCATAAGATAATCAAAAACAGAAAAGTTCAACCAATGAACTTATCCCAACATTAGAAAGAAAGGTATCTTAATTAGAAAATGATCTAATCAATAATTCATTTTATTGTACTAACAAATGAATTCCTGATTTTAATTCATACTTAGAAATTCATAAGCTAGTTCCCAGGAGAGAGAACAGAATCAACTCACAATAAGAAGAAAGCACACTACCATTTTCCTTATAATTCTTTACCTTCAATAAACACGAGTTTCAATTCCAATCTCAGAATGAAATACGCATAACAGTCCTAAAAACAACATTCTATTCCAAAGGAATCACTTTCCTTTCTTTTACAAAGACACATGGTTTATTTACTATATCCAACAAGAGATAGAAAAAAAAACCAATCAGTAAGCTAAACATGTTCAGAAGTATCAATGAACTCAAAGACTGAAATCCCATTGTCAGGTTTCAATATTGCATTACAAAAGAGTAATTAGTTCTTGATTCAATAAGTACTATAATACAAAAACAATCTAAACAGAGACAAGTAATCCCTCCATAACAATTCAGAGCACTAAAGTAATAAACTCTTCTTTTAAATGAAACCCAAAACTTATTTTAAAAGATCTGAAGATGCGGGTTTCCACAAAATAGAGGGGAAAAGAATACCCTCGATAAAATGCCATTGCCATCTTAGAAAAGATGAAACAGTTCTCAAAAAAATTACCAAATCCATCCATCAAACAAAGATGTTTTCAGTTAAGATCTCAAAGAGTCTACCTAACAAATCATCCAATTGGTAAGGATCACAATGAGTGGGTCATACCTTAGAGAGGTGGATGGATGTAAGACCCAAAAAACACTGCATGAATGACTATTCTAAAGGGGAAAAGTAGTCACATGATCACCAAATGTCATGGTTCCACGAGGTCCCTTGAGGCGGTAGGAAGTGAAAGTGTGAATGGTGAGAGGGTGAAAAGTGGTTAGTTTTTATATGGTACTAGGTAGCATGACTTTTGGCAAGAGATCTAAGGTCACAATGGGAAAGTCCATGACGAAAAGGTTTTTTTGTTTTTGACTGAATATTTGAGATAGAATGATCGATGTGGGAAGTCTATGTGGGATGAAGAAATTAAATCCTTAAGGTATTCACAAAGTTGATCGCTACGGGAAGCTTCAGATTCTTTTCTCTCTCTCTCTCTCTATTTTTTTAAAAGAGCTTTACATAGCTGTCCTTTGAGGAAGCAGTCTATTTATAAGCGTGAGGTAGAGAGAAAGATGTAGTTTTGAGGAGTCGATTTTTGTTGGAAGTTTGACTCAAGGAGTTGGATCCGCGTGAGGACTGTGAAGTCATGGAAAAGACTAAGGTGATGAATTGGATTCTTGTTCAAAAGGAAAGGTGAAATGACCATGGGATCTCATCTAAAAGTAGATGAAAAGTATCCATGAGAATCATGCCATGTGCAGCGCCATGGTACACATATTTAAGAGAGGATAAAATAGTGATGGGTACATACATGATTCTTGTTTAACTGTTGGTGATGGTGTAGGAAATGGATAAAACTCAAGGAATGAGTATGGAAAGAGGCAGAAGGTGAGGTAGGACTAAAAGTCAACAATAGAATGTTCGAAGATGCAAGGCGTTAAGGGGCTTAAGTTCGGGTTTACCATCGAGTGAAGATAAATGATAAGAACCTGATCCATAAGTATGAGTCACGATGTATGGTCCAAGCCAATTAGGAGCAAATTTTCCCGTTTACTTTTTTCTTCTTTGGTTACATGTTGATTTTCTTTCAGGACAATGTCACCGACTTGGAATGTTTGTTCATGGACACATTTGTCATAGGAACATTTTATATGTTATTGGTAAACTTAGATATGGTCAAGAGCATTAAGACGACGTTCATCCAATAACTCAAGCTGTGCAAAATGGTCTTGATGAAAGTTGTCATCATTAAGCATGTCATGGAGAGAAATGTAGAGTGAGGGAATCTAGACTTCGAGAGGGAGAACAACCTTTGTACCATAGACCAGAGAAAAATGTGTGGCGGCAGTGGAAGTGTGAATACTAGTGTGGTATGCCCATAGGGTGAAAGGAATGAACATATTTCCATCCTTCCCAATATCGTTAACCACTTTCATGAGAATTTTTTTCAAGGTTTTATTGGTGGATTCAGCTTGGCCATTAGTTTGTGGGTAATAAGGTGATGAGAAACTTAGCTGAATGCCGAAGGTGTCACAAAGTTTTTACAAGGTTTTATTTTTGAATTGTTTATCGTTATCAGTGATGAGGTGATGTGGGACACCAAAGTGATAGACGATGTGATTATTTATGAACTCACATATTTTCTCAACTTTCATGGAGATGAGAGGTATGGATTTAACCCATTTTGTGTAGTATTCGGTGATGGTGATGATCCATTGATGTCGCTGGGAAGAATGGGGATTGATTTCTCCAACAAGATCCAAACCCCATTGAGAGAAGGGCCAAAGGTCACGGGTGACATGTAAGGCATGACTAGGTGTATGATGAAGGTTGGCATGTTATTGGAATTTTACACAATGCTTAACATAGTCACAATAATCATGGTTGAGGGTCAGCCAGTAATAGCCTAGGTGAAGAATACACTTAGCAATAGCAAGGCCACTGAAGTGACCTCCACATATACCATCATGAACTTCCTTAATGGTATAAGGAATTTTTGAACTCATAAGGCATCATAAGAGAATACCATTAAAGTTGCGCTTATAGAGGAGGCCACCCATGATAATGTAATGAGAGACCCTTTTAAGAAAAGTGTGTTGTCCATTATGAGTGAGGTCGGGAGGTAAGAGGGAGAGGGAAAGGTAGTATGAATATTATTTATACCAAAGGTCACTCGAGGTAAGGTTAGTGGTTCTGATGGAGTAAATTTCATGAGGTAAATAAGAGGGTGATTGGAGTCTTTTTACGGTGATAAAGATTTTAGAATTAGTGGGCGAAGCGGGTATTTGAGAGGCCAAGTAGGCCATGGTATCTACAAATTTGTTGGTGGAGCGAGGGACGGTTTGAAAGTCATAATGGTTAAAAGTGGTCAAAAGTATGTTCACATGATGTTTATACTTTTGAAGTGTCTCATTAGGACATTGGTATATACCAATTGGGAATCACCAAAGATGTTGATGGATTTGACATCCAAGGCATAGGCAGCTTGGAGACCTAATATGAGCACTTCGTATTCAACAATATTGTTTGTACAATCAAAATTGAGTTTGAAAGACAAAGGCATGGGTTCACCATTAAGCGAAATGAGGATAACACCTGTCCCACCCCCCATCTTGATACTTGGAACCATCGAAGAAGAGTGTTATTTGGTATGCGGTATCATCCAAGGAAAGGGAAGCAATTGACTCGTTTGGAAAGTCAAAATTAGAAGGTTGATCCCCAGAAATAGGTGTGCAATCCCCATAATTTGATGGATGAATTCAAGGTCAAGGTTGGCCAAAAGCATAAGCCAACATGTGGCACGTTGATTTTGGTAAGGTTTGGCATACATGAAGTGTAGGGGGTCAATGTTGATCACAACATAGGTTTTTGGTTGAGTAGGTAATGGTGGAGTTTCGTGGCAACGAAAACTAAGGATACGAAAAGTTTTTTAGCATGGGTATAGCAGATTTTGTAGTCCAAAAGAGTACGGCTTATGTAATAAACCGCTTGTTCCTTGTGTTGTTCATCATGATGAGCGAGCATGGCCCCTAAGGAGTGATCGGTAGTAGATATGTATATGTAGAAGGGTTGATCGTCTTTAGGTGGAATGAGTATGGGTGGTTGGAGAAGGTATTGTTTTAAGGCCTCAAAATCTTTGTGGCAGTCATCATCCCATTTAAAGGAGACATCCTTCTTGAGAAGATGATGAAATGGTTGATAGTGATTAAATAGTTACAAAATTAAATGATGAATAGACTGAAACTTACCTTACAAGCTACAGAGTTACCTAAGATTAGTAGGTGGAGGAAGTTCAAGAATGGCCTTAACTTTAGCAGGGTCAACTTTTATGCCATGTAAGGAGATGATAAATCCCGGAGTTTTCCCAAGAGTACAGTGAAGACACACTTCTTGGGCTGAAGGTGAACGTAATATTTAATGAGGTGGTCAAAGATGGTTTTGAGGATGGTGAGATGCTCGGAGTGGCGGTTAGATTTTTCCAGGAGATCATCCATGTAATCTTCCAATATACAATGTATGATGTCATGGAAGATGTAAGTCATAGCCCGTTGATATGCAGCACCAGCATTTTTAAGGCCAAAAGGCATGACTCGATAGTAGAAGGTCCCCCAAGGGGTGATGAATGTAGTTTTGTGATGATTCTTTGGGGAAAGTAAGATTTGGTTATAACCAAAGAAACCATCCATGAGTGATAGCATCTTGTGACCAGCAGTAAGGTCAACCTGTTGGTCAATACCAGGTAGGGGAAAGTCATCTTTCGGGAAAGCTAGGTCAAGGTCATAGAAATATATGTAAATACGGAGTACCCTGTCGCTTTTAGTAATAGGGAAAATGCTAGAAATCCAGCGGGGATAATCAATGGGTAAGATGAAGGAAACTGAAAGGAGGTGCTAAAGTTCTTCTTTGACTAGTAGAGAAATGCGAGGATGCATTTTTCTCACTTTTGTTTTATGAGTTTGGCATCGGGAATGGTTATGATATTGTGGACCACTATGGTGGGGTCAATATTGTTGGTGTGTGTGGCATTTCCTTCACCTCTTATTTATTTATTAGGTGTATTGCCACCTCACCAGGTGAGTCATCTCACTTAGGTGAGATCATAGGTCTTAGGTGTCATATTAGTTATGATAGATTCTCTTACAGAATCTGTCATATGTGTAAGTTGCGTCATAGGAGTTACATTCCCATTTGGGAAAGTAACTCCTCTTCTCCATTATGGAGGAATATTTTCTTACATGGGAGTTACACATTTACTCCCCTATATGTACACACCTTTTCTGATCTATGAACAATGGAGTATGGGCCTCTTTTGAGCCATTTTCCCTCAATGCATGCACATTGATTTTTGGGTGAGTTCTTGCTTCGATCTTGAAGCTATGCCATTTCCACGGTTGAGTGTAACATGTCAATGCTCACAAATTCCCTCCAGATTTTTGTCATTCCTCCGACATGGTATTAGAGCTCGGGGATCGAAATCATGTTGCTCACCTCGGTTGCTTACTACTCTCCACCTCGTAGTTTCTTGTGCAAGTTCTCATTCTTGTTTTGTGCTCTTGAAAGGCATTGATTCGGTGTTTATACCTCTATTCGATGTTTGGGTTGCTCATGTTTGTTTTTTTGGGGTATTGTGCTTGTGTGTAGGCTTACATGTGTGCTAGCTTCCTCCTCCCATGGTGCTTTATTCACTGTTTGCATAGTCTAGGGGCTATTCATGCTTTGGCTTGTGTTGAATGCTCTTGCTCATGTATTGTTTTTTTGACTTGGAGGCTCGTTTTTGCTCCTTTCTTCTGCATGATTTTTGTGTGGACGTGGTGGTTTAACTTGGTTTTTACTTTAGAGGTAATTTTTTCTAAGCCTAGACTGTGCATATCCTATGATCAGCTCATTTTTTGTCCATTCAAATCCATACAAAAAGGACTGTGTGGGAGCACGACAGGGAGCTAACTCAGCTCTACTTTGCTGCACATTGGTTGTTTTCCATTTCCACCCTGGTGCTTTGGCTTCATTGGCTCCCTTGATTTGAGCCTCCCTCATGCTAGATCTTTTGGGCCATCTCACATATTTTTTTTCTCAGCTAGCACGTACATGAAAACCTCTAAACCAACGCTAAATTGAATCTTGTTCGGTGCTCCAACTCAACGCCTTACTTTGCTCAGTTGTTCCTCTGTACATGTGTCCACCATGTGCAGACCTGCAAAGACTACTTGTGGACATTTCCCAAGGAATCCATTACCTAGCTCGTCTTACATGTTTCACCCCAAGCTGCTCCAACAGCGGTCATTTCACTCAGCTCAAACAACGGCATTTTCTCCTCTTCGAGCTCAAACAACGACTGTTTCCTTGCACGTGGCCTTACAATCCTACACACTTAGCTTCCCTTTTCGGCCTTGGATGTTACTCCAACACCTGAGAAGACTTCTGCATTCTGGGCACGTGGATGCTCCTGCTTGCCTTCTATAACTCACCTACAACATCTTGGTTCAGCTCAACGTGGAACTCAAATCTGCACACGTGCGCTCTCTTCTCTCCACATTCCAAACGTGGGCCCACACTACATTTTAGTCTTATTTAGAGGATAAAACAAACTAGTTTTTAATGTTTTAAGGATTAAAAACATTTTCATGGCATTGTAAATTATTTCAAGGCACTATTTTTGCTTGTTTTCCTGCCCTTCCTATGAGCGTCGAAGACGGAGGGCGAGGTCCGGGGTTGGCAGGAGGCTAATCCCCCCTCGCAAGAAAAAGAAACTATGTCTAAAATTTTATGTCGTTTCCAACAAGTAGTCACATGATACCATTTGCACCCTTTTTGATCACTTTTTTAATGTGTTTGCAACATTTAGTGACATTTTCCATGAGTTGTGGGAATCGTTATAATGCCATAACTTTTGACTCACAACTCATTTTTAGCGCTTCTTTAGTCAAATTTGCATGATTTTTCACACATTACGTGATGACATTATCAGTTTTATAAATGCACTACTTTATAAAGTTCCACATTCTGGGGGGTTGATTGTACTCTTGGGCTTTCACACGTAGATGCATTATCGGCTGAGTCCAACATCTTGCTTTTGTGCATCTTGCATTTTTCATCATGGAGAGTGCTCTTTCCAGACTTGAGCATCGTAGGATCACCTTACAGCCTCCACCACTTCTCACCGGGAGAGGGAACTATTCAACTTGGTGTGCTTCCATGGAATGTTACTTCACTCACGAGGGTCTTTTACCCTTCTTACTTGGGCCAGTTCCTACACCCGCTAATCATCGTCATCTAGAGGATTTTCTCGACACTTGTAACCACATCTATGGTCACATGATGATGCATGTCTCTTGATCTCTTTGGTTTCACGTGGCACACTCAAATCCACCTCACCATGTCTAGAACATTCTTTAGTCCCTATATGTAGACCCTTCACATATTACCGCCACTTTATTGCTACTTGATATAGTTGTCTCCTCTTTTTCGTGTGATGAAAGTTCCATTGACACAGTCAAGCTTGGTTCTACTTCCACGATGAAGAGGATTTTGCATCCAGATTCGATGTAGAGAGCATTACAAAGGACTTCTCTCCTCTTTCTCTCACCATTCTAGATAGTGTTGTCACCCCTCACATTTCATCAGATATCAAGTAGTCTCTTACTCAGCTTCATACAGTCATTACACCAGCCTCCTTTCCACCTTCAGTGTGTGAGGCCCACTTCACTCCTCTACCTTCATTGGATGACTCATACCTATCTGACATCGCTCTTCTATTTGTTGAGCCCCCTCATTGGGATGAGTATCTACCTAACCTTAGTTGTCTTTTCGTAGAGTCCACTTGTGATGCTCTACAGGTCCCTCATCCATCTACAGGTGTTTTAGAGGAGTTCATCATCTCTGTTGTTGGGAGTGCCCCTTCCGGGAATCATGTCACTTCCACATTTCCAGAGACCTTCATTGATCCACCCTCAGCTGTGGATCCCTTTTCTATTGTGGAGGATGTTTTGTTCCCTTCACATCACTTGGACATCCTTTCTGCGGGTGTTCCTCTTTTTCACTCTGATAGTTCTACGCACGTGGCATTACCTTCGGTTCCTTGGCACTCACTCGCTAGACCTATGTCACACTTTCGTGCACCAGACTCAGAGTTCTTCGTGTTGTTGCCTTCAGTTTCCTTTGTGGAGTGGGCGGACTTCTAGCACATCATTTCTATCCTTCCTAAGGGTAGGCACACATTTGATGTGGGTGGCTCTTCTTTAGTCTAAAGGCAGAGGATCTCGTCATCGACATTCTTCTGGGAGACTTCCTAGAGTTGTAGAGTTCAGATCCGTCCATGGCATCTTCTGCATTCCTCTCATCTCCCTCTTCTTCTTCTTCTTTCTCGAGAGATTTCCTCTTTGTACATGGGTACCTTTTCAGGCTTGTCTATGGCCGGGACCCATTTTTGGCATCTTTCTTAGATTAGAGAGTGTTTTGTTCTCTTGTGGTGGATGTTTTTCCCATTGGGTTTTCCTTCACTACTTGGGATTTTTTTCTTGTGCATGGGTACCTCATCAGGCCTTGTGCCGGGACCCACTTCTCATCTTTGACTTGCCACCTCATCCTAAGTTACGATGAAGGGGGTTGTTGGTGTGTGTGGCATTTCCTTCACCTCTTATTTTATTTTATGGGTTTGGCATCGGGAATGGTTATGATATTGTGGACCACTATGGTGGGGTCAATATTGTTGGTGTGTGTGGCATTTCCTTCACCTCTTATTTATTTATTAGGTGTATTGCCACCTCACCAGGTGAGTCATCTCACTTAGGTGAGATCATAGGTCTTAGGTGTCATATTAGTTATGATAGATTCTCTTACAGAATTTGTCATATGTGTAAGTTGTGTCATAGGAGTTACATTCCCATTTGGGAAAGTAACTCCTCTTCTCCATTATGGAGGAATCTTTTCTTACATGGGAGTTACACATTTACTCCCCTATATGTACACACCTTTTCTGATCTATGAACAATGGAGTATGGGCCTCTTTTGAGCCATTTTACCTCAATGCATGCACATTGCTTTTTGGGTGAGTTCTTGCTTCAATCTTGAAGCTACGCCATTTCCGCGGTTGAGTGCAACATGTCAATGCTCACGGATTCCCTCCAGATCTTCATCATTCCTATGAAAAATACTAGGCATGTCTGCATAAGACCAAGTGAAAGTGTGGTTATGGTTTTTGAGAAAAGAAGTGATGGCTTCTTGTTCAACAGTATCTAAAGATTGTCTGATCTTTAGAATGTACAGGTCATTTAGAGTATGGATGTTACTTTCGATAGTCGATTCGTTCAACATTTTTTGCATCTCAGATGGTAACGACTGATGAATATATGAGTCTTCAACACCAAGGTAGGTGATTATAGACTCATCATCTTGACATTGAATGATGTTAATCGAAGGTGTATCATCGTCGATCATTTCAGGATATAAGAAGGGAAGAGAGGAGGGACCCTCGCCCTCATGTTGATAAGTCAGAGGCCCCAAGGAAATGGTGTTTATGAAAAAAAAGTTAGGAGGAATGGATTCTAGATCCATTGACTCTATTGGTGAATGTGGTAAAGAAGGTGGAGAAGGGTTGATGACCTCAATGAGTTCAATGCGGGCCTTCTTGGTAGGTGGTTCAGCAAAGCCAATACCACTACAGTCATTATGCTTATGGGTAGTACATGGAATAATAGTATGGAAGCCTTGGTCATAAAATCCAAAACCAAAACCCTTCCACACACATCGGTGTAGGAAGGTGTGGGAAAAATGGTGATTGGTGAGTGACTAGAAGTTAGTGGAAAATGGGCGGGTTTATGATGGTGGTTCGGGTGTGTAAGTGGTAGTATCAAGTCCCCCATAGGTGAGACTGGTACAAAGGTGGGGAGGACCATAAAGGAGGTGCTCTCCTATACGGTGATCATAGTGAGGGTGCTGGTGAAGACTTTTGTACTCTTGTGGAGTAAGGAATGTGTTGACACTATATAGGTGATACTCCTTCAGAGTGAGGCGTTAAAAAATTCCCTCCAAGGGATTAATGGTTGGTATGTGGGTAGCTGGAGTAGAATATGTGTCAGAGGTCGGATCGGAAATGGGGTTAACAGATTGGGAGGGTGACGGTTTAGCCATGGAGGAGGTATGTGCGGTTGAGGTAGCGGCTACACTGGTGAGTGGAGGTGTAGGTGAAGTAGTGATTGTGGAGGTAGATTATTTAATGGGTATAAGCACGTCATTGGGTTAGTAAAGCATGTTGCAAGTTTTGAAAGGTGATGGGTCAGCAGGAATGGTATAGTTGTGTCCCTCATGCTCAAACTTTACAAAACCATGTAAAGTGGAAGGAACACAACCCATAACATGAATCTAGGGTGTACCAAGAAACAGTTGTATTGAAATTCACCTTCCGAGACTTAAAATAGCTCGGAACATTACGGGGCCCATAAAAACATGGAGGATGACAGTGCCAAGTTTAGAGGTGATAGCATCATTAAATGAATGCAACATTATGGGATGTTTATGTATGTAATTGTCACGTATGCACATTTGAGTGAATGCATGGGAGGAAATGATATTAATGCTATTAACCCCATCGATCATAACACATCGTACACGTATATCATCGATGTGGACAGAGATGAAGAGAGCTGAATCTGGGTCATCGGTTTAGGGTGGTGTGATCTCTTCCTCGAGAAGCTAAGAGAGGATACTTGATAAGTAGGTGGAGGTACATGAGAAGATGGTAATTTGGTAAGGAGGCTACATTATGAGGTGTAATAATAAAGGCCATGGGTGTAGGGTCATTGGGTAAGACCTCAATAGATCAAGAAACTCCATGAGAGCTTGATGATGGGATTATGAGGTTTGGATGAGGTCATATAGGGACATTTTGAGGGGGATTGGTGTATTTGTTTGAGCATGGCGTGATGTGTAACCCCATTATACATAGTATATGTGGGGCCGTGAATAGTGATTTTAGGTGTGGGTGTAGATAGTATGTTGGGTATAGGATTGGTCGGTGGGTCAATTGCCTTTTCCTTTCCTTTATTCTTTTGAACATGGGTAGAATGTGGATCATGTTGATCGAGGCAAGGAGTTAGATGAGATAGGTGAGCCATCAAAGGTATAACGACAAGAATGGTAGAAGCCTAGAGGTGGGAAGGAACCTTGTGATTTTCCTCCTTTACATTTCAAGTGTTGACATGTGATTTTCTTTATAAAAGATATGTTCTTTTGATTTTATGAGATCATGCTTGATATGGATAAATCATCTTTTGTTATTAAGATCCTTTGAATGAATTGTAAACTTCCTTGAATCCATTTTTTATTTCTTGAGGTGATTTGCAATCTGGTTTAAGAATTGTAAACTTATCTATTAATTTACTCATCATCAGGAATGTTTTAAATCTGCTCTATGTTGAGTGAATGATAAATCGACATTCCATGAATTAAAAGACGTATGACTAAACTATGATTGATTACAAGTTCTTTGATTGTTGTGTGAATGTGTTTCTATTAAGTCGTATGTTGTGTTTGGATCTTTTTAGTTTGATCGTGTGGTAGGATAATGCTTGATGACGAACTATAGCCTCTTCATGGCATAGGAAACATTATGGTTCCTAAAACTAAAGGGACTATCCTACGAAATCCTAAGCTAGGTAAGAATATATATATATATATATATATATATATATATATACTACCTAGATATGTTAATTAATTAAATTTTATCCTAACCTAAGCTTTTACTAAAGGATTATGGAGAGGTTTCTAGGTTATTGAAATTATCCTAAAACCTAATGCTTAATGGTTGTGTGATGATCTAACCTAATGCCTAAAAACTATTGTGTTGGAATTAATCTAACCTATGTGGAAACTACCTAAGGTGGTGATTTATTGATTGGGTTATGTCCTAAGGTTACATATCCTAAGCTAACCTAAGATCTAACCTAAGCAATTATGTCTACCCTAAACTAATGGGCAAGAAGGGGGAATTGGTGGTCGCATGTATCACAGGTGATGGTTCCAAGGCATTTAAGTTGTTGATAAGGTTTTTAAAATCTCACACTACCGAATTGTGGTAGGGGCTAGTTGACTTGGCAGTGGAGGCTTATGTGGAAACTTCACTAAAATGGAATTCCTTGTTAAATTTGATTTGGCATTCGCTAAACTTGGAAGGCGGTGGCAAGGAAGGATAGGTGGGAAAATAGGAATTAATGGAATTTATTGTTTTGGTTTTGTGCTCGAACCATTTTGGAAAGCATGCAAATGGGTTTGTATGGGGTCATTTCACCTTGCATGTTTCACAATTTTCACTCTGCATGCTCTTTGGTTTTTCAAACCAAATAGATTGAACTACACTTAATGGCTATTCTTGAGATTTTGACCTATTTTCGGTTCATGGGATATATAAGAGGTAGTGTGGAAAAGAAGGTGGTTTTTTGATCTTTCGTGGAGAAGAGGAGAAGTTGTGAGCTCAGCTGGAGGTTCTCTTCATTTGACAAAAGTGCTATCAAGCATGATAGGCTCTAATATTTAAGATCTCTTGCTTTCTTATAAATGTTTCATTAAAACAATTCTGCTCTTTTGAGATTCTTGGATTGCACATCATATCTAGTTATTTTCTTGTTGGGTTTATTAAATCTTGTGATATTGGTTTTGAATCCTTGGTAAATGATGTTCTGTTTAGAAACTTACCATGTATAGTTCTTAAAAAAAGAGAATGCATGCAAAAACTTATTGTTGTAACTTTGCTTTTTCATTCTGGAATGGGTAATGGAAGTATTCTGTTTAGAAAACCTTCATTGCTATTTGGATATGGTTCAAAGTTTTTTGGGAACCTTGGGTTCCATCTGATCTTGTTGGAGTTTGTGTTTTGTTTGATCGTGAGCTTGTGTTGAGCTTGTGTTGAGCTTGTGTTTTAAGTAGAGCTTGTTTTCGAGCTCGTATTTGGTTTGGAACTTGGTTCTGGTTTTGTGTTTGTTAAGAACTGTTGATAGAGGTTCTTGTTGTTCTAAATCATGTTGGAATCTTGGATATCCCTGACTATTGTTGAAGCCCGTATATAGCTCGGTGCTTGTGTCTTAGTTCCTTATGATAATCTAAACTGTTACTGTTAGTTCATAATGTACATGGTACTTGTATGTTATTACTCATTTTTGGGCTCAAACTTTGGTGAGAAACTTGAGTTCCATTGGGGATAATATTGGACTTCACGTTTTGATATGAATTGTGTTGGAAGCCTTTAGTTGTTCTAAGCTAGTGTTGAAATCTTGGGTAACTCAGACTATTGTTGAAGCCGTATGTGGCTCTCTACCCATGTTTTATACTTTTTTGGGAAGTTTGGAACTGTTATTGAAGATTCGTGATTTACACAGAAACTCGTATTTTGTTACTTGTGTAGTCTGAACTATTGTTGAGACTTCGTGTCGACTCTGTTCTGGTATTTTGAGTTGGGTTTTATTTGTTTTAAATGTTTAAAACTGATAACTCTTTCATTGAACCATTGATCAAGGAAAATGGGGAAAATAGTTGGCTGAGTTGTTGGATAAACTCTTAAGATCTCAACTGAAAAATGTCTTTGTTTGATGAATGGGTTTGGTAATTCTTTTTTGTGAACTATTTCATCTTGTTTGAGATGGCAATGGCATTTTATTGAGGGTATTCTTTTCCCCTCTGTTTTGTGGAAACTCACATCTTCAAATCTTTTAAAATAAGATCAGGGTTTCATTTAAAAGATGAGCTTAATTAATTTAGTACTCTTAAATTGTTATGAAAAGATTATATGTCTCTGTTCAATAATTTTTGTATTACAATACTTATTGAATCAAGAACTGATTACTCTTTTGTAATGCAATAATGAAACCTGACAATGGGATTTCAATATGAGTTTGTTGATACTTCTGATCATGTTTAACTTATTGATCAGTTATTTTTCTATTTCTTGTTGGATATAGTTAATACACCTTGAGTCATTATAAAAGAAAGGAATGTGATTCCTTTAGAATAGACTGTGTTTTAGGACTACTAATTGTATTTCATTCTGAGTAGGAATTGAAACTCGTGTTCATTGAAAGTAAAGAAGTGTAAAGAATATGGCAATGTGCTTTCTTCTTACTATATAGATCATTGGTTGAACTTTTCTTTTTGATTCTCCTTTGAAATGAAGTTTTCTTTATGAGTTGTTTGATCTTCCTTTACCCAATCATTTGTAGAAATGATGTTGGAAGAGATTATTTTATTCAGTTTTATTGAGCCGGAAATGCCAGCTTGTTTGGTAGACTATTGTTTGACAAGACTTTACTTGGTTGGTTTGAGATGAGTAAGTTTGTCTCTTGCACTCTATCTTTTTAAATTCTCCTTGGATGAACTCAAGTAGAGATTAACTCCTGTATGAGTCTACCTTGATTTTTGAATGTTGTTTCAGATCTTTAAAAGTTAACTTCTATATGTGGAAGTAGATTTAAACTTGTAGGTAGACCGATTGATTTTCTATTCCTTCTTGGATTAAAATGAAATTTTGTTCTGATGAATATCTTAAATGTTAAATTTTAAGGTAGTTGTCTTTTAAAAGAAACAGTTAAATCACGTTTTGAATCTGTTCTGTTTCTCGATGTGTTGTGTTTGGGCATAGTTGTAATGGTTCTTCTTCTTCTTTTGTTTAGGAGTTAGATGAGTCATCCTAATCAACCATGCTTTAAACTCTTCCTTTAGCTTGAAGCAAAGATAAATGTTGTTTTCTTTTATGAAAGATTGGGAACAATGAGATGTTATGATATGTTGTTTTCCTAAGGATAATTGATAGGATCAATTAGACTCTATTTTGTAAGGCTGATATGGTGGATTATATTCTTGTCCTTTTCTTGAAGTGAAATCAATTGTTTAAAATGTACTTCTTTTCATTGCTTTTGATATATTGATTATATGATGTAATAATTGTCTCATTAAAGCAGAGTTGTTTTAATGGAACAATTATTGGAATGCACTTCTTTTTAAGGCTTAGTGCTTATCATGCTCAGTTCATTGAACTGACCCATGCTAGCAATTTTTGTAGATGGACTTCGTAAGTGAAAAGGAAGGCATAAACTTATGTGATCATTGGCTGATTTAAGTCTGATTTTTGTGAAGAACTCTGAATCATTCTTGAGATTGTATTGAAAAAGAAAAAAGTAGTATTCTTTTGTAATGAAGGTGGTTGTCTTGTAGCATACCTAAATGTATAAGTTTTAGAGATGAATTAAATGTTGAGAATTTATTACTTTGGGTGTGTATATTATCTTGTACTTTCATTACATAGATGGAATCCTATCTTGTTGATATTCTCCATATTATTTATATGCTTAATAGAGTATTCTTAGATAAGTTTGACAGTGGGAATTGGACTAATTTCCCTAAATAGGATGCAACTTCTTAAGTTGTAGAATTTGATGTCATAACTAAACAATTCAATATAGTAATATGATATGGAATGAACATTCAGTAATAACTATTGAATTTGTAATGATTTATAGGGGTGCTAGGCCCTAGCACTTAATCATGTAAAGGAAGATTCTTCCTCTATCTTAAGAATGCAAATAAAATGGAAGACGTGATTCCTAATTATTAGACTTCGTTAATAAAGTCTACTTAGTTACAACCTAGATGGTTGTTACACTTCCTTGAATGGTTAAGTCACAATAAATGGAACTTATGATGTTGATATCCTGTTATGGTTGATGGCTTGTTAAGTCCATAAATAACATTAAAGGAAATCTTAAGCTATGAAAGTTCTTTAACAACCAATTGAATCTGTTGTAGAGAAGAACTTAAGGAGTGTTGGATTAGGGTTAGGCAAGGTTGCTGAAATCTATTTTTAATAATCCAAATTAATTAAATTTATAATAAACTCCTTGAGGTATGTAAATCTCGATGAGGTTGTTCTGTAGGATGTTGCACACACCAACTACAGGTTGTACCTTCGAGAAGATTAGGATCTTCTCGAGGATACAACGATGCAGTCGACATGTGGCAACACCCTTCTGCATTGATCATCTAGATCTACACACATGGGACTTGATCTTAGTTTCTCTCTAGGTCTGGTTAGTAACATGTCTAAGATATGGGGTAGCCCCTAAGACTCAAGATACCTTGGCACATGGGGTTGACTTAGGTTGACTAGTATGCCAACTTACCCTAAGTCTTAGTGAGCCTCCCCTATCATAACATATGTTGTTAACTCGAACTAGGGTTAAACCTTGGGCAAGTGGACTAATGAAAGTCAGTAAAGGACATTCTAGATAACAATAGAGTGGGGTGAAGGATGTATTCTAGATTGACGAGTATGCCATCAAGGAATAGTAATACAAATAATATGTTAGAAATATTTGGCCAAAGTATCACAAGCTATTGGTTGTTGTCCTATGTCACCTAGTCTAAGGTTCATGATGCAGATGAATATTGGTAACAAATATTCAGATAGGTTCCTTAGATAGATCACTCAATACCCTTGAATAGGAGAGAGAACCAAGTATACGTAGTATACAAAAAGTATTCAATACTTAATGTTAAACATGAATAGATCGGTAGTATATTGAGTCATGAAATGAATAGATCGGTAGCACACCGAGTCATTATAGCTACATATGGTTATCTGTTATATGAATGGTTGATAAAGAATGTGTGTTCTAAATTATGAATTTAGAATAGAGAACATTATTTAAAAAAAAAAATTCCCTTGTTTCTAAAGTCTTAAAATGGGAATGTTACATCTTGGTATCAGAGCTGAAGGTTGCAGCTCTTGGACCTATTGTGTCCACAATCTGATTAAACTTAAATTTTCTTGTAACAGAAAATGGTGAGAACAAGAGGAAATGTTACAAATAACCCTCCACCTAGGAAGGAGTGGCAACTGCCCAGAAACTTGATGAGATCCTTGCTACCCTGTTGGACACAAGAGATCATTTGGCTATGCTTGAACAACAAGTAATGGGAAATGAGGAGGAAGAAGAAGCTGATAATAATAATCAACCACCTCCAGGGACAATGCCAATGTGGGTGTTGATAATAACAACGTTAACATACCTGTTCAACCTGAGAACAAAAAGGCTAGACTAGCAGTAGAACTCACTAATGACATAAAAAGGATAAGTCCACCCAAGTTTGATGGCACCACATTAGGAGATGGAGCTGAGAATTGGCTCAGTGAAATGGAGAAGTACTTTGCAATAAGGAACTTCTCAGAGGAAACCAAGGCTATATGGGGAGCATATCAGCTTTCCCATGAAGCATCTTCATGGTGGGACAACCGTAAGGTTGAGTTAAATATTGATGAAACTAACATCACTTGGGATCAATTTAAAAGTTATTTTAGGCAACGATGGCTGCCACAACTCTACTATGATCAGAAAATGACTGAATTTTAGAACTTAGCTCAAGGAAAGCTAACAATAACTGAGTATTGGGAATGGTTTACAAAACTCCTCAAGTATGTACCTCAGTATCAAACTGATGAGAAATTCAGGATACAAAATTCATTATGGGATTGAATCCCATTATTGGGGGAGAAGTTGATGTTCATATCCCAACCACTATGGAAGGGGTTGTTGAAAAAGCCATAAGGCAGGAATAGAAATTAAAGGCTATTTCTGCTCATAAGGAGGAAGTAAGGAAGAAAGTTCCAAACCCCTCTTCATCTTCTCTTGCACCTAAGAAGGGACCATGGAAGAAGTTTGGTAATAAAAGTAAGTTTTCAGCTGATAATAATAAGAAAACAACAATGAATAAGACTATTGAAATGCACATGGAACAATTTTGCCAAGAATAATAACAATGGACAAAAGTCCTATGGAGGTCAGAATAATAAATTTAAGGTTGGAAATAATTCCAGTCTAGAAAGGGACCTGTAGGAGGTTATTATAATTGTGGCAAGGATCATTACACAAATCAATGTCCTTTGAAGAAGGATGATCATAATCAATAGCACAAGATACATGTTGCAGTAGCTGACAAGCAAGCTAAAAGCAAGCTACACCTATAGAAGTTCCTGGTAAGTTATTTGGCATACCTGTAACTATTCTTTTTGATACGGAGCTACTAAATGTTTTATTTCTAGTAAAATTTCTTCGAAACTTAAAAGAAAAGTTGAAAAATGGATAAATCATGGACTATACATTATGGTAATAATTCTATTCATACAGTTAGTATGTGTCTTTTTGGAGTAGTCCTTGAATTACCTAACTTTTCCACAGAGGTTGATCTGTATGTTACACCTTTAGGGTCTTATGATGTAATCATAGGTGTTAATTGGTTAGCAAAACATAAGGCTAAAGTGGACTATTTTGAAAAATGCATTAGTTGTTTAGACGACCTACAGAAAAACAACAAAGATTCAGGGTGTGAAACGTGAGATTTCTGTTAGGAAACTGTCAACTATGCAACTTAAAAAGGCCAAAAATAAAGGATGTACCTTATATGTAGTAAAAATTTTAGAAACTACAGAGGAAAAAATGATTTAATGGAATGATATCCATTATTACAAGACTTCAATGATGTATTTCTAGAAGAATTGCCAAGTCTTCCACCCAAAAGGGAATTTGATTTCATGATTGAGATCAAGCCTAGAACCAAACCTATATCTAAGGCACCATATCAAATGACTACTATAGAATTAGTAGAGCTTAAGGCTCAATTGCAAGAACTTTTGTCTAAGGGTTTGATTAGACCAAGTGTTTCACCTTGGGGAGCACCAATGATTTTGTGAAAAGAAAGATGGAACACTTAGATTGTGCATTGATTACAGAATGTTAAACAAAGAAAAATCAAGAATAGATATCCACTTCCTAGGATTGATGATTTATTTGATCAAATGCGTGGAGCATCGGTATACTCTAAGATAGATCTTTGATCTGGGTATCATCAATTGTGAATTAAGGATGAGGATATTCATAAAACAACTTTCAAAACAAGGTATGGACATTATGAGTTTACGGTTTTACCTTTTGGATTAACTAATGCACCTGCGGCATTTATGAATTTAATGAATAATATCTTTCAAGAATACTTGGACAAATTTGTGCTCATATTCTTGGACAACATTCTCATATATTCTAAAAGCATTGAAGAGCATCATGAGCATTTGAAAGTAGTTTTGGAAATTATGAGAAAGAGACGGTTGTTTGGTAAGTTGTCCAAATGTTCTTTCTATGACACAAAAGTCCACTATTTGGGTCATGTAATAAGTAAAGATGGAATTGTTGTAGATCCTTCAAAAATTACAGCTATAACAAAATGGCCTGCACCAAAGAATGTACATGAAGTTAGAAGCTTCATGGGACTTGTTGGCTACTATAGGAAATTTGTAAAAGACTTTTCTAAGATAGTTGCACCAATAAATTCCTTACAAAGAAAGATAAAAAGTTTGTTTGGAGTGAGAAATGTGAAATTTCATTTAAAACCTTGAAGGGACAGTTAACTTCAACACCTATTCTTGCAGTACCAGATCCTTGATGGAGATTTTATGGTGGTAATTGATGCATCCGGTGAAGGTCTAGGAGGTATTTTGTTACAAAGTGGTCATGTAATAGCATACGAAAGTAGAAAACTTAAGTTACATGAGTTGAATTATGCTCCACATGATTTAGAGCTTGCTTCCATTGTTCATGCACTTCAAGTTTGGAGGCATTATCTACTTGGTAAACCATTTGAGTTGAAAATTGATCATCTTGGGCTGAAGTACATTTTCACTCAGCCAAATCTGAATGCAAGACAATGAAGATGGTTAGAGTTTTTGTCTCAATATGATTTTGACATAAGTTATATAAAGGGTAAAGAAAATAGAGTGGTGATGCTCTAAGTCGTAGGAAGCACATTTATGCTCTTATAACACTAAGAACTCAGTTTAAGGATGAAGTAAAAAGTGTTATGGAATCTGATTCTTACTTTCAACAAGTAAAAGCAACACTTGCTGTAGATTCTAATGATTTGAGGTATAAAGGTTTTCACTTTGATAAAGAAGGAATCTTACGATTTGAAAACAAAGTCTATGTACCTTTGCTTAATGGTTTGAGAAAGAAATTGTTAGCTGAATTTCATAATTCACCTTTCTCTGGACACCCTGGCATTACAAAGATGCTTGCTGATATAAAACAACAATATTTCTAGAAAGGAATGAAGAAAGATGTTATTGATTATGTAACACATTGTCTAGAATGTCAACACGTAAAAGTGGAACATATGCACCCAACCGGTTTATTGTATCCTCATAGCATACCGCAATATAAATGGTAGGTAATAAGCATGGATTTTGTACAAGGGTTGCCTATGTCAAGAAATAAACATGATGTTATTTTGGTAGTTGTTGATAAACTAACAAAAGTAGCTCATTTTATTGCTAGAAATCTGAAAGATGATTCACCTGTTTTGGCTAAAATATTTGTACACAAAATTTTCAGATTACATGGAGTACCTAAATTAATCATATCTGATAGAGATCCTAGAATGACGTCAAGATTTTGGCAAATGCTTAATGTAGCTCTAGGAACTAAGTTAAATTTTAGTTCTGCGTATCACCCGGAAATGGATGGACAAACTGAAAGAGTAAATCAAGTTTTAGAAGATATGTTACGGATGTATTGTATGGATCAACAATATAAGTGGGAAGAATATCTTCCATTAGTTGAATTTTCTTACAATAATACATATCATGCTTCTCTTAAGATGGCACCTTTTGAGGCACTTTACGGAAGAAAATGCAGAACCCCTGTTAGTTGGGATAACATAGAGGATAGAGAGGTAATTGGACCTGAAATCCTTACGGAAATGGAACAACAAGTTAAGTTGATTCATGAACACTTGAAAGAAGCAGTAGATAGGAAAAAGAGTTACGCTTGACTTGAAGAGGGTTGATAGGAAATTTGAACTTGGTGAGAAAGTCTTTCTTCAAGTTAAACCAAAAAGAGTTCTATAACTTTTGGCAAGGCTGCCAAGTTATCACCTCATTATGTGGGACCTTTTGAGATAGTTGAAGTAATCAACCCTGTAGCTTATCGTTTAGCATTACCTCCTACTTTGTCACGAATGCATGATGTTTTCCATATTTATTTGCTTAAGAAATACGTTTCAGATTTATCACACGTGTTAAATTGGAATTCCTTGCAGGTCCAAGACCCAGAATAATCATGGTTAAACCCATTCGAGTGCTGAAAACTCTCACCAGTTGCATTTAAGAAATCGAGAAATAAGTCAATGTAAGGTCCAGTGGGACCAGTTTAACAAAGAGAGTGCAACTTGGGAAAATCTAGAAGATATGAAAACTACTTTTCCATATCTATTTGATCAAAATTGATTTTGTTGACTGATAAAAATTTATGATTTTATCTTTACATGACATTAAATATGCCAGTTTTGGGTAGATATTTATTTGATTTGGATAAACAACTATTTAATGCTGATTTCTTGAACTATAAGATTCTAATATATTTTGACTTATGGTAAGAGAAGTGAATGAAGTGATTGTCCTGAGGTATATTGTTAAAAAAAAGGGGTAATCATCGGATGATGATTCTTTTAAGGAGGGGAGCATGTAACACCCTTGACAGTTGTTATTTTCCTCCTTTACATTTCAAGTGTTGACATGTGATTTTCCTTATAAAGATATGTTCTTTTGATTTTTGGAGATCATGCTTGATATGGATAAATCATCTTCTATTCTTAAGATCCTTTGATTGAATTGGAATGGCTTCCTTGAATCCATTTTTCATTTCTTGTAGGTGAGTTGCAATCTAGTTTAAGAATTGTAAACTTATCTATTAATCTGACTCATCCTTGGATCAATTTCAGTGATCCAAGGAATGTTTTAAATCTTCTATGTTGAATGATAAATCGACATTCCATGAATTAAAAGACATATGACTGAACTATGATTGATTACAAGTTCTTTGATTGTTGTGTGAACGTGTTTCTATTCAGTCATATGTTGTGTTTGGATCTTTTCAGTTCGATCGTGGTAGGACAATGCTGACACAAACGAACTATAGCCTGTTCATGGCATAGGAAACATTTTGGTTCCTAAAACTAAAGGGATTGTCCTACGAATCCTAAGCTAGGTAAGAATATATATATTACCTAGCTATGTTAATTAATTAAATTTTATCCTAACCTAAGATTTTACTAAAGGATTATGGAGAGGTTTCTAGGTTATTGAAATTATCCTAAAACCTAATGCTTAATGGTTGTGTGATGATCTAACCTAATGCCTAAAAACTATTGTGTTGGAATTAATCTAACCTATGTGGAAACTACCTAAGGTGGTGATTTATTGATTGGGTTATATCCTAAGGTTACATATCCTAAGCTAACCTAAGATCTAACCTAAGCAATTATGTCTACCCTAAACTAATGGGCATGAAGGGGGAATTGTGGTCGCATGTATCATAGGTGACAGTTCCAAGGCATTTAAGTTGTTGATAAGGTTTTAAAAGCTCATGTACCACCAGTTGTGGCAGGGGCTAGTTGACTTGGTGGAGGCTTATGTGGAAACTTCACTAAAATGGAATTCCTTGTTAAATTTGATTTGGCATTCACTAAACTTGGAAGGTGGTGGCAAGGAAGGATAGGATAGGAAAATAGGAATTAATGGAATTTATTGTTTTCAGTTTTTGTGCTCGAACCATTTTGGAAAGCATGCAAACAGGTTTGTATGGGGTCATTTCACCTTGCATGTTTCACGATTTTCACTCTGCATGCTCTCTAGTTTTTCAAACCAGTAGATTGAACTGCACTTAATGGCTATTCTTGAGATTTTTGACCTATTTTCGGTTCATGGGATATATAAGAGGCAATGTGGAAAAGAATGTGGTTGTTTGATCTTTCATGGAGAAGAGGAGAAGTTGTGAGCTCAATTGGAGGTTCTCTTTGATTTGATAGAAGCGCTATCAGGCATGATAGGCTCTAATCTTTAAGATCTCTTGCTTTCTTATAAATGTTTCATTAAAACATTATTCTGCTCTTTTGAGATTCTTGGATTGCACATCTTATCTAGGTTATTTGCTTGTTGGGTTTATTAAATCTTGTGATATTGGTTTTGAATCCTTGGTAAATGATGTTCTGTTTGAAAAACTTACCATGTATAGTTCTTAAAAAAGAGAATGCATGCAAAAAAATTTATTGTTGTAACTCATATTTTTCATTCTAGAATGGGTAATGGAAGTATTCTGTTTAGAAAACCTTCATTTCTATTTAGATATGGTTTAGAGTTTTTTGAGAACCTTGGGTTCCATCTGATCTTGTTGGAGTTTGTGTTTTGTTTGATCGTGAGCTTGTGTTGAGCTTGTGTTTTAGTAGAGCTTGTTTTCGAGCTCATATTTGGTTTGGAACTTGGTTCTAGTTTTGTTTGTTAAGAACTATTGATAGAGGTTCTTGTTGTTTTGAATCGTGTTGGAATCTTGGATATCCTTGGACTGTTGTTGAAGCCCGTATATAGCTCGGTGCTTGTGTCTTAGTTCCTTATGATAATCTGAACTATTACTGTCAGTTCATAATGTACACAGTACTTGTATGTTATTACTCATTTTTGGGCTCGAACTTTGGTGAGAAACTTGAGTTCCATTGGGGATAATAATATTGGACTTCACATTTTGATATGAATTGTGTTGGAGCCTTTAGTTGTTCTAAGCCAATGTTGAAATCTTGGGTAACTCGGACTGTTGTTGAAGCCGTATGTGGCTCTGTACCCATGTTTTATACTTTTTTTTGGAAATTTGGAACTGTTATTGAAGATTCATGATTTACACAACACTCATATTTTGTTACTTGTGTAGTCTGAACTATTGTTGAGACTTTGTGTCGACTTTGTTCTAGTATTTTGAGTTGGGTTTTATTTGTTTTAAATGTTTAAAATTGATAACTCTTTCGTTGAACCATTGATCAAGGAAAATGGGGAAAATAGTTGGTGAGTTGTTGGATAAACTCTTAAGATCTCAACTAAAAATGTCTTTTTTTGATGAATGGGTTTGGTAATTCTTTTCTGTGAACTATTTCATCTTGTTTGAGATGGCAATGGTGTTTTATTGAGGGTATTATTTTCCCCTCTGTTTCATGTGGAAACTCACATCTTCAGATCTTTTAAAATAAGATCAGGGTTTCATTTAAAAGATGAGTTTAATTAATTTAGTACTCTGAAATTGTTATGAAAAGATTATATGTCTCTATTTGAATAATTTTTGTATTACAATACTTATTGAATCAGGAACTGATTACTCTTTTGTAATGCAATAATGAAACTTTCACAATGGGATTTCAATCTGAGTTTGTTGATACTTCTGATCATGTTTAACTTATTGATCGGTTATTTTTCTATCTCTTGTTGGATATAGTAAATACACCTTGTGTCTTTATAAAAGAAAGGAATGTGATTCCTTTAGAATAGATGTGTTTTTTAGGACTACTAATTTTATTTCATTATGAGTATGGAATTGAAACTCATGTTCATTAAAAGTAAAGAAGTGTAAAGAATATGGCAGTGTGCTTTCTTCTTACTATATAGATCATTGGTTGAACTTTTGTTTTGATTCTCCTTTGAAATGAAGTTTTCTTTATGAGTTGTTTGATCTTCCTTTACCCAATAATTTGTAGAAATGATGTTGGAAGAGATTATTTTATTTGGTTTTATTGAGCCGAAAATGCCAACTTTTTGGAATGTTGTTTTTGAAAGACTTTACTTGGTTGGTTTGAGATGAGTAAGTTTGTCTCTTGCACTCTATCTTTTAAGAATTCTCCTTGGATGAACTCGAGTAGAGATTAACTCCTGTATGAGTCTACCTTGATTTTTGAACGTTGTTTCAGATCTTTAAAAGTTAACTTCTATATGTGGAAGTAGATTTAAACTTACAGGTAGACCGATTGATTTTCTATTCCTTCTTGGATTAAAATGAAATTTTGTTTTGATGAATATCTTAAATGTTAAATTTTAAGGTAGTTATCTTTTAAAAAGAAACAGTTAAATCATGTTTTGAATCTTCTTTTTCTCGGATGTGTTGGGTTTGGGCATAGTTGTAATGGTTCTTCTTCTTCTTTGTTTAGGAGTTAGATGAGTCATCCTAATATCTAACCATGCTTTAAACTCTTCCTTTAGCTTGAAGCAAAGATAAATGTTGTTTTCTTTTATGAAATATTGGGAACAATGAGATGTTATGATATGTTGTTTTCCTAAGGATAATTGATAGATCAATTAGACTCTAATTTGTAAGGCTGATATGGTGGATTATATTTTGTCCTTTTCTTGGAAGTGAAATCAATTGTTTAAAATGTACTTCTTTTTCATTGCTTTTGATATATTGATTATATGATGTAATAATTGTCTCATTAAAGTAGAGTTGTTTTAATGGAACAATTATTGGAATGCACTTCTTTTTAAGGCTTAGTGTTTATCATGCTCAGTTCATTGAACTGACCCGTGCTAGCAATTTTTGTAGATGGACTTTGTAAGTGAAAAGGAAGGCATAAACTTATGTGATCATTGGCTGATTTAAGTCTGATTTTTGTGAAGAACTCTGAATCATTCTTGAGATTGTATTGAAAAAAAAAGTAGTATTATTTTGTAATGAAGGCAATTGTTATCTTGTAGCATACCTAAATGTATAAGTTTTAGAGATGAATTAAATGTTGAGAATTTATTACTTTGGGTGTGTATATTATCTTGTACTTTCATTACATAGATGGAATCTTATCTTGTTTTATTCTCCATATTATTTATATGCTTAATGGGGTATTCTTAGATAAGTTTGACATTGGGAATTGGACTAATTTCCCTAAATAGGATGTAACTTCTTAAGTTGCATAATTTGATGTCATAACTAAACAATTCAATATAGTAATATGATATGGAATGAACATTCATTAATAACTATTGAATTTGTAATGATTTATAGGGGTGCTAGGCCCTAGCACTTAATCATGTAAAGGAAGATTCTTCCTCTATCTTAAGAATGCAAATAAAATGGAAGATGTGATTCCTAATTATTAGACTTCATTTAATAAAGTCTACTTAGTTACAACCTAGATGGTTGTTACACTTCCTTGAATGGTTAAGTCACAATAAATGGAACTTATGATGTTGATATCCTGTTATGGTTGACGGCTTGTTAAGTCCAGTAAATAACATTAAAGGAAATCTTAAGCTATGAAATTTCTTTAACAACCAATTGAATCTATTGTAGAGAAGAACTTAAGAGTGTTGGATTAGGGTTAGGCAAGGTTATTGAAATCTATTTTTAATAATCCAAATTAATTAAATTTATAATAAACTCCTTGAGGTATGTAAATCTCGATGAGGTTGTTCTGTAGGATGTTGGCACATGCCAACTATAGGGTTGTACCTTTGAAGAAGATTAGGATCTTCTCGAGATACAACGATGATG
This sequence comes from Taxus wallichiana var. yunnanensis, assembly GCA_018340775.1. Lineage (NCBI taxonomy): Eukaryota > Viridiplantae > Streptophyta > Pinopsida > Cupressales > Taxaceae > Taxus > Taxus wallichiana. The sequence goes on from CM031235.1 coordinate 505,658,067, forward strand.
CAGTCGACATGTGGCAACACCCTTCTGCATTGATCATCTAGATCTACACACATTAGGACTTGATCTTAGTTTCTCTCTAGGTCTGGTTAGTAACATGTCTAAGATATGGGGTAGCCCCCTAAGACTTAGGATACCTTGGCACATGGGGTTGACTTAGGTTGACCCAGTATGCCAACTTACCCTAAGTCTTAGTGAGCCTCCCCTATCATAACATATGTTGTTAACTCGAACTAGGGTTAAACCTTGGGCAAGTGGATTGACGAAAGTCAGTAAAGGACATTCTAGATAACAATAGAGTGGGGTGAAGGACGTATTCCAGATTGATGAGTATGCCATCAAGGAATAGTAATATGAACAATATGTTAGAAATATTTGGCCAAAGTATCGCAAGCTACTGGTTGCGTTGTCCTATGTCACCTAGTCTAAGGTTCGTGATGTAGATGAATATGGTAACATGAATATTGGTAACAAATATTCGATAGGTTCCTTAGACAGATCACTCAATACCCTAAACAGGTAGTAGAGAGAGAACAAGTATATAGCGTATGTATACGTTGAAAAGTATTCAATACTTAATGTTAAACATGAATAGATTCCCTTGGTAGTATAAAATGGGTCATGAAATGAATAGATCGGTAGAGGAAGACAAGAACAATCTTTAGTCATTACAAGCCTGCATATGGTTATCTATTATATGAATGGTTGATAAAGAATGTGTGTTCTAAATTATGAATTAAATTCCCTTGTTTCTAATTGGGGTCCACGAGAAGGTCATTTTTCTTCATGAGGACACAACTAGATTCTCCACATCATGCCCTCGGCACATGATGGTAGGTGTAAATTTTCAAGGAGGTTGGTTAAAATTTTGGCTAGGATCCCGCTGTAAGAATGGGAAATAAAAGTGGGTTTGGGTGCAAATGTGGCTGATTAAAGGCCAAGTCTTTTCTTGAGGGGGAGTAGGTCAAGCATGGTTTTAGGTGTTAGTGTGGTCTTAGGTATTAGTCATGTTTTCTTGGGTAGGGGTATGGTAAATGAACTAGCAAGAGAGTGTGGGGTTGGTTTGATAACCTTAGTGGGGGGTAGTGGATTTTTGTCTTTAGGTGGCACCTTCTTGGGTAAAGGTGATATGGGCACACGAGATCTAGAGGGAAAGGTGGATGGTGGAAGAGGGTGAGTTACCCATAGGGATAACTGAGGTGCTATGAAGGTAGATGGCGCGGGTTGTGCAGAAGGTGTGAGGAAAGGGACTGAAGTGCCATTGGTAGTGAAGAAGTGATTGATGGTACTAGAGGTATGGGTGGTAAAGATGTTGTAGGTGTGGATGGAAGTTGTGTCGGGCACTTGGGTATGTTAGGGGTCTGCGAGGGAGGAATGGGCTGTTGTGTTTTTGGTTTATCGGTGGGTGGAGGTGTCTTAACCATGCTGGAAGGGCGAGGTCCTAAGATGGATGGAAAGGGTGAAGGTGATGAAGGTGTGATTGATGAGGTTAGAGTATGAGATCTATGGGATTGGTTCTTCTATTTGGGTGTCGGAGTAGGTTTGGTGTTGGCTTTGGAGGATGTAGCTAAATCTAATTTGATGGGTGGATGAGTAAGGTTGGTGGCTGGGATGACCCCTAAGGTAGTAATAGGTTTAGGTGAGGAAGATGATGTAGGTGTAGGTTTGGATTTTGATGCATGTTGGGTTATGGGTAGGGGTGTGAGTTGAGCCATGAGTGGTATTGTGGTGGAATTTTTGATAGTTGTGGTTGTGTTTGGTTTGATCGGCTGAAATATTTTTGGATATATAGTGGAAGTATCAACAAGTGACATCTACATTTGTGTGGAGACAGGAAGCAGAAGATGCCCCCAAAGTAAGGCTCTATCCACATAATCTAAGTGATCAGCTGAATGTGAGAAAGGTGTTAGGAATTAGAGAAAAAGTATGTGGAAATAATTCCTCAAACCATAAAGAGTAGGAAACTATATAGCAAAATTATACTTGCGAAATATAACAAAGATAAATAAATAATGCACAAAAATGACAAGACAAGATTTAACGTGGTTAACCCAATGTGGGATACGTCCACCAACAACTTGCCCATATTTTATTATCAACAAGAGTAAAACACTCTTATAGTCTTCTCTTAGTTACAAACTCACAACAGAATTCTAAAGATGCTAAACCACAATTAACACCCAATTGCATAACCTTGATCACTCTTGATCACATCTTGATCATTAAGACTCAAGACCTCTTGAACACTCAAGATATCCTCAAGATACCCTAACACCTCTATTTATAGGATTACAATCTTTTAACAAGTCCTAAATCCGACCCTATAAGTTTGAAAGTCATGATCTTTCAACTTCCCACGGCTGGAAAAATAGTCTCGACGTTAATAGCCAATTAACAACATGTTAACAGCAATGTCGAGTAACGACATGACAACTACACAAAAACATCACAACAAATGATTGCAGAATGCTCCTGAAGTCTCCAAACTTAACCATTCAACCTCCAACACTTCAACAATGATTCAAGAAGACAAAAATAGGCTCCACACCCCAACAATCTCCCACTTGAGATTGTTTCCACTAAGAAAAGTTCTTAACCCTTTATTATCAACCATGAAGGCTAATCAAAGTTGAATACAACTTCAAATTTTCCTCAGTGATCGCCTTGGTCATCATATCTGCAGGATTTTGAATGGTATGAATCGTTTCCATATTCAACTTATCTTCTTCCAAAGCTGTCCTAATGAAATGATATCTCACCAATGTGTTTCATCCTAAAGTGGAAAATAGAGTTTTCACCAAATGAATAGCACTCGACTATCACTGTGTATTCTCCCAACTTCTTGCTTATGACCTAACTCATCAAGCAAATGTTGTAGCAAATCATCTCCTTTCTTGACTCGTGGCGAATATACATACTCAACCTCTGTGGTTGATAAAGCCACAACCTTTTGTAACCGTGAAATCCAACTCACTGCTGTATCACAAACCATAAATACATAACTTGTCGTGCTCCTCATACTGTCCAAATCTCCTGCCATGTCCGAATCTACATATCCACATAATGTAGTGTCTCGATCCATCAAAACAAAATGTTACTCCCATCGTCCCTCTCAAATCTTGAAGGATCCACTTTACCGCTTGCTAGTGCTCTCTGGATCACTCATAAACCTACTCACTTGCTCCCACTACATGGGAAACGTTAGGCCTAGTGCATACCATAGCATACATCAAGCTACCAACTCGCCGATGAGTACGCTACCTGGACATCTATATTCTATCCTCCTCGCCTTGGGACTCTACTCCTTTGATAATTTAAAGTGACCTGCCAAAGGAGTACCAACTGGTTTAACATCCCGCATACTAAACCTATCCAAAACCTTCTTTATGTACTCTTCTTAAGATAATACCAGCTTCCCCTCCTTCCCGTTCTAAGTTATTCTCATACCAAGGATTTGTTTTGTTGCCCCCAAATCCTTCATAAAGAAAGGAGTCACATAGCTACTTCTTGAATACCTTTATTTCATGCATGTTCTTCCCTACAACAAGAATATCATCTACATATAGGAAAAAATAATATTACTACCATCAAAAACTTCTTGATGTATATGCAATGGTCTAAGTGACACCCGGAGTAACCCCGCTCCTACATAAAACCTGTCAAACTTCATGTACCACCTTCTTTGTGGAGCTTGTTTCGTGCCATAGAAGCTCTTCTTAAATTTACACACTAACCTCTCCTTCCATTTGACCTCATAACCCCGTGGTACATTGCATGTACAATTCCTCATCCAACTGTTCTAAGTGCAAGTCTTCTACTGCAATTAAACTAAGAACAATCCTAATAAAAGTCATTTTAACAACTAGAGTAAAAATTTCATCAAAGTCTATACCTTTCTTCTATGCAAATCCTTTGACCACCAACCGGCCTTGTATCGTTTCCTGCCTCCATCTTCCTCTTTGATTCTATACACCCACTTGTTCTACAATGCTCTCTTGCCCTTAGGTAGCTCCACCAGATCCCAAGTCTGGTTTTCCATAAGAGATCTATGCTCTTCATCCATGGCCTACTCCCACTTCTTCCTGGCATCCACCTACATTGCTTCCTCAAAGCACTCTGGCTCTCCATTGTCAGTGAGCAATAAATAATTCAAAGATGGAGTAAATTGTTTAGGTTCCCTTCTTACCCTAGAAGACCTTCTCACCTTAGGAGTTTGGGGTTCCTAATGAGTAGTAGTACTGAACTAGCTATGCGCCGTAACATGCCGAACTCCGAACCAGCCCTTGGACACCTTGCTATCCACAATGTCCTCTAACACTGTGTATTCTTTCTTTGATTTCTCTTTTTGTTCCTACAACTGATCTTTATACATGACTTTTTCATTAAATACAATATCTCTAGACCAAAATATTTTCTTATCTTTAAGACTCCAAACACGAAAACTAATATCATCTTCACCATATCCAACAAAGGTGCATTTCTCAGACTTAGCCTCTAACTTGGTCCTATCATCTTTATCAATGTGAATAAAAATCTCACATCCAAATACTCTAAGAAATGAGTAATCAATTTTCGTACTGACAAGCCTCCTCGGATATACCTCCATCCAAGGCCATAAAGGGTCCTCTGTTAATCAGATAAATAGTTGTGCTTACCACTTCCACCCAAAACATGAGTGGTAGCCCCGCATGTAACCTCATGCACCTAGCATGCTCCATGATTGTCCTGTTCATTCTCTCTGACACTCCATTTTCCTGTGGAGTATTTAGAACCGTTCTTTACCTGCGGATCCCATTTACCAAACAATAATCAATAAATTCATTGCTGCAATATTCCCCTCCATTATCCGACCTAAGACATTTCAACTTGAGACCTGTTTCATTCTCAACTAAGGCTTTCCATCTTTTGAAAGTTTCAATTACATCGATTTCTTTCTAATGCAATATACCCAAACTTTTCTAGTTGCATCATCAATGAAAGTGACGTAATAACATGAACCACCAATAGAGTTTACCTTAGCTGGCCCCCATACATCTGTATGCACTAACTCCAACTTACCCTCCTTCCTGGTAGGTCTAACCTTGAGGAATCTCACCCACTTTTGTTTCCCATAAACACAGTCCTCACAGAAGTCCAAATCTAACTCCTTTAATCTAGGAAACCTGTCCTTTATAATCTGCATGCCCTTATGACTCATATGATCTGAGTCTTTGGTGCCACAAAGTTGTATCTCCATCTGCAACAACTAAATTGCAATAATCAACACCACTAGTTAAATACAAAGTACCATTTTTCTTACCTCTTGCAACCACAAGAGATCCCTTGGTAACCTTATAAGAATTCACTGTAAAACTAACCATACAACCATCACTACCCAGTTGTCCCACTGATATCAAATTCTACCTCAACTTAGGCACATGCCTGACATCCTTAAGTAGCCATGTGTTCCCATTCTACATTTTCACCCGAACACAACCTTTCCCTACTATTCTGCATGGTTCATCATCACCAAGATATACATGTCCAAAATCACCTTGAACAAAATCAATAAAGTAATGTCTATGTGGGGTGGCATGGAAAGAAGCCCCTGAATCTAACACCCAAGATTCAACAATATTATCTAAAGAAAGAATTAAGGCATCTTGACAAACATCACCTGCTGCCACATTTACCTCTTTAGTTTCCTCCTTCTTGTTCTTCTTATCCCGAAGAGCCCAACAATATTTCTTAGCATGACCAACCTTCCCACAGTGCCAACATTCTAACTTACTCTTGGACTTTGACCTTCCACGATCATTCAAATTCCCACAGATACCTTTCCCTCTATTCTTTTGTCTCCCTCTGCTCTCCACTATCAAAGAATTTCCAAAAGTAGAAGAATCTCTAGTGCTCTTCCTTCACATTTCCTCACTTAGGATAACACCTATTACATCCTCAAACTTCAGCTTTGATTTATCGTAGACTCGAATTACTTACAACCATAACCAAGTTGTCCCATCTATCTGGTAAGGAGCACAAAATAAACAAAGCCTTGACCTCATCATAAAATTCAATTTTTACTGAGTTTAACATACTCACAACTGTATTAAATTCATTCAAATGATCAGCAATAGAACCATTCTCGGACATCTTCATATTAAATAAATTTTTCATCAAAAATATTTTATTAGAGGCGAGCATGCTTTTTCATATAACTTCCCCAACGCACTCATGAGACTTTCCATGGTATTCTCCTATGATATGTTGAAAGTAACCGAAGATGCAAAGCATAAATTAATTACCACGGGTGACTTTCTATTCAGTAACTCCCAATCCTCATCCGACATGCTATTTTATTTTCCAGCCAAAGGAACATGGAGGTCCTTCTAATATAAGTAATCCTCCATTTACATCTTCCACAAACCAAATTTCTTGCCATTGAAATTTTCAACCCTCAATCTTCCCTCATCTGCCATAGCTACCACTCAAGCTTAACTTTCCCCGTGGTTTATAACTTCAGAAAAAATCCACCAAAGCTCTGATACCAATTGTTAGGAATTAGAGAACAAGTATGTGGAAATAATTCCTCAAACCATAGTAGTAGGAAACTATATAGAAGAATTATACTTGTAGAAATATAACAGCATAAATAAATAATGCACAAAAGAAGACAAGACAAGATTTAATGTAGTTCACCCAATGTGGCCTACGTCCACCAAGAACTTGCTCAAATTTTATTATCAACAATAGTAAAACACTCTTACAGTCTTCTCTTAGATACCAAATCACAACAAAATTCCAAAGATGCTAAACCACATCTAAACCACAATTGATACCCAATTGCATAACCTTGATCACTCTTGATCACCTCTTGATCATTAAGACTCAATACCTCTTGAACACTCAAGATATCTTCAAGATACCCCAACACCTCTATTTATAGGATTAAAATCCTTTTAAGAAGTCCTAAAGCTGACCCTAGAAGTTTGAAAGTCATGATCTTTCAACTTCCCACGGCTAGAAAATCAGTCCCGACGTTAACAACCAATTAACAACATGTTAACAGAAATGTTGTAATGTTAGCAACGACACACGCTGGATCGCACAACAATGTCACAACAAACGATCAGAGAATGCTCTTGAAGTCTCTAAAATTAACCATTCGAGCTCCAACACTTCAACATTGATTTAAGAAGACTAAAAATAGGCTCCACACCCCAAAAAAAGGCACTGTTGTAGGTGAGGATGATGAGGATCCAATGGTGATTCCCATAAAATGTGTCTTAGAAATGGGGAATTTTCTAGCTTCAGATTTCTATGGGTAAGAGAGCTGAAAGGAAGTCCACAGGATCTTGGGTAACTAATGGAGAATGGGCACCTAGAGGTAAAGGCATTTCTACTAGATTTTCGATAGGTGGAGGAGAGGATGGGTGCTCCTATGTGGGTGGAGGAGATGATGGGTGCTCCTTGATGGTTGGAGGATATAAATAATCCTCTTCGTGGGTCGAGAGGTACTGTGGGTGATAGATCTCTAGGTGGAGAAGCTAAAGGTGAAATGGTCTCGATATTAATGGGAGTCTCCTTCATGGGTGAGGGAGGAGATGAAGGGTGTTAATCTTTGGGTGGAGGAATAGGTGAAGTGGGGTCAAGTGTAGGTGGAGGGCATTGGGCTAGAATTTCCTCTATGGAAAGAATATGAGGTAATTGGGAAGCAACCGGTGCATCACTTAAAATAGCATGGACCTCGCGGTATTGCTTATCATGAGTTGAGGACTCTCCAGCTTTGGTCAGCGAGAAGGGGCATGATTAGGAAAGGGTTTCTTGAAGATGTGTAGGTTTTGATTGGTAGGTGCATTAGGATTATCCAAGGTTAATTCACCTTTCTCGAGCATTTCTTGGACTATGTTTTTGAAAGTGATGCAATTGCCGTCACTATGACCCTTTACTCGATGATAGTTACAGAAGTCGTGTTATTTTTACCACGCGGGTGTGGGGCGAGTAGGGTCAAAACCAATATGTGGTTTTATAGGAGGAAGGGTGATGGCCCTATCCTTAATGATATTTTCTAATACAAAAGAATACGGTTACCCAATTGGGGTGTATTTTCATTGTTCTGGTCCGAATTGAAAAGTCTGGACAGGAGAAAGATTATATGAGGGATTATCCTAGTTTGATGGATGATCCGGGTTGGTCTTGAGTACCACTTGCGTTAGCGATTCCTTGATTTTGAATAATTGTTCTATGGTTTTGAAGAAGAAGAGGTATCATTTGACTTGAATGACGAGTTCTTATTTCGTAGTTGGATTTTCTTTTCTTTGATGGTCTAAATCTCTAACTTTCATGCCATATTGAATGCTTCATATTGAAGTCTACACTGCCTGGGGTTGGCAAGATATGTCTAGCACAAGCCCACGTGAAGAGCTCTATGAGTTTGGTTTGTGGTAATTGGAACGTGAGTTGATTGATCAGGCTATGCCAACGAGTGACAAAATATGTGATAGATTCATCATCATATTGACGCATATAGTAGAGGTCAGTCATGATAACCTTCGTAACAACATTGATGGAGAATTGATCTAAGAAGGATTGGGCTAATCGATTAAATGAGAAGATAGAATTTCTAGGTAACCCACTATACCAGTCTAATGTGGGCCCAAATCGACAAAGAATTTCTAGGTAACCCATTATACCACTAACGCGGGCCCAATAAGAGACATGGGAAAAGTCCTCGGAGTAAAGCATCATCATGAGTGATTAGATAACACCCATTTTGAAAGACTACAAATGCTATTACATGTCTTCTTTACTATTGAAATGGTTAAATATAGGCATTTCCCAAAGCATGGGATATGGATGGATAGGAATGGATGGGTGTATAGGCTCATTACAAATATCATTGTATGTGAGAGTGTTGCGGGAGCCGTAAACCGATGCCTCCAATGTCTCGTATCTTTTCCATCATTAACTTGATCAGGTCATCGGTAGGTTGTGATGGTTGGGTTACCCCGTAACATACGGAGGTTGGTGTTGGGCATATAATGGGGTGGCATTTCAAAGATATGGTGTTGCCATATAGGTAGATTGAGAAGGAGGGAGTGAAATAGGGGGTATGTACCCATAATGAATAATAGATGAAACATGAGGCTGCTGATAGTATGTATATGGAGGTGGAAGGGTCATGGTGACCCTAGTGGCAATGGGGCTAAGGATTGTGGAAAAGAAAGGACGATGTTTTGAAAAGGGGCAGGGGTCACCAACACCGGGGTGGTTGTGTAGCTATGGGTATATGTGATATAATAGGCTTGGATGAAGTTATGGTCTTGGTGGTTGGCCAAGGTATAGTGGATGTGGTGGGTCCAATGGATGTGGTGGATGCAGCGGGTCATAGCGGGTATAGGGCCTAGCTGCGAAATGAATAGGGGCAAGGAAGGTTAGGGTAGCAGAAACTAGAGGGGACTGATGTAGAAGTAGGAAGTGGGATAGATACAAAGCGAGAATATATAAACCGACTTGAGGCATATCAAGCATATGAGTGGGAAAGATAAAACTACAAGGCAAAGGTTCTTTAGTCAAGGAGTCATTTGAACTCCTCCTCCCCCTGTGGCGATAGTGATAAGTTGGGTAGGATCCATGGGTGATAAAATATAAGGTGGTGAAGGGCTAGGTGGGAGTGGTTGACAACTGGCATGGAATATGAGGGTGTTTTCTTGGCTACGCATCAGCACCATGTGAACAAGTACTGACGTGGTAGGACTGCTTTCTGTAAATGCCCCAGAAATATAGTAGAGATAGGAGAAATAGGTGGTGGTAGGTGGATTGGGGTTAAAATGTTAGCTAGATAATTACATAGGCTAACTGATGCCAGTTAGGGTAAACCGATGTCGGTCACAATTAACCATGGTCGGTCACTTTATGGAAAATGGTCAATTTGTCAAAACAAGGTAAAAGGCCAATAATTTGCCAAGTATGCAAGATGCTGATGGAATTGACTCGAAAGTGAATATGTTTAAAGTGATAGAGGCTCAATAGAAAAGAAGGTGAAGCAAGTGTCCTTTTGGGTAGGTTAACCAAAATCACAGTTAATCGATGCCGGTTGAGTAAAGATGATGAAAGTCGAGGGTAACTGATGATGGTCACTAGACCAACACCGGTTACTATGAAATTGAAATAGAGATGAAGAAAAAGTGGTTGTGAGTTAAAATAAAATATGGAATCGAACCCGGGATTCTAAGAATTAGTAGAATAGGGTCAAGGAACACTCAGATGAAGTTGGAATACACCAAATATGATGAGGAGCATGCAAGGGGAAATAAGAAAATGAAGAATGCATCCTCTCACCTCAAAACGCAAGCCAAACAGAAACATTAAGAAAAATTCATTCCTAAGAGTTCCTTTTCTATTTTGTTTGTTTACTTTATGCTATTTAAGGACTGACTCATGAACTTTAGAATAGAATTTTTGGTGAGGATGGATTCCTACGAAGAAGGAGATCTACAAGGAGAGGTTTCAGGTTATGTTATGGCGGAGGCAAGCCATCCTCTAATGGGGTACTAGACAGAGATAACCAACGGGGTGCCCACTATACCGTGATCATGTGATCACCTACAACTTCTTCCAGGTGCAATGTTGTTTAAGAATGTGCATATTTTTTTCAATTTTGTGATGTTTGGTAAGACTTAGAGAGAGAGAAAGAGAAAGAAAGTGCTTTTCTACGATCTTTTATCAACCATCAGCTAGGAATGACTTCTAGCATATAGGTTACGCTCAATTAATGTGAGCTAATGTAGAAAGGTAGAATGAAATGAAATGATTTTAAAAACCCAAATTGAAATGTTAAATTCGATGACACAAAAATATGAACAAGAGAAGGGATGCTCTTTCACTAATGCACTACTAATGAAAGGGAAGAAATGTTCTTTTTAAAGCACCAAAATATGATTGCGTGTAGACAATAGAAGAAAGGAAGGTTCCAGGAGATAAATTTTAATGTAAGAACCTTTTAGAAAGGAAAAAAACATGTAAATTTTCACCTAGAAATGAAATAATGTAAAGAACCCCGAATGGGTCCCACCGGGCATGTCAAAATGTTTCACCTTATTTTAGATCATTTCTTCAAATGTTGACGAAATAGATAAGGATAAAGGGCTAGGAGGAATACCTGTCGAAAAGTTGGTTGTAGGTTGTTGTGTGTGTATGACTTCTTGATCCACAGCTGATCATGAGAGCTTCCTTTTTTGTTGGAGGAACTACCTGAAATAGAAAATAATACCACCGAATAAAAGTTAAACAATATATGTAGTGGACTACCTAACGTATGCTAGATATGGGAAGTGTGATACTCCCTAGATAGCTATCAATCCATTATTTAAAAACAACTTAATGCCAATAATAAACAATAAGAAATTTTTTTCACAACATGATAAGCTCGATTGAATCTAAAGGTTAAAGTCTCTGTCGGGGTAATGGTACTAGTTAGGGTCTAGTTTTGGGTAGAGAGTTCAAGTTCCATTCTTAGTCGATGGTAAAAACACGAGACCAATGTCGGTCTAGTATAACTGATGTCGGTTTAGTTGAACCAATGACGATTGTGGGTAACTAGCATCGGTGTGGTTGGGGTACAAGAAACTCAATAAAAGTTTTAGGTAAAGGTAGATCCAAGGCTAAATGGAAATGGAGAGGGATATGACAGGTTTGTGTAAGTCTTAGGTATACTCTGGGGTGATTAAAATCCAAGTATGGGTAGTTCAAGGGTATGGGTGAAGGAATGGTCAAATTTGCATGGAGGTAAATGGTGGGTAAATGGAAATGGGAGCAAAAACTAATATCAGAAGTAAAAGAATCTACTAACAATGGCAATGGACAAGTGTTGGTTAATAAAAAACTTACTTCCCGCATGAGCTTGATGTCTATTTGGTAATAGTGGGTGATCAAATGAAAGGAATTTGGTGTGGTGCAGGAGCTTCCCCTGATTCTTGTGTGAAGGAAAATGGCTATGTGGTTGCTTCAGGTGTTGGCTATGGATGTTCTAATGCATGTACAAATGTTGGTTCTAGTTGCATTCAGCTCTAGTTTCGTCTCTCACTCTCAGAAGATGTGCCAACCTCTCAAAAAAATGTCCCAACCTCGAAATAAGGTTACTTTAGGGATTAAATGGTAACCGATGGTAGTTTTGGGTTGACCGGTGCGGTTTAGGGTAACCGGCGTCGGTTAGGGTAGGATTTCCTAGGTTTGCTAAACTGGGCAGATCCCTTTGATTTTCTGGGATCTCGTTTGTTTTGCTTTCATGATTAGAATGGAAGATTCCTTTATAACGTGAAAGAATGTGGTTAGAGGGAATATATGCTTTAATTTTTAGGGTTTGGATAGGTTATTAGTTAGTTATGGCAACATACTAAGAATAGGTCTTAGGGTGAGGTGGCTATATGAGGTGTATAGGTGAGGTGGATATGTGGGCATTATCTAATTAGGATATTTAAATAATAAATATTGTGAGGAAAATGAATTAATTTAATTAAATTAATTAAATTAATATTAGAGTGGGATGAAAGGGGCCATGGTTAGGTGAATGTGTTCGGGTGTTTATTTGACAAGGACCAAGGGGAGTGTGACCCAATTTTGGTGTCTACAAGTAGAACAAGTGGCACATGCATAAGGCATAGCAAATGTTTTGGGACTTAGCCATATTTGGTGTATCAGATAGGACAAGAGAAAAGCATGACCTAACTGTGCATGTGGAGTGGATAAGGTGCCAACCTAGCAATAGGGTGGCCTAGGAAGGAATATACCTTGTGATGGAAGATTCTAGAAGGACATCATTGCAAAGAGTGGAGAGCTCGAGTTTGAAGAAGCATGCTCCCATGGAGGACCACCTTGGACACTTGGAAATGGATCTGTAACTCCCATGAAGGCTTGAAGGTGTTGAGAAAGGCTATAAATACAAGCACTCGATAAAGGAAAAGGAGGAGATTAGAGAGAGAAAATGAGAGGTGAAGCTCTGAAGAAATACATGGAGAGATTTATGGGTTGGGATAGGAGATATGTAGGAAGAATGATGTATCAAGGGATGGGTACATGTTTTTATTTTGCATTGTAAGGGATGTAAGTCCAGTCTTGCTACATGGTTCTAATTTACACTATCATTTTGGTTTGTAATGACCCTGATAGATGTAATGTGATTACTAGACATGTTCAAATATGAATATATGTGGTTCATGGCTCATACATATCTCTTTTTTATGTTCAGTGTGTTTCATATGAATGAGTATAATCATTATGCACTCTTTTTCCCCTCATGGTTCAGATCTCTACCTTCTCACAATATGCTTCTTATGCGAATGAATATATTAGTGTAGCATTTACTCAAAGTTCTCAGTTGAATAAGGAGTTTCTTTTGTCTTTCTATTATACATCTATGATACATTCTTGCAAAAATCATATAAAAGAGGGGCTTAGTGCCCGTGCTTACCTCGGGTGAGTGCTTAGCGCCCATTGGGTGATAGGCCGATGCACATGGGATTGTCCTTATTTGTTAAGGGGTATAAAAATTGAATACATCTTGGTTCTATTGCTGGGAACTCTTTTTGAAGTTTTTGTAAGAAATGGAATTCATCTTTGTAGATGTACTATGTGATAACAGAGCGGTTAACCTTGGAAAGTGTTGAAACATGGTTCAAGAGCATGGAGGATGTGTTTTCTTAGAGATTAAACACTGGACTTGAGTTCGATGCATGTAGATGGGTAGAAGAGAACCTCTACCATGAGTTGTATGAAACTTTCTTCTGTTCCTTCCTAGTAGAGATGTATGAATGGCTCTCAGCATATGCATCTAGATCAAGCTGGTATTATAGAGCATGTGCATGGACCTAAGATGATTACCTGATGATGCAAGATGTAGATCTAACATGGACTCATATTGTGGATCCTTGGTGGAAGGGAATGATGGATAGCTACACTTTGGAATATGCTATTTCTACATACTCTTGTCTGAAGGTTGCCTAGTTTGAGTTTCTAAGGGATCCCAAAGGATCATTTCTATGTGTTATTCCTTTGGCGATGAAGATTTTGATCATTACATTGAGTTTAGAGACATTTCTAATGGCCATATAAACCCTTCTAAGTGCTTTGGTGTGAGGAAGATAGGGTGGAGGAGGATGAAAGACATTACATTTGAGAAAGAAAGGGAGGAGAGACAACTCATGTATAGTGAAGAGCATGAAAGGAAGATTGCTAGACAACACAAGGTCACAAGTGTGATGGATCTATGGAGGAAGACGTTGCCGTAAGGAGTTGAGCTTGACATAGAGGATGTGGAACCCGAGAAGTACGTGCTACCCCATCTTGGTAAGCAAAGTGAGAGATTCCTTTAGCTTCGATAAGAGTTCGTCATATGGGGAAAGAAGAGTCATTAGTACGCATTTGAACCCACCTAGTGACCAGACCTTGGTGCTTGGTTTTCCGTATCAAGGAGAATTATTGTTAACCCAAATAGATTTGTATCAAAGGAAGTGACTGATCTGCACCTAGGAGATATAATTTCTCATTTGGGACTTCTATGGCTACACATACCATTCCAGTGTTCAGAGGAATTTTTGGGCAAGGGGAAAATACACAAGGTTTGGGAAACACGTCGGGAGTGGCGTGGGACATGCATCTAGCAGTGGAATGATCTCACGCACCATTAGCACACGCCTTCGAGTGGAATGTTGGGGACATTAGGCATGACCAATTCAAAGCCCATTACGGTCGCATGGATGTGGAGGTGGAATTGGTGGATCTAGGGGCAAATGACTTGGTGGATCCAAAGTGGAGTCCGTGGAAAAGGAAACATTGGAGGAAACCAAGGATCTAGATCAGGAGGACAAGGGCCTCAACCCCATCCTTACGTGATCTCTAAAATTTCTTTACACTTTCCAGTTACCGGTGGTATAGAGAATGTTGTCGAACATGTGCACCAGTGTGAATTGCTATGGTGTGTGAAGGGGATCACAACCCTAGAACAAAAGTCCAGATCAATTTGTAATGACGTTATAAGGGCGTGTGCATATTTGTTATAGGAAGTATGACCCCCATCGATAGTGGTAGATTACACCACGTTTAAAAACACCTTCCTAGTATAATTTCACATACTTTGGAGTTCAAGTAGAAGAGCACCAATGCTTTGAAGGATATTCAACATGAAATGGCGAGAGAGTGTGTGGGAGTATGATGCATGGTTTAAAACTCTCATGTCAAATTTGTCATATGACATTCACCCCTCACAACATGCTAAATGGTTTTTTGGAGGGTTGATAACACCATTTATAAGGTCATTATCACATAAGACTTTCAAAGACCCACATGATGCGTTAGAAGATGCTCTACGTGTTGAAGCCGATGATGGGAGCGTTCATACTAGTTTTTAGAAGCTAAAATCATTATTATGGCTAAGCAACTAGAAAATTATCTATAAACTCATCCCATGAGACTCACAAGACAATATGGTGTACAAATTGTGAAGTGGAGGGGCATGCAAAGGATAGATTCCCTCGAAAGTTGGTACATGTTATAGCGATGGACTATGAAATTTGTCATGGGGACCATGATGCAAGTAGGTTCCCTCTACTACAACATGCAATCCATAAGAATGTATCTTGCTATTGTAATATTTGTACATCTACATCACATGACACTAAATAATGTAAGATGATTGATCAGATTCATGATGCTATTGATCTTGGTGTGTGCTAGACTAGCCTTGTAAGTAGTTCAAAGGATGATGAATGCTGTCATGACAGGCGCGTAGATGGAAGTCTCGCATGGAAATATATTTTATGGAGGATTTATTAGTCATGGTAACCATGGAGGAGGAATATCTGAGTTTCCATAAGGAACTTGTTTCGATTGTGGATCTACATAACACTACAAGTGCAAGTGCCCAGAGTTATTGTAGTGCTTGTGGTGTGGGAAAAAGTATAAGTATGAGGAGTTCCCTGAGTTGTTTAAGCACATGAGCCCATAACACTAGAAAGAAAATGGTTCCAAGATGGTGAGTATAAAGAAGGCTGACACATAGTGGATTCCTAGAGTGGCGCGTGAGTCAAGGTTAGAACCTATTCTAGTGACAACACAAGCAAAGGTTAGTGCATGCCAAATAAGTACCAAGAAAAATACTCTAGTCTCAAGAGAAGAAGTGGTGCATGGGAAGTATCTGGACCCTGCCCACCAGAAGGAAGTGTATCAAGAGACAATGGATGTCATTTAGAGTTTATAGGGAGAAATCTAGTGTCTAAAGGAGCATTCCAGGTAGCAGGAGCAAAGAAGGAATGTTGAGGCTCTGCAGAAGGACTTAGATGAGGTCAAGGAAGTATGCAAAATGTTAAGGAAAGAGAATATTATTCCCTTTCTAAGAGAATGGCTACGTGGGAGAAGATGCCATGTGCTAGAGCGGAGCATGAAAGGTAGGTGTTGCATGTAAACCTCCCTCCCCATAGCCTTGATTATGACAAAGAAATCACATTGAACATAGTTGTGGATGGTTGGCTTCTAAGAAACATATTAATTGACATGGGAGTAGAAGTCAATGTTCTTACACTAGATGCCTGGCATCAAATGGGAAGGCCTGCATTATAGCCATCTTCGAATGTGTTGTATATGGAAAAAAATAAGGTAATTCCCATTAGAGTATTGAAGGATGCAGTGATTACCATTCAGGGGGCCAAGTTTACTGGAGACTTTGAAGTCTTGGCACTCACCGAGGTAGATTATTTTCCAGCAGACCGCTTGGGTGCTCATGGTGCTATAAGAACAATGCTTTGACCTTTGGTTCAACAAGGGATACATAAGTTTTAAGAAAAAGGAAGAACAAGTCCTTGATAGAATTTATGTGTGCTCCATCAGAGACTTGAAGATAATTCACCCTACAGAAGGAGTTATCCAATTTGAGGATGCCTAGTCTGTGAGTGATACCACAAGCATGGCGTGTGACAATTGGGTGCATGGGACCTATGAGTTAATTGGGTGACAATCGAGGGGGTCTATAACAAAATTTCTCAAGGCACACCCACTCAAGTGCCTAGGAGGGAAGAAGTTACCAAGTTACTCTAGAGGGCACACCTGAAATTTTATTATGAGACATGGAAGCTCAGTGGAAAAATGAGGATGAAAGAAGAGGGATGCTTAGTTATAGCCTACTCGGGAATGCAATTTTCTGGTGGGCTACACATCGAGAGCCTCCTGGAATGGTGTGAGGTAGTAATCATGTTCTTTGTAAATTTTTCTAGAAGCAACGTGCCCACAATCATTCAAGACTACCACAAGAAAGTGACCACTTCATTCCATATCCAAGCATGTGAGAAGTCCTAAATAGGAGGCATAGAAGCCTTGCCACCTTCATTATGGGTTCACAAGTTGTATTCCACCCTACAAGGTCAGTTGTGCACATGTGTGGTATATACACTCGAGATGCGTCGTCAAACTAGTAATTGGCAAGACCCGATGGCTGATTTTATTCAAATGTTTGAGTATCGAGTATAAAGACATTAGTGGATAAGGCATTATAGGTTATCAAATGCCTTACAATAGGGGATAGTGTTATGGTGGAGGATAGAATACTAGATTTTCTAGGAGAACCTTGCTTGAAGGCATGCTTTGAGGAAGAATAATCAAGTAATACAACTTGAGTGCACATGCATGGAAAAAGAAAAAGAAAATATGTTGTATGTAATTGATGGGGAGGAAGTGAAAAACTTGTATGTTAACCATTTTGTATGGATGTGTGAAGTGATAGATAGTGTTGATGAATGGAGGCGCGCCTATAATAAACCGTTAAAGAAAAAATAGGTTAAAATTTGTACAAAAGAGGAACCTAAGGAGGTAATCATTGGGGATTATTGGTTAGAGAAGGAGGTCTCTAAGATCATTGATCTGTTATGTGAGTTCTAGGATTTATTCACTTGCAGGTATCATGAATTCAAAGGCATTCACCATTCCTTAGGGGAAATGAGGATCAACTTGAAGGAGGGTACATGCCCAGTTCGGAAGAGACAAATGAATCCTAACACATACGTGAAGGTAAAGGAAGAAGTAAATAAGATGATAGTGTGGGGTATCATTAAAGTTGTTGAAGAGTCAAAGTGGGTAAGTCTAATGGTCATTAGTATCAAAAAGGATGAAAATATAAGGATATGTGTAGACTATAGGGATTTGAACGTAGTTTGTGTCATCAATCCTTTTCCAACCCCCTTCACTCAAGAAATTTTGGAAGGCATGGTGGGTGCGAAGTCTACTCCTTCACGGATGGGTTTTCAAGGTACCACTAGTTTTGGATCGCAAAGGAGGACCAACTAAAGATAACTTTTGCCACTAATTGGGGAAGTTTTTACTATATAATCATGATGTTTAGATTAAATAATGCACTTGTTTTGTTCTCACGCATTATGGTACAAGCATTTCAGGACTTCATCCATAAATTTCTTCAAGTCTATCTGGATGATTGGACAATGTATGGGCTAGTGAAGGACCACTGTGATAACTTAATATTAATGTTTGAGAGATGTTAGCGATTGAGGATATCCCTCAACATTAAGAAATGTGTCTTTTCTACCCCATTTGGAACATTATTAGGGCACATCATATGTAGGGAGGGCTTACTAGTAGATCCTGCTAAAATTGTTGTCATTGTAGGGTTAGGGAGCCTACTAGCCAAGGCGTAGTGTGTGGATTCCTTAGGTATAAAGGGTACTATAGGAATTTCATCAAGGGATATGCCAAGATCACCATGCCATTAGAGGAATTACTTAGACACAAGAGTGACTTTCATTGGGGAGAGGTGCAACAGAGGGCATTTGACACCTTGAAGGACAGGCTTATCACAACACGCATTCTCGCTTTCCCTATTTTGGATAAACCTTTCCATGTTCATGTGGATGCCTATGGTACAACCATTTGAGAAATACAGCACAATGTGGTGAAGGAATTGTTGACCATCCCTTTGTGCTTTGCAAGCGGAATTTAACATCAACAAAACAAAATTACACCACTACTGAGCGTAAAGCACTATCCATGATCTATGTGCTGCACAAGTTCAGGAAATATCTATTGGAAACACCATTTGTATTCTACATGGACCACATGGCATTAAAATACTTGGTAAACAATCCCATTATGCAAGGGCACATATGTCGATGGGTCCTATTATTCCAGGAATTTGAGTTCATAGTGGTTTTCAAGCCAAGAAAGAGTAATTATAGGCCCGATCACTTGTCTAGAATTGACTCAAGGAGGACACATAAAGCCTTGAGGAGACCATGTCGACGTGTAATTGTTTATGTTGTGGCACGCGCCTCGGACCTAGAGGATATTGTGGTGTTTCTCAAAACGTATGGCTCTAGAAGGGATGAAATCATTAGAGAGAAAGAAATTAGCCATACATGCCACACCCTACATGCTAGTTAGCGAGATATCTATAAAAATTGGGTCGTGATGAGTTTTGCGCTAATGTATGCTAGAACATGAGTGCATTACAATTATGGAAGAAGCACATGGTGGGATCAAAATAGGACACTATGTGGGAAATGTAACCGCATGGAATATTCTACTCACGGGGATTTTGTGGGAAACCATTTACCAAGGTTGTATTGAGTTTTGCAAGGCTTGTGACTATTACCAAAGTGCCTTGACAAACCCGGAAAGAAGGATGAAATACCCTTATGACCAATAGTCAAAGACGGAACCATTTGATAAATGGGCTATCAACTTTGTAGGAACAATCTCGCCACGGCGACGTGAAGGAATGGTTCACGGTATATCATCACTTGCACCGATTATTTGACACGGTGGGTAGAGGTAGAACCTACTAAGGATTGTATAGCAGCTACAATCATTAGATTTTATGGGAAAATATAATCGGTAGATGGATTCCCATTGAGTTTGACAAGTGATAAAGGTACACACTTTCTCAATGAGACAGCTTAGGATTCCGTTATCCGAATTTATGGTGGCCCATCGAAGACTACCCCTATCACCCTCAAGCAAATGGTACTTTGAGACATTTAACAAAATACTTAGTCACACATTGACTAAGATCCGTGATGTTGGTAGATAATAGTGGGATGAAAAAGTATCATACGTTCTTTGGGAATATAGGAAAACCTACAAGAGGTTAAATAAGGCCACACCGTTTCAATTGGTGTTTGGCGCGGAGGCTTTCTTACCGTTGAATTCATGTTACCTTCACTACATATAACATGCAAGAGGATTAGCCGATGAGAAAGCACTTTGGAAGAAGGATTAACAAATTAATGTAGTTGGATGAAAGATACAGTCACTCGCCGGTGGAGCCAAAATATTGAAAAAGAAAAACAAAAAGCATGGCATTATCGCCGCATCAAAAACAAACAATTTGAGATTGGGCAGATGGTATTGTTATATGATTCTAAGTTTCTGCGCCATCCTAGAAAGCTAAAATTCCATTGGTTGGGTCCTTATATCATCTCAAATATCCTTAATTTAGGTGCGTGTCAGTTGAGAGCACTGGATGGAATGAGATTACCAGGCCATTTCAATGGAAGTAGGCTAAATCCCTACTATAAATAAGTCTTCTTGGTGTTTGTAATAAGGTAGTTTTTCCATTTAGTATAGGTTTCCCTTTATGTAATTTTTCTTTCTTGTGTTTCCCTTTCTTGTCATTTGTTCTGTTGTTTGTTTTATGCCTTGGACACCAGTAACCACATTAATTTTTGAAGGTTGTGCATGCATAGAGGACCGTGCATCTGTTTTAGTGTGGGGTGGAGTGATGCGAAGTATAGGCCCGTAATATAAATTGAACTGGCAGTAGAAGTTGTGGTGAATTTCCATGATGGATATAAATTGCAAAAGGATGAAAAAAGTGTATGGAAGAAGAGGTGGATGAAAAATGTTGGTTTCGAGGATAAGACCGGAGAAAAAAATGTATAGAGGGAATTGCAAGAACAACATGAGGTAAGTGAGTGAAAAAATCGGGAGTGGAAGGAAGAAGTTCCTTTGGCACTATTAACACGCACGTAAGAGTCTTATGTCAGGATGGATTGTTTGGGCGCTAGAAGGTTGTAGAAGGTTTTTACACAAGGTTGGGTGCGTAAGTGAAGGCTTGGTGGAAAAATTCACATTTAATACTAAGTACGGTGGTAGGTAAAATAACATTTAATGTTGGAAAGAAGGAAAAATATAAATAATAAGTTGGGAACTTCACTATTTACCTTGCATTTTACAAAGAGAAAAGAACTCTCACGAACTAGGGCATCCAAAGGTGATCTGCGAAAAAAAATCGAGAGGACGTGAAAAGAGAAAATCCACAAAATAATAGAAAAGGAGTACACTCGGCATGGAGGAATTTGTTGAGAAGGAGGTTATTGAAGTGCCATCTTGTGGAAGAATTGTTCCAGTTAGGGTTTGGTAGCTAGGGCATGGTGTAGGAGGGTTTCTTCACAAGGTTGTGCATTAGGGTTGGATAAAGTGGTAGAGAAGAGAAAGGAAAATATGCTTGAAGTGATAACCTAACCAGAAGAATGGAACCAAAGAAATAAACCATCTCACCTAAGAAGAAAAAGGGAAAGGGCAAGGGGAAGCAAATGATTGTCGTTGCAAGCACAAATGAAGAATGGTATATGGAGATGCAATATCTCGAATGGGGTATTTCAAGGAAAAGAATGGGAATCTCATTTATGGAAGATGTCCAAAGTGAATATAATCACCACACCGGCATGACAAAAAAGAAATGGCTTTGGATTTGGTTTTCCTAATAAATAAGAGGACACCGAAGGCATTCCCATCTACAGTGACAAAGTAAAGGTTAAGTTGGAGAAGTCAGGACTACTACAACTTTACGAACTACCCTACTTCGGAAAACCTGAGTGCCTCTACCAAAGGTGGCTAATGGTGCACACTCACAAAGACCAATTTTATTTTGTGGGATGCAAGATGAACATAAATCCCAGTTAATTTCCAAGTTCACATGACTTATCTGCGAAGGGGATAGCATTGATGATGACCTACATGATAAGGAGGCCATCAATGAAACCATTTTTTCATATGAATATAAGAAAGAATCGCAATACTTTCACATCAATAAGATCCAATACCCCATGACGAGGATGGCTGCATGCTTGGTAACCAAGCTCAATGAACAAGAGAGATGGACTCAAGTGAACAAGGTATGGCTAAACGTGTGCTGGAAAATATCTAAGGGTACCATCTACAACTTGTTCACTTTCATCAAGGATGAAATCATTAGCAATGCACAAGAAGGTGAGAAGATACTATTTGGTAATCTCCTCCTCACAATTGTCTTCTCAGAAATTAGAGTGCCCAATGGGCTGGAAAGGTTTGTTTCAGAGTACCCAGAAGAGGATCCCTCACCCGCGAAGCGGTTTACAAAATATAATTGTGAAACAATGACATCCACTTACAAAGCATGTTTAGAGAAATGGTACAAGAGCATGAGGGATGCGTTCGGGGTAAAATGGAGAATTCTAGAATAGTTACCCGTGATTGTGCAAGGAGAAGAAAATTTTTCAAGATACTAGCACTTCTACATTAGCATATTCAAATTGGAAGATGAAATTATGAGCCCCTGGTAAAAACTAGCATTCTCCTTCACCTCGCAATATTTTCAAGAAGGGGTGAATAGGTTTAAAGAGGTCAGGAGACTAAGGTTTGAACTTAGTGAAGTTGATCTAGACCACAAAGGGTTGTGCAGAAAGTTGTTTTACCCCAATAAGTGTGCATACGTGGAAAGATATGTCTCCCACGAGATACATATGATGAAACCAATGACTTTGCTAATCATTAGAAGGGTTACTGAAATAATATACCTTCGCACCAGAATTTTTTTAAAAAGGGTGCATACTTGGAAAATGATGTATCCATCCTTGAGGACCCCACAAGTAGAATGAAATCTGTGCTAAAGAAAAGGAAAAGGGAAGATGTGTAGAAAGCACCAAGTGTTCAGGATACACAAATGATGAACGTGTTGGGGATAGCGCTGATCCCAAGACTTATACATGGATAAATAAGTCCCCGGTGAAATTGAAGACTCTAGAGGAAGAAGTGCTTAGAGCACGAGGAACCCATCACCCAAGAGAGGTCACTAGAGGAGGAGGAGAAGGAAGTAGAATCTCTAGTTAGGAAGAAACAAAAGGTTATGGAGAAAGCTGAGTTGGAGGATATAGAGAGCTTAGAGGCCTATAGAGGTGAAAGGGATGATGATGAAGATGATGAACTTGAGGGAGCTCAAGGACCAATAATTTTTAAGGTGAATGATTTAGAGGAAGAGGTAGAGGAAAATAAGAATGACTACCTCTTTATTTAGGGAAGGGTAGCTAGGAGGAGGAAGGTGCTCAAGATAAAGGAGGGAGCGAGGATGTAAGTACAAGGAATCAGAGGACCCCAAGCCTAAAAAGGAGTAGATAAACAAGGCCGTAGAAAAGGAAGTGGAAAAGATAATTGAAACCTTGGTAAAACAAGAGTTAGAGTGAAGCATGGAGATAGTGTTGAAGGAGGGTGAAGAAGAAAGTGTCAAAAAGACCACGATAATGCAAAAGAGGAGGCCCCAGCTTGAAGGTGATCTTTCCTAAGGACATGCATATAGGGAGAAAAATCCCAGAGGCATCACAGGTTCAAAGGATGGGCTATATTAATGACAAAGAAACTCTTGGCTATGACATCATTTGATGAGGAGGGTGTATACTCTCGGACAAGGAAAATTCTTTCTTGGGAATTTGAGTCCCACATCGATGAATCAAAGTTTAAAGTGAGCCAAGGATCATTGATGCAAGTACGAGAATTAAAAGGGACCAACCCCTTGGTGAATGGTTAGTAGCCATCCGATGAAAAAAATTGCAACACGTTGAATAAAGTTTCAGTGGAAGTAGAGGCCAAACTCTTCAAGAGGAATGACAAAGTGAAGTTTCTAGAGGAAGAGATGGAGAAGAAGGAAGAGGAGCTAGAGAAAATAACTAAGGATTTAAAACATGAGGAACTAGTCAGTGCTTAGCTAAGGCGTGAATTAAAGGAAGAGAAGGAAAGGGTACATGAAGTCTCTAAGAAGGTGGAGATGATCACAAGCACCATTATCTTGAAGCATCCAAACTTGACACCACCCGTATAGAGATATGAATCAAGCATGTAATTCCAAGAAGACTTAACTCACATTCTCACAATGGAAAGATGACAAATGGCCTTAGAATCTACATAGGAAGCATCACCGCATAAATAAAAGGAGGACAAGATGAAGTTTGTGGCCATTGTGGCCCAGTACAGGAAAGTCCTTGTGGATGTAAAGCTCATTGCACTGATAGCAGATATCATCGCTTATGACAACTATACTCATAGAGATAGAGTGGAGAGCATTCTTGTTGTCACCCATGAAGCAAAGCTCAAGGAGTTCCAGGATAAGAACAAGGGTAATAGGACAGAACATGAAAAAATTCTAGCTAAGGTTGAGAATAAATAAGAGGCTAATAAAACCTTGGGATCAATTAAGAACTGGCTTAAAGAATTATATCCCCAGATCACTCGTAGGATGGACACACTTGAGGATATGGGAAAGAAATTGGAAGAGGTTGTGGAAACCATGAGTTCCAAAGGAGAAGGGATAAGCTTTGAAGAGGTGATCACCCTAGTTGGTGACCTTTGTCAATAGGCACGAGTGAAGTCTATACCTGGAATAAATTGGAAGAAGACTCAAGACAAAAAGATTTCCCTCTCCTCTTGCAAAAATAACCATAGTTCCCCATTTTTTAATTATTCCCAAAAATTATTCATTCCTTTATTCTTTCTCCAAACTATTCAAAGGAATTCATTCTTTATTCTTTGGGAAAATGTTCCCATGGACGGAGAACAAGAATAGTGTGGGGTGATGTTGGCCCCCTAATTTATAGGCTAAGTACAGAGAAGCACGTGGGTGCACAAGACCTACTTAAAGAAGGGCACACAAGGATAAGGCTATAAGAGGGTTTAGTACAATAAGTGGCACATGCACAAGGTAGAGAAAATGTTTTGAGACTTATCTATATTTGGCTTATCACACAAAACATGAGAAAAGTGTGACCCGACTGTGCATGCGGAGTGGATAAGGTGCCAGCCTGGAAATAGGGTGGCCTAGGAAGGAATATACCTTGTGATGGAAGATTCTAGAAGGCCATCATTACAAAGAGTTATTAGCTCAATTTTGAATAAGCATGCTCCCATGGAGGACCACCTCAGACACTTGGCAATAGATCTCGTAACTCCCGAAGGCTTGAAGGTGATGATAAAGGCTATAAATATAAGTGCTTTGGGTAAAGGAAAAGGAGGATATTAGAGAGAGTAGACGAGAGGTGAAGCTTTGAAGAAATACATAGAGAGATTTATGGGTTGGGCTACGATATTTTTAGGAAGAATGATGTATCAAGGGATGGGTACATGTTTTTCTTTTACATTGTAAGGGACGTAAGTCCAGTCTTGCTACATGGTTCTAATATGCACTATCATTTTTGTTTGTAATGACCCTGATAGATGTAATGTGATTATTGGACATGTTCAAATATGAATATATGTGGTTCACAGCTCATACATATTTCTTTTTTATGTTCATTGTGTTTCATATGAATAAGTATAATCATTATGCATCCTTTTTCCCCTCATAGTTAAGATCTATCGTTTGTTAATATGCTTCTTTATCGAATGAATATATTAGTGTATCATTTACTCCAATTTCTTAGTTGAATAACAAGTTTATTCTATCTTTCTATTAAAACTCTATGCTACATTCTTACACAACTCACATAAAAGAGGGCTCGACGCCTCGTGTGTGCCTCGGGTGAGTGCTTAGCACCCACCGGGTGATAGGTGATGCGTATGGGATTGTCCTTATTTGTTAAGGGTATAAAATTGACTACAAGTTACAATAAAATAATAACAACAAGATATCTACCATCACAATGTTGAAATAAGAAGGGAATCAAAGGTCACTTGTTAACAATTTCTCACTTCTTGTTTTTAATAACTTTTTATAAAGAAAATAAACATGGTATTTTCCATCTAACATAGCCATTTCATACTCCTTTTCTTAAATTTTACAAAAAGAACAACAACCTAAGATACAAGTAGAAAATCCTCCCTAATACGAGTACAACATGTCAAACTATTGATGTAATACACCATGTAAGGATCTAGTATCAAATTCCATCTACCAACAAGATATCTCCGGACACAAGGATGTCTCTATTATCCACCCAACTAATTGGCATCATTAGATTTCATCTCTATAAGTGGAGGAAATGATAGCCTTTCTCCATGCCCATGGGAGAGAGAGTTTGTATTCCTCCAAAATGCACAATGTAAGGAGAAAATAAAATATTTTCATAACAAACAAATAACAATAATTAAATTCCAAAAATAAGCTCCAAGCTTCTCATGAGGGGGAAGACGGAAACATTTCCCACTTAATCACATTTTCAATCCCAAATGAACTCATCACTTTGAAAAAATATCAAGAACCCCGGACATTATTTTTTCCATAATCCAAGACATAACCAAGAAACTCTATGCTTTTTAAGAGGGGTTGCCCCTCTTCCAAACATTCCAAAATCAATTTCAAGTGAGATCAATGGATGAAACAAAGGAAATACAATATCAAACATCCATAATACAATCACATAATAAAATTCCTAAGAACAAAAAAATCATACTAATAAATAATTTTTTACAAAAAAGAAAGACAACCAAGAGGTGTTAGGCCTACCTAAAAATCCAAAAAAATAATTCTAAGTGTAATAAATTTTTCTAATGTCTTAGCTCCTCCAAGATGTCCTCCAAAACTCCCAAGTGTCAAAATGAGTTGAGGATTCTCGCACCCCTCCGAAGTGGAGGAATAAGAATAGGAATATAAAGTATCCTCACCAATGAGAGGGTGACATGTGTTATCCACCACATTCTAAAAACAAGACACCCCTCATGTCCCAATCACACATAATAAAAAAATCTTAATGGAGGAAAATACAACAAAAATCAAAATTAAACGAACTAAAATATCCTATAAATATAAATGTCGCTCAAAAAATAAGTTTGTAAATTAGGATTTAGACAAGAGAGGTTCAAATGGGATGTAAAGGCCTATTTGAATCTTGAAAAATGTCCCCTAACCCATAGGTACGGTCCAAAGGGTCCATTTTTATATAAATGAGACCTCTAATGGGTAAAACAACCCTTATAATTTCCCTTATTAGCCTAATTTCGGGCTTTAAAAAAGGGTCCACTTTGAGAGGTGGTAGGGCCCACCTAACCCATACTTAGGTGGTCCAACAACTCCTTAAACAATAATAATTAGAAAACATACCACTAATATAATTAGTGATCATTGGACCCTTAATAATGATATTAAATAGGAGGTTAAAATAATTACCATTAAAATAAATCCAACAAGGCAATAACCCATGGTACTCGTATCAAATGACAAATAATACACAAGCAAAATGGTTTTCTCGTATCCATTTAAAACCAAGGACAAAAAATATTAAATCGATGAAACAAAGGGGTGAGGATTCAACCCGCAGATCCAATTATTTAAGCTTGAGGTGAAAACTCTTATTCCCACGTTACTGTTGTGGTGAACATGTAACCTACACACTCGATTCACAAACAATAATACACAGATCGATACAATAAACCAAGTGAAATAATATTACATATGTCCAAATAATTTATTAAGTTAAATATGGAAATATATGCCTAATTTTGTGCTATTACAATGCAACAGAAATAAAAATTCAATTAAGTAGAAAAATGAATACTCAAGCAAACTAAGCGAAGAAATTATGAAACTTTCGTTACAATGAGGAGAGGAAATTATGTAGCTTATTCACATTAAAAAATGGAGTGTATCGGAGTGCTGACCAGGTGAAAAGTGAAGGAGTGTCACATATAGACCCAAAAATGTATATATGGAAAGATAAACCGGACTCGGCACTGTGGGAACCCTAGGTCTGCTTTACAGGTGCCCAAGTCTTCAAAAATTATCGAAAACATCATCTAGGTGGTCTCAAGATGTTATCTATTATTCTCCTTTAGTTTTCTCTAAGTTCGTACCAAGATCTCGGAGGTCATTAGAAACTTGCAATGAAAAATACGAACCTACAAAACCCTCAAATGGACATCAAATACTAAAAAGGAAAGATGCGAGAATGAGGGGTTGGACTGTCCTTAGCTGTCATAATGGTTAAATTACAATTGAGCATTGCACTACATCTCAAACCCAATGTATTTCTATGTGTTTGTGTGTGCAAAATTGTGACTTAGGTGTCTCTCATGCAAATCACACTTGATAGCAAGCTAGTAGCTAAATGTAAAGAAATGTAATAGATATGTGGATGGAATTCATTGTGTTTTTTTCTTTCTTGTAAGATAAATTAATTTGATGTGTCTATTTACTTATATACGACTTATTATCTCTAGTAGTTTCCATCCAATATGTCTTTTTGTGAAACCACTATTTTTCCTAGTTGTTCTAGAGTTCAAACATCCAAGAAATATATGAAATTGCATTGCTAGTTTCAAACATAATCGTAACTTTACCTTGATGAGGATAGAAGGTTAAAACATTAGAAAATTATGGATAGAGATATTTAGCATCAGGTAATTATCTTCTAGTTGAAGTTAGGCTTTGGGAAAAGGACTTCATAAGAAACATTCTGAGAATGCTCCCAATATGTATTATATCATAAATTAGTGAAACATAATAATAATCATGATCATGTATGTGATGAAGATATAAATGCCTTATCTTTTCCTTGATATTTATGTCCTTTATTCATTTGTCTTTCTTTGATAAAATTATACTAATGAATGTTTACTTTATTACATGTCCATGTGCTATGAAAAACCTCAAATAGTGATGCACATATTTTTAATATCTAATAATTAAAATAATAGGATTGTGGAGGACTCTAGTGTCCAAGTGGAAAAATACATGTTTTATTGAAAGGTAAAACATTTATAAATGAAGTGTTTGAAAAAAGAGATGAAATATTGGGCTTGAAAGTTTGAGGATATTTAAAGCCATGAAATTAATACACGAATTTTGTATATCACCTACTAGTCTTACCAAGTTTTATATTTTTACCAAACACCGTGTGTAATAGGAACATAAATGAGCCAAAAATTCAAGTGGTAGAATACTTTTTGGTTTGAAATGTAAAATATTAATAAACCTTAGTTTTACAAAAGACAAGAGATATATCGGGAAGAGCATAGTGATCATTAGATTAGATAGACCATGAACACATAATATTTCCAATGTGATATTATATCCTGCGGAGGGAGTCTCTCAAAATAAAAATTATTACTACTAGCTATAATAACTTCTTTGTAATAACTAGTATTTCAAATAATGATTATATTTAAAGAAGTGTAATTTAAAAATGAGTATTTCTTGGTGTCCACTAGTCTTACTAAATTATACACTTTCACCACATTCCATATGTATTATGATAACGGATGATCCTAACATCTTCAATGTAAAATACTTTTTATTTTTATAGTTGAAACTTATATAAACCATGAATTTAAAAAAGGAGAAGAAGAAGATTGAGTAGGGTCTAGTGTCCACTAGCTCAAAAGATTGAGAGGTTGCATTTTAATCTACATGTATATTTTATATGTATATAAAAAAGAAAAAGAAATCAATTTTCTCAAATAGTTCACAAAAAATAATATTGTCAATTTGAAATTACAATCCAAAAATGGCGTGTCTCTAAAAAATAGTTATTACCACTAAGTGTAATACATGTCTTTGTAATAGCTAAAAAAATAAACTATGTGTGGATTTTAAGTCTTGTAATTAACATATGAATGCGGAATGACACCCCTTAACTTTACAAAGATATAAATTTTCACCACACGTCATGTGTTATAGGAACACGAATGATACTAATATCCACTAGGGAGCATATTATTTTATTTGAAAGGTAAAAGAGTTATAAACTATGTGTTAACAAAAATAGAAGAGAACCATTTGAAAAATCTCAAAGCATCCACTAGATCATAAACAATGATATATTATGTTCTATGATAGGCATGTATATCCTAGTTGTATTAAAATGATATTTGTAGGGATGGGATATTACATCCTACCTCACCCATCATTGAAAAATTATAGGATTACTTACTTACTTATTATGACCTTCGAGATAACATTTTCAAAAGATTGTTAACTTCATAATACTTATCATACATAGAAAATAGTATTAGATGCAATATAATAAGAAAAGGAAATGCTTTAGGAAACAGTACAAGAGAAATATAAATATAATATTTAATGTGTGTAATATAGTACCAAATTATGTTGGTGTGTGGGATTTATAAATGATTTTTTCTAGCACCCTGCTTCCTCCAATTTCCTTATTTACAACTATCGCATAAACTTGAGACAATGGAGCATATTAATTCCTTAAAATTAAAGTGAATAAAATAATGAGATGACTTAGGAATAAATATATTTAAATGACATTAGACATTATATATAATAATTTAAAATGTTAATCATTGTAAAAATAGATTAAATAACCCATGTAAATCATACTAATTGTAGATAATTTCAATAAAAAACACCATTGAAATTTTATAAGTAACATTGACAAAAGATATTGACCATTAGATAGATAGATTTTATAGTTAAGGAATACATAACAAAGGAAACCAAAAATAAATTAATAATAATTATTAAATTTTAATTTCATATCCTCCATCACCAAAAACCTTATCACCATAAAGGGTTGGATGCCTCTTTTTAATTAATATTATAATGGTTTGTGTAGTATTATATATGACACATTATTAATCTAGATACCATTGTATACAAATAATTATTAACTATTTGGATTTATGTTAGAAAAAATTTAGTTAGAAAATATCTTTATATGATCCCATCAGTTTCTAAGGTGTAATATTCATTTGAATGTCCTAATATTTCCCATTCTATAATGACTATCCCCAAATCCAATCAGATGTCAAAATAACATACCATGTTATCTCTTTCTCATCATATAGAGGATCTCAAAAATATATATGGGGTTCAAAGCGTCTATAAGCTAATTATAGTGACAAACAATCTAAGAAAATTAAATTATGATGTAACATGATATACACTTCTTTTTGTTGGGACATATATTATTTTTTTGTTTGCAAAATTTAATTAAATGTTTTTCCTAAAAATATATGTAGTAGTATTTTCATGTAAAAAAACTTTAAAATATATTAATGGGTGAGGGACATAATAAATCCCTTTGTTTTCTTACAAATGTAACAAATCATAGTTTTCATATGTCATATATATTTCACCTAGAATTTTTGGGTGGATTCGATTTGATACACTATGTTTGGTATGTGAAGTGTATTATGTGTCTTTAGTTTTATGTAATGGATTGTGTAGTCATATTTTATACCCTTAGACCAATAGTCTAATCCCATGCGCGCTATCCTATTACCTAGCAAGCGTTGGGCACTCACCCGAGGCATGCGCAGGCATCAAGTCTCTCCTTTATGTGAGTATTATGAGAGTGCATCATCTTATAACAAATTTAAATGGAAATGAGAAGAAAGAACCATGTCATATCCTAGAATGAGTTATCTTATTGCATCTAGAAAAGGGAAATAACAAGCATCATAAGGAAATAGCTCATACAGAAAGGAAATACATTAGTATACTTCCAAACATAGATGATTTATAACAAAGAATTGTATTCATATCAAGAGATTCAATAACCACATAACAATCCATTGGGTTCATAATGAGACCCCCATATAATAACAAAGAGACAAGTCATGCATCGGAACTATACCATGTTCATCACATTACAGAGAAAAATACATACCCATTCCCCTAAATGTGTCATCATCCCTATTTATTCCTTTTCCCAACTCATATAATCCTCCATTCATTTCTAAAGACCTTTTCCTCTCTTCAACTCTATATCCTTCTATATATATCTTCGACGAGGAACTTGTATTTATAACCTTAGCACCCATCCCCATGCCTTCCAGAAGTTACAGATTAGTCACCAAGTGTCGAAGTTGTCCTTCATGGGAGCATGCCTCCCCAGATCCGAGATCTCCACTTCTTGCAATGATGTCTTCTGGAACCTTCTATCGCATGCCTGGAATATTCCCTTTTTGATCCGCAGTCACCAGGCTGGCACATTATCAATAAGGGTCATGCTTTTCTTATGTGTTACATGGGATGCCAAATGTGGCTAAGTATAAAACCTATTTTTCCTTGGGTGCATGCATTGTGTGTTCTGTAAAACCCTACCATAACCCTTTACGTGCGCACCTTCAACCCACGTGACCTTCTTAAATTAGGCTCCACGTTCCCACGTGTCTTCTTATACTTATCTGATATTTTGGGACCCAACATCACCCCACACTATGCCTATTCTCCATCCTCTGAAACACTTGTCAATAAAGAATTAGAGAATGATGGATCCTTACAAATGGTTGGAATATAAGAATGAAGGAATGAAGAAATGGGGAAAAGAATGAAAGAATGGGGAACCTTATATAATTATGGAGGAGGAGAGGGAAATCCTTCCTTAAATTAGCTTCTAACTTCCCCCAAGCATCAACCTCATTCTGCGCTTGCTGACAGAGGTCACCCACTAGGGTGCTCACTTCTTCAAAACTAAGCTCCTCTCCCTTAACACTCATTGTCTCCAAAATATCCTCCAGTTGTTTGCCCAAATCCTCGAGTGCATCCATCCTCCGAGTGATTTGAGGTTATAATTCCTTTAGCTGGTTCTTGATTGAGCCCCAAAAGGACTCAGTGGCCTCTAATTTCTTTTATACCTTGGCTAGGATCTTGTCTTGCTCCTCCATGTTCCCTTTTTTATTTTATTAGAACTCCTTGAGCTCCACTTCATGGGTGGAAAATAAGATACTTTTCACTCTATTTCTATCCATGAAGTTATCATAGACAGACCTCGGTAGCTTGCATGATGGCCTTTACATCGGTGATGATCTTGTTGTATTGAGAAACAATCTCCATAACCTTCATCTTATTTTCTTTCTCTTGGCATACCAACGCCTTTGCTAATTCTAGGGAAAGTGGTCACCTCTCCATAGTGAGTATGTGGGTCAAGTCCTCTAGGCATTGCAAGGATGATCCATATTTTTGCGTGGGTGGTGTTAATTTTGGATGCTTTAAGACAATGGAATCCATGATCATCTCTATCTTCTTGTATGCCTCGTGCACCCTTGCCTTCTCATCTTTTAACTCATGCCTTAATTAAGCTCGATTAGTTCCTCCTACTTCAGGTCCTTTATTTTCTCCAGGAGCTCCTCTTCCCTTTTCTCCAACTCTACCTCTAGGAACTTTACCCTATCATTTCTCTAGAAGAGCCTGGCTTCAACCTCAACTGATAATTTCTTAAGCGTGTTGTAGATTTTTTCATCTTATAGCCACTGAGCATTAACTAAGGGGTTTATCCCTTTTGTAGCACTTTCATTGATTCTCCTTGGCTTACATCAAATTCTGAATCATCAATGTGGGACTCAAATTCCCATGAAAATATTTTCCTTATCCGAGGGTATGCACCTTCCTCATCAAATGAAGTCATGGCTAAAAGTTGTTCTATTGGCATGGTGCTCTAGAAGTGTGCATGTAACACCTTGTTTGGATCATCGATGTAGCCTATTCCTTGAACTTGTGGTGATTTTGCACTCTTCCTCCTTGTGCATGTGTATTTTAGAATTTTTACAGCCAAACTAGGATCTCCTCACATGCTACCATATTATTTTTCTATGCTTTCCTCCTCAGCTTCCTTTAGCACCACATATGTGATGCATTCTACTTCTTGTACCACTAGGTCCTTAATGATTTTTACCACTTATGTTTCTATAGCCTCGTCTATCTATTCCTTCATGAGGCTTGGGTTCCTTTTATCTTTTGTAACTTATTCCCCACCTACCCCTTGCCTTGGGTCTCAACTTCTTCTTCATCCTCCTTCTCCTCATCTCCTTTGTTATACTCATCTCCTTCTTCTTCAGAATCATGTATCTCATAGACGGGATGGTCTTCACTCCTTTTGTTTCATCATCATCATCATCATCCCTATTGCCAATGTAGGCATCTAAGTCTTATGTCTCTTCTGAATCAGCCTCATTTGTCACCTTTTGCTTATTCCTTACTGGGGATTCCAATACAGGGGATTCTTCTCTTTATTTTTCTTTGATAAGTGATGTCTTCTTTGGAAATTCTTCCAGGTGAGGGGATCTTCATGCTCCAGTGCCTCTTCTTCTAGATTATTTACTTTGACTAGAGACTTCTTCCTTCGCGCATAAGTACTAGGCTTAGCACTTGTCTCCAAAGCACACTTATAGTCTATGTCGTTTGAACACGTGGTGCCTTCTGCACCTCTTCTCTTTCTCTCTTTCTAGGCATGGCCTTATTCATTATTTTAGGGTATTCACGAATGGAGAAATCATTATCCAAGTAAGCACCTTTTTAAAATTTTTGCCTTATGCATAGATACACCCTTTATGTGATCCTTCCTGTAATTGATAGCGTTAAAGGTTTGATCATCTGGATCTCGTGGGAGACATATATCTCCATGTACGCATGCTTCTTTTGGTATAATAGCTTCTAACACAACTTATGGTGGCCTATATCTACCTCAATAAGGTCAAACATTAGTCTCTTGGCCTCCTTGAACTAATTAACTCTGACTTAGAAGTATAACGTGGTGAAGGAGAAGGGTAGCTTGCACCACGAATCATATTCTCATCTGTCAACATAAATCCACCAATGAAAAAGTGTTCGTACACTAAAAATTATGCCTCTCTACTCACAAGCATGGGAAATTTCTCTGGGATCCTCCAATCATCCCTGAATGTGTCACATATTTGCTTATACCATTTCTCTAGGTGTGCCTTATGAGTGGTTGTCATGGTTTCACAAGTATATTTTGCAAACCTCTTTACAGGTAAGGGATCCTCTTCTAGATACTCCCAAAAAAAATTTCTGGCCCGTCGGGCACTCCAATCTCTAAGAATACAATGGTGAGGAGGACATTACCGAAGAGTATCTTCTCTC
The DNA here is from genome assembly GCA_018340775.1 of Taxus wallichiana var. yunnanensis. Lineage (NCBI taxonomy): Eukaryota > Viridiplantae > Streptophyta > Pinopsida > Cupressales > Taxaceae > Taxus > Taxus wallichiana. The sequence goes on from CM031235.1 coordinate 505,693,120, forward strand.
CCTCCTGCATGTGCTGCTTATAATTTCATCCGCGATGAAAGCAAACAAGTTGTAGATGGTTCCTTCTGATATCTTCCAGCATACGTTCAACCATGCCTTGTTTACTTGTGTCCATCATTCCTGGTCATTGAGTTTGGTGACTAATTGCGTGGCTATTCTCATCACTCATTCGGTATCTCGAGTTATATCAATGTATTGTGAGCCCTTCTTGTAGTCATACACATCTACAGTCTCCTTGATAGCATCCTTGTTGCTTAGATCATCATCAATGCTATCTCCTTCACAATTCAAGCATGTGAACTTGGATATCAGTTGTGGTTTAAAGCACATCTTATGCCCCATGAAATAAAAATGATCCTCATGCACGTGTGACATCATCCATTGATACAAGCACTCAGGCTTGGCAAAGTACGGTAACTCATATAATTGTAATAGCCTAACCTTTTCTATTTTGACCTTTACCTCATCTTTGTAAATGGGTATTCCATCTGATGTCCTATTTTTTGTTGGTTGGACTAACTCCAGTGCCATTTCCTTCTCTATTGTGCTTGTACGATGATGTTAATCACTTATGACCATCTTCTTTAAGTAGGAATCCCATTTTTCCCTAGCAATACCCCATTTGGGTGCTGCATTTCCGCGTACCATTCTTTTTTGGTGCTCATGATGGAATCAATTTGTTTTCCCTTTCCCTTGCCCTTTATTTCCTTTGGTTAAACAGTTGGTTTCTTTAGTTCCATTCTTCTGGTTGGGCTGCTCGTAAATAATCCTTCCTCTTTCTCTTCTCTCTTTACTCTCTGCTCAATCCCAAAGCTCACTCTGAAGCTTCCACTCCTGAAATGAATCCTTCTTTCTCTGTGCCCTAGCTACCAAACCCTAACTAGGAAATCCTTCCACAAGACGACACTTCTTCACACAACCTTTCTCACACCCGTGTACTCCCTCCTTCTGGTTCATAGATCTACTCTAGATGCACACTCAAATTTTGGATTCTTCTTTCTTTACACAAATTTCTCTCTGGATGCCCTAGTTCACAAGAGCTTCTTCTACTTCATAAATGCAAGGTAACAAATGATTTGCCCAACCTTGTATTTATAGTTTTTACTTCTTACCATTATTAAATGTTATAACACCTACTAATGTACTTTAAAATTAAATGTAGCTTTTTCCATTAATCTATCTTTAAGAACCTTTACCCACGCTCTACATCCTACATGAAAAACCCTTTACAACCTTCTAGAATGCAAAAATCCAACCCAACCAAAGACTCTTACATGTGCGTCCACATTTTCGAAGGAACTTCTTTTGTCTTTTACTTGATTTTTCCCTCGCCTACCTCATGTTATTCATGCGCTCTTCATCCTTTTTGTACATGGTTTCTACAAAGAATTTTTGACATGAACCATTCTCCTCCACCTTCTCTCCTACATGTTTATTAACCTTATGTGTTTTTATCCTTCAACCGGGCCATTCACTGTAACTTCTACCGCTAGCTCAAAATTACATTTGAAGCCTATACTTTGTATCACTCCACCCCACACTGAAACAAATGTGTGGTCCTTTATATACATAAATTTAGAAAATTAATGTGGTTACCAACACAAAAGGTGTAAAAATGAAACAAAACAAAAGGAACAAGCAACAAGAAAGGGAAACACAAGACAAGAAAAATTACAAAGGGAAATTCTAAGCTAACTGGCAAAACAGACCTTATTAAAAACACCAAGAGGATTTATTTATAGTAAGGATTCAACCTACTACCATTTAAGTGATCTAGTAACCTCGTCCCATCCAACACTTGTAATTGTAAAGCACCCAAATCAAGAATGTATGAGATGATGTAAGGTCCCAACCAATTGACTTTCAACTTCCCAAGATGCCACGAGATACTTGGAATCATAAAAAAACCAAATTCCCAACCTCAAACTTCTTGTTCTTGATATGATGATCATGTCATGCCTTTTATCTTTCTTGTTCTGTCTTCTCACTCCATCTAGAAAGTGATTACCTTTCATCTAACTGCATCAACGTAACAATTATTTCTTCCATAACTTGCTCATCAACTAACCCTCCCGTGTTTGCTATAAGAAGTGATGGTAACATGAATTCCACTAGTAAAATAGCCTCCATGCTAAACACCAATTGAAACGGTGTGGCCTTGTTCAACATTTTGTAGGTTGTTCTATATGCTCATTGAATGGATGATACCTTATCATCCCAATCCTATCTTACAATGTCACAACTCTTAAATAACATGTGACTTAGTATTTTGTTAAATATCTCTGTAGTTCCATTATCTTCGTGGTGATATGAGGTAGTCTTGTGATGGGCCACCATAAACTCTACTAATAGAATCCTAACTATTTCATTGAGAAAGTGTGTACCCCTATCACTTGTTAAACTTAAAGGGAAACCATACCTGCTGATTATGTTTTCCCATAAACATTTAGCAGCTGTCAATGTGGTGAAATCCTTTGTAGATGTTTCCTCTTCCCACCGTGTCAAGTAATCAATGCAAGTGATGATATACCACGAACCAGGCCTCCTTCACCTAACCGGCGTAATTGGACCTACAAATTCGATTGCCCATTTTACAAATGGTTCGGTGTTGGCTATTGGTTGCAAACGCATTTCATCTCCTTTCCAAGATTTCCAAGGCGCTGGCAATGGTCACAGCCTTGCAAAAATCAATAAAATCTTTATAGATGGTTTCCCACTAAAGCCCAACTAATAAAATCTTATGCATGGTAGAATTTCCTACATATTGTCCTCCTACAATCCCACCATGTGCTTCTTCAATAATGGATATGCATTTATTTTCTAATACGCACGGCAGAACCTCATCATGACCTAACTTATATAGGTCTCCACTAATCAACATGTAAGGTGCGACGCATATTGCTAACTGCTTTCTCTCCGGGCCTTCATCCCTTCCAGTGCCACACCTATTTTTAAGAACACTATGATATCTTCCAAGTTTGAGGGCACGTGCTATAACCTAAATAGTTACACGTATGGCATGGTATCCTCAATGCTTACATGTCCTCCCCTGAATTAATCCTTGATAAGTGGTCAAGTCCTGAATTACTTTTTCCTAGTTTTATGACCATTGTGAATTCAAATTCTTGAAATAACAAGACCCAACAACATATGCGCCCTTTCAGAATGGGTTTATTGACTAAGTATTTCAATGCCATGTGGTATGTGTAGAATATAAATGGTTTTGCCAACAAATACTACCTAAACTTATGCAACATGTAGATCATAGATAATGCTTCATGCTCAGTAGTTGTGTAATTCTGATCTGCTGATGTCAACTTTCAACTTACAAAGCATAAGGGATTATAAATAATTCCCTCACCAAGATGTGCTAGCACTAATCCCATAGTTATGCATGAGGCATCAACATGTACATGGAAAGGCTTATCCCAAGAAGAAAAATGTAATATGGGTTCCATGACAAGCCTATCCTTTAAAGTTTCAAATGCTTTCTGTTATGCCTCTCCCCAATGAAAGGCACTTTTGTGTTTCAATAAGTCCTCTAAGGGCACAAATATTTTGGCATACCCCTTGATGAGATTCCTGTAATACCCCATATGCCCAATAAATCCACGCATCGTTGTACTTTGGCTAGTAGGATCCCCTATTCCTACAATAAATGTAACTTTAGTGGGATCTACTAACAAACCTTCTTTGTATATAATGTGTCCTAATAGGGCTCTAAATGGAGTAGTAAAGACACATTTTTTATGTTGAGGGATATCCTCAATTGTTGACATCTCTCAAACATCATCCTTAAGTTGTCACAATGGTCTTTCACCAATCCATACATAGTCCAGTCATCCAGGTAAACTTGAAGAAACTTATGGATGAAGTCCTGAAATGCTTGTACCATAATACGTGAGAACACAACAAGTGCATTCTTTAATCTAAAAGGCATAATTGTGTAGGAAAAAATTCCCCATTTAGTGGAGAAAGTTGTCTTTCTTTGGTCTTCCTTTGCAATCCTGACTTGGTGGTACCCTAAGAATCCATCTATGAAAGAGTAGACTTTGCACCCACTACTCCCTCCAAAATTTCTTCAGTAAAGGGGGTTGGGAAAGGATCAATGACACATATTACATTCATATCTCTATAGTTAATGTAAATTCTTATCCTACCATCCTTCTTGATATTGATAACCATTGGGATTATCCAAAGTCTTATATCTTCTCTAACTATAACATAGACCATTTTTCCTTTTTATTTTTCCATACACATGCGCTCAAGCTATACTTCCTCTTATTCTTCTTCACTTAGGCTCATCTCTAAATAAGGATCACCTAGAAATTCTAGTAGCTTATTGTCTGCCATAACACTATCCCCCATCATAAGGAACTTGATCACTTGTAACTCCTTATCTACCAATGGTTTGGTACTCCTATACTCAAAATATTGAATGAGATCAGCCACCAACTCTTACAAATTACCTGTCTGACAATGCATCACCGAATGAACGTACTCAAACATGCACACATTATTATAAGGTGAAATACAACTTATGCACCTATAACGAAGGTGGTAACACTTTTGTACTCCCCATCCAGACCTTCTCACATGCTTGGATATGAAATGAAGTAGTCTCTTTACCATGGTAGTCTTGTATGATCAGTGGGCACATTTCTCCTAGAAAACCTTACAGAGAATGTGATCCTTACCTCATGCCACTCTAGGAGGTTCTCTTGATGTGTATCCCACTAACGTGCTATAGTTTTGAGTAGGTTGTAACTAAGCATTCCTCTTCTCTCGTCCTCATTTTTCCACTGAGCTTCCATTTCCCGCAAGAAAATTTCGGATATGCCCCTTCGGGGTAGCTTGGCAACTTCTTTCCTCTTAGACACTTGAATGAGTACACCTTTATCACCCTTGTTACAGATCCTATTAAATGTCACCCAATTAACTCATAAGTCATATGCACCCAATTATCGCATGCCATACTAGTAGTATCACCATGAGGTCGAGCATATTCAAACTGGATAACTCCCTCCATGGGGTGAATTATCTCAGGATCTATGATGGAGCGCACATAGATTATATCAAGGAATTCTTCTCCTAAGGGCTCAGTATAGGGTGCTGACTTCCCATATATTAAAGGGATGATCACCCTTTCTTACTTATTCTCAAAACTGATATATCCTTTGTTAAACTGTAGGTTAGCATTGTTCTTGTAATACCATGGGTGCCCAAGAAAAACAAGAAAGTTTTATGCCTTAGCAAGTGCCAAGAATTTGAAGTCTCTAGTGAACTTGGCTCCTTGAATGGTGATAACTGCATCCTTTTGGACTCCAATGGTCATTACCTTAGTCTTGTTTTATATATACAATACATTCGAAGATGGCTACAACACGGGCCTTCCCATCCGATGCCGCATCTAAGGTAAGAAAATTGACCTCTAATTCCGTGTCGATGAAAATATTTCTCAAAAGCTATCCATCAACAACCACATTCAAAGTAATCTCCTTATCATAGTTGAGGCTATGAGGGGGAAGATTTACATACAAAAAATTCCTTTCACACTCTACTCCGATGCATGGTACCTTCTCTCTCACCATTCTCCTAGCAAGGGAATAAAATTCTTTGGCCTTAACATCCCGTAAACTTATTTGACCTCATCCAAGTCATCCTTTGGGACCTCAACATTCTTCATTTGCTCCAACTACCTTGATTGCCACTTCAAACATTAGATCTCCCTTTTAACTCTAAATCAATCCATAGTATCTTGATATCCTTATTTCGATGAGAAGGGTCCTGCTACTTTCCATGTACTACTTCCTCTCTTGAAACTAGTGTCTTTGGCCTTGTCATCTCCTTGGCATGCACAACCTCCGATCGCATTGTCACTAGTACATGTTCTAGTCCTAACTCATGTGCCACTCTTGGTATCCACTATGATTCAGCCTTCTTGATGCTCACCATCCTAGCACCTTTTTCCTTTCAGTGCTACTAGTTCATATTCTCATAAAGTTATAGACACTCTTCGTACTTATGTTTCTTTCCGCACCATGAACATCGTAACAGATTAGGACACTCACGTTTATAATGTTATGTAGATCCACAATTATAATAGGATCTTCGTGGGAACTCACTCCATCCTTTTCCATGCATTCCTCCATCTCGCGCACCCTTCATAATGTCACCATCATCCTTTGAACTACTTACAAGGCTATTCGAACACACCTGCATCAATAACATCATGGATCCGATCAATCATTCTGTAATCCTTGGTATCATGGGTCATAGAGGTACAAATCTTGCAATATCCAGAAACATTCTTGGATTTGTGTATTGGAGTATGGAGCATCTACTTACATCATGGTACCCATGGAAAATATTACACTCTACCACCATAGCACTCACCGAATTTTGAGTGAAACTATCCTTTACATGCCCCTCCACTTCATAGTCTGTAAACAAAATCACACCACAAACCTCAGGTGCTAAGTGTGCAGATAGCTTCTCCAACTGCTTGGCCATTATATCAATTTGATCCTCCAAAAAAGGGCTAACACCAGTGTCAATGCTCCCAACAGATTTGGCATGCAGGGAAGCTTCTAATGCCTCACGTAGGTTTGTGAAAGTCTTGTGCGATAGAAACCTTCTAAATAGTGTTATAAATCCTTTGAAAAACCATTAAGCATGTTGAGAAGGATGAATTTCATAGGAAAATTTTGACAAGAGAGTCTTGAAACACGCATCATACTCCCACACACTCTTGGCCATTCCCTACTAGATCTCCTTAAGAGTGTTGATGCTCTTCTACTCAAACTCTGGGATATGGAATTCTACTAAGAAGGCATTCTTCAATGCAGTTTATTCTACTACCATCTGATGGGGATCACATTTCCTATACCAACTATGCATGTGTCCTTACAACATTATTGCAAAATGAATTTCCTTCCACTCTGGGGTAGTGATCCCCTTCATGTGCCATAGTAACTCACACTTGTGAACATGCTCAGAAAAATCCTCAATGCCCCTATAGTTTGGTAAGTGAAAAGAAATCTTGAAAACACTTGGGGAGGTGGTTGGGGTTCTTGTCCTTCTAATCTAGAGCCTTAGTTCCCTATGGTGTTACCTCCTCCACCAGATCCACTAGATCCACCAGGTCATGCTCCTCATGACCCACCGATCCACCTCCTATAGTCAAGAAAGGACCGAAGTGGTTATGCCTAGTGTTCCTAGCATCCCACTAAACTACACGCCGATGGTTTGTGATATTTTCCCACTACCAATTGTATGTCCCGCGCCACTCCCACACATGATACCCAAATATTCCCCAAATACATGAATGGCTTGCATAGCCATGTATGTTCCAAACAAAAAATTATATCTCCCGGCCCAGATTGGTCACTCCCATTGATACCAATTGGGTTAACAATACTTATCCCTTGATATGGACAACTAAGCACTAGGGGTTGGTCGCCAGGTAGGTTTAGATGCACATTGACGATATTCTCTCTCCATGTGACAAAATCTCATCGAAGTAGAAGGGCCCTCTCTCCCATTCTTGCCAAGATGGGGTAGCATGACTTCTCGGATCCACGTCCTCTACATGAACCTCAACTCCTTCCCGTAATGTTTATCTCCATAGATCCATCACACTTGCAACCTCACGTTGTCTAGTCATATCCCTTTCATGAGCTTCATTATACTTGAGTCATCTCTCCTCCCTTTCCTTCTCAAATTGTAATTTCGCCATCTTCCTCCACCCTAGCTTCCTCTCCCAAAGGCTTAGAGAAGCTTCAACCGCCATGAGGAATGCTTCTAAACTCAAAGTAATGACAAATATATTCATAGCCAAAGGAATAACACACAAAAATGATCCTCTAGGCTCCCTCATATAATCGAACTCAACAACTTTTGGGCAAGAATATGTCAAAATAGTGTATTCTAAAGTATAACTGGCCAACACTCTCTTCCACCAGTGATCAATAGCATGTGCACAAGTCGATCTACATCTTGCACCTATGATAGTCATCTTAGGACCACACACATAATCTATAGTACTAGCTTGATCTAGATGTATATGCTAAAATCCATTCATATAGTTCTACTAGGAAGCAACAAAATAAAGTATCATACATCTCATGGTATAGGTTCTCTTCTACCCCATCTACGTGCATCGAACTCAGTCCAATGTGAATCTTTAAGCAAAATCATCCTCTTTGCTCTTGAATTTTTTTAACACTTTCTAAGGTCGCGCTCTATCATCACACATCATAAGGAAAAAGATGCATGCCATTTCTCACAACAACTTCAAAAAGAGGTCTTGATAATGGAACTAAAATGTAGTCATATTTTATAACCTTAGATCAATAGTCTAGTCCCATGTGCACCACCTATTACCCAAATGAGCATTGGGCACTCACCCGAGGCATGCGCGGTGCCTAACATCTCCTTTATGTGAGTCTTATGAGAGTGCATCATCTTATAAAATATTTAAATGGAAATGAGCATAAATAACCATGTCATATCCTAGAACGAGTTATCTTATTTCATCCGTAAAAGGGAAATAACAAACAACATAAGGAGATAGCTCATACGTAAAGGAAATATACTATTATACTTCTAAATATAGATGATTTATAATAAAGCATTGTATTCATATCAAGAGATTCAATAACCACATTACAATCCATTGGGTTCATAACATACCCCCATATAATAATGAAGAGCCAAGTCATGCATCATAACTATACCATGTCCATTAGATTATAGAGAAAATGCAAACCCATTTCCCTAAATGTGTCATCATCCCTATTTGCTACTATTCCCAACCATTAAATCCTCCATTCATTTCTATAGAGATTTTCCTCTCTTTCAAATCTATATCCTTATATATATATATATATATAGGATATATATCTTCTACTTGGGTGCTTGTATTTATAACCTTGGCACCTACCGCCATGCCTTCCGTAAGTTACACAGATTGGTCGCCAAGTGTCGAGTGGTCCTCCATGGGAGCATACCTCCCTAGATTCGAGCTCTCCACTTCTTGCAATGATGTCTTTTGGAACTTTCTATCACATGCCTAGAATATTCCATTTTTGATCCATAGTCAATAGGTTGACACCTTATACTCGAGGGTCATTTATTTCTCGTGTGTTGCCTAGGATGCCAAATGTGGCTAAGTAAAAACTTGTTTTTCCTTATGCACGCGTGTTGTGTGTTTTATAAAACCATGTCGTAACCCTTTCTCTACACACCTTTAACCCATGCGTCCTTCTTCAACTAGGTCCCGTAAGCCCATGCGTCTCCTTGTAATATTTTGAGGCCCAACATCACCCCACACTACACCTGTTCTCTGTCCTCGGAAACACTCTTCAATAAAGAATTAAAGAATGGTGGATCTTAAAAATAGTTGGAATGGAAGAATAAAGGAATGAATAAATGTGGAAAATAATGAAATAATGGGGAGCCTTATTTACATCTAGAGGAGGAGAGGGAAATCCTTCCTTAAATCAACTTCTAACTTACCCTAAGCATTGACCTCATTCTCGTGCTTGCACGACGAGGTCACCCACTAGGGAACTCACTTCTTCAAAACTAAGCTCCTCTCCATTAGTGCTCATTGTCTCCATAATCTCCTCTAGTTTCTTGCCCAAATCCTTAAGCGCATCCATCCTCCGAGTGATTTGAGGGTAAAATTCCTTTAGGTAGTTCTTGATTGATCCCCGCAAGGTCTTAATGGCCTCTGATTTCTTTTCTACCTCAGCTAGGATCTTGTCTCGCTCCACCCTATTCCCTTTGTTATTTTCCTAGAACTCCTTGAGTTCCGATTCATGGGTGGCAACTAAGATACTTATCACTCTATATATGTCCATGCAGTTTATCATAGGCAGCCTCGTAGCTTATGCGTGGCCTTTACATTGGGAGGATCTTATTGTACTGAGAAATAATCCCCACAACCTTCATCTTATTTTATTTCTCTTTCCATGCCAACACCTCCTCTATTTATTCTAGGGAAAGTGTTCACCTCTCCATAGTGAGTATGCGGGTCAAGTCCTATAAGCATTACAAGGATGATCCATACTTTTTCACAGGTGGTGTTAAGTTTGGATGCTTTAAGACAATGGCATATGTGATCATCTCTATCTTCTTTTATGCCTCACGCACACTTTTCTTCTCATATTTTAACTCACACCTTAACTAAGCACTGATTAGTTCCTCCTACTTTAGGTCCTTTGTTTTCTCCAGATCTCCTCTTCCCTTTTCTCCAACTCTGCCTCTAGGAACTTTACCCTATCATTTCTCCCAAAGATCCTTGCTTTAACCTTAATTGAGACTTTGTTGAGTGTGTTGCAGATTTTCTCATCTTACAGCCACTGAGCATTCACCAAGGGGTTTATCCCTTTTGTTTTTGGCACTTTCATCAATGCTCCTTGGCTTACCTCAAATTATGTCTCATTAATGTGGGACTGAAATGCCCATGGGAGCATTTTCCTTGTTCGAGGGTATGCACCTTCCTCATTAAATGAAGTCAAGGCTAAAATATATTCCATTGGCGTGGTGCTTTGAAAGCAAGCACACAACACCTTGTTTGGATCATTGATGTAGCCCATTTCTTGAACTAGTGATGCTTCTATGCTCTTCCTCCTTGTGTATGTGGATTTTGGAAATCTTACAAAAACTAGGATCCCCTCCCATGCTTCCATATTATTTTTCTATGATTTCCTCCTCAACTTCCTTTAGCACCACATCCGCGTTGTGTTCTACTTCTTGTTCCACCAGGTCCTTGATTATTTTTTCCACTTATTTTTCTATGGCCTCATCTATCTGTTCCTTCATGAGGCTTGGGGTCCTTTGATATTTTGTAACTTCTTCCCTACCTACCCCCTTGCCTTGGGTATCAGCTTCTTCTTCATCCTTCTTCTCCTCATCATTATACTCATCTCCTTCTTCTTCAAAATCATGTATCTCATAGATAGGATGGTCTTCACCTCCTTCTGGTTCATCTTCATCATCATCCCTATCACCAATGTAGGCATCTAGGTCTTCTGTCTCTTCTGAATCAGCCTCATCCGTCACCTTTCACTTCTTCCTTACTAGGGATTCTAGTACAGGGGATTCTTCTCTTTATTTTTCTTTGACAGGTGATGTCTTCTTTATCGATTCCTCCTAGGTGAGGGGATCTTCATCCTCTGATGCCTCTTCTTCTACGCCTTTTATTTGACCGAGACTTCTTCCTTCGTGTGTAAGTACTAGGCTTAACGCTTGTCTCTAACGCACTTATCGTTTGTGTGGTTTGAACACTTGATGCCTTCTGCATCTCTTCTCTTTCTCTCTTTCTAGGCATGACCTTCTCCCAAGTAAGCACCTTTTTCAAAGTTTGGCCTTATGTACGAGATACATCCTTGTTGTGGTCCTTCCTATAATTGGCAACATTAAACGTTTCATCATCATGATCTCATGGGAGGCATAGGTCTCCACTATGCGCACTTCTTTGGGTAGACCAGCTTTCGGCGCATAGCTCATGGTGGTCTATATCTACCTCACTAAGGTCGAAACTTAGTCTCTTGGCCTCCTTGAACTGATTAAATCTGTCTTGGAAGTATACCATGGTGAAGGAGAAGGGTAGCTTGTACCATGACTCATATTCTCATTTGTCAACATAAATATGCCAACGCACCACAAACTCATATTTCCATAAAGAATAGATCCAATCATAACAATTGATGAAAAAGTAGTGTTACACACCATTTTCTTCATTTTGTTTCACTCACCTCTCAAAAATTCACCACCGATGGCATTATTACTTGAATGGGAGGATAAGAGAAAAGGTATTAAATTCATCTTATTATTCTTATTCACACCCGATGGAATGCATAATAATAAATTTAAGATTTAGGTCAATAAATACAAGATCTTCTAACAATATATAAAGAAATTTTTTCCATAAGAAGTTGTCTAAGATTTGTTCCTACTATTCATAGAAATTCTTATTTCCTTCTTATGGAAAAATAAATCCATGCTATTTGTAATTATTTACATCTATTTCTTTATTTTAATTTTTATTTAGTTGACGTGTTTCTTTTACTTTTATGCCACTTTTTAAGAATAATAGTTCCTAATCTTTCTATTATTTTGGTAAAAATTATTTTTCCAACTATTTCAATCATACAAGGAATATTAGTTATTGTGTAGGGGTTCAAAACAAAATCATACATTTACCTTAATTAGAAGACAAGGTTGACACAACTAATATTTTTGGATATATATATGTAAGTGTGTGTATATACATATATGTATATATGTATATATATATGCATATATATATATATATACATATATCTACATATACATATATCTACATATATATATATATATATATATGTATATGTATATATATATATATACACACACACACACACACACACACACACACACATATCATGAGATGGCTACCATATAGCCAAAGATGAGTTTGTGGTAAGGACTTCGTATAAAATTTACTGATCATGCTCGCATCATGTATTGTATCATAAATTAATGCAACATAATAAAAATTGTGATATTGTATTATCAAAAAATATATAAAATGCATTGTATTTTCCTTAAAATTAATGGCCTTCATTCATTTATCTTTTCATTATTACAACAACATATAAAATAAGATGTTTTATTATCAAGAATATACAAATTTCTATCTCCTTTCGATTTAGTACATGTCCATGCAATAGTTAAAAATATAAATAATGATGCATGTCTTTGTAATTGATAATATTTTAAATAATAGGAATGTGGATGACTCTAGAATCAATTTGGTAAATACTTGTTTATTTGAAAGGTAAAACATTTATAAAGGAAGTGTTTACAAAGAGAGTAGATAAATATTATATGGATCCTAATAGCCATATATATTAGAGTTTTGGATCTCTGATGAAAAATGAATACACGAGCAATTACAAAAATAAAAATAACTAACAATAAGATGCAATATGATCAAAACTCACAAAGGAAAGAATGGATCCAAATCAACTCAATGCTTCATGATCCATATTCACCATATAATAGAATGATGCAAGTCAAGTACATATAGGTGGTGAATGTGCAACCTCCTCCTAGATCAGTGGGGAATAACTCTCACTAATTGATACTAGAAGTAGAGTTGACTCCACACAACTAGTAAGCCAACTGAACATAACTGGTAAGCTAACTGAACATAGCTGCTACAACTAAGCAATAATATCCCATGAGTGTAGGAAAGCTCCAAGTAAATAAAAAAATATAAGGAAAATAAATATCCTATACTAACACCCCCCATAAGCACAACTTAGGTGGGTAGTGAAAAGGAAATTGGGTCCTGAAAACATGGCCTGATGAGGTATCCATGTATAATGCAAATCTCTCATAAAGTGGAGAAAAGGAGAAAACCCAGTGGGAGAAAAAATTTCCCCAAAAGAGAGACATAAAACTCACTCAATAAAAATTGGAGAAGAGGAAGAAGTAGTGGGTCCCTGTAACTCAGCTTGATGAGGTACCCATGTAAAATGATCATCCTCCGAGTAGATGAGCATTGATGATGTGATCCTCCGCGTAAAGACCGAAGAGAATCCATATGCACCAAACAATGTTCCTGCCATTGGGAAGGACAAAAATGAGCATTTAAAGTTATCCCACTCCACAAAGGAAGAAGAAGCATGTAGTACTCTGATCTCTGCATCTAGTCTGTAGCTAAAAGGTGGCATAATTCTGACAACCGTGTGCACAAAAGACAATGGTAATGCCACTGTAGTATACATGTCTAAGAGAGAAGATGGTGGGGGCCCAATAACCCTCATAAAGGGATCCATAAGAACAACCAGATCGTGAAACATCTCTGAAATAGTGGAAGTGACAAATGTCCCAAGGTGGGAACTCCCAACAAGAGAGATGATTGAGTCCTCCAAGATGTGTGATGACTCAATCATAGTATATTCTTGTAATGTAACAAAGGTGGAATATGCAAATAGAAAAATCATGTGAGGAAGATACTCATCCCAATGGGGTTGCTTAATGAGAGTAATGTCTGACAAGAATGTATAAACATCACAACATGAAGTAGGAGGAGAAGACTACTGTAAAGAGCTACTGGAAGTCTAAGATGAAGCAACGCTGCACTCAAGGGTAGCAACCTATGTATGTGGAATGTCATCATCTGAGCAATCAAGATGCAATGGAGCACAAAAGGAAATGGTCACATCTATCTCAGAGGAAGGTTTTCCAATAAAACACTGCTGTGGAGAGTGAATGGAAGCATGAACATGGGTGACAATGAGATCTATGGAGGAAACAATAGGGAGAGTGTGCTCAATAACAAGATCCTGTGGTGAATGGTCAACATGGGACTCATGAGTAGCAACAGGTGCAAAGGGACACTCAATAATGAAATGGATGTGAGAGGGGGAAGAATCTATGGAGACACTAGAGTGGTCCAGGGAAGCGTCGCTCTCAGATGGTGAAACAAGGTTGCCATACAACTATCAGATAATGGTCGAGGTACTGAAAGGGATCTCAATGTGCTCAAAAAAATGAAATATATCCCTAGAAACAATAATACAAATAAATCCATAGACCTCATCATTTTGGTTAAACCACTCATACTTTGTAGAGGCTCATCAGATCGAGAACAAGACCATGGAGGTAGGGAAACAAATCATTCATAATGCAATGATTGATAATGCATGCCTTCCAAGATAGAAATTTCTCAGAGTCAAGCATAACAACAAAATGGTGAAATTGAAACTCCATAATGTAGATAAATCCCCCAAAATTATCCCAGATGGCACTTTATAACTTAGTGCAAAAATTACAAGTCCCTAAAGTGAGTTTTGCTAGAACCCCCAAAATGTGGCACTTTATAAAGTAGTGTATTTACAAAAATAAATGAGTCCATCATGTAGATCACAAGAAAAAATGCACTTTTGACCCAAGCAATGCTATAAAATGAGCTACCAATCAAAAGTTATAGCAAAAATGATTTCTCGCAAATAATGGCTTATTTAATTGAAATTTTGTAAATGATTAAAAAGTTACTTAATCGAGGGAAAGGGTGTCGTGCATATATTCATTAGAACTAGGATGGAATGATGAACATCACAGGATGTCAGGCTCAGCCGAAAATGCGTCCATATGCAAAATAAAGGAAAAAGTGTTTATGCAAAGGGGTTTGGCCACCTGCCAAACCAAGCCTTACCCTCCATCTTTGACATGTAAATAATGGAAGGGTACATAATCATCATAATAACTCCCATAAAATGCTAATGATCTTGTTTTTATACCAAAAACAATAAAATTGAGCCCCCACTTTTACATCAACTCCAAGCACCCCACCTATGTTACCAAGCCTATTACACCGTCACATTTGCTAAAGGAAAACCAATCCACATTTAACCTTTTACCAAAAAAAAAAATAATGGATTGAAAATAAAAAAATGGAATTTTTTGACCAAGTAAATAGGTGAGAAAATTTTAGGGTTGCAAAACCTAAAAAATGTGTTATCCTTTGTTGTTGGAGACTATTTTGTGCCGCCATGATGAAGGAAAACGTTGTAGGTTTTTCAAAGCCATGGAGGACTCAGTAAATCCAAGCAGAGCCATTTAGATGAGGAGACAAGGCCGAGCCACCAACAAGTTGCAGGGGTTCAAGCTGACATGGGTTGTGCATAGATGGCAAGCTGAGTGGTGACCAAACAGAGTAGGGTTTGAGCTGGACAGATCATGAGAACAAGACATTTCTCTATAACAACAAACCAGTTTGTAGGATAGAGTTGTGCATCATCGAACAAGAGTCGAGTTTTATGCACAAGGAAAGGGAAATAAACGTCAATGACCCAAAGGAAAAGGGTACAAGCCTGCTGTAGGAGCCAAGAGCACAGATCCACCAAAGGCCGAGCTGGTAAAGTGGATGTCAGGCCACGTAGAGTCCATTTTGAGTCACACCGAGACCATATTTCTCTAATCCAAGCAGGGACACCTAACTGAGTTGAGCGAGCTTTTGAATGAATAGCAAGGTGAGAAAGACACCGATCCAATAGAGTTCAAATCCAAGTTTCCAAGAAATCTAATGTGGGTCAGCCATGGGAATGGAACATGGGTTGTGCTAGACCAGATCGATCTCAGACCAAAGAGGTGCCGAGCTAGAGTGACTATGGTGAGCAAGGTCACATAGCAACCTATAGGGATTCATCACAAAAATTTGATTCCACCAAGACCACCACAAAGAAGATCTACATAAACCACATAAAAACCAAGGCACACAAGAATTTCTCCAAAAACCCTTAAATTTTTAACAAATTCTGAGGTTTATTTGGAATATTTTGTAAACCCCTGAAATTTTTGACAACCCTCAACTTGTTAAACAGAGTTAAATCTATTTGCACATGATTTGTTAGTTTCACAAATGAAGTATTCAAAAACTACAAATAACTCAGTAATGGCAAACGTATCACCAGAATCGCTCTGATACCATATTAGAGTTTGTGGATCTCTGATGAAAAATGAATGCACAAGCAATTGCAGAAATCAAAATAACTAACAATAAGATGCAATATGATCAAAACTCACAAAGGCAAGAATGACTCCAAATCAACTCAATGCTCCATGCTCCATATTCACCATATAATAGAATGATGCAAGTCAAGTACATATAGGTGGTGAATGTGCAACCTCCTCCTAGATTAGTGGGGAATAACTCTCACTAATTGATACTAGAAGTAGAGTTGACTCCACACAACTAGTGAGCCAACTGAACACAACTGGTAAGCTAACTCAACCTAACTAGTAAGATAACTCAACACAATTGCTACAACTAAGCAAGCATATCCCATGAGTGTAGGAAAGCTCCAAGTAAATAAACAAATACAAGGAAAATAAATATCCTACACTAACAACATATCCATATGGATGACAAACAAATAATACTAGATAAAATATGAAAAAAATATAGCCTAAGTTGGGAGTATCTCCAAAATATAATTACTATTTCTGTATTTAATACATGTTTTTGTAATATATAATAATTTTAAAATTAGAATATTTAATTCCATGGAATTAAGACATGAATGTTTCCTAGCACCTATTAGTGATACCAAGTTATACATTTCAAGAGAGACACCATATGCAATTAGAAGTTAAAGGCGGGCCTAATGTATAAGTGTTAGAATAATTTTTGGTTTAAAAGGTAAGAAAATTATAAACCATATATTTTGAAAAGAGAAGAGATTTCATGTAGATCCTAAATACCACTAGTTTAGATATACCAAAATAATGATATTATTGATGTGATATTGTAACTTGAGTAGGAATTATCTCCCAAAAATAATTATTATAGCTAGTTGTAATACATGTCTTTGTAATATATAATAGTTAAAATAATGAGGATATTTAAAGCCATAAAATTAACAAATGAATGTGTAATGGATCCCTTTAATCTTACCAAGACATACATTTTCATCATGCACGTTGTGCGTTATAAAAACATTGATGATTCTAGCATAATATAGGTGGAATAATTATTTTTTTGAAAGGTAGGAAAAATCTAAATTGTGTTTATGAAAAGAGAAGAGAAATATTTTTATGAGCCTAGTGATTTACAGTTAGGAAGAATGACACACCACATTTTAAGACATGTATATATCTGTGAAAAAAATACTATTGATGTCATATTACAACATGAGTACAAATAATCTTCAAACAACAAGTTTTAGAGCTAATTGAAATACATGTCTTTGTAATAGCTTATACTTAAAATAATGAGAAGATTTACAATTATGTAATTACAACATTAATTTTACATGAAACCCATTATCCTTATCATTTTTTAGATATTAACTACATGATTCCTATTATAGAAACATGATTTAGTCTAGCATCCACATAGTAGAATACATATTTATTTGAAAGGTGAAATAGTTATAAACTAGGTGTATATCCTTGCCTTGTACAAGAAAGAAAATTTAAATATTTTATTAAATATACAATGGAATTTTTTTATTAATGTAAAATTATAGTGCAAGTAAGTAGTATCTTTAAAAATTAATAAAGTATTGTAAGCTCCATAATTACCGATAATACACATCTTTTTAATAGCTTACAATTCAAATAATGAAAAGATTTAAAGTCTCATAATTACAACATTAATGTTTCTTGGCTCTAACCACCCTTACCAAGTTCTAAAAGTAATAAAATTAAAGAAAAATTAGATATTACATTTCTTGTTTGGCGTATATCCTATCGATATACAAGAAATAAAAAACAATAGGTTTTCTAAAATATAATGTGAATAAATAATATTATGGTTGGGATAATACAATCTAAGAAAGGATTATCTCCAAACAACAAATTTTACCACTATTTGAAATACACATCTTTATAATAGATAATACTTTAAATAATGACACGTATTAGAACCATGTAATTATAACATGAATATTTCTTGGTGCCTATTAGCCTTACAAAGTTATAATTTTTACCATACACTGTGTGTTATAAGAATGTGAACAAGCCTCATGTCTTCTAAGTATAATTTAGTTTTTAAAGGTAAAACATTTATAAACCATATGATTACAAAAAGAGAAAAGAAAGACTATGTAGTGCCCTCAATTTTCACTTCCTTTAATGATGTTGATCCTTGTCATATTCATGATTGATATATTTGAAATAATATTATCTACAATATTTTATTTTAATAATTATGTTTCTTTTATAATTTTGTCTTTGCTAACCCATTCTTGGAAGGATGATATATGAGGTATACTATGCCAATTTACTACTCTTATAATTACCACTTAGTTTTTATATAATGTTCTCAGATATTATTGATATAATATTTACATGAATTATATATGGGTAGTTTTAATAATGGTTAATTAATTTGACTATGTGTTTATATTATTTTATCATCTCTTTATCTTAAATATGTTAGCATGAATGTATAGGTTGTGTATGAGGCACACAATGCCAATTTACCATTGTTACCATTGTTGCTTATTTTGGATGATGATATTTATATGGATTGTACTTTGTTATAATATGGGTGTATTTAATTTTTCTATTTATGTTATTTATCTTGATATAGGCCTTTGAGAAGCCATTCAAGGTAAATTTGATAAATTGGTGCAGGTTCATGACATTCTAAGCATGTTGTAAATATCCTCATTTTGTAGAGTTTGAGTAGGATGATTAATTGAACTTCTTAACATAGTTGAATGAATAATTTTTTGGAATGACTACATCAGTTGGTATCAGAGCTTGGGCTCTTATTTAATTTGTTATAATGATTCAAATTTCAATGTTTTGTGGCTAACAAGTGGAATTATGAGTGTGTGAATGAATTGACATACTAAGAGAATAATTAAAGTTAAAAGAGGCTGAGAAGGAAGATCAAGACACCAACATACCAGGTGGTAATCCTAGGTGATGTGTAGTGATAGAAACAAGAAGAGAAATTTCTTGAGAATAGAGAGGAAAGTGAGTGAGAAGAAGAAAGAGAAGAGATGGATAGAGAGGAGTTGATAATAGAGTTGGTCAAGATAATTAGCCACAGGAAAATAGAACAAGAAAAGAGAGAGAAAAAGAAAAGAGGAAAGGATGAAGAAAAGATAATTGTGGTAGCAACAAGAGCTACATGATGAGATAGAAAGCAAACTGGCCATTAGAGAGCATGCAACGAAGAGAAAAGAATGTCGTTGAGGAAAATGATAAAATAAGAAGATAAAAGGAAAAACAAAGGAAAAAGAGGATGAAAAGGAATCAAGAAAGAAAAGTGATGAAAGAGATGGAGTTGAAAGAAGAAAAAAGGATGATGAAGAAGTGATATAATAATTCTTGGCTTCTCTTGAATAGGGAAACATTTTTTATTTAGTGAAGGACGGATAAAAATTCAAGAAGAAACAAAGTGAAGTGATTACAAAGAAGGAAGAAATGTCTATCGGGGTAGCCAAGCCTCAAAAATTTAATTCTAACATCATGCACAAGTGTGTGTTTGTAGGTATGGAAAATGATCTTGAGGTGAATGATGATGAAATCAAGAGAACAATCGAGAAATAACATCAAGTGATAAGTGAAGAAGTGGTGACACAAGAAAGTGGGTTTGTTTATAAAATCCTTGAAAAATTGGAGATAGAAATAGTAACCTTAGAGAATTTCATATATGGAAAGGAAACCTATGAATAAGAAACAAAAATTAGTCCAAGGGAAGAAGAAAGAAACATAGAGTATTAATGGATGAGGGAAAATAATAAATAAGTGAAGAAAATAAATAAAAAGACAAAGAAAGTGATGGTTACATGATGGAGATGACCTCTACAAGGATAAATATGATGGAAAAGATTAAGGAGGATATATATTTGTTGTTGATATGTTTTTTTACAGATACAAGAGATCTAAGCATAAGAATGATGAAGATAAAGTTGAAATTCAAGGAGTATGGAAAAAATGGTAAGGAAACTTCAAGACAAAGGAACACCATATGGGACCCAAGAGGTCTTAAGGTAAGAGAAAATAGTGAGAGTGCAAAATGAAGACTAAGGAAAGGACAAAACAATGAAGACTCGACTAGAAACTCAACTATGCAAGAAAAGTATATGAAGGCTTCTCTCCACCTTGGGAGTATAATGCAGGAACATCATCAAGAATACATGGAAAGGAAAAAATTTCTTGGTGATGAGATCAATTTGAGTGTATTTGGTCATAAGAGAGAGGGTCTTAGGTGGATGATTGGTTTAAAAATCAAACTCTTGTTTTCCCTCCTAAATGTAAATTTAAATTTACAATCATGTAAATATGTCAGTAAGGGATTTTCAAAGTTTGGAAAGGGTGAATTATCTCTTAAGAGGTGGTCACGAGTCTTTTAAGATATGTATGAGTTGTGCGATGAAAAAATGATGTTAAAATGCCTCCATAAGCATAAAGAGGTTGAAAAGTTAGTTAGGTCTTAATGAGAGAGGAATTAAAGGATCTTGGATTTGAATTTAGAGTTATTTATCTCTCTAAGGAGAGAGAAGGAGGTTATTCCTCAGTGAGGAGGACGAGTTGAGGTTATGAAGAATAATTCTTTATAAGAAATATAGTGAGTACTAATACAAAACTCTTATTTTTTGCATAATACTATGTTTTGGTACATGTTTCGAGTTACACAGTGAATCATATAGTTGTTTTTTTTTTTTAAGTGTTCATGGAAAATAATACATTGATATTGGCACATGAATCCATTCATAACATGAACCATATTTATCTTGAAGGAGGTCTATGTGGGTTCATTGGATTGATCCAAAACACTAATGCTTTATTTTGATGTGACTGTTTAGACTATAAATACATTAGTTTTGTATACTCTACCTTATATAATGTGTATGTGATGTGCTTATGGACATTCAAGATTTAAAATACTTTGATAAAATGGGGAGTTGTTACTCTACTTGGGTAAGAAATGGAAGTTTGAATGCTTTGATGGATTGACATAACTGAAAAGATAAGGTAAATACAATGTGAAGGAGATTGATAAGACATTCTACGTGATGAGGAGGGTAAGGGATGTTTTTACATGAGTTTATATTTATATTTAAGAGGAATAATGTTTAATTACTTTGATATGGCTAATCCACACTTTGATCTGTGTTTGGGGAAACAAGTTGTGCATGCAAGTCAAAAATGAGTTTTCCATCTATACTTCTAAAAAGAACTTGCTATGGCCTATTAATGGATTATTATTAATGTTTTTAATTTTATATGTTGTTAGAATCCCATTATTTCATAGGAAGAACTTACTTTCCTTGTTACTTGCAAAAGACACAACCTTGACTATGAAGGTCCGTGCCGAGACAATAGGAAAGAGAAGAAAAAGAATGTTTTTCGCTCTCCCCAAGTTTAATTGGTAAGTTAATATATAATAGGGTGTTAAAATAAAAAGATTGGTAAGTTTCAAGTCTTTAATAGGTTATTTTATGAAGTTAAGACACATTTTACTCTCTCGGGTTCTATAGTGATTAGGTTTTAACAATCTGAGAAAGGGTTTGTTTTTAGAAGCATCAAACTAACTCTCTTTGACCTGGAAGCTTCAAGATAAAATTATATGAACCTATAGAAGGATATTGTGAAATAAAGTTTGGAAACCAATGGTGAAAATTTCTCCTTTTTGTAAAAGTCTAGGCAAGGGTGAGAAAATACAATCTTAAGGCTAATTGAATGAGTCTTTTACAAAGTAAGTATCTTTTATATTGAGAGTTGATTCTTGAAAATTCCTTGACACCTATTTTTCCTAAATGGGTGTCCTAAAACCTCTTTATTTTGCATTAAAAATTCACAAAGACAAAGAGACAATTTATAGTTTCTCTAGGAAGACCTATTCAAGGGTTAAAAGATCAAATACGAAAAGAGAGCCACTAAGAATTACATAAATAGTTGAGCATTGAGGTTTTAAAATAATGTTAGTGGTGTGGAAATACAAATATTTGAGGTGGCAGATAAGTGAGGGTATCCAAAGAATTTTATATCCTAGGTGAGAGAAAGTAAATGTGTTCTTGAGAGTAAGTAGAGGGTAGGCCAAGAACAAGTCAAGGAAAAGATGATCTATTGATCTTTGAAATCAATTTGATGGTTGTTTAACCCCTTGTTTGAGGTGTGTAATAGCGAGGATTAGTTAAAAGACTTTTGAAAGATAAAAGGAGAAAAAGTGCAGGATTGATTTAAGGAACTAAAGAAGAGTGAAGGATATAGTTTGGAGAATCTGAAAAGATAGTTATTACTTGATGATGAATAAATGGTAGAGGTGTATTTTACATAGTTTAAGGTGTTGCAGATGAGTATAGGAATTTGAGAAGTCATTCAAGGTAAATTTTATAAATTAGTGTAGGTTCAAGGCATTCTAAGCATGTTTTCAATATCCTCATTTTATAGAGTTGGAATAGGATGATGAATTGACCTTCCTAACATAGTTGAATGAATACAAATTTGTGGAATGACAACATTAGGGATGTTTAAATTTTTTTAATTAATTTTTCCATCCTCACTTATTGAGTTTAGAATTTGTGACATTATAAAGGATATTAAGGAGTTCTATACATTTATATTTACTCCCTCATATGGTGTAGTGGGATCCCTCCATTATATGGTGGAAGGAACTACTCTCATACTTGATTAAGGAATCCAAGTAGGGGAAGAGTTTGAATAAAATTAACAAGGAGGAGATGTGAGACATAATACATGGAGGCATATAGAGTTAGAGGAATGTTTTGATTCTCTCTTTTGTAATAAAAATGAATACTTTGAGATATCTATGTTTAATTATGGATTCTACCATCTCATTTCTTTGTTTGAAAAGGTTTTGGGATGGCTATACCTGTTGCCACTTTTGTTGTTGATGTGTGAAACATATTGTGCTAACTGTAAATTCATATTCTCTCACCCATTAGATTAGAGAGAGGATATTATTCTCACAAAAATTAATATGGGCATATGATGATTCCTAATGTTTGGGTGGAAAAAAAAACCTTCTTGTTTTAAAGAAATTAGCTCTTTGCAAAAATGAGTTTTAGGGTTGTTTTGGGTATGGTGGAAGTTGTTGAAAACTTGGACATGTTGTTCCCTCTTAGGGAGGCTTGTCCTCTTACCTTCTTATATTTTTTGAGAAGCTAATAAATTATTTAAGGGATGAGTTTATTGTTTGGGAAAAAGGAAGATCTCATTTTTGTTTAAATATTGTTGTTTTAAGATACTTTTAATATGAAATTTTAGTTTGAGTTCAAAGAGAAATTTAATGAATAAATTTGGATGTTTGAGTATGGAGAAATTCCTATATATTTTTATTTTTAAATTATCGAATGAAGGTTAAAAATATAATTTGGAAAATTACAAGTTTATGTGGTGTTCTACCAATGCTCTGAGACTCTACGTCCCTTTGCTTCAATGGTTCAGCTCCATTTATTGTGTGTGAATGAAAATGAAATATGTGGATGGTCTAGAGGCAGGGGATCCAAAAAAAACACTCTACTGAACCTTTGGAAAAAATTAACCAATTTCTTGCAAGGGAGAAATTTGTTGAGAATGTGGGAAAGGGGCGTGGGAAAAATGGAGGATTAATATTGCAGTAAAAAAATAGATTCCCAAAACTAATCATAAAAAATCACCATTTCAAAATTTAGAAAGAAAATAAATTTGTTACTAACATGAAGACAAGGTAGAATAATGAACACCAATCCTCATTAATTCTCTCAACAAAAAAGCAAGAAACTCCTTTCTTCTTCATTGATAGTTTAGAATAGTTAAACATAGTGAGGAATGGAAGAACATATGAGAGGAAAAATAGAGGAAATTTTATCTCTCGTTTGTTTTACTCCAATTAGTAATCTCTTCTTGAGAATAAAAATTTACAAACCTTAAGAATGGTGAAGTCATTACAATTTATAAAGTTGTAGAAGGATTTTCACCTACCCCACAAATGACCTTTCATTTATCCTCCTACAACATATGAATTTTCAAATCCTTATGAATGATATTAAGTCCCCTTTTTATTAGTTAAGGGTGACTTATTACAATGTTACCTATAGTCTCATTTAAATGAATAGGAAAAAGTCATGATTTCTTACAACAAAGATAGAAAGGGCTAGAGAAGAGGAGAAAGAATGACGAGAGAAGAGAAAGAATGTTCCCAAGGATGGATGAGGATTCCTACGCATTTGATGAATATCTTTTCTGAGGAATTTGAATATGGATATTAACCCTTGATGAACTTCCACACATTTTTACACCGATGGAAAAATCATGAAGTTCACCTTGAACACTTTCCCTCTTAGTTTGTACATTGTGCTACAAGATGATATTTCCAAGACACTCACAAATTTATAATTTCCTTGTTTGAGCCATGAGGTTATACTACAATCTCGATAAGAGTCCAAACAATAGAAAGATGAGTGAAAATGGATCCATATGTAAATTTCTGCACCCAAAATGAAGACTTTCTATTTTTAACGGTAGGATAGAGACTCTCTATTTTAGGACATATCACCCATTTACTCCCATATGACCTTATGAACCTTCTATAACATTCCATCCTCTTCTATTGATGATATATTTCTATTTTTAGCAACTTTATATTTTTAGTAAGTAATTGTTTTCATACCTCAGTTATTTTGGGAAAACTGTCATTCTTGCCTTGTCTTTTGCTTTACATCGTTTCGACTATTTCGGGTGATCCAAAATTGAAATTAAGGGAACATAGCAATTTTAGCATGTGGAGCGGTATAACATTTAATATTTTTATTAAGTGACAAAAATAATCTTGGTTTGTGACAGGAATATTATTTTTAGATTCAACTCTTCATTGTGATCTCGTGCTCCAAATTTCATTGTGTTTCTCCCGCTGAAATGCTTAGAAATTAAAAAAGGTTTTTTCCTAGTGTGGGTTTCAGGCTGTATCTTACATGAAATAAATTAATGGATTCACTGAGCTTTATATATCACATATATTCTTTGGAGAGGAAAAATCATCTCAAACCTTGGTACGATTATTTCCTTCACTTGCCGACAGTGAGAAATATTCATTTTTGCAACCAAAATGCTTATGAGGAGATTTGGCATGCTTTCTCAAGAATTTGTACATTTAATTGAGGTTATATAGAAACCTTCATAGATATTTGGAGGAAAAATGATTGAGAAATGATTTCCAATGACTTTCATAGATTCCTCCAGCATCATCCTTCTCTCACGCACACGGATAAGAAGCACGATAGTTAGATTTTTTTATAAA
This sequence comes from Taxus wallichiana var. yunnanensis, assembly GCA_018340775.1. Classification (NCBI taxonomy): domain Eukaryota; kingdom Viridiplantae; phylum Streptophyta; class Pinopsida; order Cupressales; family Taxaceae; genus Taxus; species Taxus wallichiana. The sequence goes on from CM031235.1 coordinate 505,718,885, forward strand.
ATTCAAATTTTTGAATCCTCCGAGGCTTGGGAACATTTTTTTCCCAAATATCCAAACAAGATGGGACATATGGTGTAATAAATTTTTCCTTAACTATTTCTTGAAAAGTCTCATGCCTTGATTTCTTGGTAGAGGGGAGAGAGAGGGAACAATAAAGACCCCGAGGCTAAAACTGGGTCACATGAGGGACAAAAGAAAGGGCTAGGATTGGGTGCATTATTATATTCCAAATTTACCAAGAGGATGCGATAGTTCATGTAAGAAAATGTGTCTTAATTTGGTGAAGAAAAGTGGCAGATGCTAATTTGTAGAGGTAGAAAGGAGATGGAGTTGGAAAATGGCATGTTGAGTACTTCACGATGTCACATGAGGAATCAAGGACCAGGTTTGGTATGGGATGAATTTTAGTGTCCTAGCTATCCCAAGGGTATTGGAAACAAGGTGTAAGAAAATTCACCTCATTCTAGTGATGATAAGTGGCACACTAGGATTCGATGATAGGAAGAGCCAAGGGTGGGAGAAAATGGGCTTAACTTTCATCTTTCAACATCTTTGGGGTCATATGATGGTCTAGGGGTTTCAAATGGAATTGGGTGTAATTTTCTATAACAAATTTCCTAAGGGTATGGGATAGTTGGTGCAATAAAATTCACTTTGTTCCCGGGAGTGACATGAGTCCACCTTAACAATTGACTAAGTCCCAAAGCATACCTTGGAGAGAAGCTTTGAATGATAACATATCTAGAGCACCTAGAGGTCTTTTTCAAACATATTTATATGATTTTGAATTGAAAAAACATTTTGAGAAGGATGGAATAGTTATTTTTCTCTAAGTATTCATGTAACCCCCTTGAAAATCACCCTTTTCTAGGATTGTAGGTTGTTCATACTGAAAATAGACTATTTGAAGAAGTGGTTATGTATCGTGAAGAATATAAAATAGCCATAATTTATATATCTAAAATACCATTACAATCATATATTTTTTGACCTTCAAATCATTATGGAGCTCCCGTAAAAACGTCCCAAAGATCATCTATTGTTTTTAAACTACAAGCTCCTTTGCATTCAAAAAATCACTTTTGTAGAACATGTCCCAAAACCTCTAAAAATTTCCAAAATATTTATAAATGAATTGCAAAATGTTACCAGATCCTTAATATCAGTCCCTGATGAACTTGGTCCTTTAAATCCATTTAGAGGTGTGTGTGCTTACCTTAAAAAGGCTAACAACAACCATTCCTAAGCTTCTTGAAAATTCTAGTTTGAAAGGTACTACTTTTGAAGCACTTGAATGAACTTGTTTACCTAAATCACTTATGGAAAAGGTTGACATAGCACATAGAACCAATTTAAAGGGTAGGATAATCCTGATATAGGGATGATTTGATCTGGAGAAAGGCTTGAGAGGATTGGTGATAAAAAGTTTTGGCAATAGGGTAAAGTTGTCATGCTTTCAAGTTTGTATTTTCCCTTGTGAAAAAACATGACAACAATTGGCTCTCACTTTGGGACTCATTCTGAATCAGAAAAAGTGAAGACATGATGATAATTAACTCCATAATCTCAGTACATTACTTAGAAAATTTCCTTATCCATTGGGCTATAGAGTCACTTTGAATAACACAAGATAAACTAAAAGGAGAACAAAAGGAAAACACACCACACTGAAAAGGAAATAAATGTGTAATAGGGAAAGGGAAACACTCACCTAAATCACCTATGGTACATGTGGGGGTAACTCACTTTCATTGTAACATTTTTATTTTCAAAATTTACCTCAAGGGGTAATGTTGAATGATGATGTTTCGCAAATAAATTGAGTAGTTTGAGGAGTTAGCCTCCTTTCCTCAATTGTTTATGAAATCTAGGGTATTTATTACCTACTAGCATACTCGTGGAGGAGTGAACCTATGTGATATTTTTTATGCTCGAGATATTTTCTTAGAAAGTCCATTATTTTTATTATCTTTGAAATCAGTTTTGGAGTTCAAATTGCCTTCTGTGTTCACCCACATTTATGATTTCTCATTTACAATCTCATCATTTTCCTAAGGATGATTGTTTAATTCAATTGTTTAAATATATTGAGCTTCCTTCTCTCCCACATTCAATTTTATTGAAAAATATTTCATCGTAGGCCTTGAATTCAAATTTTTATTTTATTCTATCATGAGATATTTGGAAATTAAGTGAGGAATCGTGCATAACCTTATACCTATCTTGCAGATGGCCATATCTTGAGCCAAGAGGCCAAGAATTAGCTTAGGATCTTCTTTTCCTTCTGTTTCTTTCAATATTTCTTACATGGAATCCTTTGAAATTTCCAAGTGATCACCTTTACATTCATTTGAATAATCTTAATTTTGAAATTCAAGGCAACCATCGGAGGAGTTGCTTCATTATCCATAGGATCATTGCATTCTAGTACTTATTTTTGATGGGGAGTATCATCTCTGAAGGACACAAAAACAATTCTTCAACTTTATCATTAGTGAGAGAATATTCCAACTCGAAGGGGAAAGAGAAGAATTCAATTTCGCCAACCCATCCATCAATCACTGTTGTAATCATTGTTGTAATATGTACATAAGATTTTTGGCACTATTTTATTTCATCATTACAAATATATAAATTGGTTAAATTTTTTTAATTTCCTCCAAAACTTTCTTGAAAATACATGTCTTGTATTATGATTTTAACAAGAAGATGAGTATATTATGTTTCTTCTATATTTCTTAGAAATTATTCCAAAGAATCTTCCTTCAAACCCTTCAAATGATCATCAAAAGTTAGTTTTTCTTCTTCATGGATGACATGATCAAGAGAATATTCATCTTCAAATGGGAATGATAACACCTCCTCATCATGGGGAACACGTTAGCTGATTTCTCCATTAAAAATTCATCAAGAATGATTTACACTTCTCCATGGCTTGCATCACCCGAAACTTGGGGCTACCCTCTAACAACTCAAAATTTTACAAAACTTCTATAAGATCAATACCCATCGAAAAGATATCTTTGGTCCTATCAAGATTAGAATATCATCCACCACTTCATATGTTACGAAATGATTCATTCTCTCGCTATCTTGGTATAATATGTTATCTTTAGGATTTATTGACATTTTCACCATATATCTCATCTTTTACACAAGAAAAAACTTTTCCATATCTCATTTAACCAGAATGGTTGTGGAAGACCAATTCATCTGTATTTTCCCTCCAAAGTCTTGGTAGAAGCTTCTACATAACGACATTCTCGAGAAAGCTGAAATGCCTACCAAGAAGATAGTCACCGACACCTTCTTATCTAGAAATCAGGTCGAGTCACCCTTGCATCATTAGTCTTTCCCATAAGTGGACCTCATTTGATTCCATACAGTAGCATGATCCTCTAGCCCATTTCAATATGATTCCAAGAGCATTGGCCACCTTTATAGGCATCACATTTTCATAAGTACCTGAATCTATTATGTAATTATTCATTTGATATTTTACAAAATGAAGTGAGACATAGAAAGGATTAATTTTATTATTCCTTGATCCACTCATGGAAAGCATGATTTGCGATGAAGGTGTATGTTGGGTTGGTTTTAGTCCTTCGAACTAGGAATCAAAGTAACTACTACCCTTAATATGAAGGAAAATCTTCTCAAATTTCTCGGATGAGCCTATAAATACTTGGATTTGGAAATGTGTAGTTTGGATTGATTCCCATGTTATGTGATATCAAAAGGAGAAGATGTGGACAGGGGGATAACATCACTACTTTTGAAGGTGTTGGTACCTAAAATTACACCCCCTTGGGGCCAGGAAGTATCAACATAGTAGCTGATAAACTTTGAGAATGGAAGACTATAAGTATATGTTGTTTTTAGTTGAAGATGATGTCTAATAAACCTATTTGAACCCAAATTTGATGGCATCAGGTGAAACTTGGAAAGGGGATGACCTTCCCTAGTGCTTTAGGCCCTTCCTTTAACTAGGGTGAGAGAACCCATTTTGTAACATGAATTTGAAAGAAAAGATACGCATAATCAATGCTTCTTAGTATTTTCTTTGGAGCTTTAGTATCAGTCCTGAGTGAACATGGTAAATATATGCACAATTTAACTCCTAAAATTCATCACACTAAATGGTGAAAATTTCACTCAAGCAGGACTCAGGTTACTCTAGACAATGGGAATTTTTGTTGGTTCTTGCATGGTTATGAAAACCTAAAATGAAAACTAGGTTTCCTTTCAATATTATTCATGCATGTTGTGACATGATGACTAACAAGATACTTGTGTTTTTTAATGAGGCTAAAGTATTATTTTATAATGAGGAGGGATTCAAAACTGACAAGTCTCTATATAACACTCACAATGCATTTTTAGACACATGTCATTCAAAACAACATATAACAATTCATAAATTTATCACATTTCCTACTTAAAAAATATTTTCATTCATTGATACTCAATTAAGACAAATATTTCACACAATCCTCAAAATACTTAGCACAAAATCTCATGCAAGCATTCCAATAAATTTTTATTGCTTCTAATCTTGTACTCTTAAGATACACTCAAAATATTACAAAGATCTATTAAAATTTTTATTTCAAGTAAGGATTTTATAATCACATTCAACATTGTAAAGTAAGGCTCACAATACAATACTGAACAAATCACCAAAACTTAATCACTAAGGACAGACCCAATGTACTTCAAAGAAAGCAAGAAACATAGAATTGCAATAGGAAATGCAATTGATCAACAAAGTGTTCAATATTTACACTCCAAGACATAAAAATTGAACCCGTAGTTAGACATATTTCATTTTAAAATTCATCAAATTCTTGAAGGGGGAAAAAGGTAATACGAGATCTCAATGCCTGCTATTGACTATACTCTATAATCATCTTAACACTTTAATTTGAAAGATTAAAAGTCAAAATGTATTTTTCATAAACAAATAAGTAATATTTAAGTAAAAATATCAATCCTTATATACTTTTTTCCTATTTGACTTTCCCCAAATATGTACTTTAGGAAAGCCTTTGAATCCTCGCCCATGTAGTTCAAAACCTATAAAGGGAAGATCTATAACTGAAAATATTCCCTTTTTCTTCTGATTAGGATGAGTAAGAACATGTGGTGACATCTGGAGGAAACAAAAAGGATATTCTCTTATTCCCAACAAACCTTGTTTTTCTTCCTTTCACTTTCTAGGGACTTGGTTTGAGCTTTCTCCTACCCTGTTCTTATAGGCATCATACTATTCAAACATCTAAGTTACAACTTCTTCATCAGGTCTTGAATGATAGTTGAAAATTACTCCATATTTTTTACTTATTTCATCAATCTCATTGAATACTTATCTCGCCCTTGTTAGATTTCTTATTTATTTATAAATTGTTGTCTTAGCACTTGCCCAGCTTGTTCATGAGATTTATATCAAATTTTTTGGTTCTTCCGGTTTACCCATGATATGTTACCTAAACTTTTTTATCACATTTTCAATACTTTCCTCAAAAATATTCTCTCCAAAGTCTTTTACAATCATTCTATCTATCAGATCATGAAGACGATTGATTTAATATGTTATTTTATTTCTTTCCTTCTCAAGGATATTAAGAAATATTTCCAAGATCTCCACTCTTACCTTTTTCATGTTGTAATATTCATGCTAACTTCCTATAGAACTAGGAGATACAATTCATTCCTCGATGATTATGTCATCATCTAACTTCTTGATGATTATCATTTTTAGCAACATATCTTGCCACATTGTTTGATCATCCTCAATTTTATAGTAATGCCCACTACTTCTAACTTCTCAAAGGTTTAGGAGTACATTTTTACAAATTATATAATTAACATTTCACCTCTGGAGACCAAATGAATTTCCCAATAAATTGTAGCTTACTCTCTTTCACTTAAATCACTCACACTCTTGATATACTCACCAATGATCTCCAAGTTTTAAGTCTATCCTTCTTTGTGAGTTCTAGTCAATATTCGACTAACTTGGACAATGCCTCATTCTCGTAATGCCCTCCGGGACACCGAGAAACACACCAACCATGACTAAAAATTTCAAGGTAATTTTTTTTTAGAAACATAAATGCTAATGCAGGACCTTTTTCGACCCCAATAATAAATTAATTTATGTAAGTCGGATTTACACAAATTAAATTTCTAACCTAAATTTCTATTACATAAAATGATTACTCTACTAATCATTTAGTGGGATCACACTTGAAATTCTACACACCCCTTATTATTTAATTAGATTTTCACCCCCTTTTTTAAAATTGGCCCACATACAAGCCCCCTACACTTTATTTTCCCATTCACATTTTAAATAGACTAGGCTCCAAAAGAGTGTAGGGTTAATTATGAGCCATAGGATAGAAACCACCTCAACCCTTGATCTAAGTTTTCCCTAAAGATGCCCTAAATTTTCCTTATATTATCTTTTTCTTTTCTCTTTTCCTAATTTCATTTTGTTTGTGACATTTTTAGGTTGTTTGGGAGAGGAGTCATAGAGTTTATTTGATCCTTCACTATATTGCTAATGATTTTCTTGTTGCATGTTTTATGGAGTTATTTTCGATATATATATACGTATGTATACATATATGTTAACATTGATTTTTTTCTTTTTTTTTTTTTCATTTCATTTAAAAGAAGGAGGATTTGGAGAGGGGAGGGTTTTGTGCAGGCACAACGGGAGGTGTGGGTGGATGGGGGCGGTGTGGAGGCAGTGTGGTGGTGTTGCGGGTGCGGGGAGATGTGGTAGGGGCGGGGTTGACGTTGGAGATGGAGGAAAGGGGGCAGCAAAGAAAGAAGGGAGTAGGGGGCGGAGCAGCCGTGGGGGGGTGGCATGTGGGGCAGCGGTCCCAGGGGGACAACACAGGGGTGGGGCGGTGCCAAGCAAAAGCACTGGGCACGGAGCGGTGGGTCGGGGGTTCGCTTCTCCCCATTGTTTACTTATTTTTGTTTATTTAAACTTTTAATAAAATTTATATAAATACGTATTATATATATATATATATGTAATGATGGATAATTATATATATAGGTTAAAACATTTTATTGATAACTTGAATACGGGAGGAATATACATATTAAATAGTTTAATAACACCTAGTTAAATATATATATATCTTACCACAATTAATAGAAGAGAAAACAAAAGAAAAGAAAGGCATGAAGGAAAGTATTTCCATTTAATATCATTCGTGAGATATAATGCTAAAATTTATATTTCATTTCCAATGTTTTAACAAAACCTACTTAAAATTTTTTAAAAAATGAGATTCTTAACAAGAATATGTAAACCTTCCTTTCAACACAAAAGAAAATCAGATTTCTAACACCATAATAACCTACAAGGAAATGTATGATTCAAAACTAATAATAGTTTCTACCAATGTTAAAACAAAACAAGCTTCATATAGCCAAGTAGATTTCATTTCAAATGTAATGCAAAAGATTATTTCAGATTTACACACATGTAGAATTATTCAACAAGTAATATGTCCTCTTTGTAAGTAAAATATAAGAGATACATCAAGTTACAAATAAATGAAACATTTGATACAATACTTCTCTTCCACAAGCTTAGACTACATGGGTGATGTATAAATATTCCCAAATGTGCAAACAACCAAAATTTCTATTACAAGTTTCTTGTAAGTTGGAAGAGAGATTTCTCATTGCAACACCATGTCTCAAGTTACAAGTAATTGCAATATATACAAAATGGAGGTTTTACAAGGAGAGGGAAAAACTCCCACATAACTACACACATAAGGTATACAATGCAAGAAAGTCTCATATGGAAAGAAATAACAATGAGAGTCCAAGATGCCACTAACTCCAACTTGAGAGCCAACTTCCATGTCTTCAAGAAATCCATGCAAGGAGAAAAAAGCTTATTTACCACCCAATCATAGGAATCATAACATGCCTTTCCCAAGGTTGGGATGCATGCTAGCCTCCCACAAGCCCATGGGAAAGAGGACTACTATCCACAACTTGCACAAGAAAAAGGGTGAACTAACAAAATAGGACAAAAACAAGACAAGACTCAAAAATTTACAAGGAAGGAAGAAGAGAAGAACCCAAGTTCTAACTCTAAAACAACATGGGGAAGAGAGGAGAGGAGTTATCCAAAAGTTGTTACAAAGATTATAAGTACAAAACAAGACCTTCATACCCTCCTTATTGCTCCTATATCATTTAGGCCCTTCTTATTCCTCCACCCTTTCTCCAAGTCCTTCTTGGAAGGATTTTCAAACCGCAAAGGGGTTTCCTTACCAATAATGGGGAAGGAGATTCAATCCAAATGAATCAACTTCCCCACCTAAACTATTTGAGGGGAAATCAATAAGACCCTACAAGGCTTGTCCATCAAGCCTTAAGGATTGAGAGGAAAAATCCCTCTCTCTTCCCCCAAAAACTCCAAAACTCCATCATGCCATATGATAGAGGAGTAAAACAAAGAAACAACAACCAAAATCCACATGCAAAAATAAAAAATTCATGTAGCCCATATAACAACTAAGATAAATACAACACATGCAAGAAGACATAAGAACCTACCTCAAGGAAAGCTCTCCAAAAATCTCTCCAACTTCAAATTTCTCCACTCCTTCACTCAAGAAAATCTCAATCTCCAAATCTCACAAGCATCCCAAGCAAGATGTTCCCTAAAAAAAGTCACTCTCTTTTCCCATGAAGGGGAATTTAAAGAGGAGCAAGCAAGAATCCTCACAAATGAGGGGTGACATGTGTCACCCCTCTCCTCCTTCAAGGTCAAAGATGCCAAAACAAAAGAGAGAAAGGGTAAAAATGTCTTTTTTCCCTCTTCTCCCAAATTCCCTAAATGCTAACAAGACAAAACTAGTGCAACTTTGAACAAGCATTCCAATCCACACCGCTTACATGGATGTGACCAAACAAGAGGCATAAAGGGAGGAAAACTCCCTCTAGCCTTGAAATGAGCCCCTACCCATTAGGTAGTGTCCAAGGGCTCATTTTTATGTTAGGAACTCCCAAACTAAAATGGGGTCCCAAAAATGCCCAAAATAACCCAATTTCAGGTTTTGTAATTTTTAGCACAAGGGTAGAGGGTGTGGGGACCACCAAAGGGTTTCACATATGACCCTAACCCTTGTGATTAAGTGACTCATTAAACAAAATAAAAATTTTAATGAAAGTGGGATTATTAACTCCCAAAACAAGTTTACAACATAACTAATTACCCTAAACAAAATTAATAATTCAAGGCACAATACATTACAAAAATTGGGGTCACTCATGGTGCCCAAAATAATAATCTCCAACACTAAGGTTTCACACAATGAACATGGCTAGGACTCAGCCCGTGGGCTGCTTGTGCAAGATTGTGTAGTTGGCCTGAATCCCACGTTCTCCTGTAAACCTGTCACCTGCACACTCATTGCACACATTAACCACACATGTCTGATAAAATATAAAACAACGACTCAGAATGATATAAATGAGTTCTAAACTAGCCTAACATCCTACTAAAATAAAAATGTGACAACGTGCACAATTATACTCAATTCTCCAAATCGAGACAAGATGATAAAGTGACATATAACCATAGAATCCCAACATGCAACAACTAAGTATCCATCAATATAATTATGTTCCAAAAACAACATCATATCCATTAGTATCCATGACATCATAAGAAAATGCGACAACATAGAAATTAAGCTAAATTGGCGCTATACACCTGAATTTCCACACACGTCTAATAAGATCCAATATCTAATATAATGTCCAAGATATAACCAATCTCTGTCAAAACATGTCTATGAGAAAAGAAACAACCAATAACTGAGCTATAAAAGTGTGGGCACTACATCCCCTTTACTAAAATTAGACTTCCTCCTTGAATTCACTGAAAGAGATAGGGATATCTAGCCCTTAAAGGTATCACATCCTCCTAGGTAGCTGTTGTCTCATCGTACCTGTCCCATTGTACTCTAACCTAGTCCAAGTCTCAACCCCGAAAGGCCAACCTCTGTGCTACAATATGCGTATGGATTCCAGCTTCCACTATCCTCCGTCCTCTACCTATAATGCCGACCAATCCAAAACATGAGAAGCATCAGTACATATCTACATAGTACATAAACATGAAATACATCATGGGCCCATGTAAGGCATGGTGGCAAAGCTAGGCAATAGGCAACTAGACCGATGACCTCTAAAATATCAAAAGGCCCCACAAAATGAGGTGATAGCTTAGAACCCTTTCCATAACGGATCGAGACTCTTATGTGGGTGAACTCTCAAGAAGACTTTTTCACCCACTAAGAAGTGACAATCAATCCTCTTGGTGTCTGCATACACCTTCGGCTTCTCGGCCTGCTCAAGATGCTATCTAATCAACTCCTCTACTCCAAATCTCAAAGGTATGCTGGTCCCAGAATGATCCTGTCATCCAGTTTGTCCCAATTCAAAGGTGTCGTGCAAGGTCATCTATACAGATTCTGTAAGGAGCCATACCAATGGAACTATGATAGTTGTTGTTGTAAGAAAACTCAACTAAATGCAAATAATCTTCCCATTTCTTCTATTGATCCATCACATACATTCTCAACATGTCCTCCAACACCTGATTAACTCTCTTTGTCTGCCCATCTATCTCTGGATGATATGCTGAACTGAAATTAATCTGAGTGCCCAGAGCGGTCTGAAAGGAAGTCCAGAAAACTAAAGTGTAGATGGAATCCTTGTCATTTATGATGGTTTTCAGAATCCCATGCAACCTAACAATGTCCTCCATAAATACTTTGGTGATGGCCTGTGCATTATAGGTGACCTTGGTTGGCGAGAAGTGCGCAACCTTGGTCAACTTATCTTTGGTAACCATAATGGCATCATGATGATAAGAATACATAGGAAGTATGACTATGAAATCCATAGAGATTACATCCCATTTCCACTTGGGAATATCATAGGGATGTAAAATTCTTACGGGATGAGAATGCTCTACCTTGACCCTTTGGCACTTAAGGCAATGTGTAAAAATATGCTATGTCCCGTCAAAGACTTCGCCAATAATATAAATTTCTCAGATTGGCATGCATTTTCTTCACTCCTCGATGTGCCGTATATGGGGCTCGACAAGCCTATGTGAGGATGAAGCTATGTAGATCACCTGACTTAGGCACGTAGATGCGCCTGTGGAACCGAAGTAAACCATCTGCCTCTAAAACACACCTAGAATATCTGCCCTCTAATGAACCCTATGACTCCAACATCTATCTAGCTCCCTCATAAAATCTATCCTCTGGAAGGTGCTCAAGAATCCTGCCTCTCAAATTTGACTGAAGTGTCAAAGAAGTAAGCACATGTCATCGTCTACTAAGTGCATCTGCAACAACATTTTCCTTTCCTTTGATATACTGCACCTCCATGTCATACTCACATAGGAACTCCATCCAACGCCGTTGACGAGCGTTGAGGTTTGGCTGTGAGAAGATATGTTGCAAACTACGATGATCTATCCTCAAAATGAAAGGTCTACCCAAAAGGAAATGTCGCCAATGCACTAGAGCATGAACAACTGCTGCAAGCTCCAAGTCATGAGTAGGATAATTAAGCTTGTAGTCCTTGAGCTTATGAGACTCAAATGCAATAACCCGATGCTCCTACATAAGAACTACTCCCAAACCCTCTAGTGATGCATCAATACAAACAACAAAATCCTCCATTAGGTCTGAACTGCTAAGATGGGCACCATGGTTAACCTTTCCTTAAGCAATTGAAAGGCCTACTCACACTTTTCTAACCAATCAAACTTCTTCCCTTTCCTCTGAAGAGAAGTGATAGGGTGAGAAATCCTAGAAAAGTCCTGTATGAACCTACACTAATACCCTGCTAAACCCATGAAACTCCTTACCTCAGTAACTAATATGGGTGTTGGCTAGTTCAAGATATCCTGTATCTAGGAGGGATCTACAGAGATACCCTCACCTAAAATGATATGACACAAGTATTGAATCTCTGTCTGAAAGAAGATGCACTTTTCCAAGTTTCCATATAACTTCTACTCTCTCAAAACTTGAAGTACCTATCTCAAATGCTCCTCGTGTTCCTCCTCGAACAAGAATAAATCAATATGTCATCAAGGAACACTAAAACAAAGTGATCCAGAAATATCCTGAATACTCCATTCATGAGGCTCATGAAGATAGCTGGGCATTGGTCAAACCAAATGGAACAACTGTGAACTCATAATGCCCATAACATGTGCGGAAAGTTGTCTTATGAATGTCTGCATCTGATATGTGCAACTGATGGTATCCTGACTTGAGATCGATTTTGGAGAACACTCTCACTCCCGCATTTGATAAAAAAGTCATCAATCCTAGGGAGTGGATAACGGTTCTTTATTGTGACTTTGTTGAGCTGTCTAAAGTCTACACAAAGCCTGAGAGAACCATCCTTCTTCTTCACAAATATGACTAGCACTCCCCAAGGAGATACACTAGGGAAATGAGACCCTTATCTAACAACTCCTCTAACTGAATCTTGAGCTCATGAAGCTCTGGAGTCATCATCCGATAAATTTCCCTAGAAACTGGTGTAGATCTAGGTACTAAATCAATGGTGAAATATACCTCTCTATGGGATGGTAACCCTAGAAGCTCGCCTAGAAACACATCAGCATACTACCTCAAAACTACATGGTCATCTAAGGGTGAGTTCTCTAAAGTGCTCTCTGATTGATCACTGATGGTGATAGCAAATAACTAAAAACCCTTACGCATGCTCTGCTTGAGTTTCTTAGCCAATATCATGCATAAGGAGATAGGCCTCTTCATCCCTGATATCACAAATGCACTCCCAAGATCATCTTGACACTCAATGACCTTATTTATACAATCCACCTTAGCTTGAGGAGCCTCGAGCCAATCCATACCCAAAACTACCTGATAGGAACCTAGAGGAATAACTCAGAAGTCAAGAGTAGTGAAGAAGGCTCCTAAATCAAGTACACAACTCTCCACATACGAGTCCACAACGAGTTTGGACCCAAGAGGCCAACTCAACCTGCCAACTATCTAGTTTCCTAGCGACCACTAGCCCACACTGGTCCACTATAGAAGGTGATATAAAAGAATCTGAAGCACCTGAATCAAAAAGTACTGAGATAGAAATACCCCTGATAGTACCTGTCATCTCAATGATTGTGGCTTGATGCTCGGCCTGGCGGTTGTCAACCACTACATATACATGATGAGCACATCCTACATCACCCACCGTCTGCTCGGATCTAGCAGCTCTCTATGCATCCATGGTATTGGGTTTGTGTGGGCACATGCACACATAGTGATATGGAGATCCACAAATAAAACAACCTCCTATACCCCTCTAAGATGGGGTCCCTCCTATACTCTGGTGTACTGATCCTACTGGTCCAACCCTAGCAGACTATTGCATGCGAGCTGGCTATGCCTGCTGAGTACCCTACCTCCTATCCCTGGCTCCACCAAAACCACCTCTAGAAATAACTCTCTGAAACCCCGTGTCCTGCTAGCTAGCCCCTGCTACAGTGGCCCCGTTGCTGTGTCTACCGCTGCGGGTGCGGTGGAGCCCTCGTGGCTACTGGCAGAGGTGAAAATCCTCCTCTAGGGGGTGGTGTAGTACCCGTGACCTCTAAATCTTAAAGGCCTATATCCTCTCCTGAAATTTGCTCTTGTTTCTATCTCGGTGCTCCTATGCCTTGGTCCTATTCTCCTCAGCTAAGTAGGCCTTCTCAATGGCCTTCTCAAGTGTGGGAGGAGATAACATCCTAACTAGCTCCTACTATATCTACATTAAGGCCTCGAATAAACCTATTAACCTATAATTTCTCATCTTGTAGGTAATCCACATACTACAGAAGATCCAGGAACTTGCTCTCATACTGTGCTACTATACCAGATCCCTGTCATAAGTCATGAAACTCATTGATCCTCTTCTGCACAAAATTCTCTGACATATAATGAGCCCTGAAGAGCTCCTCAAACATCTCCCAAGTCACTGTCTCTCAAGTAAAATGGAGCTTACGCTCCTCATTCATCCACCAAACACTTGCTATGTCTCAGAGGAGGTGTATAGCAAACCTCACCTTGATGTTTCTCTCGTAAGAGTTCAAGCCAAAGCAACTATCCAAGCTAAGAAGCCACGACTCAGCCCCAAATCCATCTATAGAGCCGGTGTAGGTGGGAGGTTGTAAACGAAGAAGATCCCTGATCACACTACCTATATCTCAATCCTAGTGATGTAGTATAATAGGCAAAGGGGGTCACCTATCCCTAAAAGGTCCCTTGAGACTGTGTGAGTGGCTACGACGGAACGATGCTACTCTCTCATGATGAATAGAAGGGCTGCGTGACCTCTCTCGCCTCGGTGCATCACACTTTGGTGGCTCTGAATGCACGTCCTCACCTATCGGCTCCTCATCTCCCAATGGTATCTCCTCTCTCACCTCCTACGGTGGTGGTAGATGCTGCTCCAAAATGCCTATCAGCTGGTGCAAGGCCTCTAATAACTGAGGCCCTAATTCAGGTATTGGAAGCTCTCGTGTAGGTGCACTACGCCCCAAACCTCTAGTTGATCGTCCCCTCTTAGGTGCCATCCTGTACACGAGGTGGCAAAGAGGTTATTAAATTATGATTAATTGGCTGTGAAATTTTTTAATTATTTTATTTATTTATTCACTTTAATGTTATTGCAACTATTGTTGACTAATTGATTGATTACCTAGAGTGTCCACGTGTGTGAACCTCACTTTGATACCATATGTAATGCCCCTCATGGGACACCGAGAAACACACCAACCGTGACTAAAAATTTCAGAGTAATTTTTTTTTTTAGAAACATAAATGCTAATGCGGGACCTTTTTCAACCCCAATAATAAATTAATTTATGTAAGTTAGATTTACACAAATTAAAATTTCTAACCTAAATTTCCATTACATAAAATGATTACTATACTAATCATTTAGTGGGATCACACTTGAAATTCTACACACCCCTTATTATTTAATTAGATTTTCACCCCCACCTTTTTTTTTTAAATTAGCCCACATACAAGCCCCCTAAAATTTATTTTTCCATTCACATTTTAAATACACTAGGCTCCAAAAGAGTGTAGGGTTAATTGTGAGCCATAGGATAGAAACCACCTCAGCCCTTGATCTAAGTTTGCCCTAAAGATGCCCTAAAATTTCCTATGTTCTTTTTCTTTCTTTTCTCTTTTCCTCATTTCATTTTGTTTGTGACATTTGCAGGTTGTTTGGGAGAGGAGTCATAGAGTTTATTTGATCCTTCACTATATTGTTGATGATTTTTATGTTGCAAGTTTTATGGAGTTATTTTCGGATATATATATATATATATATATATATTTATATATGTATATATACATATATGTTTACATTGATTTTTATTTTGTATTTTTTTGTTTTTCATTTTAGTTAAAAGAAGGGTGGATTTGGAGAGGGGAGGGTTTTGTGCGGGGCACGGGGAGGTGTGGCTGTATGGGGCGGCATGGAGGTAGCGTGGTGGTGTTGTGGGTGCGGGGAGACGCGGTAGGGGGTGGGGTTGGCGTGGAGATGGAGGAAGGGGGTTAGCAAAGAAGGAAGGGAGTAGGGGCGGAGCAGCCATGGCGAGGGTGGTGTGTGGGGGCAACAGCCCGGGGGACAACATAGGGGTGGGAGTGGTGCCAAGTAGGCTAGGTGCAGGGAGTGGTGGGTGGGGTTTTCCCCTCCCCCATTGTTTTTTTTTTTTAATTTTTTTATTAATGGTAAATAGTTTTTTGAAAGGGACTATACCCTTTTACAATAGTGCTCAAAAGAAAAATTTAACCCCAGATAGCCCAAACAACAAAAAACCGCCAAGAACCAAAGAAAAAAAAAATTTAAAAAGCGGCTAAAAACAACAAAACAACAATACAAATGCTACCCAAAGAATTGTGCGTATGGCCATTTGCCCAGATGTAACAATAATAGCACTAAAAAAACAAGAATCAAACCTTGTCCGGACTGGTGTGGGATTTAGATTTGACATTACCCTTCTTTTTCCGATCCACCACTATCCAATCTGGATTTCCAGCATCCAATGCAATCGAAGCATCTGCAATGGATTTGATGTGAATGTGACCCACAGAAAGGGGGGCCAAAACTTCCTTAAACACTGAATCAGCAATCATGGAGCATAGTCTGTAGGTAGTTTCTCAAATTTGGCCTGTGAATCAGCCACGACGGGTGAGTCAACTTGCAAGGGGGCACTAGAATCCCCAGCCGGATCTGAGATGATTGTGAGATGTTCAGGAAGAGAATCCTTCCACCAGGTAGTTTTGGTCTTTCGTTTGGAATGTTCACAATCGTTTGTAGCATGACTGGTTTGGAAGCAACACCGACATCTGAAGGCAAGTCTCTCATATTCAAGCCTCTGTACCCAAAGCCTTTCTCCAATCAAGATTGATTTATGCTTCCAAAAATATTTTGGAGGTATCAATATCAACCAGGATTCAAGAAAACGTAGTATGTGTTTGAATGGAGGTCTTACCATCAATTGCCACACATGAGCCAAGAGTATCACCTATAGCAATGAGACAAGATCTGTTCCAAAGTTGTAACGGAAGTCCTGGTAAATGAACCCAAATCGGGTAGGTATCAAAAGACTCCTTTAACGGATCAAAGGACAGATACCATGGTTTGGACATAAGTCCATGTTCCCCCAAACCTAATGTCACTAAAAATTAAATCCCTATCAAAGACAAAGTTTCAAAGACCGCAATGAAGTAAGCTTTAAGCTTTACAAAGGGATAAAGCTCAATCTTACCTTGTATTTTTTCTCTCCATCTCTGGGCTATCCATTCATGGAGCTGAGAAAGCTTAGGCCAAAATTTATGAAATCTGCATATGAGACCCAGCTGGGAGAGATTTTCCTCCTCCTTAAGAATCTTTACAAGTAGATCCTCCCCAATTTTCAGCATCGGGACCTCCTGAGAGGGTTTCAAGAGCTCATTTCTGGTATTCTCCTTTTGTTTGGAGACCGCTGAAGCATAAGAAGTGGACTTATCTCCACCAGAGGTTTTCTGAAGTGAGTTGGATCTATCCATGCTCTTGAAAGAAGATCCATCATTTTTAAATGATTCATTACCATTGTTGAGATTTGTAGGAGAGACTGAGCCAACTTTACCTGTCCCAATAGAGAGACCCCCTATTTTTTGACAGGTCGGAGAAACTTTATCCCAGATTTTCTTTGAAGGGGGTCTTGATTAGCATCAAAAGCCATGTCAATCCAAGAGATTGGTTCGTATTTTCCACGCCAATTTTACAGGCTGCCGCCATCAGTTTTGGATGCTAGGGACAGGTTCCCATAGCCATCGCCAAGGAGAAGGGCATCCCATTTTGATTCGCTGATCGTGCCTCCAATAGTCCCTTGTTCTGGCCGATCCAAGCATTGAAAAGAGTTCGAAGATCTGCGCGCCCACGTAGCAACCATGGTTAGGGCACATATGGGCCCATCTAGGGAAGACCATGTGACGGGAGACTCTACAGCTTACTATTGATCACTAGAATAGTTGAGGTGCAATTCATAAAACTATGTTACAAAGGTCTACAAACATTAGTTTGAGAACTCAAAAGTAAGAGATTTTTTTTTTATTTAAAATTTGTTTAAAATTTACATAAATACGTATTATATATATATATATATATATATTTGTGTGTCGTGTGTGTGTATAACCCACATATATAACCAACTAATAGGCATAATAATTTCCTTTTTTGTACTTAATAAAAAAACAGCTTCTAAATCTTCTCATAAAAAATCAAACTTTCATTTCCTTTATTTATTTTACCACAATTACAAGAAGAGAAAACAAAAAAAAAGAAAGGCATGAAGGAAAGTATTTCCATTTAATATCATTCATGAGATCCAATGCTAAAATTTATATTTCATTTCCAATGTTTTAACAAAACTTACTTCAAATTTTTAAACAAATGAGATTCTTAACAAGAATAAGTAAACCTTCCTTTCAACACAAAAAAATCAAATTTCTAACACCATAATAATCTACAAGGAAATGCATGATTCAAAACTAATAATAGTTTCTACCAATGTTAAAACAAAAATAAGCTTCATATAACCAAGTAGTTTTCATTTCAAATGTAATGCAAAAGATTATTTCAGATTTACATACACGTGGAATTTTTCAACAAGTAATAAGTCCTCTTTGTAATTAAAAATATAAGAGATACATCAAGTTACAAATAAATGAAACATTTGATACAATACGCCTCTTCCACAAGCTTAGGCTACATGGGTGATTTATAAATATTGCCAAATGTGCAAACAACCAAGAATTTCTATTACAAGTTCCTTGTAATTTGGAAGAGAGATTTCCCATTGCAACACCATGTCTTAAGTTACAAGTAGTTGCAATATATACAAAATGGAGGTTTTACAAGGAGAGGGAAAAACTCCCACATAACTACACACATAAGGTATACAATGCAAGAAAGTCTCATATGAAAAGAAATAACAATGAGAGTCCAAGACGCCAACTTGAGAGCCAACTTCTATGTCTTCATGAAATCCATGCAAGGAGAAAAGAGATTGTTTACCACCCAACCATAGGCATCATAACATGCCTTTCCCAAGGTTGGGATGCATGCTAGCCTCCCCCAAGCCCATGGGAAAGAGGACTACCATCCACAACTTGCACAAGAAAAAGGGTGAACTAACAATGATACATACACACAAAAATAGGACAAAAACAAGACAAGACTCCAAAATTTACAAGGAAGGAAGAAGAGAAGAACCCAAGTTCTAACTCTAAAACAACATGGGGAAGAGAGGATAGGAGTTCTCCAAAAGTTGTTACCAAGAATATAAGAACAAAAAAAGACCTTCATACCCTCCTTATTGCTCCTATATCATTTAGACCGTCCTTATTCCTCCACCCTTTCTCCAAGTCCTTCTTGGAAGGATTTTCAAACCCCAAAGGGGTTTCCTTACCAAGAATGGGGAAGGAGATTCAAGCCAAATGAATCAACTTCCCCACCTCAACCATTTGAGGGGAAAACAATAAGACCCTACAAGGCTTGTCCATCAAGCCTTGAGGATTGAGAGGGAAAAATTCCTCTCTCTTCCCCCAAAAACTTCAAAACTCCATCATATTATATGATAGAGGGAGGAAAAAAAACAAACAACCAAAATCCACATGCAAAAATAACAAATTCATGTAGCCCATCTAACCACTAAGATAAATACAAAACATGTAGGAAGACATAAGAACCTACCTCAAGGAAAGATCTCTAAAAATCTCTCCAACTTCATATTTTTCCACTCCTTCACTCAAGCAAATCTCAAGCTCCAAATCCCACAAGCATCCCAAGCAAGAAGTTCCAAAAAAAAAGTCCCTCTCTTTTCCCATGAAGGGAAATTTTAAGAGGAGCAAGCAAGAATCTTTGCAAATGGGGGTGACATGTGTCACCCTCTCCTCCTTCAAGGTCAAAGATTCTAAAACAAAAGAGAGAAAGGGTAAAAATGTCTTTTTCCTCTTCTCCCAAATTCCCCTAAATGCTAACAAGAAAAAACTAGCGCAACTTTGAACAAGCACTCCAATCCACACCCCTTACATGGATATGACCAAACAAGAGGCAAAAAGGGAGGGAAAACTCCCTCTAGCCTTGGAAATGAGCCCCCCTACCCATTAGGTAGGGTCTAAGGGCTCATTTTTATGTTAGGGGAACTCCCAACTAAAACAGGGGCCCCAAAAATGCCCAAAATAACCCAATTTCGGGTTTTGCAATTTTTGGCACAAGGGTAGAGGGTGTGAGGACCACCCAAGGGTTTCACATGTGACCCTAACCCTTGTGATTAAGTGACTCATTAAACAAAATAATTTTTAATGAAAGTGGGATTATTAACTCCCAAAACAAGTTTACAACATAACTAATTACCCTAAAAAAATAATAATTCAAGGCACAATACAGTACAAAAATTGGGGTCACTCATGGTGCCTAAAATAATAATCACCAACACTAAGGTTTCACATAATGAACATGGCTAGGACTCAGCCCGTGGGCTACTTGTGCAAGATTCTGTAGTTGGCCTGAATCCCACGTTCTCCTGTAAACCTGTCACCTGCACACTCATTGCACACATTAACCGCACATGTCCGATAAAATATAAATCAACGACTCAACAAGATATCAATGAGTTCTAAACTAGCCTAACATCCTACTGAAATCAAAATGCGACAACGTGCACAATTATACTCAATTCTCCAAAGTTAGACAAGATGATAAAGTGACATATAACCATAGAATCCCAACATGCAACAACTAAGTATCCATCAATATAATTATGTTCCAAAAACAACATCATATCCATTAGTATCCATGACATCATAAGAAAATGCGACAACATAGAAATTAAGCTAAATTGGCACTATACGCCTGAATGTCCACACATGTCTAATAAGATCCAATCTCTAATATAATGTCCAAGATATAACAAATCTCTGTCAAAACATGTCTATGAGCAAAGAAACAACCAGTAACTGAGCTATAAAAGTGTGGGCACTACACATTCTTATCCTATAAATATCTTTTTTTTTTTCTTGAACTCTTCAATTTTCTAGAACACTCCTTTGACTACTACGGAAAAATAATATTTCATTTCTTCAAGAAAGGGCTTAACTAGAAAGACCCCGGAGACTTGGAAGTTTAACGGGGATGATTATGCTTGAGGAATATCATCTTTGGGAGTTGTAATGTCTATGAACCATTCCTATTTTTTGTTCAAGGCTGCTCTAGAAATAACCTTCACCTATTTGGGTAGTCTTGCTAGAGTGATGAGAGCGGTATTTTCAAATCATCATCGTCTAGGTGTATCCCTAACTTCTTCTGCTTAGGAAGAGTGATATTGATCCACTCTCTTATAGAAGACTCATGTTAATCAAGTGATTGTAGAAAAAGGGTCTCAGGTATTTTTGTAAGGGCCTTAGATGAAGATGAAGGTATTGACACACCTTCTAAAATTGTGAGCATAGGTTTCTTCTGAGCAATTTGTTCTGTAAGGCCATCTTGGCTTAAGATTCCTTCCATAGGCTCAGATTGATCTTATATTATTTCAATCGTTAGGGTCTGCATGATCCTCATATTTCTTTTCTATTTGCACAAAAATTTCACTCATCATTTTACCAGGAACATGAATAATCTCACTAAGTTATTGAGGGTAGTTCTGTCATGGGAATGGAAACTTCCATGATTCCTACATTTGTTTCAATATCTTGTGGTACTCATTAACTATAACATCTATAATTTCTTCCTATATTACTTTGATTTTAATCACCCTGGATGAGGCTACACAAATGAGAGCTGATTTCAAGGTGGACCCAACATGTTGTTGTGGTGTAATTGCAACATCAAGTATATAAGCTTGTATGAGGAGTTGTTATTTGGTGGGTGAAGTAATTGTAGTTGTTAGGATATCAAGGGTTGCTATGATAGGTGTAGGTTGTTCAATGGGAAAAATGTAGGAAACTAAGTAACAATAGAAAAGACACTAGGAACCTCAAGGTTATCTACCTATTCAAGAGTCTCAATTTCTTCTAGATCTACCCATTCAATAGTTTTAGTTCATTTCCTCTTTTGGAACTCAAGTTGTTCTTCCTCTTCTATTTCCTACATGCCAGTATGGGGAGCCTTGACCCTTTTTTCTTCCTTGGCCTTCTTAAGACCAACTTCCACCACTTTATCTTTTCCTTTGGCTCCTGAGGTACATGTTGGAACAATATGTAAGGGAGAAACATTAAAAACAAGACTCTCAAAATTAACTTCCTACGGCATTGCTCCAATCCTTCTTGATGTTTGAGGAGGGGGAATTTTAGATCTATCCTGGGCACCTATATCTCTTGTTGTTAGCAACAAATCCAACTTCTTAACTTTTTACTTATATGAAACATATCTAGTGGCATAAACCCTTCTAAATGGGGGAAGAATATCATCAATGAGTTGATTATTTATGTGTTATCTCAATAGTGGGGTCTAGTGGTAACTTATATCCACTCCTTTTAAAAACAACCACCTTATGGAAATTCAAATAGGGTGGGTAGTTTTCTCTTGATTGTACTTCTTCTCAGTGACACTCCAATTTATTGGTGCCAAGGGTTGAGAATCAATGTTGTCCTAGATGTATTCTTCACTAACTATATTTCAATCCCCCTAATCTGCTCGGAGTTTGGTTAACCATAAAATCAATGATTTGAACCAAATTCATCCTTGAATATTCTCTTCATCTGACCTCCCTCTCATGTTAACAATTCATCCATAAATCTTCATAATGAGGCTTGTGCTCTACCTGAGTGGGTGCAATAATATGCACATTATGTTTGACATCATACTTTTTTCTGTCCTCAAAATTTTCTATTATACACCCGCTCATCTCCCCTCCATTTTTTCTTTCATGAAATTAGGAAATTATAATTCCCTATGACTATAGGGAATTTGATTGGGGACATTACATGTTTTTGAGCACTAATCTAGTGTACTGAAAACAATTTTTGACTAGTTCCATTAATGCCCATTTTTCATTAATACATCTGGGAAACACATAGGGTTTCCCATCAAAACCACTAACCTTGATATATGAATAAGTTCTGAATTGAATGAAATAACACCCATAATGAGTAATGAATCTCTTAGCATCAATAAAGGAACATTTCACTTTTCCAACCTAGATGGTACGTGAAAATTGTAGGTGCCAAGAAGTGATTGGAAATATTTATGTAATGAGATTCTTAATTTTCCAATTTTAGATTATAGAAAACGACATAAAATTTTGAACTATCAAGTTCTCCACCCATTAGCAATTAGGAAAATTCCTATGAAAAGCAATAATATAGACAAGGTATGAGGTCATGAAGAATTGCCCCATCCCTAGATTTTCTCCTCTTGTTATCTAGGAAAATCCAATCATTTTCTCATGAATATAGGTTCTTATAATCTCGGCCTAGGGGAGAGGATGTTTGTTGGTAAGTATGACTTGAATGAATTCAAACATCCATTCCTAGAAGAAATAAGAAGATTCCATACCCACTACCCAGCTTCAACAGGGTGATCACATCCTCAACTTCCTCAATAAATTCATACCTATTCAATTTATTTGTCATTATATGGGCAAAAGTTTGAGGACTATTCATCTAATGGTCATTCATATATATTTTCCATTTATTTGAATGAATATTCCAAGATTCTTGTGTTGAATCCTTAGTGATAGGCCCCTCTTCCCTTGTTTGTAGAAAAACCTGCATTCTCACAAAATAATGTTCCCGAAAATATAAGACCAAATATCCTCTTTCGACCCAAACTTCCTTAGTTTCAAGATTGTAATTTTGGGTACATACCAATACAAGTCCTTGGAATGGTGTAGCAAGAGGAAATCAACTGTAAGGTTGATGAAACTATTAGTTATTTGGGTCATGGCCTCACTTATTTCATGAAAATATAACCTCTGTTTAAAGTCCTTTAAGTCTCATGGATGCGATATCGTAGTCCTGTAATTCTATCCAGGGGGAACTAAGACTGAAATTTTTTTTTGAGGGTGTTACATAAATCTTCATAATTTCAGTTTAACTCAATCAAAAATATTTGATCTACTTAAACCGATTGTCAAAATATGACAAAAATGGGGAGACCAAAAACTTACCTTTTTAAAAATTGTTTGGAACCTATTTGGAAAACCTTCGCAACCAAAATCTGAGCCTTGAGTTCGGTTCTTGCTTTAACTATATTTCAGCACTTTGTCACTTTAGAGTATCAAACCTTTAATGGTATCTGTATGTAGCTTTAAAATAAGTCACCTTATTAATGGCTTGCAGATTTATGCATTAATGCCACATATTTCATTTGTGGGGAGTTGTTGTAATTCTCAACCTCTTTAATTCTTACAACCGTTACAATATTTTTATGTCATATCACTCACATATCTATCTTACGAAATATTCTACATTAAAGGGCTTTACTCCCATATGACTAGTGCATTAATGAACCACCTCTTTTACCACCAATGAGTTTCGGAAGATCTTACAAGGTGACCTATGCACTATTGTTGTAATATGAGAGATTCGTTTCTTTTCCCACCCCGTGAATGCTATAGAATTGGTCCATGTTCTTGGGTATTTCAGATCTCAGACTTATTTTTATCAATTGCATACCCTAAGGGACCACAAGAATTTGTTCACTTTTTTGTCTGGATTTATGACCTTCCTTTCCACATAATGCTTTTCTTTGACTTTGACCAACGAGATGACATGTATCCTCTTTCGAGTTTCAGACTTATAACTTCATCCTACACTTTACCAAGTGTAGAGTGCTTGGGAAAGCAAAAGCCCATATCCTCATTCCAATATTATCCTTACATGTATTTTTATTTCAAGGAATGGGGATGATTCCACATTTTTAATTATGCTTCACATGAGTTCGCATTGGGATACTTTATTGGACCTTCAGGAAATATATTTTTCCTTACATATTTATATTTTCATATGTAATATTCCATATTTAGTCTTTTATATAAAAGAAAAATAACGTTTCACCATTATTTTTCCGAGATTAGGACACATGGTATGGTTAGCACATAGTCTTGAAAAAAATGACACATTAGGGGCTCTTTATAGGGATTGACAAGAATTTATAATAGATTTTCACATGGGATTTACATCGGTTAGTAAAACATGAAAATTTTTATAGGAAAACTTTTAATTGAAAATGGGTGAGTTAAAACAAACACCAAAATTAGATCCAACTCATGGATGAGCACCCCCTATAGGTGCCACAAGAACAAAACATAAAAACTTGACAAACATACCAAGTGCCCTAGTTCATTGGGTGAACAAAATCATAACAGAGACACACACATGGATTTACGAGAAAATACACACCACAAACAATTAAAAATCGGAACAAATTGTCACTTTAGAGTAAAAACAAAAAGGGGGAAAAAAATAAAAATAAAAGTTGTGCACTGTACAAAGATTCATACTTGAATGTGCAAGATAAATCTAAGAAGTGTTTGAGAAGGAGGTCGTTAATAGGAAATTCTAATAGATCTCCATCTAGTTTCTTTAAGATAAAGGTATGCTCCTAATTCGGATATCCATAGAGTATGGACCCATCCACAGAGCATCAAATTTTCCATGTTTTCCCTTTTCTTCATGTCTACTATCCCACAACAGGACTAAATATCCAATGTTAAACTCTCTTGGGGTTACTTTCTTATCAAAAATAATTTTGAGCCTTTCCCTGAACTTCAAGTGCTTCTGATGAGATTCTCTTCTTTCTTCATCTAGTTCTAGAATTTGGTTCATCCTTGCTTCATAAGGGTTCACTTCCCCTTCATCTCCAAGTTGTTGCATGAACTGATATGAAGACAACTATGTATGCAAGGGAAAAATATCATGAACCCCATAAAATAGCTCAAAAGTACTTTTACCAGTTGCTCTTTTAATGGTAATTCAGTCTACCCATAAAGAAAACTTGAGTTGTTCACCCCACTTTCTTTTATTAACTTCTAGGGTCCTCCGAAGTATCTTAAGAATATTTTTATTGTTGGATTCAGCTTGGTTGTTTCCCTATGGATTGTAGTTTGATGCATAAGCCAAATTAATTCCATACTCTTTGCACATAGCTACCAATGGTTTATCCCTAAAGCTCATGGCATTGTCAGCAACTATTTTGACAAGAACTCCAAATCTACAGATTATATTGTTTAAGATGAAATCCATAACTACTTGGTGAGTTTCCTTTTTGGTGGGAATAGCTTCAACCCACTTAGTGAAATAATTAGTAGCAACTAGGATCCATCTATGCCCAACACTTGAGGAATCTGACATTTCTCCAATGAAATCCATTCCCCATTACTTGAAAGGAGTTTCAACTGATACTAGTTGTAATGGTAGAGCACCTGCAACCTTCAATCTCCCAGAGAAATGTTGATAACTTTCACATCTCCGACTAGTGTAGTTATATCCTTGAATAGTGTGGGCCACCAATATCCTACTCTCAAAATCTTATGTGTAGTTACTCTTCTAGAAAAGTTCCCTCTGCACACTCCTCCATGGAATTCCAAAATTATTGTGGGAACTTCCTCTTCAGTTATACATCTGAGTAATACACCCTCTAGATTTTTCCATGCTAGACCAAAATCAGTCATGACATATTTTTGGGATGCCAACTTGAGTTTTCTTCTCTAATTTTTTTCTAGGTGTCCGGGGCACTCCAAATTCCTCAAATAATAAATTACATCCTTATACCAAACTGATTTATTCACTTTTTCATGAGGATTCATACCATCCTCTTCAACAACATTCACCTCCATAACCTACAAATTACTTTCAACCATCAACTTCACCAGTCCCATACCTCTAACCAATTTGGTGGTCTATATCTCCATATCATATTCTTGTAATTTATTCACCCAACGACACCTTTTGTTGGAGACTTCCATTTCTATCAATATATCTTTAACCATTGTATGGGGAACATAGGCTACAATCTTAGAACTTAATATATAAGGCCTAAAAATTTTAGTATCTCTTACTAAAGTAAAACTTGTGTTACCACAATAGTGTACTTTAATTTAACACCTTATATGGCCTTACTAAAAAATAAATAGGCATTTCATTTTCATCTCCATCTTTTTGCAACAATACTGATGTAATAGTATTTTCAGAGGAAAAAGAAAATATCTAAAAATCCTTTTTATAGTCAGGGATTTCTAGTACCAAGGCATTCTTTAATGCTTCTTTAATTCCTATGAAATCTTGAACAACTCCTTCCCATTTAATGACTTAGTCTTTTTTCAAAGCATGCTTGTTATAGGGATTGTTATCTCAACAAAATTAGAGATAAATCTTCTGATAAAATTTATTTGGCCAAAAAATATTGAATTCCCTTTTTAGACTTAGGGATAGGAACCTTACCAATCACTTCCACCCTTTCAGGATCAATCATGACCCCTTCCTTTGACACAATATGTCCCAATAGTTTAGCCTTTTGAACTCCAAAATGACATTTCTTAGGATTTAATGAAATCCCATATTCTCTGCATCTGAGAAACATTT
Source organism: Taxus wallichiana var. yunnanensis (assembly GCA_018340775.1). Classification (NCBI taxonomy): domain Eukaryota; kingdom Viridiplantae; phylum Streptophyta; class Pinopsida; order Cupressales; family Taxaceae; genus Taxus; species Taxus wallichiana. Next base: position 505,746,058 of record CM031235.1, read on the forward strand.
TCTCTAGGTGTCCTAAATGGTCACCTCTTTTCTTAGAAAACACTATTATATCATCTTGATATACAACTATAAAATCATTAATAAGTCCCGAGAAAGCCACATTCATAGCTCTCTAGAAAGTTTCTCCCGCATTCATAAGTTCGAAAGGCATTCTGACATAAACATATGTCCCCCAAGGGGTAGTGAAAGCAGTCTTGAACTATTCAGTTTTCTTGACAACCACTTGATTGTACCCTAAGAACCCATCTAGTGTAGATAATAACTTAGATCTTGTAACAAGTTGTAACATGTTATCCATATTTGGAAATGGATAATTATCTTTAATAGATTCCTTGTTAAGATTATGAAAATCCACAAAAATCCTTATGTCTCCATTTTTCTTTTTAACCGGCACCAGATTAGCCACCCATGAAGAATACCTGGCAGGTTGTATGATTCCTCCATCCCTCGCTTTATCAACTCTTTGTATGATTCCCATTTCCATTTTTCTTTCTCGATGGACACTAGATTAGCCACCCATGAAGAATACTTGATAGGTTGTATGATTCCTCTATCCCTCGATATAAACCCTTATGTACTTTCAATGTCCCATATAAATCACATTGTCCACAACAAGCATCTAAAGTTGCACTTCGAGGTGGCATTTGACTTGTTTTTCACCCTCTCTCACAAAAATAGTCATATTTGAAAAACTGATAAATATGGGAGCTTGAAATTTTGTTGAGAGAAAATGAATCATCCCTATCACATATACAATTATCATAATATCAATTATGTACCTTAATCTCTCAAGTCATTAAGATTTACCTATGCTTGCATGTAAGATCCCTAGTGTAGAAACTAGGGTCACTGAAATAACTCATCAAGTAACCTCTAAAAATGACCCAAAAATACCTAATATTCCATGATACACCTTATTTCATGCTTCCATGAGCTAATATAGGTCCAAGTCAAACTGTCATAAAGCACCAAGTTGTCATACCTACTCCTAATGAGCACATGTATCAAGGTGAAACACCCGTACATGTACCATGCCACTACCGTAAGTTCTCAATCACCCTAAAAAATTATATACATCATTCCAAAATTCTTTCCAATCATATAGTAGGATCAAACTATCAAGCTACACCTCTTAGGCACCTGTATAGACATGCAAGAGCAAGCAATCCTCACCGACTCCCAATGTAGCAACTAATATACATATGAACAATTACGTTATGTCCATAAAAACATCATGAAATCATCATAAAACATTCAATTTTTCATTAATGTGGTTTTACATCAATGACAACACCTATTAGGACACCATGCCAACAATCTCCTCACACTATTCAAACAATCTCCCCCTTTGTCATTGATGAAAAACACTTTAGACTTCTCCACTTTTTACATTAATGACAAAGGCATAATTTCATCTCACATTATTTAGATTTATAGTAGAGTGCTTTGGTAGAAAACATCAACCAAAGGTCTCAAATAAGCCCCAATTCTTGATTTTTGTACAAAACTGATTTTTGGCCTCATTCCAAGCATGCAAACTCCATAGTTCTCGCTAGGAGAATAACATAAATCATCTTAAAATCATCATTTAATAAATAAAGAAACAAAATCTTACCTTGTTTGGATTTACAACACCTTATTTCACCTCATAAGCATACTAAACAAGAAAATTTCACTTTAGCCCTTGTTTTGAGCTTCTCGAGGCACTATGAAGACTTGGAATCTGAGTCATAAACTTCTCACACATGCCAAAAATGTCATTTTCATTATGAAAATATTATTACATTATTCCTTGAACAACTTCTATCTTGTCTAGACCTAATACAAGCTATACTAAGAAACATCTTGCTTTTCATACTAATCAACACTACGAGTCCAAAAACATTATTAGAGAAACTTTGACCAATTTTAATCGATGCCGTATAACCAGATCTACACAGAGATAACAATAATAATAAACACAATTATATAATATCTTCTCTATTATTTCTCACTTCTCATTCATACGGGACATACAAATATATATGAAATATCACTCCTACAAATGAGGAGTTTGTTCAACCTACTAACCCCCCAAATATCTATTTAGATGTGATTGTTACTCACGTAACAATGCACAACTCAAATTACATAAGTTGTTAAAACAACTCCAAACTAATATATATTATTGTTAATATAACAATAATATTATTAACTACTAACCATTTACAAGATAATAATTACTCACGTAATTATTATTTACTCATCACATGTGAACACTAACATAGATTTCCTAACATTCCCCCCTTAGTGTTTACATGGGAGAAAATATAGTCACACTTATTTTTCATCTTGCTTGCCTCTTCTCACTCATGATCTTGGACCTCTGTATGAACCCATGTTCTAGGTACGAGCCCTTGCTCATCCTCTTCAAGTATCATGATGCTGATTGTACTTTTGTGCTTTCATTTTCTTCACTATGTTTATACACTACGAGGTTACATAGCTCGATTTCATGCAGAATGGAAATGGAATATTGTGTCATATTCCCCCACAATGTGAAATTTCCATTATTTAGAAAACACTGCAAAATAAGAATGCCACACTAAAAACAAATACTGAAAAAACACACAAGTCACCAATGCTTTTGTGTGGCCCCATCACTGATGACTGATGAGAGGTCACTGATTGACCTCCAACCTCCTGTGTCCTCCATCCTCTCGATGTATTTTATCTAGTATAGATAGTCTTTAGAATCATACCCATTATCATTATTTGTTGATTCTTCTATATCATCCCATTCTTTGTCATCAGCCACCATGGCATTCTCTTGTAGTTTTCCATCAAGTAAATCTTGCGCTCTTTTCCTGCAGTTTATAGACAAATGATCGATTGTTTGCAATAGTAACAAGTGATCTATTTGCTAGTATCTTTGGAATGTGATCCTTGGTTAAAAGAGGATTTGTATCTGCTTTTAGTATGTGATCTATTTTTTTCTTACATTGCACTTTCTTCTGGTTCAATTTTCTTAGTCCGATTTTCTTCTTCTATCAGAGAAGAAATCAGATCTTCCAAACTCAGATTTACTTTACTCAATGTAAATACCATATTAGAATAGCTTGGAGGCATACTATTTAACAATACTACTTTTGCATCATCATCTCCCACATCAATTTTTATTCCAGCTAGTTGATTTGAAATAGAACAAAATTTACTTATGTGATCAACCATACTCTCACCTTCTTCCATCTTGAGCCCGAATAGTTTTTTCTTGAGTGTCACCACTGCGCTCCCTATTTGAGATCCAAATAGCTTGTTCAAAGTAGTCCATATGAAATTTGAAATTTTTGATAAATCAATATGATGTAAATAAGCATCAGACAATCCAAGACCAATAATTTCTATTGCTTTCTTATCCTTTCTTTCCCATTTGGTGGCTTCATCAACATCGGTTGGTTTTGAAATATTACCTTCAACAATTTCCCACAAGTCTTTATTGATCAAAAGTAATTGATTTTGAACTTGCCATATGTGAAATATTTTCCATTGAATTTATGTAATGGAATTTTTGTTATGGGTGTCACACTTAGTCGAAAATGTACCCTTACAATAAACTTTTTAAAAATTGAAAGTAAAAATTTCTAAAATATATATTTCTTTTTTAGCAGCATAAAGCATAGGATCAATGCAAAGAGCTAAAAATACATAGTTGGAAAGAACTACGCAAAGAACTATTGATGACATTTAAACCATAACCACCCATCCTATAATAGTAGACATAGACCATGAACTTCAAAATATACAAGATATAGACACATAACATGTTCATTTGGCTAGTTATTATTGCTCATCCTATTTACACTTTGGTTTCATTGATTCCTCATATCTTAGAATAAATTCTTAGCATTCTATAGTGCTTAATCACATAAACTTACAACTAAGAACCGGAGGCTTGTAGCAACAACTTTTTATCTCAACAATCCTTTGATTTTCTTCTTCAATAAAAATTAAAAATAGTGGACCACTCTTCAAGTGAGTTATCAATTACTTTCAACTTTTGATGATGTAAAGAGAGTACCTAGAGAAATAAATAACCCTTTCATACCTTTATACCTTCTTGAAATCTTGACATAGATTATCCGACCAATCATTATGGATTAAATTCAACCTCTCACTCCACTATATGTAGTACTATAAAGAAATGGGACATAATTTCCAATGCTTGAATTTATGCCTTAAGGTACCGACACATAAATCTTCATCACGAATGAGACAAAACTTGTTGTCCTTTCAGTGAGTGTAAATACTTCTTAAGATATTTAAGATTATGTACAAGCCAAGATTTATGCCTTCACATTCTCACGTCTAAGAACGATTTCTAGTCTTTCAAGATCACATGACCTATCTATAAATTTCTTAAAAACATGTTTGGTGCTATAAAACTTGACACATAATTCAAATTAACTAAGATTACCACATCTACCTGTTGTACCTTATCCTTATCATCATGAAAAAGTCCATTTGACACTCCATCAAGCCTTTTGAGCACACTAGAATAGTCTACATGGTGTCTTGAGAAGTCAAAATCATGAATTACCTTGAAACTAGTGCAATTAAGTACCTTCATCATATTAGAGCTCAATACTCATTCAAGAAACCCTTCTTGTATCTCCAATTTTTTACTCAACTTATATATATATATATCAGAATCTTTATCACCTAATAATAGACCCCAACTTCAAACACGAATGATATACACCATTTTGAGGAAAAAACATTCAAGTAGTATTGATCATTCACTTTAACACTCTTGATATTTCATAAAGATGTACCAAAACCATAAAAACCATGTTATTCATGCACAACCACCATGGATGTCTTCAAAATATGAAAATTTTGATCTCTTTTCCCATATATACCTAAGGAGAAAGTTTATTTAACCTTGATGAAGCATTTAGATCCATTACAGAACTCATGTAACTCTTTCAGACTTAAATACCTTCATTTTCATGTATAAGTCAAAAAGGGAAACCTCATACATAATCATACCCAAGCTAACTAAACAAACATTCCCGAAAATACCCATTTCATATTATTCAAGACATTTCACCAAGACATACCAACCCTTGACACCCGAGATAACTTTAGTTTCTCTTGACACTTACAAGTCTTCATACTGCTACTGTTCTTTTCCTCAAACCGAAATTATATAACATCCTTCTACTTAGAACAACCTTGTTTAATAATAATTTAAATTTTATAGATTTTATACTTATACCGTCGGATACACTAAGAAATTCTACAAGCTATTATTTAAACTTTTATGAGGTTATTTACACATTTTCTTTGGATCTTCAAGGACTCAAACATATCCCGTTGAACACACCGAGACTTCCATTGACCGTAGGGATGCTCGAGACATCCTTGATAATACATATGAAGACCACTTTCTTCAATCACTTGAACCTGAACCTCCTTTGTCGAATCACCGTATGAATCCTAAGACACTAACATGAAGGCCTTGGATTACATTGTTAGATCCTTTTCACTTTCTTGTCATAGATCATGAAGACTAACTCTTTCATACCATTGCATTTTCATGACACTTGAGATGGAATCTTCAAACTCATGTGATGTGCATGAGGAACTTTGGAACTCTCAACATGTACAAAATAAGAACATAGGCCTATTTTTCTCATTGACTCAAGACAGACCTTTGAGACTTAGATCTTCATGGAAAAATGAATGAAGGAATAACTTTAAATGATCTTGAGAAAAACCATTAGGCTCCCTCCATGAGTTTAAATGCAATCTTGAAATAATGACAAGGTTTTATGTATTAGAGAAGATAACACAAACTAATTTACTTCATCTTGATAATACATAGATTAAGGACGCGGTATTGAAACTTACATACTTTACTTGACCTAGCATTCTTTCAACTTGACTTGACTTGACATGACCGAGGACATTAAAATTTGATGATAAATTTACATACAAGACCATATTTTCATTAATATATCTTAGACACAGATGTATTACAAAATCTCGGACATGGACATCCATAGAGGAAGCATACTTGAAGATGTGACTCAACATACAACTCATGAGCTTAAAAAAGACTGAGATATTTATAAAGAGATAAAAACAAATCATTGACAACCTAGAATATAATATATAAGACCATACTTTGATGAAAAAACAAGAAGAAACACATATTCTTATACCCAAGACATTCATACACCATGAATCTAAAAATTTGATCTTGAGGACTCAACCCCCCCTTGAAGGCACACTTCAAAGGCCATAAGACTCTTACTCGAGAAAAGATGCATAAATATGAATTTTAATTCTTATGATAATAGACCCAAACTATGACATGCATATTATGATAAATACACCTTGAAAAGACTCACTAGACACATTTTAGAATGAAATCTTTCTTTCCAACATAACACAAACTCAAACATACTGGACACCTATCAACAACAAAGATTCAAGGAATCATGGAGAAGTTACTTCACATACCTTATCACTCTTGAAGTGTACCAAAGGCCCGCTTCTTCAACTCATCTTGCAGAGAAGTTGAACTCCATTCAAAAACATGATATCTTCTTGAACAAGTGCAAACATACTCCCTTGAGCTAAACAAGACTTGAGAACCTTGTTTTCTACCTAGAAATCACTAGAATATTTCTTGACATCCTTCATACATTTTTTGGAGGGTTGAGCATCATTCTTATTAAGCTCCGTTACCTTACTAGCTTGATCAGTCTTGAAAATTTCTGATTTTCTAACATCCATCTTAATTTGACCTTCATGATTAGGTCCTTGACTATCATGTTTGATCCTTTTGGATCAATCCTCTTGATGAATCTTATTTTTCTTGGACATAGGATTTCAAAGTAACCTCTTCTTTGGAAATTCAAATAATCAACACTGGACTTTTCCTTTTAGGCTCAAACACACTCAAGTTTGAACACCAATCCTTGACTCTATGAACATACTCACAACATGAATAACATTCACCTTTGAAGATAGTTATATCATTCCTAGGAGGCCTATTTTTGTAATCTCTATCTCTATGACCAAAATCATGGCAAACAAAACAATATCCATTGAATAAAGAGCCATACCTCATAGCATTAGGTTGTCTAACTGAGTTATACCTTCTTGGATCGGATCTTAGTCATCTTCTCAGCTGGTTTAGTGTTTGCAACAACTTCATGATCATGTTTTCCATGAAACCCTAGGCTTGTTTTGTCATTTTAACCTATTTTACATTTTAAACACCCATCAAAAGCTTAGGAGCTCTTCTCAAGTATCTCATGCATCTTCAACTTGTTACCGTAATCATCTAAATCTGATTCAAGAGCTTTTAATTTTTCTTCATACCTAAAAAGAGTGTCTTCTTTCTCCTTTAGGGCTTTGGTCAAACTTTCAACTTGAGATTCCAAAGCAAGAGTGGCTTGCTTATGCTTTTTGAAAAAATTGGGAATTTCAAAATTCATGATTATTGAAAAGTTGGTATTTTCAAATAAATATCATCCAGATTTTGAAAAAGTCGCTTTTTAAAAAAAAAAAAAATCGGGATTTTGAAAAATTCGGGTTTTGAAAAATTTAAGATTTTGAAAATGTCAAGAATTTTGTAAAAGTCGGGATTTTTGAAAAAGTCGATTTTGAAAAACTCGTGTTTTTTGAAAAAGTTGGGATTTTTCATAAAAGTTGCGATTTCAAATAGTCAAGATTTTTGAAAAATTTACAATTTTGAATAGTTGGGATTTTTGAAAGAGTCGGGATGTTGAATAATTAGGATTTTAGAAAAATATGCATTTACAAGCAAAGTAGGGATTTTTGAAAATTTAGGATTTTTGAAAAATTCTAGATTTTAAAAAAGTTTGGACTTTCGAAAAGTTGGGATTTTTTAATAAATTGAGATTTTGGAAAAATTTGGGATTTTCAAAAACTGCAAGGTTTTGAAAAAGTTGAGACTTTTATAAAGTTGCCATTTTCAAAAAAGTTATGATTATGAATAGTCAGGATTTTTAAAAAAGTTGGGATTTTGAATAATCAGTATTTTAGAACAAGTCATGATTTTCAAAAGTTGATATTTTTTTAAAAGTTGATAATTTAAAAAAAGTCAAGATTTTGAAGAATTCATAATTTTAAACAAGTTAGTATTTTGAAAAAAATTGGATTTTTTAAAATTGGAGATTATTGAAAGTTAGTATTTTCAAAAAAGTTAGTATTTAAAAAAATCAAGATTTCCTAAAAAGTTGGGATTTTCAAAAGTCAAGAATTTTTTTAAAATCACGATTTTCAAAAAGTTGCGATTTTGAAAAAATGGATTTTTAAAAGTTGGGACTCTCAAAATTGGGATTTTTATAGAGTCACAATTTTAAATAGTTGCGATTTTGAAAAGTTAGGATTTTTCGAAACTCTAGAGTTTCGAAAACATTAGGATTTTGAAAAAAATTGGATTTTGAAAAAGTTGAGATTTTGAAAAAGTGGGGAATTTCGTAAAGTTTTCATGATTGAAAAGTTGGTATTTTAAAATAAATCTTGTCCAGATTTTGAAAAATTTGGGTTTTTGACAAAGATTGGGATTTTCAAAAAAGTTGTTGTTTTGAAAATTTCAGGATTTTGAAAATGTTAGGAAATTCAAAAAAGTCGGGATTTTTGTAAAATTATGGGTTTTTAAAAGTTTGGACTTTTGAAAAGTTGGGATTTTCAAGAATTTGAGATTTTGGAAAAATATTGAGATTTTAGAAAAATCCCATCCACTTTTTGAAAAAGTTAGGATTTTCAAAAACTTCGGGGTTTTGAAAAAGTTGAGATTTTGATAAAGTTGGGATTTTTGAAAAAGTTGTGATTCTAAATAGTCGAGATTTTTTAAAAAGTTAGGATTTTGAATAATCAGGATTTTAGAAAAAGTCATGGTTTTTGAAAAGTTGATATTTTTGAAATAGACGATAATTTTTTAAAATTCATGATTTTAAAAACATTGGGTTTTTTGAAAATTGGAGATTTTTGAAAGTTAGTATTTTTAAAAAGTTGGTATTTTCAAAAAAATCAAGATTTTTGAAAAAGTTGGGATTTTTAAAAAGACATAAATTTTGAAAAGTCGTAATTTTCAAAAAGTCAAGATTTTTAAAAATCGATATTTTTGAAAATTTGGCAGTTTCTAAAAGTTAGGATTTTTGAAAACTTAAGGATTTTTAAAAGTCTGGATTTTCAAAGAAAATGAGAATTTTCAAAAAAGACAATTTTGGAAAAAAATTGAGATTTTCAAAATTGTCTAGATTTGAAAAATGTTGGGATTTCAAAATAGTTGGGATTTAAAAAATTCAGAATTTTGTTTAAGTCAAACTTTTGAAAAATTATGGATTTTCAATTAAGTTATGATTTTAAATAGTTAGGATTTCAAAAAAGTAAGAATTTTAAAAACATCAAGATTTTGAAAAAGTCAATATATGGAAAAAGTCGCTATTTTTGAAAATTTAGTATTTTGAATAGTAAGGGATATTTGAAAAGATCGGGTTTTAATTAATCAAGATTTTAGAAAACTATGCATTTTCAAAAAGTCAAGATTTGTAAAAAAAAAAGATTTTTGAAAAAGTTGAGATTTTCAAAACTTGGGATATTCTAAAAGTCGGTTTTTACGAAAAAGTTAGGAATTTGCAAAAGTTGGGATTTAAAAAAAAACCGCTATGAAAACATTGGAATTTCAAAAACGTTAAGATTTCAAAAATGTTGTGATTTTGAAATAGTCGATTTTGAAAACTTCGCGATTTTCAAAATTCAAGAGTTTCAAAAAGTTGTGATTTTGAAAAGTCGTGATATTGATAAAGTCGTGATTTTTGAAAAAGTCGGGATTTTTGAAATTAGTCTAGGATTTAAAAAAAAGCTGGGTTTTTAAAAAAGTTAGGAGTTTTGAAAAATTTACAATTTCAAAGTTTTTGATAAGTCATAATTTTTGAAAATTTTGGGATTTTAGAAAAGTCACAATTTTAGCAAAAGTAGTGATTTCTAAAAAAGTTGGAATTTTAAAAAAGTCAACATTTTGAAAATGTTAAGATTTTAAAAGTATTCATGTTTTCAAAAAGGTAGAATTTTAAAAAAATTGAGATTTAAAAAATGTTAGGATTTTTAAAAACATTTGGAGTTTTGAAAAACTTGATATTTTTGAAAAATTTTGGATTTTGAAAAAGTAGGAGTTTCGAAAAGTCAAGATTTTTTTAAAATTGAGATTTTCAAAAAAGTTGGAATTTTCAAAAAAGTCGTGGTTTTAAATAAATCATGACTTCCAAAAAGTTGGTATTTTTTTGAAACATCGGGATTTTTAAAATAGTCGGGACTTTTGAAAAAATCATATCGAGTTTTTGAAAAAGTTAGGATTTTTTATAAAGTCGTGATTTTTGAAAAAAAATAGGATTTTCAAAAATTTCAAGATTTTCAAAAGAGTTGTGAATTTGAATAGTCATGATTATGAATAATTGAGATTTTAGAAAAGTCTAGATTTTTAAAAAAGTGGGAACTTTCGAAAAAGTAAAGATTTTTGAGAAGTTGATATTTTTGAAAAAGTTGGGATTTTGAAAAATTCATGATTTTTAAAAGCTTCAGGATTTTGAAATGTTTGAGATTTTTGAAAAAGTTATGGTTTTAAAAAATTCATAATTTACTGAAAAATTCCAAAATTTGAATTTTTGAAAATGTCGGGATTTTGAAAATGTCATGATTTTGAAGTAGTTGAGATTTTGAGAAAGTTATTATTCTCAAAAATTTGAGATTTTGAAAAATTTGTGATGTTGATAAAGTTAGGATTTTTAATAAAGAATTTTTTTCGAAATAGTCACAATTTTCTAGTAAGTCACAATTTCGAACAGTTAAGATTTTCGAAAAGCTCAAAATTTTAAGAAAAATCAAGATTTTTGAAAATGTTGAAATTTTACGAAAAATCGAGATTTTTGAAAATGTTGAGATTTATACGAAAAAGTCAATATTTTTGAAAAGACAATATTTTCGAAAAAGTCAAGATTTTTAAAAAAATCACTAATTTTGAAAAAAAATGGGAATTTTGAAAAAGTTAGGAATTTTGAAAAAGTTGGGATTTCGAAAAGGTCAGGATTTTTAAAAAGTCGGGATTTTCAAAAAGTTGGGATTTTAAAAAAGTCAGGATTTAGATAAACTTAGGATTTTAAATAACAAGTCAATATTTTGAATAAAGTTAGAAATTTGGAAAGTATTACGAATTTCAAAAGGGTTGATATTTTAAAAAAAGTTGGCATTATCAAAAAGTCAAGATTTCAAAAAAGTTGGGATTTAGAAAATATCGGTATTTTTTGAAAAGTTGTTATTTTAAAAATTTAAGGAGTTTACGAAGTCGATTTTTGAAAAAATCGGGGTTTTAAAAAAACTCTCAACTTTTGAAAATTTTACGATTTTTAAAAAGTCAAATTTTAAGAAAGGCAATATTTTTGTAAAACTTGTGATTTTGAAAAGTTAGGATTTTCAAAAAATTAAACATTTTGAAAATCTCAGAATTTTCAAAAAAGTAATAATTTTGAATAGTCAGACTTTTCGAAAATCTCAATTTTTTGAATATCCCAGCTTTTATAAAATCCTAACTTTGTTTGAAAATCCCAACTTTTTTTTGAAAATCCCAACTTCTACAAAATTTGGACTTAAAATTTCATTTTAGGAAAATTTGAAAAGGCGAATTATTCGGAGTGGGTCGGTGTCCTGTTCGCCTAAAATATAAAGTATATTTTTTTTGGGGGGTCGGCTTCGCCTTCATTTGAAAACATCTCCTATAAAAACCTATGTGATTCGCCGGGTAGTATACCTCAAGTAGCTTACCAAATTACCAATACTGTGAAATTTGAACTCGCATACCCTTTAGCACCAGAGATTCATATTACTGTTATCCTGTGATTGTTGACGCGCGACAAATGCAGTGTTGACGCGCGACAAGGGCAATATTGACGCGCGACAAGAGCTGTATTGACGCACGACAAGAGCTGTACTGACGCGCGACAAGAGCTGTATTGACGCGCGACAAGAGCTATACTGACGCGCGACTTGGGCTAAGAAGTGACGCGCGACAGAGGAAGGCTTGACGCGCGACAGAGGAAGTGTTGACGCGCGACTTGGGTAGTGTTGACGCGCGACATCAGACAGTTCACGCGCGACAAGACCTCAGAGACTGTGACAGAGTCGCTTCTTGGTTCTTTTGCTGACGCAGGACTCTTTTCAGAATAATGGAAGGTGCCAGCTCAAAGAATACGAATAACCTAAAAGTAAGTAAGAAATCTCAGAAATCACTCTTCAAGTATTTTGGAAACTCTGCGGATACAGATAATGTAAATACCAATCATATAGATGCCACCAAAAAGAATCAGAATACTGACTGTGTGGAAGGCATTATTGAGGTGGACATGCATTCTGCACAGTATCACAGTCAAACAAATGAAACCTACGATAATATGCCAGATCTTGAAGATATTGTTCCTGTTGGGGTGCAACTGTAAGTGCAATAGATATCACAGATACAAACACTCAAAGAAAATGGAAGACAAAATCAATATCAAACTCTAGTCCAAGAAAGAGGAAACCAGTGATTGCGATATTGCTCAAAATTCTACTCAAAAAGTAAAGCATCAAAACAAACAAGAATATGTGGACCATCGGCGTGACATACAAGTTTGATTGGGCAAATAATTTCCATTTATCAACTCCGTACAATCATCAAATTCTCAAGAAATCCCATGTGAATGTACATGTACAATATGTACGTGGAAATTGGGAAAGCAACAAAAATGCAATCAAGTCGACACAATAGAAAAACATTGTGGAAAACAATATTTAATCAGAATAGGGGCGGATGGCCGTAAAATCAAAACACATAGGTGGAAAATCAAAAGGAGTGCATGCATGTCGATACGCAGCGAATATGAGGCAGAGCGTAAAAACACACGACATCTCGTTGGAAAAGGGAGGAACAATCACATCGCATATTGGTAAGATGAAAGAAACAAATCTACATGCAAAATTCATACAATTCTCTACTCTTTTCAAATACTTAAAAAGGAAGGGCGATGTCGATTTCCTTGATTTCAAAGTTTTGTATCAATTTAACGGAATGCTGAATGTACCTCAGTCTCATTGGTCTGAGAGTAGTGGATGGGAAATGGCAAAATGCCTCTCGATGATAGAGAAGGAAGATTTGAAAGAGAATGTAAAAAAGCAAACTTTATCTCTCTTTCAATTGATGAAGTGACAGAATGACAACACCGCATGGGTATGTATCCACATATATACTTTAGAAAATCATATAAGGACTCCTCATCTGTTGGGTGTTATGAAAATGGTTGAAAACTGCAATGCTGAAAACCTATATAAAATAGTTGTTTCTCATTTGAAAGATGTCATGGTATGACTGATTATGAAATTGCTACGAAGTTGGTATGCGTTGGAGCAGATGGTGCATCTGTCATGCAGGGTCACCGAACAGGGCTGTGTGTTAGATTACAAACAACAGTGGCCCCATATATGCTACCAATTCACTGTATGGCTCACATAATGAATTTAGCGTATAAAATGGTAAGCAACCACGAAAATGTTGCTAAATTAGAAGACCTCATAAGAGAACTTCATGCCTATATGTCAAGCAGCCCAAAGCGTTTTCTCGAGTTCCAAAAATTTGCAATTGGAATTACAGACGGCAAAAAACTTCTGAAGGATGTGGAGACTAGATGGATCTCTTTGTATGAACCAAAGATGCAGAGTTCGTGAGGAGTATCCTTCATCGGTTGGTTTCATGCACAAATACCGCCATGAAGTTGATAGGCAAGGGACCCGTTGTTCCGCTTTAACCGATTTGGAGACTTTGCTTACATTGGTTGGTATTCTTCCAATGTTAAAGGAGATCAATACACTCGATGAAGCATGCACAGGTGGATTGATCTATATTGTGGATTTTATACGGATGAGGAAAATGGTATGTCAAAGTCTTGATATATTGTATTGTTCCTGTGATAGTTTTGATGCACCTGCTTTTGAAAATTGGAGAGATTTATTAGATCTTAAAAATCCTAACACCTATTTGAGATTTAATATCCACGATCACCTATGCATCTCTCATAATGGGAAGGAAATACCTATGCACATTTTGCAAAGACGCCAAGATATTACAGATCGGACGAGAAGATGTTCCCGTGACACGTAATTTGTTTGAGTCTCGTGATAGTTGAAACTAGAATAAAGCTTAAAAAAATTTCAAAACCTTGTCATCGTAAATTAGGAACGCTTTCAGAAAGATAAAATTCTCGAAGCCATGGGTGTGATGAATCCGAATTTTTGGAATACGTATATGGTGGCCATGCAGACTTTGTCACAAGAAGCATTTCCATAAATCAATGGGTACAATAATGGAACAATTTACAAAGACGCGAGCTCAAGGGTACGGAAATCAAAGGTATACCGAATGCCGATTTATTAAAGTTTCAAATAACCAATTTTGCAACAACAATGAGGAACCAATATAAGAATTTAGATCAACCTTCCGAAGTGGTGCTATTACAAGGTCATGGAGAGGAATCTATCAAAGTTCTATCTTACAAGAAGATATCAAAGTGAGTATTTCAGACTATATGAATTATGCCGCATAAATGATTTTGGGGTCTCAGTGGAGGATGAAAGAGTTTTCAAAGGCATTGTCATTTATAAAATCAAAACCGAGAAACAAAGTTGATAAAAATCTGAAAGTCGCATGAGGTGTTACGCTTCACGATACTCCTCGAAACCTTCCGCTTGACAGAGCAATTGCGACCGGAATTCCTTTGCGAAAGAAGAGGTGTAAATAATACAAATACAAGTACAAATATTCCCAACCTTGAGAGTGTAATTGGCTCTTCGTCACATTCTACAGAAGACAACATCGACTTTGATGAAGCTATTGATAATGGATTGTTTCAACTTTAAGTAGGTATCTTCTTTATCTATCTTTTATCTTTATCATTAAAGATGTTACAGGTCTATATACTAAAAATGTCAGGCAATTCACCCATCTATCTACTAATCCATTTCTCGTGTTGGATTTTTTTAAAACACAGATCTAGCTCATTACCAGTGGCAGTGATGATTTCAACTTTAAGCAGGTATCTTTTTCCCCTTAATCTTATTGTTTGTTACTATTCATTTTTTGACAGAGCAATTGCTCACTGGAATTCCTTTGCGAAAAAAGAGATGTAAATAATACAGCTACAAGTACAAATATTCCCAACCTTGAGAGTGTAATTGGCTCTTCGTCACATTCTACAGAAGACATCATCGACTTTGATGAAGCTATTGATAATGGATTGTTTCAACTTTAAGTAGGTATCTTCTTTATCTATCTTTTATCTTTATCATTAAAGATGTTACAGTCTATATACTAAAAATGTCGCAATTCACCCATCTATCTACTAATCCATTTCTCGTGTTGGATTTTTTTAAAACAAAGATCTATATCATTACCAAATGGCAAGTGATGATTTCAACTTTAAGTAGGTATCTTTTTCCCTTAATCTTATTGTTTGTTACTATTCATTTTTTCAGCTCTCGTTATAATTAAAGATGTTACAGGTGTATGTATTTACATTTAGTTAAATACAAAATTTTTATTTTTTGAAAACGTGGGTTGACATCCGTCCGAGGAAGCTTTTTTCTGATCGACAACGCCGCAACTCACCCATCTATCTACTAATCAATTTTTTGTGTTGAATTTTTTAAGACAAAGATCTAGCACATTACCGGTGATGATTTCAATTTTAAATAGGTATCTTCTTCAACATAATCTTATTGTTTGTTACCTTACATTTTTTCAGCTCTTGTTATCATTAAAGACATTACAAGTCTAATTCTTTATATTTACTTTTATTTAAAGATATTGTTGGTCTATATATTTAAAGATGTTGCTGGCACTTCTCAGGACTGACAATGTCAAGCAACTCACCCCTCCATCTACAATGTCATGTGAAACAAAGATCTAGCACGTTACCCTTGATGATTTCACAGCAATCTAATACGCAAGAGGTAAGCTAAACCCTAGCATATTTGCAATTATGTTTAATTTCTTACCAGTGATGATTCTTTCTTGATTTCTTAGAATTATATTAATTTATTTTTAATATATTTTATCTTCCTCAGTAGACCAAGGATTTTTTTCTATTTACTATCTCTTTATTCTCCATTTGTTGGTGAGTGGTAGCTTCCCAAAAATAGATATTCCCGCCACCGATAGATAAAGATAACTAAAATAACAAAAATTAAATTGGAAAGTGATGTCGAAACATGTCACAATACTACCAAATTCAATATTCACATTTCCCGATTCAAACCACAAGAGCCTTGGCAATGAGTCACCCTCCGTTAATATTAAAGTACATTGATCGTAATTCTTCCTCCCCGCTTGATTTGCATCAAGTTTGGGAACATCAATTAATTTCCCCTTCTTGGTTCCATCAGCTTTTCTTAAGATCTTTTTTTGTTTAAACTTTTCCACTGCACTCATCAGGTCAAACAAAGTTACAAAGCTCATCTTAGATAACCTGACCATACACCATGAATCTTCTTGTACTGGAAGAGACTGTTTCCAATTACCTTACACATATCACATCATCTTTCACACTTTCATTAACTCACAACCTTTATAGGCAATAACCTTATGATGCAAAGATAGATGAGCATTTGAATCAACGCATTCCTGGAGCCACCACAAACCTTGCATTGACCTCTAAGAATCCTTTAAGAAACAATGTGTTATACTCTTCCTTACTATGCACAAATCTTATGACAAGGTAACATCAATATGAGATTTCTCAACTTTATAACATTTGTAGATACTCATTTTTCCCTACTTTGAGCATGAATCAGAAGTATAACCTCTATTACACAATACATCTTCTTGTGGTAGCAATACATTCTTGTCTCAACACCATGATAGACCACATGACATATAGAAACAATGTGTTATACTCTTCCTTACTATGCACAAATCTTATGACAAGGTAACATCAATATGAGATTTCTCAACTTTATAACATTTGTAGATACTCATTTTTCCCAACTTTGAGCATGAATCAGAAGTATAACCTCTATTACACAATACATCTTCATGTAGTAGCAATACATTCTTGTCTCAACACCATGATAGACCACATAATGACATATAGCATGACATTTGGGTCTTGACAGACTTGAGCTTTTCTCAAAGATGTGAAAACATTTCTTAAGGCATAAAACAAGGTCCTCTTAATATGTCACCTTTTAGAACTACAAGACATTGATGAATCAACACCTTGACATGGTCTTATACCACTTTTAGAGAATTATAAATCTCCTTGATGAAATTCTTTCACTTTGTACATCATGAAGCACTGATAATTTTCATCACCAACTAGGACTGAGTCAGCTTGAAGCACTGACAGAGTAACTTGCACTTGACACTCCAATATTCAATTCATGAATTCCTTAACAAGGATGAGCTTTACCAACTAGATAACAGATGATTGCTAGACCTTAGCATCATTGACTTGGATATCTTTATTTTAGACCGATAAAGGTCATTCATAAAATCCAAACACACTTTGAAGTCCTCAACACGTTGAAAATCATAAGACAACACAGTTCTTAACCTATCAACCTTAAGTCTACTTTCATGATAACCCCACGATACAATTAAAGTCCCACAACATAATTTTCAAGATAATTAAAGTCCCACAAGATATTCGTGCACTAAATTTTACATTATACACATTAAATCGATCATCGTCTTTCATCATCATCTATCATTGATTATCAATTGTCATCATTCATCATCTCTACGCTCTACATACTATTCATGACAATGCAAGTAAACAAGAAACATACATATAATTCATGATAATCACCATCTAATCACCATATAATTAAATTCAAATAGCATAGTACAAACTCAATAGTTGAAGTTTTCAAATTCAATATTAAAAGTTTAGTCAATAATAAAAGTTTCTAATTTTCACAACCCTCTTTTTCTTTAGAAAATTCTGCTCTCTCCTCTTCCCCCCAACGGCTTCTTCCACTCGCTGCACCTCTTTCCCCAACAAAAATAACCCCCGAACTTATAAGATCTTCTCATAAAAGACTGCCCGCATTTTTTATAATTCTTTCTTCTTGATTTGTTGCATCTCCATGCGACAAAGCAAATTTGGATCAGCAACTGCTTTGGCTTTGAACAAGATGTCAGGGTCGAGACCATGCTCTTTAATGATCCGCTTTAGTGTATTGTTTTGTTTGTTAACCAAAACAATATTTTGCTCAAATTTTTGTCATGATAAGTCGTTTTTGTCAAGCTTCCAAGTGAACTTGCAAAACCTTCGCCTGACTCTTCAAATTTTCATATTTCAACTGCACAAAAAGAGTAACGTCAATTCAAAATATTAATGTAAATTCAAAATTTCAAATTAACAAAAATGATTGTTAGAATGTAATAGTACTTACAACCGCTCTATCTCTTTCGGCATTTGCGATTGATACCAAATCCTTGTCCTTTGACCATTTGTTAAAATATGCCTGGGCCTCGGCACTAATATTTTCCAATTTGTTTAGTGCCTTATCTAAAATGCCATCTTTATAGTCGTTATTAAACGTGACATTCCCACATTTTACTTGGGTAAGTAAGGAATCCATCTTCGCAGGTTGATTCTGGACTGCAGCGTATAAACTATCCCTTTGCCAATAATTTTCATAACGACTAATAATCTCATTGATAAGAATTTTAGCCCTTTTCTCCCATTCTATAAGCTGTTGGATTTGAGGAATAATAAACTCACTGACATGGGATTGACAATCATTACCAATTAAGTTCTCCAAAGGAAAAGGTGGAAACTCTTCACTATCTGAATCTGATGCACGATCTTGCTGGAGAAGTGTGGGGGCTTTCACCATGACCAAGATCAACCGCCTCTTGTTCGCTTTTTGGGTGGGCTGATCCTGTTTTTGAAAAAATAAATCAAGATTTAGATAAATAAATTTGAAGATCAAGATTTAGATTTAGATAAATCAATGTAATTAAAAATTGTAAAGCATATTAAAATTGAAATTTGAAGACCAAGTATACCCGCTGCCTCAATCATCTCGCGGTATCGAAAACCCAATTGGGTCATTGCTATCAATGCCCAAATAATCTTCATCTAAATTTATATTGTTCAAAACAGATATGCCCATTGCGCTGGGCAAGCCACCAAGTGAGAGAGTTGGAATTCAAACGAGGAGTCAAGGTTTAGTGTCCCACTAGGGGCCGGAGCAAAACTCATGCGTTTACCAATGTTCTTTTTCACTGTTCCTCTGGTTGGCATTTTAAAAATTAATGGTTGGGTGGGTGTCGATGCGGTGGCTTGATCATGACTGACATGTGCTGAAAAGTACAAGAAAAAATGAAAAATATTAAAACAATTCATAAAGTCAAAACTACGAAAATTAAACGTTCTATAGAAAAGTTGTACCTTGTTGTCGAGGGGTTGTTTTTTTCGGTGCTACGGGTGGCCTTGTAGGAGTTGTACTCAGTGGCTGTTCAGAAGATATCAATGCATGCGACTGTATGGAGTGAGTTGGGGAAGAAGGTTCCATAGTCCCTGCTATTCATCAATATTAAATGTTGTCAATTCATTTTGCTAAAATTTAAATTGAAAAATAAATCTGCAACTTTGGAATTTGTAATTAATATATGAGAATGTATTACTTCTCTGGCGTTTAACGAGTTCAAACTGTTGAGGGTCTGGAGAGGAGTGAGCTTCCATTTCAGATTGGGAGTCCCCCGAAGCCTCCGCGTGTAGTTGGCCTCTTCCTCTCGACATCTTTTTTTTTTTGGGAATGGCTTCAAGATATCTTCTCTGCAAAACATTAAAATTTAAGTTTTAATAATCACTGACTGTAATGAAGAAAATTGTAATACAATTACAAACTAAATAGTTTATACCTGTTGTTCTGCAAATGGAATTGAGAATTTCTTCAAAGCCTCATCATGTAGCAAGTAGGAATTTCTTTAGCTTTTAAATTTAAAAGTGCCTCATAAGTAGAGAAGCCGAGGAGATAGTTTGTTGAATAAATGAAAGGTTTTTCCGACATTTTCGAATTTGATATGTCAGCTCTTTATTTTTTTCGATAGAAATGTGCACCAATCGAATTTTTGTTTTGAGATAGTGGCACAAATGTATGCAATGGCCCAATTTGGTATATCTGTTTGGCGACCCTGCATAACAATTCTGGCTTGAAAAAATGCAATAAGTGCAGCAAGAAAGTGGTGTGCAATTGATTGTGTATCTACACCACGCCTGGATTTATTGACATGGGCTGCAAATGCGAAACAGTGAAAATTACTATCAATTTATAACAGCAAATTGTATCAGAATAAAAAACAGAATAAATTTTTTGAATTAAAACGAATTATACTTACAATCAACATGGAAACCGTACTTTGATTCGAGAAATTTCTTGTTTTCTTCCACGAGTGTTGCCTTGTCAGAATAAATGGTAAATTTCTGATAGGAAGGCCCGTAAACCGATGTATGTCATTCGGTTCAATAGTGAATTGGAACATTTGGCCATCGCTCAGAGTCACATAAAATATACCGTCCTCTGAATTGTAGCATGACAGAAGGTAATTCAAAATATCCGGATCTGTTTCGAAATGGGGCATATTAACGAGCCCTGTAAATCCACACTCTTCAATTATAGCTTGATATTCTGGAGACATCCTTAAAGCCGTATGGATGTGAGGGCATAAGGGATTCCTGTAGGTTATCTTGGAAATCGATTGACTTGGATTCTCTTCATTTTCTTGCTGAACTTGCAATTGGGAAGCATGTGAAGTCGACATTATAGCTGTAAATGCGTCTTTCTCAAAGATTTAGACCTGCAAAAATTCAAGAACGGGAAAACGTAAACGAGAAAATGAGCGGCATAAGGGTATTTATAACCTAAATATGGGCGTCACTGTCCCCTATTGACGTGCGTCATTTGCTTCAAATGACGCGCGTCAATAGGAAGCAGTGTCGTGCGTCAATAGAAGGCTCTGTCGCGCGTCATTTGTTTATAGTGTCGCGCGTCATTTGTTTATAGTGTCGCGCGTCATTTGATTACAGTGTCGCGCGTCAATAGAAGACAGTGTCGCGCGTCATTTGTTTATAGTGTCGTCGTGTCATTTGAGCATTTTGCGCGTCATTTGTTTACAATGTCGCAATGCGCCAATAGATTACAATGTCGCGTCGCTCAATAGAGGACAATGTCGCTACGCGTCATTGAGGACAATGTCACGCGTCAATAGAGGACAATGTCACGCGTCAATAGAGGACAATGTCACGCGTCAATAGAGGACAATGTCGCTACACAAATTGAGGACAATGTCACGCGCAATAAAGGACAATGTCGCGCATCAATAGATCAAATGTCACGTGTCATTTTGTGGATCGTGTCGCTAGCGTCAATAGAGAACGAGTGTCGCGCTCGCCAAAGAATCAATCGACGCGCGCGCGTCATTACGATCTAGTGTCGCCCAAAGGTCGCACGCATCATCGAGCTATTGTCGCGCCAAAGACGCGTCGCCATTACGGATTACCGTTGTCGCACGCCACCGATTTAGCCTTGAAAACCAGTGAAAATTTTGTTTTTTTTTTAATACTTGCACAAATTCGCCTTTCGCAAAAGTGGTTACGGGATATATTCGCCAGTATTTTCCACCTTCAATTTTATAGGGGTGTCTTAAAATGAATTTTCTAAAATCCTGACTTTTTGAGAATCCCTTCTTTTTTCAAAAATCTAGACTTTTTAAAAATCGCTACTTTTCAAAAATCGTGACTTTTTAAAAAATCCTTACTCTTTTTGAAAGCCCTAACTTTTTTAAAATCCCAAGTTTTTCAAAAATCCCACCTTTTTAAAAAATCCTAACTTTTTCAAAAATCATGACTTTTAACAAATTGTTACTTTTTAAAAAGCCAACTTTTTCTAAAATCCTAACTCTTTCAAAAATATGGACTTTTTCGAAAATCCAGACGATCTGAAATTGTAGACTTATTCAAATTCCTTACTTTATAAAAATCATGACTTTTTAAAATCTCAACTTTTACGAAATCCCAACTTTTTCAAAAATACTAACTTTTTAAAAAATCCAAACTTTTTCGAAATCCTAGCTTTTTTGAAATTCCTCAGTTTTTTGAAAATTTTCTTTCTAATAAATCGGTAGTTTTTTTAAAATGTAGACTTTTTTGAAAATCTTAGTTTTTCAAAATCTTGACATTTTTCAAATTTCATCATTTTAAAAATTCTAATTTTTTAAAAAATGTTGAATTCATTGAAAAATCATGACTTTTTTGAAAATCCCAAATTTTTCAAAAATATCGACTATTCAAAATTGTGAATTCTTTGAAAATCTCAAAATTTTCAGAAATCCTTTCGAAATATTGACTTTTTAAAAATCTCATTTTTTGTAAAATCTTGAGTTTTCCCAAATCCTGACTCTATCGAAATCACAATTTTTTCAAAATCCAAAATTTATTGAAATCATGATGGTTTCAAAATCCCAACTTTTTCAAAATATTGACTTTATCAAAATCTTGAATTTATTAAAATTCAGAAATTTTCAAAATCTTGTTTTTCCAAAATCGTGACTTTTTCAAAATCCTAATCATGCTTCATAAATTGCAACTTTTTAAAAAATATAGACATTTTCAAAAATCTCAACTTTTCAACAATCTTGACTATTTCAAAATTCCCAACTTTTCAAACATATCTAAATTTTTTTAAATTTCAATTTTTTCAAAAATTGCAAGATTTTTAAAATTGTAATTTTTGTAAACTCTTGACTTTTTCGAAAATCGCAAGTTTTTGAAAATATCAACTCTTTCAAAATCCTCGAGTTTTTAAAAATTGAGGCTTTTTCAAAATCCTAACTTTTTAGAAATCTTGACTTTGTTAGAAATCCTAAATTTTTTAGAAATCTTGACTTCTTAGAAATCGAAAATTGTTTGAAATCCTAACTTTTCAAAAATCTTGGCATTATAGAAAATTCAGTGTTTTTTTAAAATACCAACATCTTTGAAAATGTCAAAATTTTCAAAATTTTGACTTTTTCAAAATTGTGACTTTTAGAAATCCTGACTTTTCGAAATTGACTTCTTCAAAATCTCAACTTTTCCGAAAAATCTCGAATTTTTTGAAATCTTGAATTCTTCGAAAATATTGACTAATTAAAAAATATTGACATTTTCAAAAACACTGACTTTTTTAAAAATCCAAACTTTTTAAAAATCCCAGTTATTTCAATTCCAATTTTCTAAACATCTTGACTTTTTGAAAATCCTCGATTTTTTTTGAAAATTGAGACTTTTCAACAATCGCGATTTTTTCAAAATCATGACTTTCTTTGAAAATTGTGACTTTTACAAAATCATGACTTTTTTGAAAATCAAGAATTTTTCAAAAATCACAATTGTTTTTTAAAATCTGACTTTTCAAACATCCAGGTTTTTTGAAATCTCGACTTTTTTGAAATCCCAACTTTTTGAAATCCAAACTTTTTCAAAATTTGACTTTTCAAAATCATGACTTATTTAAAATCACGTCTTTTTAAAAGTTGTGATTTTCTAGAAATCCCAAATTTTTCAAATAATCCCCAATTTTAACAAATCACCACTTTTTTGAAAATCTCAAATTTTAAAAAATGAAGACTTTTCAAAAATCCTTTTTTTTCAAAAATCTATTTTTTCAAAACTTGAGAATTATTTGAAAATTCAATTTTCAAAAATAGTGACTTTTTAAAAATCCCAACTTTTGAAAATTTGGACATTTTGAAATCCCAAATGTTTTGAAATCATGACTTCTCAAAATCCCACCTTTTAGACAATTCCTTTTTGAAAATCGTGGCTTTTTAAAAAATCAAGACTTTCTCGAAAATCATAACTTTTTTGAAAATTCTAACCTTTTTCAAAATCCCACGTTTTTCAAAATTCCTGAATTTTCTAAATTCCAACCTTTTTCAATGAAAATCCCAAAATTTTCAAAATCCAGACATTTTCAAAAATCCCAAATTTTCAATATCTCTATTTTAAAAATCACAACTATTTCAACAATCCCAATTTTTTAAATATCTCTATTTTAAAAAAATCTTTACATTTTCAATAATCCCGACTTTTCCTAAAATATGGACTTTTCCAAAAATTTAGATTATTTAAAATCTCAATATTTTCACAAATCCAAAATTTTGAAAATCCCGACTTTTCAAAAATTTGGACTATTAAAAATCATGACACTTAAAAATTTGTGAATTTTTGAAAATCCAGACTTTTGAAAATATCAACTTTTTAAAAATCTTGAAATTTTTGAAAATCTAAACTTTTTTAAAATCTTGAATTTTTTGAAAATCTAAACTTTTTCAAAATCTTGAAATTTTGAAAATCTCAACTTTTTCATAATCATGATGTTTTTAAAATCCGAATAT
The DNA here is from genome assembly GCA_018340775.1 of Taxus wallichiana var. yunnanensis. NCBI lineage: Eukaryota > Viridiplantae > Streptophyta > Pinopsida > Cupressales > Taxaceae > Taxus > Taxus wallichiana. The sequence continues at coordinate 505,770,548 of CM031235.1, forward strand.
TTGAAAATCCCAAATTTTTCATACTTACCGACTTTTTCGAATATCCCAAATTTTTTAAAATAACAACTTTTTCAAAATCCCTACTTTCTTGAAATTTTATTTTTTCAATATCCCGACTATTTCAATCCCAACTTTTCTAAAAATCAAATTATTTTTTAAAATCTTGATTTTTCAAAATCCTGACTTTTATAAAAATCCCAACTTTTTTGAAAATTTTGACTCTTTAAAAATCCAGTTTAAAAAAAAAATCCAAACTTTTAAAAAATCCTAACTTTTTGAAATTCCAACTTTTGTAGATATTATGATTTTATCAAAAACACCAACTTTCTTGAAAAAATGACTTTTTGAAAATCCCAAATTTTTCAATATCTCAACTTATTCAAAATCCTAACTTTTTAAAAATAATGACTTTTTCAAAAATGGAAACTTTATGAAAATCTTGACTATTTTGAAAACACCGACTTTTTTAAAATCCCAAATTTTTGAAAATCTAGATTTTTTTTAAATTCTTGAATTTTAAAAAAATTGAATTTTTAAAAATCCCCACCTTTTGACAATTAAATCCTTTTTCAAATATTGAGACAATTCAAAATTCCAAAATTTTCAAAATCCTAACTTTTTCATAATCCCGACTTTATCAAAATCTTAACTTTTCCAAATACCAATTTTTTAAAATATTGACTATTTCAAATGATGAATTTTTTTCAAAAATCTTGACTTTTTCAAAATCTCGACATTTTTGAAATCCCAAATTTTTTAAAATCTAGAATTTTCAAAATCTCAACTTTTACAAAATCCCGGGTTTTTGAAATCCTGACTTTTTCGAAATCTTAAATTTTTTAAAATCCAAATTTTTCAAAATCCAAACTTTTTGAAATCCCAAAGTCTCGAAAATCCCAACATTTTAAAAATCCCTACTTTATCAAAAACAAGAAATTTTAAAAACTCTTGACTTTATCAAAATTCGACATTATCAAAATCTTGACTTTTTGAAAATCCCAACTTTTACAAAAATAGTGACTTTTTCAAAAATCACAATTTTTTTAAAATCCCATCTTTCTTGAAAACCCCAACTTTTTCAAATATCAATTTTTTGAAAATCGTGACTTTTCAAAAATCCCGATCTTTTTGAAAATCCCAACTTTTTCAAAAATCTAAACTTTTTGAAAATCTAGACTTTTTAAAAATTGACTTAATCAAAATTGTGACTTATTCATAATCCAAACTTTTTGAAAATATTGACCTTTCCAAAATCCCAAATTTCTCCAAACACCCACTTTTCGAAAATCCAATTTTTTTGAATATCCCAACTTTTTCAAAAATATTGATTCTTTTGAAAATCTTGACTTTTCAAAAATCTCACTGACTTTTTCAAAATCCCAACTTGATAAAAATATTGAATTTTTCAAAATCTTGAATTTTTTGAAATCCCAAACTTTTTTAAAAATCCCACCTTTATTGAAAATACCGACTTTTTAAAAAATCGCACCTTTTTTGAAAATATCAACTTTTTAAAAAATATCAAATTTTTCAAAATCCCGAATTCTTTGAAAATATGGAATTTTGGAAACTCCTTACGTTTTTAAAATTTTGAATTTTTCAAAATCTTGAATTGTTCAAAAATCCCGACAATTTCAAAATCCGGACTTTTTCAAAAATACTAGCTTTTTTGAAAATATCGAGTTTTTAAAAATCCCAACTTTTTGAAATTCCAACTTTTTAAAAATCTTGACTTTTCAAAATAAAGATTTTTTTAATCCCGACTTGTTCAAAATCGAACTATTTAAAAATATTGAATTTTTCCAAAATATCAAATTTATAGAAAATATTGATTTTTGAAATCTCGACTTTGTATAAAATCCAGGACCTTTTTAGAAAATCTCGACTATTCAAAATCGTAACTTTTTTTAAAATCTGGACTTTTTACAAATACCAATTATTTCAAAAATCATGACGTTTTCAATTCAAAATCTTGACATTTTCAAAAATACCAACTTTTCAAAAATATTGATTTTTCCAAAATCCCAACTTTTTGAAAATCCCGACTTTTCAAAAATCTTGATTTTGTCAAAATCCCAACTTTTTAAAAATCCTAACTTTTTAAAAATCCAAAATTTTGAAAATCCAAACTTTTATGAAAAGCCAACTTTTTGAAATACCAAATTTTATGAAATCCTTTTTCGAAATCATTTTTTTTTTGAAATTGACATTTTCAAACTTTTGACTTTTTCAAAATCCTGAATTTTTTGAAAAGTTTACTTTTTCACAAATCTCCCAAGTTTTTCAAAATAATGAATTTTTAAAACTCTTGACTTTTTCAATATCCTACGTATTAAAAAAATTCGTCAGTTTTGAAAATCATGACTTTTTTGAAATACCGACTTTCCAAAAATCATGTTTTTAAAGAAATTGTCAACATTTTCAAAATCCTAACTTTATCAAAATATCGACTTTTTAGAATCTTGACTTTTGAAAAATCTTAAATTGTTCAAAATCTCATCTTTTTCAAAATCACAACTTTTCAAAATCTCAACTTTTTATAAAATCTCAACTTTTTAAAATCTAGACTTATAAAAATCGGGACTTTTTGAAAATTATGACTTCTCCAAAATCGTGACTTTTTTGAAATCCCAACTTTTTCCTAACCACTGAATTTTTTACAAAACTAACTTATTTGAAATTCTTGTCTTTTTGACAAATACTAACTTTTTCAAAATTAAGACTTTTCAAAATCGACTTTCTAAAAATTCGACTTATTTTTGATGAAAAAGATCTTATATTATATGAAAAGAAATATGATACAGTATTTTTCCAACAAAAAAGTGGGTTGTATAAGAGCATGCCCCAAAGCCACAAAGACACTAGGTCATGCCTAGGAATACATCAAAACGACATAAGGAACATTGAAGTCAAGCCACATCGGAAAAATACTACTAGTAGAAAGGAGGTCATTATCATTTGGCCATCCAAGAGCAAGAAGGTATTTACCATAGTCCGACACATCCTAACCCGAGCCTTAAGGGTCTTCTTATTCCTTTTTTGCAACAACCTGCATGGGAGAAATGGTAAGAGTCATATGGGGGAACATATCCGATGGTGGCGGAAGAGGAAGTAAAAGCTACACTCATCATCGGAGCATGGCTTAGGAACCATAGGTGAGCCCCATTAAGATGTCAAGTAGGTCAAGGAGCCCCACCTTGATGGCAAGTCGTGGGAGATAGACTTCTCTATGGTTGACTACGCGAAGACTGGTGAGCATGGCTAAAAGAATGCCATTGGTAATGGCTCTGATAACCTCCACAAGGATGGTCACTTTGGGGGAGGAGAGCGAGAGGGAGAAGGTGGATCGTTAACAACATTAGATGGGGTATTACCCCAATGTTGCGAAGAGTCTGCATGTGCTCCACCTCAAGTTCCAATTTGTTATCCCGCACTTGAATCTGATAGCGCATTGGATATAACCACCAATTTATTATACAATGAGAATTGTTGATTAACTTTATTATTAGTAAATAAAAATTCATTTCGTTCTATCCATAACAAAAAAAAATCCCCTCTTAAAGCATGTCAAATCATTGAAAACATGTGAGGTAATTTGGGGTAATCTCCTACAAGAATATGATACCGGTAGAAACACTCTGCTAGAGGAGGGAAATGTATGAATGAATCCAATTCCAAGCCCATTGGGCTTTAGAGAAAAACCAGAAAAGGTGTGGTAAGGTTTCCAAGTGACCACAAAAAGGACATTTGGGAGTTAGAACACCAATTTGAACTAGCTATGTTCTAATTGGAAGACCTTGATGTAATATACACCACAAAAAATGTGTAATTTTAGGGTAGACAAGACCGTGTTGAACCTCCTTCTCCAACAAGAAGGAGAAGAATGAATCCCCCACCTAGTGTTGATTTTTTCAACCATGGGAAAATGTGGTGAGAGCCAGTGATATCCCTTACTGGCCGAATAATTCCAGAATGAGGTATCCACGTACCACTTCTAGTCCATCTATCTCAAATGAGAGGGATGCATAGAAATCTTATGTAGCATATGATTGGGGACCAAATCAATAATTTATGTGATACTATCACTATCCCGGTGGTAAGTTTATACCAAGCTCTAAGATCATTCCAAGAACACCAAGATTGTGTGTGCTTGCAATATAGATATTGAATGAAGTAAATTCCACTCTTGAAAATATTGAGCACATTAATTCCAAGGACTTCTGCAAGAAACCGATCCTGGAATTGAATGACATGTGACCACCACAAGGATTGTTAGTTGAAGGAATAACTATTATAGAAGGTGTTTCTTTTCCATTGAAGACATGGTTTGATTCGTTCCCATGATTTCCAAATTCTTTTGAGCATGAATGTGCCAAAAAATTTGATAGGCACCAGAAGCAATGAGAAAATTGGAAAACCCTGGACCTTTCTAGGATGGGTGGCCATAATAGGAGCCCTTTTCAATGTCATAGTGTAGAAGCACTTTCCAAGCTTCTTGACCTTTAATATATTGAATTATCCATTTCACACAGTGTTTTCCTTTATCATAAAATTTCAATAAGACCCATCCCCGAGATTCATGGGGAGGAAAGAGGTCTCCCATATAACTTTGTGAAACCCTTTTGAGAGGAAACATTGGTCCAAAGAAATTTTTTAATTTTTTTTTCCAATTTATGCATTGAAGCTTTGGAGGGCACCCAACAAGATGAGTAATATATATGGGTGGCTTGAAATTCTTATGAACAAATTTGTAATTTCCCCACTAAAACAAAAATGATTGGGTAATCCAATATTCCAGATTTTTTAACCACCCATTGAACGACATCGCCAAAGCTCCACATGTGATGTTTGGAAGGAAAATTTAATACCAATAAAATTAAACATCTCACCATGGCATAGAATTTTCTAATCAAATGGGGTTAGCCAAGAGGGTGTAGGAAGGAAAGATTGCTTGTAACACTATGTTTTTCTCCACTGAATGGAAGAACCAGAAGCTAAGAAGAAAATATCTAGACAATGCATGACATTGTGGATATTATTCTCTTCCTCAATAAGGTAAGGAAAGAGTCATCTACAAAGTGACCATTGAGTAATTGGGATCTTTCCGCAGAAGGAAATGTAATCCCTTTGACAAGCCCTTGATTTGGCTTGGGCAAGTAAATACCCAAAACCTTCTACCGTGAGAACATAAAGAGCATGTGCTAAGGGGAAACCTTGGTGTATAGAGTGGAAGAGACCAAAGGATAAGAACTGTGGCGATAATGGTGGTTTGGGAAGATACTTTGGCAAAAATCATTCAAATCGATTGAATTAAGATAGGGCCAAAGCCCAAGGCTTGAAGCATGGAAAGAATAAATGGCCATTCAATCTTATCGTAAGCTTTGTCAAAGTAAATTTTAATGAACATAACAGATTGGTTGGATCTACGAGCCCATTCCATGCCTTCTTGAATAACGATGATATTTTCAAGAGTGTAGCATCCCTGAATGAAAATGGTTTTCTCCGGTTAGATGATGATGGGAAGGATATGACACAACCAAATCGCAAGGGCCTTGGCGATAATATTGTATAAGACATTAAGAAATGTGATAGGTTATCACTGGTAATTTTATTGTGGTCCCCTAATTTAGAGGTGAATTTTATGTTCCCCTTATTTATGTGCATGCCCAACGACTTGTTAAAAAGCCTTCAAGATAGAACTGATGATGGTCCAGCCAACGGTATCCCAAATTTATTTATAAATATCACATAGGAATCCATCACACCTTGGAGGATTTTTATTAGCCATTTGCATGGTCGCTTCTAGGTCATCAATGGTGAGTAAAATATTGAATTTTTCTAAATCCTGAATTTTTAGAAAATCCTGACTTTTTCGAAAATCTTGAATTTTTTGAAAATCCATACTTCTTAAAAAAACATGATAATTCAAAATCTCAACTTATTCAAAAATCTTGATTTTTTTGAAAATCGTGAATTTTTCAAAAATCACAATTTTTTTGAAAGCTACAATTTTTGTAAAAATCACGACTTTTTTGAAAATCTTGAATTTGTTGAAAATCCCAACTTTTTAAAATTCCATCTTGTTTCAAAAATCGTTATTTTTTCAAAACCCGACTTTGTAAAAATTCCTAACTTTTTCAAAAATCCTCACATTTTAAAAATTCCAAATTTTTGAAAATCCCAACTTTTAAAACATTACAACTTTTAAAAAATCTTGAGTTTATCAAAATCCTAAGTTTTTCAAAAATCTCGACTATTTCAAAATCTCAAATTTTAGAAAATTTTGACTTTTTCAAAATCCCAATTATTTTGAAAATACAATTTTTTTGAAAATAATGATTTTTTCAAATATCTTGACTTTTTCAAAATTTGAACTTTACCAAATTCTTGACTTTATCAAAATCATAATTTTTTAAAAATCCCATATTTTTAAAAAAATGAATTTTTCAAAATACTAAATTTTATGAAATCTCAGGGATTTTCAAAAGTGGTGATTTTCAAAAACGTCATGATTTAAGAAAAATCAAGATTTGAAAATATTTGTGATTTCAAAATAGTCGGATTTTCAAAAAGTTAGGATTTTGAAGAAGACAAGATTTTGATAAAGTTTAAATTTTAAAAAAGTCACGAATTCAAAATAATTGGTATTTTTGAAAAAGTCGGGATTTTCGAAAAATATGAATTTTCAAAATAGTTAGATTTTTTTATGAAGTTGGGAATTTTTAAAATATATATTTTCGAAAAAGTTGGGATTTCAAAATAAATAATAGTATTTCAAAAAAGTCGGATTTTGAAAAAGTCCGAACATTGAAAAAGTCATTATTTTCATAAAGTAAGAATTTTGAAACATTTGTGATTTTTCGAAAAAGTCAAGATTTTCAAAAACGTTGGGATTTCAAAATGGTCGGGATTTTGAAAGAGTTTGGATTTTCACAAACTCAAGATTTTGAAAAGATGATATTCTAAAAAAGTGGGGACTTTCAAAAGGTCATGATTATAGAAAAGTTGGGATTTATAAAAAATTCAAAAATTTTCATTCTACTCTTATCGAGTTTTAGATGGAAGGGAACAGAGAGGAGATTTTGAATCTATTTGAGAGGGAAAGTGATGGAAGGGAAATCCTACCTAGATCAGAGGATCAGTTGGGAAATCTTGAGGAAGGAGAGATAGATGGGGACATTGATCAAGAGGATAGGAGCACTCCCGTAAAATCTCTAGATTCATGGTCGAATAAAGTTAGAAATGGTGGATCGGCCTTGAAAACCCAAAAGTTCTTTCTCCAAGTGGTTAAGGAGGTTTCTAGAAGCACTCTAGAAATCCCTAACTTGCTTCTACAACACACTACTAAAAATTTAAACAAATCGCTGGTGGGGAAGCTGGTAGGTGGGAGACCCAATATTGACACTGTTAGAAGATGGGCTAAACTGAAGTGGATCCCATTAGGTCACTTAGAGGTAAGTTCTATTTCTAATGGTTTTTCCTTTTTAGGTTTAATACCCAAGAGGATATGCAGAAGGTTTTGGAAGAAGGACCCTGGTTTTGGGGAAAATTTGGTTGGTATCTTAGGAAGTGGGAACCTACTTTCAACTGGAAAAGGAAAATTTGAACCAATTTCCTATTTGGATACACCTTCCTAACCTCCCTTTGGAATTTTGGCATGAAGACATTGTCAAAGGCATAGCAAAATCCCTGGGTTCTTTGGTCATAATTGATAATGCTACCAGGTAAATGACTAGACTTATTTGTGCTCATTTTTGTATTTATACAGTTGTAGATAAGGATATTCCCAACAAGTATCAAACTAAAGTCATGTCTTGGGATTTGGGAGAAAAATATTGAAATGGAAAGCTCCCCTGCAAAATGCTCCAAGTGTAATGGCTGGGGTCATTCTTCCCAGAACTATAAGTTCAAGGTATCCAAAATATATATTCCTGTGTCAGGAATTGAAGGTAAAGGGGAAAAAGGGAAAGGCCTAATGCAAAGTGCAGCTGATCATAGGAAATATTTTTCCAAAGAATCTGAAAAAGTTTCTACTCCTTTGAGAATAAAGGAAAAGGTGGTAAATGAAACTCCAATTAAATATGCCACAGAAATGGAGGAGGATGGTTTCACCTAGTGGTCAACAGAAGGAAATTGAAATTTCTGTCTTGGTCGGATTCTAAGGTAGGGGAAAAAATGGAAGAACCTGTTAAGGATTTCATGAAGGGTAGGAAGATAGAGATTTTTTCCTCAAGAGGGAATGAGGAATCTCTCAAGGAACCGCTAAGATTGAACAAAAGTTAAAGGAAGTTGGGAAGTTGGGGGACTTTGGGTTGGAGGAAACTGTTAAGGAACAGAGTAAGGGGGAAGAAACTATGGGGCAGAAGGTAAGTCGGGATTCCCATGTGGGTGAGGAGTTGACAGGGAGAAATTCCTGTAACCTTTCCATGGAAGAAATGGTGAATATTAATATGTCCCCAATCAAGATGATGGAAGAGAAGAAAGAAGAAATTACGCCAGGAAACAAAGGAACCTCTAGGGAAAAAAACCCCTTCAGGAAAAAGAAAAGTAGACTCAAAAGGAAAAAGGGGGAATCCTCAATATCCTCTCCTAAATCTCAGGAGTTTGAGAATCCTATAAATGTGGAAGTTGTTAGTAGTAAACAAGGTAGGCCTAGCAAATTTGAATCAAGGAAAAAAATACCCAAAAGGAAATAGATTCAGGGAAACAATTGTGTTTAGACCAAAAGGTCTTTAAGAAAAATAAACCCAATCTATGGAAATGAATTGCATCTCATGGAATGGTAGAGGGATTAATAACCCTATGAAATGGAGGATTCTCAAAGACATGATTGAAAGACAAAAATTGATGTGTTAGCTGTTCAAGAAACTAAAATGAAAGAAGACTTTTTTAAAGTTCTTGCAAGTCTTTTTGGAATAATTCTAAAGTTTTTTCTGTTAGTTCAAAAGGATCCTCTAGAGGTTTAGCTGTGGTGTGGAATCTGGCCCACTATGAAGGAACTCTTTTGGTCAAAAGAGATAATCATTTGGCGGTGATGATGAGAGATCTTGAAAAATAGAAATATATGGGTTTTATCTAACATTTATGCTCCTACCCTCCATAAAGAAAGGAAAAATATTTGGCATCACCTTCTTTCATTTAATCATTCCATCAAAGGTTCAGGATGGATTGTCATGGGGGATTTCAATACCCCTCGGACTCTAGGGGAAAAAAAGGAGGATCTAAGGAGTTTACAGTAGGCATGGAGGATTTTAATGATTTTATTACTTCTTCACAGCTCCATGATATTGATCTTAAAGGCAACAGTTTCACTTGGTCTAATAGAAGAGTTGGAACCCAACATATTCAAGTAATATTAGATAGGGTTTTAGTCTTGGAGGAGTGGTTAATCTAGGATATCTCTCTTTTCTCTCTTCCTCGATAGGGTCTGATCATAACCCTATTCTCTTACAAATCAAGAGTCCATCTAGAAGAAGAACGCCCTTCCGTTTTGAGAAGATGTGGCTCCAGAATGAGGAACTGTATGACCTCATTAATGACTGGTGGAAACTAAAGGTTAAAGGAACAACTATGTATAGACTTTCTAAAAAACTCCAGAATGTTAAAGGTCACCTCAAAGCCTGGAATAAAAAAATCTTTGGAAATATCTTTCAGAAGAAAATGGAAATCAGAGCTGAACTGCAGAATGTTCAAAGACAGACAGAGAGTTGGGATTCTGAGATGGATATAGAGGACCATGAAAAGGAATGGTCCCTTTTGGCGGAATACCACAACATACTAGGAAAAGAGGAAATATTCGGAGGTAATTGGCTAAAGGAAGGGGATAAAAATACAAGATTCTTTCACTTGTCTACTTTAAAACGTAGAAGTTTCAATAGAATTAATAGAATTAGAAATGAAGAGGGTGTTATGGTGGAAGAAAAAGAAGAAATAAGTGAAGAGGCTATTTCCTTTTTCCATAACCTGTTGACTAATAATTGTGATCCAAATTTGAATAAAGAGCAAGAATTTTTAAAGTGCATTCCTCCGTTGGTTTTAGAGGAAGATAATTTGATGCTTTCAGTGATCCCATCAATGGAGGAAGTGGAATTCACTGTCAAACACCTCAATCTTGACAAGGCTCCTAGGCTGGATGGCTTCCAAGCCTTCTTCTTTCAACACTTTTGGGACATAATTAAAAAATATGTCTTTGAGGCTGTGAAGGAATTTTTCAGATAGAAAGTTATGCTAAAAGACATGAACTGTACCTTTCTATCTCTGATCCCGAAATGTGGTAATGCCATGGAATTAAAAGATTTCAGACCTATAAGTCTATGCAATACCTCCTATAAAATCTGCACAAAAATTATGGCTCTCCGTCTGCAATTGTTACTTCCCTCTATCATTTCAGAACAACAAGGGGGTTTTGTCATTGGTCACCAAATCCAGGATGGGATCATTACAATCAAAGAGACTATTCACTCAGCTAAGCTCAAGCAAGAAGGCTGCTTTGTTTTTAAAATTGGATATGGCCAAAGCTTATGACAGGGTCTCATGGTGTTTTCTTGATAAAATCCTTGACAGTTTTGTTTTGATGTTTCCTTTAGGAATCTGGTTAAGGCATGTATCTCTAATGTCTGGTTTTCTATTCTCATTAATGGGTCCCCCTTTGGTTTTTTTCCTAGCTCTCAAGGCCTGAGGCAAGGGGATCCCATTTCCCCTTTCCTCTTTATTATTTTGGTGGAAGCTTTAAGCAGAAGATTAAATGTTGAAACTGAAAATGGCTTTCTCAAAGGGATTTCCCCTGGCCGGGAGATGGAAAAAGTATCATACCAACATTTTGTTGATGACACTTTCTTGGTGGGGGAAGATTTTGTCCTCAAAGCTAAGAAAATAAAATCTCTCCTAGATTACTATATGGAAGTTTCGGGACAGATGGTAAACTTCAATAAAATATCTCTCTTCTTCCTTAACACCATGGACAGTCGTATAAGAAGATAGCTAAAATTTTGGAATGTGACTATAAATATTTCCCTACCTTTTATTTAGGTATCCCTCTTAATCGAAAGGTTTGAAAGAAATTTTTTTGGATGGAAAGCTAATGTGTTTTCCTAGGCTGGCAAGATTACCCTTATCATCAGTTCTCTTGGTGTATGCCATGTCCCTCTATCAACTTCCTGGAGGTGTTGGGGAAAAATTGGAAAAAATCCAAAAATGTTTCTTATGGAGTGGCACTAAAAGCAAAAAAATAATCCCTCTGGTGGCTTGGGACAAAGTTTGTAAACCTAAAAATCTTGGGGGACTTGGTCTTAGCGACTGGACTAAAATGAATAAATCCCTTCTTGTAAAAATTGGACGGATGTTAATGACAATAGATGGATTTTTAAACATGCATCCTTCAATGGTTCATGCATATGGAAAGCTATTAACTAGGAAAAATAAATTGTGGCTAGGGGCAGCAGGTGGAAAATAGGAAAAGGAAATGAGATAAGCTTCTAGAAAGATAAATGGGATGGGAATTTTATCCTTAAAGATCAATTCCCCCAAATTGCTAGTCAGCTCAAAGATAAATATGGGGAAAAAATCAATAACTATATGGTTGATGAAGACAACTTTCAGACATGGAAACTCATGGAACTAGACAGACAAGAACCCAATGAACACTTGAGCAGGCTCAATGATTTTCTAAAAATTATGTTTCTTCTAACAACAAGGACCAAGATAGAATAGTCTGGGACAAAGAACAAAGTGGTAATTTCTCTGTCAAATCAGCCTATTCCCTTTTTTGAGGGAGAAACTAGAGAAGAAGATTTAAATTCGGTAAGATATGGAACAAGAACATAACTCCTAAGGTTAATGTTTTCAGTTGGCTTTCAATAATAAATAAAATTCTTACTATTGATAATCTTGCTAAAAGAGGTTTCCAGATGGCCAATAGATGTGTTCTATGTGAAGTGAATATGGAAACTGTAAATCATCTTCTCTAGAATGTCCCTTTTCCCATCTAATTATTTCTTCTATTCTGAGTTACTTCTCGGTTAACTGGGTAATTCCTAAAGAGATCATGGATGCCTGGAATCAATGGAGTTGTCCTTTCTTCAGTCAAGGGATTAAAAATATCTGGGTCATGAGTTTGGGTCACCTCTGGTGGGAATTATGGAAAGAAAGAAACAGAAGGATTTTTAAAAATAAGAAACTTCCCATTAGGTTGACTATAAACAAACTCCTACAGGTTGTTAGAAACAATTTTTCTATCCTAAGGAAAAATGAAATGGAAATTCTTGACAATGAACAACACTTCTTTAATAATTGGAACATTATAGGTGACCCCAAACCCAAAAGAAGTAATCCTCATATGGGGATTAAGTGGAATTCACCTAGGGAAGGTTTCTTTAAACTCAAATTTGATGGGGCAGCAAAAGGTAATCCTAGGAAATCGGGGGAGGAGGTGTTCTTCGGGACTCTCAAGGAAGATTTCTTCTTGCCTACTTCTTTGACCTGGGCCTCCAATCTAACAATGTTGCTAAGGCAACTGCAATGTTTTCGAGGTTAAGTTTACCAAGGAGAAAGGCTTAAAACACCTTGAAGTGGAAGGGGACTCTTTATATATCATATCATGTTTGAAAGGAAAATCTCAACCTTCTATTTATGTCGATGACTTCATAAATAAAACTAAGATTTTATTATCCTCTTTTGAGGTCATATCCTTTCATCATGTGTATCGTGAAGGAAACTCTCTAGCTGATTTTATGGCCAATTTGGGGGTGAATGCAAGGGGTCTTAAGGTGGTAGAGGATCCTAATAAGATGTAAGCCAAATTTATTGAAATCATGAAAAGGGAAGGTATAACTAATAATACTCCTACAAATGAGGAGGCATTAATTCTTTAGACTCGTGACATCTCTTTTTCATGATTCCTGATCTCGTGTAAAATCTCCTTTCTAATCCTCGCAGGGGTAGGCTGGATATTTTTGTTTTCTGGAAGTGGGACGATAAGATCGGGGAAGGTAACTATTTGCAGAATAGAAAGAAGAATAGGGTTAGAAGCATGGGGGTGACTTAGTGAGAACTGAACCTAGCAAGAGGTAGGAGATGTCCATAAAGGTGAGACCCTACTTGAAAAGGTGGGTATGTTACCATTTTCAATATCTTTGATGGCTATGATGAAAAGATGAGTGAAGCTATGGTGAAAATGTGGAAAGAAGGCCATGTTCAGGTTGATAAATTCTCCTTTACCATTTCCCCAAAGCTTATTGCCAAAGTCTCGGGTTTAGCTCTGGAAGGAAGATGCATCTACAAACCTAAGTCGACTACAACCTGGAGATTGAATGCTTTATGCAAGGTAAGGGAGTGCATATCTCTCTTCATAATGGTTATGCTCAGGAAATTTTCCCCATCCTTTTGATGAAATTTCTCAGTTGTTTATGTCCTACATTACCTTAGAAGGGTGATATAAAGTGATATATGGATATCACTTCCCTATGTTGAACCATGTCCGTAATGCTAAGCCCTATAATTTCCCTTTCTTCCTGTATACTTCCCTTGCAAAATATATTATCATGGTCAAGAAAGGTACCTTCCCCTTACCTTTGCACCAAGGCCTCATCAAATCCCTTCTTAGGCTAGGAACTCCCCTTTTGGGAAAAAATGATAAATTTGGGGCTTCTACCGCTGAATGTTTGGTGCCTAAGGAGGAAAGTTTTAGTGAGGATCTATTTGGCAAACCAATGGCTAAAAGAACTAGATCCAACCTGAGTCATGGTGGCATCAAGAAATGAAGCAGGGTAGAGGAGGCTCCTAAGATGGTTGAGGAAGTGGAGACAATCTTAGATTCGATGAAAACCAAGAAGGGAACCCGAAATTTTCGGTTTCCAGTAAGGATAAGGAAGTTGTTGAAGGGGATAACAGTGAGGAGATGGCGAGCAAGAAAGCTCTAGACACTTCAGAAGATAAGCATTCAAAGAACTTGGAGGAGGCCATTGAGAGCCTGCATGCTCTTAAAACTACCCAAACGAAATTGTTTACCGCCCAGGACTCTGTTGTCAAGTCTCATACTTTTATGCGGGAATTTGAGCATTGCAGGCTTGATACTGATATTAATAGACATAAGATTAGTATGGTTTCCATGGATCTGAAGGAACTAACTGATAAAGTGGAAAATTTATCTTCTTTGGTCCTTAGTGAACAACTCAAGAATGCAAATGAGAGAATCCTGGAGATGGCAAAGGATATGTTGAAGATGAAAGAAGTTGTTTTCTAGATTTGTGATGTCCATCTCCTCAATGTTAAAAGCACCATCCACCATCTCAAGCTATTAGCTGAGATGATTCATTCTATGGAACTTGCTAAGGAAAGAGAAAAAGAAGGAAAAGGCCCCAAAGTGGAGATTCCTGAGCCTAACTATAAGTATTGGAAAGCTACCATCGACTCCCTTATCAAAGAATGGGATGGCTGTATGAATTCAGTGGGGAACATGATAAAAGAGTGATGAAGAAAATGGGATACTTGTTTTCTTGTTGTTAGTTCTATGTTGTTTTGTTGTTAGTTTCTTTGTATTGTTGTTAGTTATTTCATTATTTATCTGTTGTTTAGATACTTTCCTTTATGGTTGTATCTCTTTGTTGTTTGTTTTGTGATGTTTTTGGTTTTGGTTGGGCTTCAATGGTAATCCCTTGGCCTCTTTGTAAGGAACTAGTAACACTTTGTATGGGGTAGGGTCCCCTCAACCCTTTTTTACCTCTAATGAAAAAGGCCGGTATTTTAAAAAAATACCGTCAATATTTTTAAAAAGTCAGGATCTTTGAAAAATTTAGGATTTTGAAAAATTTGGGGTTTTAAAAAGTCACGACTTTTAAAAAGTTGATTTTTTTGAAAAACTCCAAATTTTTGAAAAAAAAAAAAAGATATTTTAAAATAGTCGGGATTTTTGAAAAAGTTTTGATTTTGAAATAGTCAAAATTTTTGAAAAAGTTTCAATTTTGAATAGTTAGTATTTTTGAAAAAGTTAGGATTTTGAATAATCTAAATTTTTAAAAGGTAGGGATTTTTGAAAAGTCACAATTTTCGAAAATGTCAATTTCTTTGAAAAAGTCGGATTTTGAAAATGTCTAGATTTTTGAAAAGTTGTGATTTTGGATAGTTGATATTTTGTAGAAAGTTAGGATTTTCAAAGATATCCTTCAGGTATGTTGAAATATCCTAAATTTTTGAAAAAATTGGGGCTTTGAAAAAGTCAAGATTTTTGAAAAAGTTGAAATTTAAAATAGTTAGGATTTTAAATCTCTGCGAACTCACCCTCACCCTCTACGAACTCTCTGCGAACTCTCTACGAACTCTCTCGGCGAACCCCTAAATGGTCAAATGGCTGCAAACCCGTGGTCATTTTGGTGGCCATGGATCTGGTGGAGGCAGTGCTGTCGGAGGCACGCAGACTGAGGTTCTTTCGTGGATTGACCAGGCATTTTACGGTGC
Source organism: Taxus wallichiana var. yunnanensis (assembly GCA_018340775.1). Taxonomy (NCBI): domain Eukaryota; kingdom Viridiplantae; phylum Streptophyta; class Pinopsida; order Cupressales; family Taxaceae; genus Taxus; species Taxus wallichiana. The sequence continues at coordinate 505,785,998 of CM031235.1, forward strand.
TAAGGCGGCCTCTTCAAACCCTTACCCTGCTAGATCCTCTCATGGGGATGGAACTCAACCGACCTCTATTCAAAAGGCACAGCCGCCCTTAGCTGCTACTGGTGACTGTAACAGTGATAGAACTGTTGGCGACGGGTTCCCTAACCGCTATTCTTCAGTGGATCTGCACCTGAAGACCACTAGGACAGGCCTTCGGATACCAGGGATGATGTGAATCAGATCCCGAATAATAAATCAAACAGACCAAATACATTTAAGGATATTTTACAGGGCAGGAGCCTCACGCAGGGGATGAGTCCCATCACACCCATGACCCCAGCTGGTTACTAATCCTAGCGTTTCTTTTGGGGATGAAGTCCTTGATTCAGAATGTTTCTACCAAGAGCATGCCCTGATCGGGAGATTCAGTGGGCTATGGCCAAACCTAGCTACCCTTCATGACTGGATTACAAAGCACTGGATCCCGATTCTATCTGGTAAGCTAGATCTTTATCCATGTGCGAAAGGCACGTTTATTGTTGCTTTTTCCTCAATTAGGGATAAGGAAGTCATAGCTAAAAAACTCTGGGCTTTTCAATCCCACTACCTAGTTTTGAAACCCTGGTTCCCTTCTTTTAACCCACTTACTGAATCCTTTGCCTGCAAACCAGTCTGGATTAGACTGCCCCATTTACCGCTCCAATTTTGGGATAGTACCTGCCTAACCACTATTGGAAATACTTTGGGTCATATCCTTTTCATTGACCCCCAAACCATTGATTTCACGCACACAACCTTCGCCAGAATCCTTGTTGAGCTTGACACATCCAAAAATCTCCCTGCTAATATAGAGCTTAAAGTCCAAAGCAGAACTTGGACACAATCTTTAGATTATGAACGCTTTCCTTTAGGTGCAAAAAGTGTTTTGCTACCGGACACACTGCTGATGTTTGCGGTATGGAAAAGTGAAAAAATGGAAAAAACAACTGGTGGAAAAATGCACTCTCAGAACACCTGATTTTCAAAGCCAAAGAGGATTCAAATACTGATACTGAAGATGTTTTTGTCCCAGAAACTCCTCTCTCAGAAATTCCAGTTGTTGAAGGTGCCAATGAATCTCATCCAGTTGGCGATGGAAAGGAAAATACAAAAGATGTTAATGATTCTGCTGCCCCAGTTGGATCGTTGGAGGATAAGGAAAATACACCTCCTTTATTTAATCCTCCAATTGCGGAGGCTTCTACAGGCTGGATAACGGTGCGTAAAAAGAAAAAAAATTTCTCCAAGAATACCGGTTCTCCGCCTTGCTAGTGTCACAAGTCTGCACGGCTGCTTTGTTGGGGAGCAACTGTTTGGTCATTTTAAATCAGCTATTTTTATGCTGATTTGCTGTTGGTTTTGGGTTTTATTCTGAGCAGGTTGTTTCCTGCTTCTAGGCTTTCATGTTTTACCGCGATCTTGTTCTTTTTCTTTGTTTCTGATTTGTTCACATCTGGCTTCTGGAGCCTTCTTGTATAAGGGTATAGTCCCTTTCAAAAAACTATTTGCCAATAATAAAAAAAAAAAATAGTTAGGATTTTTAGAAAAGTCAAGATTTTGAATAATCGGGATTTTAGAAAAATTCAGGATTTTTAAAAATTTGGGATTTTTTAAAAGTTAGTATTTTCAAAATTGTCGATTTTTTAAAAAAGACAGATTTTTGACTTTTGAAAACCGCTTCTATTACAAAAATATCGACTTTTTCAAAAATCTCAACTTTTTTGAAAATCTCGACTTTTTCAAATATCTCATCTTTTTGAAAATCTTGACTCTTTTGAAAATACCATTTTTCCAATTCTCGCTTTTTCCAAAATCCCAAATTTTCCACAAATCCTAACTTTTGTAAAAATCCCGACTTTTTGAAAATCTTGACTTTTTTCAGAAATCCCAACTTTTCCAAAAATCCCTACTTTTAAGAAAAGTTTGACTTTGTCAAGAATCCTAAATTTTTCAAAAATCCCGACTTTTTTGAAAATATTGATTTTTTCAAAATCCCAACTTTTTGAATATACCAACATTTTAAAAATCTCAAATTTTCATAATCTTGATTTTTTCAAAAATCCTAACTTTTTCAAATCCTGACTTTCAAAAATCCCATCTTTTCAAAAATCCAGGACATTTTACGAAAAATCCCAACTTTTTTGAATATCCCGACTTTTTAAAATCTTGACTTTCCAAAATCTTGACTTTTGAAAATCTCAACTTTTTCAAAAATCCTGACTTTTTGTAAAATATGATTTTTTTAAAAACCTAACTTTTTCAAAAATTGCAACTTTTCCAAAATCTTGACTTTTTGAAAATCTAGAATTTTTTAAAAATATTGATTTTTTAAAAATCCCGACTATTTAGAATTACATTTTGTTCAAAAATCCCCACCTTTTCTTAATCTAGAATTTTTTAAAATCTTGACTTTTTAAAAATATTGACTTTTGAAAATCTCAAAATTTTCAAAATGTCAATTTTTTTGAAAATCCTAAAATTTTAAAAATCCCGATGTTTTCAAAAATATTGAATTTTTTAAAAATCCTTACTTTTAAAAGTCTCAAGTATTTCAAAAATTTAAACATTTTCAAAATCCCAACTTTCTCAAAATTCTAACTTATTCGAAAATCATGACTTTATCCAAAATCCTAACTTTTTTAAAATCTCGACTTTATGAAAATCATGACTTTTTTAAAATACCGACTTTTTCAAATTTTTAACTTTTCAAAATCCAGTGATTTTCAAACATCCGAATTTTTTTAAACACCAACTTTTCGATAATATGACCTTTTTGAAATCCTGATTTTTTAGAAACCTTGAAATTTCAAAGAAAATTGACTTTGTCAAAAAAACTCAACTTCTTCAAATATTATGAACTTTTTTAAATTCTTGATTTTTCTAAAATCCATTTTTTTAAAAATCATGACTTTTTAAAAATCTTGACTTTTTAAAAATTTAGACTCTTTTGAAATCCCAACTTTTTCAAAAATTAAGACATTTTAGAAAATCCCAACTTTATAAAATCATACCTTTTTCAAAAATCCCTCCTTTTTCAACATTCTTGATTTTTAGAAAATATTAACTTTTTCAAAATTTCAAATTTTTCAAAAACCCCAACTTTCTAAAAATCCCAACTATTTAAAATCCCTACTTTTCCAAAAATCCCAACTTTTACAAAATTCTAAATTTTTCAAAATCTCAACTTTTTCAAAACCCCAACTTTTTTAAAAATTTAGTCTTTCTTCAAAAATTTTGACTATTTAATATCATAAATTTTTGAAAATCCCAAAATTTTCAAATTCCTGACTTTTTCGAAATCTCCACTTTTTAAAAATTCTTAACTATTTCAAAGATCCCAATTTTTCAAAAATCTAGACTTTTTCAAAAGCCTAAGTATTCAAAATTGAGATTTTTTGAAAATCCCAACTATTCAATACCGTGACTTTTTCCAAATCTAAACTTTATGAAAATATCAACTTTTTTAAAATCCCGACTTTTTCAAAATCCTAAATTTTTAAAAATCTAATGTTTTAAAAATCTTGACTTTTGAAAATCCCAACCTTTTCAAATTCTTGACTTTTTCAAAAATTCAAACTTTTTTGAAAATCTTTATATTTTGAAATCCCAACTTTTTCAAAATTCTGATTTTTTAAAAAATCGTGACTTTTTTGAAAATTGCTCTTGTTATCTCAATTTTCACCCCTGGAAAAAATGGATCAAACACGACCACTGTGCGAAAGAAATTCAAAAAGGTTCTCGAATGAACCTACACTTCAAATCCAAGAAACAAGTTACGGGTAGGATCTAAAAATGGAGTACCAGGGTCGGGAAGGAGCAAACAAAAGGAAGAAAACCAGAGGCTCAAAGGAGAAGAAACGGAAAAGAATCAAAGGTTTCGGGATTCACAAATGATTAAGAATGAGCCCCAAAATTGGATAAGTATGGAGGAGACAGCGGAGGCTGCCAAGTGTCCAAACGACGCATCTCCAAAGGTTAAATCCAAAAGGTAGTCCTCAAACAAGTGCCAAGCCTCCACACATCTAGAACCCCAAAAGTTACACTCGACCATTGAAAAGTCTTTGACTCAGCGGGAGGTGCCAAGTGTCCAAACGGTGCTACTTCAAAGATAAATCCAAAGAGCGGAGACCCAAATGAGCATGGTCTCACCACGTAGCCCAAATTAAAAAGTGGGACAAAGTGGGCCCAAAATTGACTAAGTATAGAGAACCAACAGAAGCCTCCATGTGTCTCATTGGCATGATTCCAAAAGGAAAGTCTGGAGGCAGTCCCCAAATGAGTGCGGGCTCGCCACATGTCCCAGTCTAAAAAAGGAACTAATTTAGGGGTTGAATAGTCAAAGCGAGGGCTAGCCGGAAAAAGGAGCCAAGTGTCAACATGACGCTGTTTCAAGAGTAAAATTTGGGGTGGGTTTCCAAACAAGTACCAAGCCTCCACATGTCCAGGGTCAAACTTTTGGCTCCGCCAAGTAATGAAAGACTCAAGAAAAATATAAAGGAAACCATGGAGCTCATGGAATCCGCCACGTGTCGATTCTGGTGCAATTTCAAAAACATAAGGAAGGAGCTGAATCTTCAAGGTGCACGAGGCCACCACTTGGACCCTGTATGGACAGACTCTTTAAATATTGTGCTCTCGCAATCCGAATATTCAAATGGCCATATATTTTAACTGGAGACTCATATTTGGGTAGGAAAATACTTTTTGGAAATGTCTCGACGTGCTCTACACCATGAAAGAATAAAATATTATTCTTAAAAGGCTTTAGAGGGTGAAAAATATGAAAACATTTTCCAAGACATTAATACGAACCCAATTACTTCAAATACCATATCTGATTTAATTTGATCCACTGCGGAACCCGAATCCACATATTGTAGGTGGATTTGAGAGGGCATTGATTGATAGTGGTTGAGCTTTCAAAGCGAGATTCAATGCATATCTCAAGGTGGTTTAAGTAGGATTCAAATTATACCCTCCTCTCTCTCTTATTTTTCCTATATATTGTAATTAAGGGGCATATTCAAAGGGTTGGTCATTATTTCTCCTCTCCCCCTCTCTCTTTCTTCCTTAGGGTAGAATGCGGAGTCTAATCCTCCTCCCATGGCTCTGTAATGGTGTTTTCTTGCCTCTTTCCCACTAATGATGTACCGTGTAACATTTTGGAGCAATAGAATTTGTTTCATGATGCATTTGTCCATCATTGCCTCATCTTATTTTCTCTTCTTACCTCTCATCATTGCAAGGTATATTGTGTATATTCTGATGTTTGTTGCAGGTCCTAGGAGATGTGTTTAATGGGTTTTAAAGTGGTGTTTGTGTGAAATCTATCTCTGAACCGTGTTGCATTCTATCCACCCTCTCCTCTAATCACCTCTCTCCACTTCAAGCAGTTGGATATGTGATTCAACCACTTCCTTTTCTGGTGTATCACCACTTAGTGTAGGCTCTTTTACCCTCTCTCTCTTTTCCCCTTGGAATGGTTAGATTAGGATAGGATAGGTTCTTCCTACACTGGAGTAGCTCATGGTAGGTAGATTAGGAGGTAAGAAATGGCTTTCTCCAAAGGTCCATCTCAATTTTTACAAGTCCCATAGCTTGAGAGATGGTCCTATGTTGTGTAATCACACCGAATGTCACACTTCATAAATAAGCCATTCGGGGTACGGTGATTCTGCACTAACATTTTTGGCACGCTCGGTGGGACACTAAGGTCTTCACTTTATTTCATCAATTTGATGTGTTCTTTTTGAGATTCAGCCTTTAGAGGCACATTCAAAGCACATATGGCAACTCCATCTGGTCAATAACCTATTCTCTAAGTTGCAGACCTTTTCCATCCATTTCCATCCATTTTCTTCTTCCATCTCTTTCATTTTCTCCCATTCCATGAAGTTGTGCAATCATGACTTCATTCCCTTCATGGAACTCACACTTGCAGCAACAACAGTGCAATCCACCTCCAATGCATTTCCCAACTCCTCCAGATCAACATTATAATTAGATCCAGACCATTATGTTTACCCATATGAGTAGGGTCAAAGTCAGTTTGGCTATGGATCTTATCAAGAACAAGGGGATGCATATAATGGTGACAACTATGTGGAGAATGTTGGTTTGCTTGGAGAAGATTCAAAAAATGGAATCGACATGGTTCAGTCAAGGGCCATAACACAAATGAAGGCATTCAAGATTGGTTGCAGGTCACCTTGTCCATGGGGAGGCCCTTTTCCAAGTCATTACATCCCTCAGGAGAAGCTTGACTTCATCGAAGTGCTTCCTCAACTTATATAGTTGATTGAGGACATTGAGGCTTATGAGTAAAGTGCAAGAAAACATTTTCAATGGGTAAGTCCACCACCTCTTAGCTCTTCATTTTCTATTTCTCAAACTTTATCATTTCAACATGATCAAGAGTCAAGCCCCTCACTTGCTGCCCCAAGTGTTGATTTATTTTCTCCATCTCTTAGTCTTCCATCTTACTTCAATTCTTCTCCCCTTTCCCTTCCCAAGCAGTCATTCCCTCCAAACAAAAAGAAGTTCAACCTCCCTCCCCACTAAACACAATTGCAAAGTTGGTTGAACCACAACCTCGTCACTCCTCTTGCTTTCCTAAGGCCATGTTGGGAAGAGACTCAAGAATCCAATCAAGGAAAACAACAAGAAGTGGAGCCCAATAGAGAAGAAATGACAAACAATCAAAGAGTTGGGATACCAAATTTGGGTTTACAAAAATCCCCTTGATGGTCAAGATAATAGAGGAGGTCAAAGTTGAAGAGCCATTGGTGGCTAAGGCTAATTTTGTAGCAAAAGAAGAAAAAGAACAAGAAGAAGAAGATCAACAGTCTATTTTCTCTTAATACAGTGTCCCTAATGGCACTTTTCTGAAGAGGATGCTGATCTGATCCAAGCTACACAACTAGTTAAGAAGGAGGAATAATCAGCTCCAAGTCCCATTAAAGAGGAGTAGCTGGGAGAGATCAAATCAGAGTTGAAGCCACTCAATGAAGAAAGCATCATTGAAGATTTTTTGCTTTCATTTCAAGGGTCTGATTTGATTGATGAACCCATGATGGAGGAGGATCATACAGTTTTAAAGGCCCCAAGTGTGGAGTAGGCCACAAAATAACCTTCAGTTATTCCTCCCACTTCATTCCCTTCAATACTCTGATGTTGAAGAATAGTTTGATATTTCAAACTTCATGTTTGAGGATGAAGGGAACCATGGTGAGATAGTTGCAGATCAGGAGGACACCATGGAGAGGTCGACCACCTACATGAGAGGACAACAAGGAGGTAGAATTCTTCTATCTTAGAAGATTTCTTAGAAAATTGCTCTTATCATTTTCTCCTCCATCACCTTCCAAGCACATGAACCTTCTGCCATGAAGGAGAGCATTCAAGGACAACAACCTATATCTCACAACATCCCTTTAGAACCAAGGTTGGAAGATATGAGTCTTCCATGTTCTTCATAAGAGAAGGAAGGGAAATAGAAAGAGGATGTCATCATCTCTCTCATACCATCCACCCAGAAGGTCAACAAGAAGACTCCATTATTAGAGTTAAAATTCATAGCAAGGGGCACATCCAAAGGATCAAACCATGCCCAATCAGGTACTTGGCTTCATTGGAGCCAAGAGAGAAGCCAAAACCAGTCATTCCTACTTCAGGGCATGAGGATGAGTATTAAAGTACCAAGAGTCATAATCAACACCTCCAGGAGTCCAATGCCAATCAACTTGAGGAGGTATTTTTGGTTAATGTTGATACCTTGATGATTTGGGTGGAGGACCAGCTTAAAGTCAATTTTTCACTCATATAGGAAGCCATATTCAATGTCAAATCATTTACATGGTTTCCCCTCTTGAGAAATGGAAGCTACTTCTCCCTACCAATTGCAGGCTTTGTTTAAGCTTTTCGTTCTCTCTAGTTAGTATAGGAGTAGGAGTAGATTTTGTTGCCAAAGAAAAGAAGTTCTTGCACACACTCTACATGTCTCAATTTAAGGCATGTATGATTTTTTCTTTAAACATAAGTTTTTTTTGCATTTCTCTAGAGGTGCATAAGGCCAGGCCCTTCAAGATTCATTATAGGAAAACCCATAGTTTCCTATAACAGTTGTGAATTTCAAAATAAAATAAATGTAGAGCAATTAAAAATGTTTTCGAAACAATCTATTTCTGGGACAAGTTCAAGGTCGCTAAGAAAGAATTCGGGCTCATGCAGGGGCTCAGGAACATATTTTCAAAGCTCATATTAGATCAGTATCAGGCCATCATTCTTGAATCCATGCCCAATGGATGCTTCAAGGCTACTGGTCCCTTCATCTAGTAGGAAGATGTCCCCTGTGAGTTGCCAATTTTATCTCAATTTTTTCCTTGGCAAAAATGGATCAAACATGACCCCGTGTAGAAAGAAATTCAAAAAATGGTTCCATCAAATGAGCCTATGCTTCAAATCCAACAGAAAAGTTATAGGAAGGCTCTAAAAATGGAGTAGCAAGGTTAGGGAAGGACAAAATAGAAGGAAGAAAACCAGAGGCTCAAAGGAGAAGAAACGAGAAAAGAATCAAAGGTTTTGGGCTTTGCAAATGATTCAGAATGAGCCCCAAAATAGATAAGTATGGAGGGAAACATAGCGAAGGCTGCCAAGTGTCCAAATGGTGCATCTCTAAAGGTTAAATCCAAAAGGAATTCCTTAAACAAGTGTCAAGCCTCCACACGCGTCCGAACCCCAAAAGTTACACCGACCGTTAAAAAGTCTTCGACTCAACAGAGGTACCAAGTGCAAATGGTGCTAATTCAAAGATAAATCCAAAGAGCAGAGACCCAAATGAGCATGGTATCACCATGTAGCCTAAATTAGAAAGTGAAGCAGTGGGTCCAAAATTGACTAAGTATAGAGAACCAACAAAATCCTCCATGTGTCTCATTGGCACGATTCCAAAAGGAAAGTCTAGAGGCAGTCCCCAAATGAGTGCGGGCTCGCCACTTGTCCTAGGTCCAAAAAAAGGGACAGAGTCAGGGGTTGAATAGTTAAAGCAGAGCAGGCCAGTGGAAGGAGCCAAGTGTCAACATGGTGTTGTTTCAAGAGTAAAATTTGGGGTGGGTTTCCAAACAAGCGCCAAGCCTCCACATGTCCAGGGTCAGACTTTTGGCTCCACCAAGCAATGAAAGACTCAGGAAAAATATAAAGGAAACCATGGAGCCTACGGAAGCCACCATGTGTCAGCCAGTGTGATTTCAAGAACATAAGGAAGGGGCTAAATCTTCAAGGTGCATAAGGCCGCCACGTGGACCTTGTATGGACAGACTCTTTAAATATTGCACTCTCGTGATCCGAATATTCAAATGGCCATATCTTTTGACTAGAGACTCAGATTTGGATGGGAGAAGACTTTTTAGAAACATCTCAAATCCTCTATGCCATGGAAGCATAAAATATCATTCTTAACAAGATTTATTAGGTGAAAAATAGGAAAATGTTTTCTAGGCCATTAATACATAACCCAATTTCTTCAACTACTAGATTTGATTTAATTTGATCCATCGGGAACTAGAATCGATAGATTGTAGGTGGATTTTAGAGGGGCATTGATTGATAGTGGTTGAGATTTAAAAGTAGGATTCAATACATATCTCAAGGTGGTTGAAGTAGGATTCAAATTCTTCCCTCCTCTCTCTCTTATTCTTCTTATATATTGTAATGAAGGGGCATATTCAAAGGGTTGGTCATTGTTTCTCCTCTTCCCCCTCTCTTTCTTCCTTAGGGTAGAATGCGGAGTCTAAGCCTCCTCCCATGGATCTGTAATGACATTTTATTGTCTTTTTCCCACTAATGTTGTACCGTGTAACATTTTTTGGCAATAGAATCTGTTTCGTGATGCATTTGTCCATTCTTGGGTCATTTTATTATCTCTTATTACCTCTCATCATCATCAGGGTATATTGTGCATATTTTGATGTTTGTTACAGGTCCTGGGAGCTATGTTTAATGGGTTTTGAAGTGGTGTCTATGTGAAATATATCTCTGGTCCATGGTGCATTTTGTCCACCCTCTTCTCTCCTCACCTCTCTCCACTTTAAGTAGTCGGATCTATGATTCAACCACTTCCTTTTCTGGTGTTTCACCACTTAGTGTAGGCTCTTTCACCCTCTCTATCTCTCTCGTCCCCTTAGAATGGTTAGATTAGGATAGAATGGTTCTTCCCTTGCTGGAGTAACATTGTGGCAGGTAGATTAGGAAGCAAGAAATGGCATTCTCTGGAGGGCCATCTCAATTTTTGCAAGTCCCACATCTTGAGAGATGGTCCCATGTTGTGCAATCACATCAAATTCCCCACTCCACACAGGCCATTCAGGGGTGTTGTGATTCTGCACTAACAACTAATTTTTCAAAATCTTGACTTTTTAATATATCTTGACATTTTCAAAATCCCTTTCAAAAATCATGAATTTTTTAAATTGTGACTTTTTGAAATACCGGACTTTTTGAAAATCGTGAATTTTTTAATGTCATGACTTTAATAAAAATATTGAGTTTTAAAAATGCGTAACTTTTCAAAAATATCGACTTTTTAAAATTTGTAACTTTTTGAAAATCTTTACTTTATCGAAAATCGACTTTTTCAAAATTACTTGGATTTTTAGAAAATCCTAACTTTTTTGAAAACCTAACTATTTGGAAATAATAAATATTTAAAAATCCAACTTTTCAAAAATCCCAACTTTTTCAAGAATCCCGATTTGTTTTAAAATCCTGTTTTTTCAAAAATCACAACTTTATTGAAAATCGTGACTTTTTCAATGTCATGACATTTTTAAAATCCCAAAATTTTCAAAAATCTATAATTTTTCAAAAATATCAAACTTTATAAATTTGTGACTTTTTGAAAATCTTGTCTTTTTGTAAAATTCTAACTTTTTCAAAAATCTTGACTTTTTCAAAACTATTGACCTTTTCAAAAATCCAGACTTTTTGAAAATCGCGAGTTTTTCAAAATCCCAAATTTTTAATAATTCCAACTTTTTCAAATTCTATACCTTTTTGAAAATATCAACATTTCCAAAAATATCTCGACTATTGAAAATTATATTTTTTCAAAATCTCAAATTTTTAAAAATCTTGACTTTTTCGAATCTTGACTTTTTCTGATCTTGACTTTTCAAAATATCTACTTTTTTCAAAATCAAGACTTTTTAAAAATTCCACCTTTTTCAAAAATCGGTACTTTTTTTTGAAAATCGCGATTTTTTAAAAATGGTGACTTTTTTTAAATAGAAACTTTTTCTAAAATCCCGACTTTTCAAAATGTCAATTTTTTTAAAATCCCAACTTTATCGAAAATGCTAACTTTTTCAAAATCCCAAATGTTTTGAAATCCAAATTTTTGAAAATCCGAATTTTTTAAAATCCCAAATTTTCGTAATCCCGACTTTTCAAAATCCCAAATTTTGAAAATCTTAACTTTTCAAAAATCATGACTTTTTCAAATCCTAAATTTTGAAAATCCCGACTTTTAAAAAATCCTAATTTTTTCAAAAATCCATACATTGTTAAAGAATCTTGAATTTTTTTAATATCCCAATTTTTTTAAAAATATTGACTTTTTAAAAATTCCGACTTTTGAAAATCTCAACTTTTTCAATAATCCCAATTTTTTTTAAAATCCTAAATTATTTGAAAATCCTAACTTTTTCAAAAATCACAACTTTTCCAAAATCACAAATTTTTTAAAATCCTACCTTTTTCTAAAATCTCAACATTTTAAAAAATCCCAACTATTAAAAATCATGAAATTTTCGAAAATCCTGACTTTTTCCAAATCACAACTTTTCAAAATCTCAAGTTTTTCAAAATGACGACTTTTTCAAAATCCCAACTTTTTCAAAATCCTTATGTTTTCAAAAATCTTAACTTTTTAAAAATCCTGAATTTTCAAAATCCTGACTTTTTGAAGATACCAAATTTCTAAAAATCCTAATTTTTTTCAAAATCTCATTTTTTTAAAAATCCCCACATTTTCAAAATCCCAAATTTTTCAAAAAAATCTTTTTGAAAATCATGACTTTTTTAAAATACCAACTTTTTCAAAATCCCAACTTTTGAAAATCCTACTTAAAAAATATGACTTTTTCGAAATCTTGAATTTTTCAAAAATCTTGACATTTTCTAAAATCCCAACTTTTTCAAAAATTATGAAATGTTTGAAAATCTCAACTTTTTTAAAATCCTAAAGAATTTTCTAAAAATCTTGAGTTTTTGAAAATTTTGACTTATTTAAAAATATCAACTTTTTTAAAATCCCAACTTTTTTGAAATCCTAACTTTTCAAAAAAAATTTATCGAAAATAATGAATTTATTTAAAATCACGATTGTTTCAAAAATATCGACATTTTCGACAATTCCGGATTTTTCTAAATCTTGACCTTTTCGAAATGTAATTTTTTTTTTGAAATTTACAACTTTTTTAAAAATCCAGACTATTCAAAATCCCTACCTTTTTGAAAATCCTATCTTTTTTAAAATTGTGACTTTTTCACCATCTCCACTTGTTAAAAACCACGACTTTTTAAAAATGCCGACTATTCAATATCGTAACTTTTTTCCTAAAATCTTGACATTTCCAAAATCTTCACTTTTTCAAATCTCCTTACTATTTCCAAAATCTTGACTATTGAATATAGTGAATTTTTTGAAAATCCCGATGTTTTCAATATCTCGACTTATTCAAAAATCTAAATTTTTTCCAAAATCCTGACATTTTTGAAATCCCAACTTTGTAGAAATTATGACATTTTAAATAATTATGACTTTTTCCAAAATCACGACTTTTTCAAAATTCCGACTTTTCCAAAATCCTCACTTGTTCGAAATGCCAACTTTTAAATATCTTGAATTTTTTGAAATACCATTTTTAAAAAAATATTTCATTTCTCGGTTTTAAGAGCTAATGTAAAATAAAAGGAATATTGTATGATGTAAAAGATTTATTGTGGATTCGGAATGAGAAGCAAACTATTTTTAAACTTATCGTTTTGTTGGAAACAGTTGTGTGTGTTTTGGAGGTATTTCAACCTCGTGGAGATTAATACCATTTCAACATATTTTTTGGGTTGGAATCCTTTGTTTAGTGGTCTAAAATTGGCTACAAACATTTTTTTCTTTTGTTTAGAAATTAGAGTTTTAATAAATTTTGCTATGCTATATAGAATAAGCCGAAATTTGGCGAAGCCTTTATTTATGAGGGCAATTTGGCATGCAAAATTTGGGGCCTAGCCAAGGTGTTTTACTTGTAGATTATTTGTTGTATTTTAGGGTTTTGTTGCTCTTCATGGTTTTTTTTTTTGTATTTTAGGCTTTTGAGCTAGTGTGAAATAAGAGGAAGATTGTAATGATGTACAAGATTTATTGTGGATTCCGAATGACAAGAAAACTATTTTTAAGCTTCGGTTTTATTGTAAATAGTTCGTGTGTGTTTGTGTATTATTTCAACATTATGAATTTTATTGTCACTTGGACATATTTTTTGGGCCAAATTCCTTCATCTAGTGGTCTAAAATTGGCTCTGAACATTTTTTTGCTTTTTTCTAGAACTTAGAGTTTTAATAACTTTTGCTATGTTTTATAGAATAAGATGAAATTAGGCTCAAGCCTTTAATTATGAAGTCATATTTGGCATGCAAAATTTAGGGCCCATTTGAGGTGTTTTACTAGTAGGTGGTTTTTGACATTTTAGTGTTTTTAGGCATTTTAGGGTTTTTTTTTGTGTTTTTATGATTTTTAGAGCTAATGTGAAATAAAAGGAAGATTGTAATGATACAAAATCTTTATTGTGGATTCAATAATGAGAAGAAAACTATTTTTAAGATTCTAGTTTTTTGCAAACAATTTGTGTGTGTTTTAGAGGTAATTCAATCTCAAGAAGGTTGTTACCATTTTGACATATTTTGAGGCCAGATTCCTCCATGTACTATTCTAAAATTGGCTCCAAAATGTTTTGGGTTTGTCTAGAACTTAGAGTTTAAAATTTTTTTCTATGCTTTATGAAATAATATTATATTAAGTGCAAGCCTTTATTTATGAAGGTATATTTTCCACACAAAAAATTGGGGCACATCCAAGGTGTTTTACTAGTTGTCGATTTTTCCCATTTTAGGTTTTTTGGCATTTTAGGGTTTTTACAACTAATGTGAAATAAAAGGAAGATTATAATGATGTTAAAAATATTTAGTGTGGATTCTGAAAAGAGAACAAAAATATTTTATAGATTCTAGTATTGTTGCAAATGATTCATGTGTTTTTGAGGTATTTCAACCTCATGAAGGTTGATGCCATTTGGCATATTTTCGAGGCCGATTCCTTCGTCTCTTGGTATAAAATTTGCTACAATTTTTTTACTTTCTTCTAGAACTTAGATTTATAATAACTTTTATATGCTTTATAGAATAAGCTGAAATTTGGCGTGACCCTTTATTTATGAAGGCATATTTGGCACAAAAAATTTACTGAGACCTTCCGAGGAGTTTTACTAGTAGGTGAATTTTGGCATTTTATGGTTTAGAGATAATGTGAAATAAAAGGAAAATTATAATCATGTAAAAGATTTAGTGTGTATTCTGAAATGAAAAGAAAACTATTTTGAAGCTTCTTATTTTGTTGCAAACAATTTGTGTGTGTTTTGGTTGTATTTCAACCTCATGAAGGTTGTTGTCATTTTGACATATTTTTGGGGTTGAATTCCTTCATCTAGTGGTCTAAAATTGGCTCCAAACGTTCTTTTGATTTAGTCTAGAACTTAGAATTTTAATAACTTTTGTTATGGTTTATAGAATAAGCTAAATTTCTGCATGAGACTTTATTTATGAAGGCATATTTGGCATGTAAAATTTTTGGCACATCCGAGGTGTTTTACTAGTAGCTGATTTTTTCACATTTTAGGGTTTTTTGGCATTTTAGAGTTTCTCGAGCTAATGTGAAATAATAAGAAGATTGTAATGATGTAAAATATATAGTGTGGATCCATAATGACAAGAAAATTATTTTGAAAGCTTTTGGTTTTATATCAAATATTTTTGTGTGCTTTGGAGTTATCCCAACTTTATCAAGGTTGTTCCCATTTCGGAATATTTTCGAGTCATGATTCCTTCGTTTAGTAGTCTAAAATTGGCTTAGAACATTTTTTTGTTTTTGTCTTGAAATTATAGTTTTAAATAATTTTGTTATGCTTTATAGAATGAGTCAAAATTTGACGTAAGTCTTGATTTATGAAGGCATATTTGGAATAAAAAAACTAGGGCTCCTCAGAGGAATTTTACTAGCATGTGACTTTTTGAATTTTAGGGGTTTTCGACATTTTAGGGGTTTTTATGCATTTTATGGTTTTTAGATATAATGTGAAATAAAAGGAAGATCATTATAATGATGTAAATAATTTATTGTGGATTGGAATGAAAAGAAAACTATTTTGAAGATTCTAGTTTTGTTGCAAATAGTTTGTGTGTGATTTAGAGGTATTTCAACCTCATGAAGGTTGCTTCCATTTCGGCATATTTTCGAGGCCGGATTCCTATGTCTATTGTTCTAAAATTGTCTCTCGAACATTTTTAAATTTTTTTCTATAACTTATATTTTACTATGCTTTATAGAATAAGTTGAAATTTGGTGCGAGCCTTTAGTTATGAAGGCATATTTGGCATGCACAATTGGGAGCCCATTTGAGATGTTTTAGTAGTAGGTGACTTTTGGAATTTTAGGGTTTTTAGTCCTAATGTGAAATAAAATGAAGATTGTAATGATGTAAAATATTTAGTGTGGATTCAATAATGAGAAGAAAACTATTTTGGAGCTTCTTATTTTTTGCAAGCAATTTGTGTTTATTTTGGAGGTATTTCAACCTCATGAATTTTGTTGCCATTTTGGTATATTTTTGGGGCCAAATTCCTTTGTCTTATGGTCTAAAATTGGTCACAAATGTTTTTTTGCCTTTATCTCCAACTTAGAGTTTTAATAACTTTATTTTATGATTTATAGAATAATTCAAAATTTGGTATGAGCCTTTATTTATGAAGGCATATTTGGCATGCGAAATTTGCGGCCCATCCAGGTGTTTTACTAGCGAGTGATTTTGGAATTTTAGGGTTTTTTGACAGTTTAGGATGTTTAGAGCTAATGTGAAATAAAAGGAAGATTTTAACAATGTAAAATGTTTAGTGTCGATTTCAAAATGAGAATAAAATTATTTTGAATCTTTTGGTTTTTTTGGAAATAATTAGCGTTTGTTTTTAGGTATTTAAACCTCATGAAGGTTGTTTCCAATTCGGCATATGTTCGAGACCGGATTCCTTCGTCTAGTGGTCTAAATTTCATTGCAAATGTTTTTCTTTGCTTTTGTCTATAAGTTAGAGTTTTTATAACTTTTTCTATGATTTGTAAAATAACCCAAATTTTTGTGCAAACCTTTAATCATGAAGGGATATCTCACACGTAAAATTTGGGGCCAATCCGAGGTGTTTTATTAGTAGTTAATTTTATGAATTTTAGGGTTTTGGCATTTTAGGGTCTTTTTGGTATTTTAGGGTTTTAAGAGATAATGTGAAATAAAAGGAAGATTGTAGGGATGTAAAATATTTATTTTGGATTCTAGAATTTGAAGAAAACTATTTTCAAGCTTCTAGTTTTGTTGGAAATATTTTGTGTGTATTTTGGAGGTATTTCAACTTTGGTGGAGGTTATTACCATTTCGACATATTTTTAAGGCGATTCCTTTGTCTAGTAGTCTAAAATTGTCTATGAACATTTTTTTCTTTCGTTAGAACTTAGAGGTTTAATAAATTTTTCTATGATTTATAGAATAATGTAAAATTTGGTGTGAGCCTTTATTTATGAAGGCATATTTTGCATGCAAGATTCAGGGTCCATCCGATGTGTTTTACTAGTAATTTATTTTTGGCATTTCAGGGTTTTGTCACATTTTAGGGTTTTATTGGTATTTTAGGTTTTTTAGAGCTAATGTGAAATAAAAATAAGATTGTAATAATGTAAATGACTTATTGTAGATTCTGGAATGAGAAGAAAACTATTTTGAAGCTTCTGGTTTGGTTGAAAAAAATTTGTGTGTGTTTTGGAGGTATTTGAACGTCATGAAGGTAATCTTTGCCATTTGGCATATTTTTGGGGACATGTTCTTTCGTCTAGTGGTCTAAAATTGGCTCTAAACATTTTTTTAATTTTGTCTTGAACTAAGAATTTTAATAACTTTTGTTATGGTTTATAGAATAATCCAAAATTTTGCACAAAACTTTAGTTATGAAGGCATATTTGGCACACAAATTTTTGGGTCCATCCGGTGTGTTTGAATAGAAGGTGATTATTCTTATTTTAGGTTTTTTTTTTAAATTTTAGCATTTTCTTTGGCATCTTAGGGTTTTTAGAGATAATGTGAAATAAAAGGAAGATTGAAATGATGTGAAAGATTTAGTGTGGATTTTAGAATGAGAAGAAAACTATTTTTAAGCTTTAAGTTTTGTTGCAAATCTGTTGTGTGTGTTTTGGAGGTATTTCTAACTCATGCGGGTTTCTTCCACTTCGACATATTTTCGGAGCTGGATTCCTTTGTCTAGTGGTCTAAAATTGGCTCCCAATGTTTTTTTGCTTCTGTCATAGAACTTAGATTTTTAATAAATTTTGCTATGTTTTATAGAATAATCTGAAATTGGGCATGAGCCTTTATTTATGAAGGCACATTTTGCACACAAAATTTTCGGCCCATCTGAGGTGTTTTACTAGTAGGTAATTTTTGGCATTTTACAATTTTTTGGAATTTTATGGTTTAACACTTATTTTAATAAATCGGGTTATATTCCAAAAATATATACTCTAATATTTCAAGTATTGGAAGAAACCTATCTCTATTTTTTTGTATATTAGATTCTATTTTTGTCTATAGTAGATTCCATTATTACTATTATTTTAATCCTTCAAGAGTAGCATATTGGATTCCAATATTGTCATTATTGGACTTATTCTAGTTTCAATGTCACTATTATTGGATTCTAATCTCACTATTATTTGATTCCAATCTTTATTATTGGATTCCAATTTGGCTAATATTGGATTCTAATAGCACTATTTTTGGATTCCAATTTTAGCACCGGGTCAATGCATGGTGTTGAGTCCCACTTCTTGTCCCGAAAATGCGAGTGAGGAGTGTGTTTGGGTGGTAAACAAATCGGCTTGTGAAACACTCCCTTCAGCGTGAACGCAGCTTCACGTGAATTGATATGTCGCTATTTTTATCACATATAATGTTGAATATGGTTCACACGAAAGGGGTGTTCGCGTGAACACCCCTGTTTATATATTGGATTCATTGCAGAGGAAATCAATTTTCTCCCCGCCTCATTTACGTAAAGTTTATAGTAGACCAGACTGAGCCCAGCCCACCCCACCAGGCCCACCAAGCCCACTAAGAACTGTTGAAGGATCTTATCAAGGAGAGCAGATGAGCCCATAATTATAGACCAAACCAAGCCCAGAAGCACCCACTGTGCCCACCAAGCCCACTAGCATGGATACTGAGGAGTGAGGAGGCCATTGATGAGCACCGGGTATGCATTTAGTTGTTTTTGGTGAAAATGGAGGATCCCATGGATTTGGGCATAAAATAAATGAAACCCTAGTTTTTATTTGTAAAATCCTAGCAAATTGTAGATGTTTTTGTGTAATCATTTTTAAAAGAGATTTTTGATTTTTCATTGATCTACCTCTACATTGGCACATTTTCTCATTTTTGTAATTTGATCTACCAGAAAACTACCCATATAAATCCAAGCTACCCATATAGATCCATTTCACATTTCAAACAAGTAGCCTGATTATAATTATTTAAGGATATGTGTAAGATATTTGTTTGTCTCTAGAATGCCACGTAATAGATGGGATGCGCACCTTAAAATCAAATGTGTCACATAAAATGGTCAGGAACTATTGCAAAAGAAACCTAAATTTGAAACATACAAGATTATAAATTGTCTAGAACCCTTGTAGTATTTTTGCCCTTATGAAGTGTGAGATATTATATATGCTTTTCTATGCATATTCACTATCAAAAACCATGGTTTTTTCATGGATATCTCAACAATGTTGTCAAGTCAAAATATTCCAGCAATGGGTGTGATAAGGCTAGCAAAAGGATTTGTAATTTGTAGAAGTATGGAACATGTTATCTGCAATCCAAACCCCTTTAAAGTCATGTGCCAATCACCATGTGAAGGCCAAATTCTGTCACGTGCAAGTTATATTCATTTTAGAAGAAAGACTTAAGTAGAACCTTTGATAGAACCTGATGGCAATCAATCAATGATATGTTGAAAGCTTGGTTGCTTGAGTGAAAGCCTTCATAAACCTTGGATTCAAATTGGATAGTTTATGGTTTGAAAGGATCATCAGAATTGCTTATGGAGAATAGTTATTTTCTTTCTTTCTCTTGATTAACTCAAGATGCCCAACATTCGACTACGTTTCCTCAATGAAGTGAAATAATTAAAAATTTATTTTTGGATATAATATCCCTTATGACATTACGAATATCAGTAGTCCTTACTATTTCACAGTAGTCATCCGATAACTAAGGAATTCAATGAGAGTAGTAAAATGGAAGAGAAATGTTGTAATTCTTGAGAACTCCATTTGAATTTATGGAGTTCATAATTTGATAGAAATATCTCTTACAACGATACTAGATAGACAACTAGTAATTCTAGGCATGACTCAATGAACACCAATTTCATATATAGTATATTTAATATCTACTTTTCAATCCATTCCTTAATAATTACCTACATTTGGTATAATAGCCTTTATTCAATAATTTTTAAAATCATGGTTTGAGTGAATCATTAGGAGAATCATGGTTTGAGTGAATTTTAGTTCAATGAGTATTACCATCTTTAAAAGAGACAACTTTAGACAACCAAATACAATTTGCAATTTTTATTTTGATTGTTAATTCCTCCTTCAAATCCCAACTCCCCTATTTAACATGTTTGGAATGTTCTCGTGTGCACTGAAGAACCTTGTGATTCATTTGATTGGAATAATCATCATGTTTCAGTTGTTACTAACCTTTTTCCCCGTATGGGTGAAATAACCAGTGTGTGTGTGTGTGTGTGTGTGTGTGTGTGTATAACCCTAGCAATTTTACATCCACAACTATACATAAAGATGTGGTTTCCGTCACTTTTCATAAAGCATCAATTTGTCGAACAACCTAGATTTTCCTTTTATCGAACCCTTGACCTTGTAGCATCTCTTTTTAATGTTTGGATGATAATCCCTATAGATAACTTCCATGTAACCTATTAATATTTAAACCCCAATG
This sequence comes from Taxus wallichiana var. yunnanensis, assembly GCA_018340775.1. Classification (NCBI taxonomy): domain Eukaryota; kingdom Viridiplantae; phylum Streptophyta; class Pinopsida; order Cupressales; family Taxaceae; genus Taxus; species Taxus wallichiana. The sequence goes on from CM031235.1 coordinate 505,806,400, forward strand.
AGATTCTCTATTTCTATTTGTACTAGCATGTGGGTTTGACACAATAATTCTTAATTAAATCAAAGTATGGGCTATAAAAATCATATCTTAATGTTTCCACATAATGTTATGCACTCCATCATTAAACTCATTTGTCTTTACTACACATACGGGAAATTAACATTTCCTATCTTCCCAATTTTCTATAGGAGTTTTCCATTTCATTGTTTTAAATAAGGGATCATGTGAGCTACTCATTTTGATTGTTATCATGTTTATATTCCATTTAATTTTTCTCTTTTGATAAGATTTTTGGTTGTGTCCAATTGTATGCATCATGTCAAATAACATTCTTTTCAACTTTTTTGTGTCCTTAATTTTAAGAGGTTGTGGGTAGAGGTTGTATCTTAAATGTGGTTACTAGCTACTTTACAATGATATTAAGTTTTATATAGACATTTGAAATCATAAATTAGTACCAAAAAACTCTAAATGAAAACATTTAAATAAAGTCACGAGCTTTTATCATAAATATTTATAATGGTGGAAAAAATCTTTGTACAAAGTATATCAACATTGATAGAAGCTTTAATGTATTTGGCGTAGCAAATGATATCTATTTCAAATAATAGCAAGATTTTGTTTAGGAACTTCAAGTGGAGATATCTGAATTTAAAAACGATTATGCGCGGGAAGTACAATAGTCGTTGATATTCGGATGCCAAGCTCCACGAAAACCGATGATTACTATAATGTGAAAGCTGACAGGGAAAAGATTTTCACGCGCGACTCTCTCTGTGAGCTCGAGATCGGCAATCATACAGCAGTTCGTGGGAGGACCAACAGCTACAGTTCCCATTTTTATGCGACCCTCAACAGTGAGAAACGAACTACTCTTAACACCCAAAGGTATTCTGGAAATTGTTGTAACCAGCACATCACAGTGAAGATGGGAGGGCCTCCCTGCCAAATTGAGCCGTGCGCGGACCCTGACTGGAAAGAAAACACTGAGCTCTGGAACATTCTTAGCATCGGCGGCTTCACCAACTTTGTGGAAAGGGTGCAAGGACATGATCAAAGCATCTCTGTTCACTTTGCCAAGGAGTGGAATGAGAGGACTGTCGACTATGGGGGGCAGAAAATTCTTATTAATGAAGAGCTCATAGCCGAAGCGACTGGTCTCAGCTTGGAAGGGTACCGATTCTTCAACAAGAGGGTTATCAAAGAGGTGGAAGAGAGAAGATTTGTGGAGGAGGAGGAGAAGCTTATTTTCAGCACAGCGGGTCTGCTTGTAAACTCTATTCCTTCACCGTATGATGAAGTCACCCGCATGATGATTCGCTTCATATCCTTGGAAGGCAGGTTTGTTACTGTCCCTGCCAAGCACCTTGTCTTTTTAAACCACTTTCGTAGGAATAGGTTGGTTTGCTTCCCTCACTATCTGCTAAACTCTCTTGAGCGCTCCATTTTGGAGTTCCAGAAGCATACCCGGGCGGTTCCCTTGCATCAAGGGCTTATTTTGCTTATTCACAAGCACTGCCTTGTTAAATTCCCCGGTCTCCCTTCCTCTCCCAGCCCGGCTCCCCCTTTGATGGGCTCCGCTGCTGCCAGTCCTGTCTCCCCTGCTGTCCCTACTGCTGCCCCCGTCATTGGTGCTGCTACCCCCTTGCCGGCTGCTCATGCTTCTCCTTCTATTCCTCCTGCTGCTGCCCCTGCCACCCACCTTGCCTCTACCTCTAAACGAGTCACCAGGGCTTCTAGGAGACTCAATCTTGAGGCTACTGCTGAGGGGGATGAACCTTTGGAGCTTGACATTGCTCGTGATCTGCTGAACATTAGTAGTGCCAGTCCCCGGGTGACACCCATGGATAACCCTTCTATGAGATTGGAGGCCTTAGAGGCAGAGCTTAAATTGCTGAAGGATGAGGTCAAAAACCTTGCTAAGCAAAAAGGCAAAAAAAGCATTGAAGGGGAAGGGAGCATTGGCAATAGCCAGATTGATGATATATACAAAAAACTGACCTCCTTAGACTCCCGCCTTGGGAAGGCGAAGACTAGGCATGATTACAATATTGCCGCCTTCAGGGCCATCGAGGAGTTCATCGAGGGTCATGCCAAGAGTGTTTCAAATCTTAGCGGTGTCCCGGCAGCGCTTTGGGGCAATGATAAAGAGAGTAAAAGAACCAGAGAGGAGCTAGATAAGACGGATGCTGCTCAGATGACAGCGTTGGGCATGTTTCATGCTTGGAAAAAAGTGAAGATCAGTATTGATCAAGCGGCCAAGAAGTAGTCCTGGATACTTCTGCTGCTCTTTATTGTTTTTGCTGCTGTTTCTTGGCTGTCGGTTTGTTGTTTCTTTGCCGTTGTTTTGCTGTTTAGTCTCGTTTGTGTAGCTGTTTCTGGGCTTTGTTGTTTTTTGCTGTAACTTTTTAGCTTTGCTACAGCTACTCTTCTCCTCTCTCTTATTCCAGCTTTTAAGCCTTATTTTGTATTCAAGGGTATAGTCCCTTTCAAAAAACTATTTGCCAATATTAAAAAAACATTGATAGAAGCTACAAAAACCAAGTTAGCCTCAAGGACATAAATACTCATTATCAATTATATAAAATTATTTGTGTTAATATCATATGTATCTTACCATGATTATTATCTACACATTTATAACATGCATTCTTTTTTATAAGAATTGTAATTGATCACAACTAAATATTTACAAGTTACTTTTATAAAGAACCCTTTTGTAAGCCACATATAATACAATGAATCACACTCAAATTTATAGTAAAATGAAAAATGTACAAAAAAGGTCTTGGTGTGATGTATTCTCAAATATCATAGTGAATAAAAGTAACTATTGCACCTCAAGGGTACAATGCAAACATTGACGGAAGTTGTGAGTCATAGACAGTAACAATCTAAAGAGAAATAAAAGGCAATTATTTGTTAATAAGAAACCTACTTATAATGTCTTGGTTTATTACATTTGATGATAATGTTAGTTCAATTGTGCTTTATATTCAATTATTTGTTAATAATAAATGTATATTTATAATGTCTTGGTTTATTTATTAATAATAAACCTATTAATAAGAAACCTATTTATAATGTCTTGGTATCCTAATTATGTGCACCAAAATTTATTGTGTGATGTTATGTAGGAACTCAACGATATGTGCAATATGTTTCTTGCATTTGATTAGATTCTAAAAAAATTGCATGTTACATTCTAGATAATTCCTCCTTTAGTTCCATTAAATCTATGTGATCCATACACTCATGCATAACTGAATTATAAGATATATGTAATTTCTTATTTTCTAAATTATTTGCATTGAAGCTTGAAAATCATATTTCTATTTTCATTAAAATAGGAGAATATCTTAGGAAAATTTTTTAATTAAAAGTACTATTAATTGAATTTTACTTTCATTTTTTTTACAGTCATGGCTTCTTCCACTCCTAATTTGTTTGAGAGGACTGATTTAGAGATTGCAAAATTACAATATATTCTCCAAAATCCAACTATAGTTGGGCAATATAAAGCCCATTGTGAAAAAATATTGGTTGATCTTCGTAGAATAGAGACAAGTTTGAAAACATATAACCCATTTGATTCTGAGTCAATAAAAAAATTTATGGATTCATTAAAATCAAGTGTCTCGGAGATGTAGGTTATAATGAGATTACATCACGAATTTCCAATAAGGAAGTTGTTAAGAGGTCTTGTTGGAGTTTTTATGTAGACAAATCGAAAATAAGGGCATATTATGTAAACAAATGTTCATGTCCCCTATGTGCCCCTTTGATTTATCCTAGATTTGTGGCCTCTCAAGGTCAATTTCCGAATAATGACCAATTACCATTATACTTCATAATGATGCTACATGTTGAGGTTCACTTAAACCTAAAGGTGAACTATTTAGACATCCCTAGTTATTTAGGGTAGGGGTGTGGCCGTATTATCCATAGGGAGGCATATAGAAAGGAGGGATCTTCTATAGTTGTTGATGCACGTAAGCTTGTACCAAGGCCATAACCATTCTTATCAGGATTTCAAGATGTTACAGTACCTGTCATTATGACTGCACATGAGGCTACTATCGAGGGTCTTGCTAGAATTGCTCGAGGGACCCAATTGATATATTCTGACCATGTGAGTCATCATTACCTTCGAGAGACACGATACTAGTAGTGGATGCTAATAGCAACAGTAATGCATGTAACGAGGTATACGCTCATGCATATTTGATTTCCCTAGATGACTTTGAGCTAGTTACAGATCCCGCTCAGGCACATCAGCTAGGACGCATCATGGCTGCTGACTTGTTGCGTGCATATGAGGTAATTTCACAACATTGCAGCATTCCACTATCGGTGGTTTTAGATTTTAAGGAAATGGAAGACTAAAGATTGTCCAAATGTGGATTTTGAGCTTAGCTTTATCAATGATGAAAAATACCATTTCTAATGGGAAAAATCATAATTATGTTTCAAATAAACCTAGGTCCATTAGCTATGATATCTCTACAATGGTCAACACTGTTATAGTTAGAACAAAAAGAAACACTTGATTAAGATTTGAATTCCCTAAAGCTTGACACCTTGAGGCATAATCCATGCATCATGAACCCATGATTCGAAGGTTCTCTCAAATGGGACTCAACTAAAATAATATGCAACTAAAGTAAGTTGCTCAAAATAATTGCATAATTTATTAAATTTAAGGAAATGTAAAACATCAAGAATATTTTTAGGGCTATGATCACTACCTCATGAAAATATTTTGGCATGGAATTTTTGTCTCTTCGGTGCCTTTGAACTCCAAAATTCCATTTATTTCTCTTACAAAAATGACTACAAGAGTTGAGGAGGGAACATTATAAATGGCTTACCTTCCCAAAGGGTATTTGATTAATGCAAAACAATAATTAGCCAAAATAATAAAATTTCTAATAAGTGTTAATGGCGGTGTGACATAGACCCTATTAGGAAGAGCATAGCTCTCAAATATACTAATGAAATTGGGTCTACTTATTTCAATTATGTTAATATTTAGTTTAATGATGTACATGTACCTGAGTTGTCTTAAGGTATGTGGACTCACATAACATCCAAATCATGCAAACAATTGTTAGCAGAATGTAGAACCCAAAATTTTGACCTAAGGAACTTGTAAATAATTATTTGGCATCTACCCCAACATATTCCCATTTACACATAAATTGACTTAATTGTAAAAACACCCCGCTCAATTCCTATGTTATGATTCCATCAAATCAACACTTTTCACTGAGTTTAGCACTTTAGGAACCAATTTACCTTACAATGAACACATCTACACTCTCATATCCACTCAACACATGTATGAGATTAGGTCCCAAGTTAAACTTGGGTAGAATCGAGTGACAAGGGTAGAAATGACCAATGTTTTTGACCCAGGTTGAAAATTTTGACCCATGCACTTACAATGGTCACATTTTCAAATACACACCTTACACCAATCATCTTACGGTCAATTGAGTGGGAAATATTTCACACAAGTTGTGTATATAAACACATACATGTTATTTATTAAGGGAATCTCTTAACTCCTTAGACATCTAAAGGATTTCATTCTAAAGAACTCTAAGGACTTTAGGCCCTAATAATTAAAATATCACATAATCACATCCTTAGAGCACGCCAAAAATTTACAATTCTACATAATTCCCATGTTGTTTCCCTAGAACATTATCGTGCACTATAACTAAATTCAAGGATTGTTACCAAGTGTTGGAGGCCTTATTGGGGTCTTATCATAACCATTATTTATGCATATATGCACACACATCTAGTGGGAGGGATAACCGCATAGGTGTGAGGAATTTTCATATTATAGATATGTAGGTGATGCTTGTCTCAGAGGGGGTTGAGGAATCTTAAGCCAATTGGACTAAACTCTTTTTTAGGTTATAACCTGGTAAGGATCTAGGGTTTTGTAATATCCAAACTAGGATTTTATTCTACTTAAGATATATATTATGTGCAAAGATGATATATGAATCATAATTGATATAAAGATCTTATAAACATGTAATGATTATATTTGGATAAATACAAGCTCTAGAAAATTTATTAATACAAGAGTCATGTAGTTCTTTATTGTCTATATCAAAATTTAATTGTCTATCATTTTGCTCACATGAAATTTTAAATGATTCAAGTTAGATTTATCGACACTAAGAGTTCTTGTTTCAAATTGTTATAAAATATGTTAGAAAAGAGAAACTAAAATGAGGAAAAAATAATATATAAATTAATATCCATTGCTTTACATCCATCCACGAGCGAAGAAATCATCAACTCAATTTTTGAAAAATGGTGATTAATGTCGTTTTACATGTACACAATATCTAAAAACACCATCAATACAAGACATGTTGGGTAGACCTAACACTAAGTTTTTAAAACTCATTTGTTATATATAGATATAAATGGAAATAATATTATTGGAGATACTAGGGAACAAAATTACATCATTAATGAACCCATCCTTAATATCATAGCAAGAAAGTTGTCAAATATGTATGCCAAATGACAAATAAAATAGATAAAATATTTTAAATTCCTGGAAGACATGAATATATAATATTCCATGTCCTTCTATATAATACCAAGTGGCTCTGCTCATTATTCAATGACCTATAATTTTTTTCATGGTCTTCTATATCTAGTCTCCATTTTTACGCTGGCTAGTTTTAGTCTTCACCTGCTGCAATTATAACCCTCTAGCAATTATGTGATGGGTGTAATGATAAACCTTTTTGTCTAGTTTGTAATAAAAAAATTGAATCCCACTTTGGAGGGCTTTCACTTGTTGTAAGTATGTTCCCTACACTACAACCGAGCTAGTATAAAATGTTGTCTCTTCACTTGTTATTTCACATGTTAGCTTTGTTCTCTCTTCTGTGCAACGCAACAAGTAGTACTCCACTTTCTCAACATTGTCTTCTTCAACAATGACTACAAATACATCACCTACAACAAAATGAAAATAAACATTCAATGATCCATGTATAGTATAAATATATATTTAATTATCAAATTATACAATCCTTTTAAATAAAACATACCTTGTTTAACCAGTCCAGATATGTGGTCATAATTAGTTGAAATTAATGGCACATCTTCAAAACTATCATCATGATCTGATCCATATGTGTCATCCACAACTAAAGGAACTTGCTTCCACTCACCTACATACCCATGTTTTTGACTATTGCACTTTGAATATGATTTTTTCATGCATTCATAACAAAAACAAGAATAATCTCTTATACAAATTGTCCAGTTATTACTATCCATAGTCATCAAAGAGTGCAAAGACCTAGAATTGGGAATCCTTTCACATCCATACTTTTTCCTTTGATCAATACCTTCAATTAATCATGCTCAAAAGATCAATAAAGTTTAAATCAAACATCAAAATTCGAATAAAAAAATTAAAGTTAGTAACTTGTAGAAATTAATAAATCACATCAAGATCTACATATCTATGCTTTAAATGTGCATGTAGCTATTATATCCCAAAACACTCGTGTGCGGTTTGAAGCCCGTGGGGTTGAAGTATATGATGTTGAAGCATGTGAGATTGAAACCTGAACTGAAAAATGTTTCTTACACCATTCAACAATGGTGTGGGAATCAATCAATCAATCTCCGTCATAATCAAAGCTTTTTTCTTTAAAGCACGTTTGATGCATGCACCCACACCATGGTGTTCTCCTTCCCATGACCACTCCCAAAAAAACTCCATAAATGAGGAATTTTGTGATGACGATGATAACAACTGAGTGCAAAGAAAGGGTGAGAGGATTTGAATTGTGAAGTGCAAACATCTGACCAAACAAAATTTTGATCTATTTGTATTCCTCGTTGATGAATATATTAAAAGAACAAACCAAAACAATGTTACACAAAGTGGGTGTCATGTTCCTTCTCATCACGTATATAGAAGTGATACTGCTTCTTGATCATTTGCTTCACATATGTACTTTCAACCCCATCCAAATCCAATTGTGCATGCCTATAAAATACTTGAACCATGATAGTAACTTGGTCAGTATGATAATATTGTGTCTGAATTTCTTTTTGATGATAAAATGAGTAATTCTCAACAAAATCAACCACGGAAAATATGGAACCAATAGGGAATGTGTCTCTATTAGTCTTAAATTATGTAGCCTACCACTTTGAATAGTGAGAATGTTTGATGTAAGGACTAATTAAATGCCGAAACTTTACATGAATGTAGCAATGGGGATTTCCTCTTCTACCAAATCGAACCTAGTTACATATTTTCCAAGCCTTGTTTAATATTTTATGTATTTGAACCTACAAAATCAATTCATAATGGACAAATTGTCATGTATTCATTTGTAGTAAACATAAAAATCAAAATAAAATCTAACATCCAAATTTAAACACACACACACACACACACACACACACACATATATATATACATATATATCACCTCTTGCAAGCCACCATTTTAACTGTGTCCAAATCTTCATTTGTTTTTGGCAATAATTTCAAGTCCCCACACTTGTCACAGACACCTTTGATGCAAGTCATATGATCATCGACATGATCATCGGATATCGTGCAAATAATTGAAGTTATGAATTCACTGACACGTGTAGGTGGGGAATTTTATTCCCGTAACTTTCTATAAACCTGAAAAAATATAGATTTTGAAATACATTAATTTTAAATCACATCTAAAAATGATATTTAAATAAATTTTAAATATAAAGATATAAATGAAAGCATAACTCAAAATATATATACATGATATAAAAAAAATTGTACTTGATAGTGATAATCAAACTCAACGTGATAACGGAAACAACATGTGTCTAGGACTTCATCAGCTCACACATACCAAGGCTTCAAATTTTAAAACATTCATTTTCCAATCTTAACATCTGGATTTTCTTCTGTAAACTTTATGTACATCTCATGTTGAGTTATTTCACGCCAATGTTTTATATGTTCATCATAGTTATTAGGATCTATCCTGTGTTTTAAAACATCCCTCACATTTGGAGGAGGAGTCCTCTCAAGTATAAAAATTAGAAACTATCTTCAAAATATTATCCTCTATTTTATCGAATGTGGATTTCTATACATTAGTGCCCAATTTCCTTCTATAGTAGTGTCATCCAATGTCTTCATCCTCTTTGCATACATGTTGACCATCTTTCTTGATAAACCCAATTCCTTGGCAACAAAGTGGTAACATGATGATTCTTTGGCATGTCTTCACTTACAACTAAAGTTAATATTGCTCTACAAGAAATACTCTTATCAATGAGACCTAGTTTTTGTACCCAAAGAACATATTCCTTTAGAAACATTCCCAACAAATTCTTGTTCTACACATTTTGAATTTTTCCATCCAAAATCAACACCCAACAATTCTAATGCTTCCTTCATATCAACATGATTCAAGAATGTAACTAACAAATGTGCGCTAACAACTGTAGTCAAATTAACAAGTTCACCATATATTATCTCTACACTTTTTGCTGTTTTCTTTTGTGATAGTGGTTCTTTTTGGGAAAATTCTTTTAATTTTTGTAAATCCATCTTCACCAAGTGTTTCACATTTTTCTTGGGAAGTAATTCCATAACTTTTGTTATCACTTCACTGTAATGTTACGCATCATGATGTCCATAAACATACACATGTGATTACACCAAAATTTGCAAAAAAAAATAACATACAAATGTGATTACACCATTAATGACCAAGCTAGTAAACACTTTAATATCTAAAAAATTAGCTTACTATCTAGTAAACAATAATATTAAGTTGACCAAGCTAATTGTATTTAGATAGCTTCATGAGGTCCTTCTTGAAATCTACTAAATAATCATATATATATATATATATATATATATATATATATATATATATATATATATATATATATATATATATATATATATATATATGGTGTTAGAGCTATCTAATTTTCAAATCAAACCTAGACCAAAAACTTTCAACACATAAAACCCAAAAATCTTGTACTATATTTAAAAGATTGAGTAAACATCACTAATAATTTAATCACAAGATCAATAGGGAAGAGAGAGTGTAAAAGAATACATAAGTTTCATTGTCCAATTCAAAATGATGTCCTCTTTAGAATGCTACCAAGATCTACCACAACGTTTATACCCATAAATTTCATAACAAAAATTATTTTCAAATGTCATATTATGTACAACAAGTTATATTTAAATTTTGTCAATTTACATCTATATGAGATCATTATTAATCCAATACACGACATATAAATTATATAAACTAATTAATTCGAAATTGAAAATCAACTATCACGTGAAGGTCAATATTAGAGAGTAAATCGTAACAATTTTTTTAATGAAAGGTATGGTAGACCATCAAATATATCCCCTAGATTAATCACTTGGGGAAGGGGGTTTAACCTTATTTTCAATGACACATACCATGCGTAATTGTATAACCTGATAATTTTTATGTATAGCTTTTGTATCATAGTATTGTTAGAAAAATAGGACATAACTTGGTCAATCGTAAAATAAGGGGTAATATTTGGAATCCCATGATAACAAATGTTTTGAACATTTATTACCAAGTGACCCACCCACGACATTAATGCACTTCAATCCAATTTCAAATATTTCTAAGGGAAAGTTCAAGAAACTTAGAGAAATAAGAAAATTTGGTTTTAAGTAGAATCACTATATAATATACCATATATTGGTACTTAGGGTTATAATCAAAGAAGAAAAACCAAATACATGTAAGGTTTATTATTGTTTTTTTAATCATTGTTGGAAGGAATTTAACAATATGAGTTCCCAAATAGATTATAATCTAACATCTTTGAGATCTACATATTCCAAGGAATTTGAGTATTCTTCTGATGACACTTGATGAGAAGGTGGTTGGACAAGTCCAAACTCATACTGGTTTTACACAAGATATCAATATCATCATTAGTATTAAACATGGTTGTCCAATTTCTCCTACTTTGTCTGTTCTCTACATAGACAAATTAGAGGATGCCATTATAAGTTTAAAGGAAACATATGATGATTTTGTTCTCTATGATATAACCATTACTATTTTTTAGTTGTTTTTGACATCATTCTTATGTCAAATGATTTTATTTTCACATGTATTATTTCTATTGTTTTAGGTTATGGGATCCTATCAAAACCCTTGCCTTTACCCAATCTAAAAAACATATTATCATATTTAAACCTTAGAACGAAAAAAATTACGATCTATCAAGGGTTTCTATACATATGTACCAATTTTTGCAGCCTTGTCTTTCACTTGTTGTGTCTTCTCTCTCTCTCTTTTTTGCCTTCCTACGAACAGATCTTCTAGCATTCTTCTCTGCATTCTCTTCCTCGGTATATTTTCATTTCTCATTCTTTGCATTTCCCATGATTCATCCACTTCAATAATTTTCACCTACACACATAAATCGTGATAGATCTGAATGTCTAAGAGTAAACTCGATACAAAACTATATGTGCATGCAACTCTATTTATATACAAATCTCAATAGAAATTAGGTTATTTTTAATTTTAGTTTTTTATAACTTTAAAACAACTTTTCTAATTTTAATAGAATTTATATTTAATATACAATTATTTAGTTTTATAATATTTTTTAAAATAAAATAACTACATGCTTTAAAGACAATTTTATTATATATAAATAATAAAAAATTAAATATAATAACATATTACATATTTTTGGTTTAAAACAATTAAAAAAATAAACTTAGTTTAAAACAAAGAAATATGTAAAAACTAAATTTAAAACATTAAAAATGAACAATATTAAGTTACTTATAAAAAAGGAAATCGCTAAACATTAAATTTAGAAGGAGACATTTTGGCGGCGCTTTGGTGGCGCAGAGGGTGTTCGTGCAAATAGGGGTTTATGCGAAGGTAGCTCACTTCACGCAAACCCCTCGATTGGCACTAACGTGGTGCATGGGTGGCACATTTTGGCTCCAAATCCTTTTGGAGGATAATTGTGAGCCAAAATATGCCACTTAGGTGCCACGTAATTAGGGTAAAAACTAGTTAAATTACAAAATTTTGACACAAAATTCAGATTTTTATCAGTTTTCTAAAAATGTAATTTTCATTTTTTAAATATCTATTTTGTTATTTATTTTTAATTTTTACTAACATATGGTATTTTAGGACAATTAATAATACACAATCAACCAAATTAGAAAAATAGTAGAACATATCAAAAAAATTGAATAAAAAAATTACTATTTATTAAAGTCTTCTTCGTAATTGTGAAAAAAACTCAATTTCAATATAAATCTTAAATTTTATTGGCATAGACATATGTACACTATTTATTTGAAAATATTTTTACTAAATAATTAATTAAAAAATATAAGTCAAAAAAATATGAAAATTTGACAGAATCTCAAAATTCAAATCTTAAAAATACATCTAAAATTTCATGGTCAAAAAATAAATTTTCATATAAATAAACCACCCAAGGACAATCATTACTCTTTTATAACATAAGAAACAACGTATGAAAAAAATTAAGAAAAAGACCATATTTTTTACCAATTTTATTTTTAAAAAATATACATGTATTCTAAACTCTAAACACAACATTTCGTTAGTTTTTGGAATTTCATGAATGTGTATGGTTTTGTGGCTATTACCTTTAGAAAATCAATGAAACTGAAAATTCATGTTTATAAAGGTACAAAACATACCAAAAAGTGGGACATTTTATTGTGCTTTGACTATTAAATATATTGAAATGTTTATTATTGAATTCTATAATGAGTATGAATTGTTACTATTTTGGGGTGTTGGGAAATTTATACTTAATCATGGGTGTTACTTTGATTCAAAATTATGAATTGTAAAAAGGTTATATATTTATGTTCACTAAAATTTAATTTGACATCTTATAGTGCATTTTGAGTGTGAAATTAGTGATTAAATATCTCAGTGTGTTGTTTCACATTCCTTAAAAAAGTAGAAAGATAATCTAAATAAAAATTCAATCTTGGTATTAAAACCTTGAATGAATACCCTTATCACGTGATCCTTCATAATGTATAAAGCTAAAAATTTAGGGTGAAACTAAATCACTACACTCGATGGTACCTGTACACACCTAAAATTGCATGTGCTACATTATCGGAAAATAGTTACAAAATTCCTCAATTATGATTCATGTCCTTTCAGAAGATGTTCGAGCTCTAAAACCCATTCACTGTGTATATTTGTAGCCTAGACATCCTTACTTAGCCTTCCATCACTTTTTCCCAGCTTCCTACTTCTTTTTATGCATGTTTTGGCCTTTAGTTCCAGGACCACTACTCTACCCGGATGGCGGTTATAAAACCACTACCCAAGCGGGCGGTGGTCTGAGCGATTTTTCTAGATTTCGTCATGCATTTTTTTAACATGTGATGATTCACTTAACTTCACTTTTAGGATGCATTTGTGAACCGATTTGTCTAAAAATAGTTTTGATTGCTTGGTTCTCCTTCCCTCTTCTATTTTTGCATGTGCTTTAGTTAGTTGGAATTGCCTCTTATTTCCTTGTGCATTAAGTCACATCCCAGCCCAAATTATTATATATTCCATGCTTTTGTTCAAGAAAAATCGTGAGAATTTTTGTGTATCTTGCATAGTATTGTTGCCACAATCCTACTAGGAATTGCATAACCAAGCTCAAATATCTTGTGTTATCTCTCTTCTACTTGCATTGCAACTAGATTGCCTTCAAGATTCCATTGCTTAAGCATATTCTTCTTTTTTGTTGTTCTTGCATTCCTAATTCCTTGGACTCATATGAACGCACAAAGAAAGAAAGTATAAAACTAAGGGGATAAACATAGATACAACTAGATTTGCCAAAGATCTTGTTTATCTAGGTTGGATTTACTTGTTTGTTTGCTTCATTTGCCAAATTGTCAATTTTGAATCATTAGTTTCAATTGTATATCAAATAGAGTAGTAAAATTGTTCATTTCAATTGATTAGGCAATAACATTATTGAGGAAGTCTGTGGGAACAATAACTCTTTTTAGGGTCATGATTTGTTCTTCACCTCTAAGGTAGGGTTTGAAGGGTTTTGATTAGATTAGGTTTTTTTTTAGATTTATATTCACATCGACACAAGTAACCAACTACATCCGGTTGATTACTTGTCTTTAGTTTGTTTATTAGATTAGAACACATTGCTTAAAAACTAGAAAAGATAAAAACATTTACTTTTATTATATTAGTTTTCTTTCATTGTTTTGCTCTGATATATTGTGAAAATGCCAAAAACATAGATTAGATTTCCTTTTATAGTTAGTTTGTTTTATCAGGATCATTTCAATTTCATTATGTATGACCATCAATGGCCCACAACAAGAAAAGACATACGGTTTTGATCCTTTGGTCCCATAACCCAACAAGCTGGAGTTGATAACAGATATTGATACAAGTTTACATTTGATAGTTTTATGTACACCTGCCACATTCTCTGAGAAAATAGAAAAAATAAACACACTAAACATCACTACTAATTAAGCCTACGATTATTGGACTTGCTCCTAGAAACAAGGTTTGATTACACACATGACCATAACATGACCACAACCTCCACGAGTTTTCGGTTGTGATCCTCAATTCTCGCAACCCAACAAGCTTGCTAACCAATTAGATATTGACACTAGTTTGTGTGCATTAGTATTTAGATCATCACCACTTCCACCCAATATCATTGCATAACTTTCATTATTGAACATAACATCCTATCAGGATAAGACCTTCTAGACTAGACCAAAGAATCATCCATAGTCCCTGCGGCTTCATTACGCCTCTTGTTCTTACTTCCATGACCTTGTCTGGAAATATATATGAGGCACCTATAGGCCAATTTCCACGTGTTCAAAAACCAGTGAATAGAATCTCAATAGAGATCGATATTGACTGGAGTCTTTGAGAAACTATCATATCGGATCGATCAATCACACCACTTCAGGTTAGGAGAGAATTCTTTGCCTTAGATTCACAAATATCATTATTGCATGTCGAAGATATAAGGATACCCCATTAGATTATCCATCACCCCACACACACACATCCGTTTCTATTTTATATCGGATTTGTCGGAACGACCTTAAGAAGTCGGGTGTGAAGAAGGTCACGTGTTGATTTTCTTTTGTACAAATTGGTGAACCCAACGTGAAGAGATAGTCTCTAAATGTTTCCACTTTCTTTGTCCATCATTTATTTTGTAGGTATTCTTATACCCCCTAAATATGTTGGGATATGATGAGTATGGTCAACCCATCCCGGGTTTTGACATGTACAACTACCAAACAAGTATACCACACTTCTTCAAGGAACCAATATTGGTTCCTCTGTATGTATTGAGGAACTTGACCAAATCATGCAAACATATCCTCACAAACAATCAAGTTCAAACAACATGAATTTCACTGGGGAAGCAAGTTCATCTCCTTAGGTATTGTTTCGATAGCCCATTAGCATGTAATTGGACCAACTCCCGCATCTAGATGAGGAATACTTAGCACGATATGCTAGGAGTGAACAACACTTCCAGAATATGAACCAAGATTTTGATAGGTTACAAGAACAAGGTGATGTTCTACTCCAAAACAATAACACTACCCCTCCACCAACCAAAAATATTGCCAAACGAGGGGTGGCAACATAGTGAACAATTCATAGCAGGATACCACACTCCTCAACAACCTCCAAGAGTTTAATAAAAAGTACCTAAGCAAAGCACCACCCCATCAACGGGTGATGTCATCTCAGCGTTGGTAGACAAATTCAAGGAGCTATAGCTTGCCCAAAATATGTAAAGTTCATGCATAGGGTAAGAAAGAACTTCTCCCTATTTGCATAATTATGGATAAATACCCACCGGGTAGAATCCTTAGTGTATACGGGTACTCAGAACCCTGGAGATTTGTTGACTAGGATGGGCACTTTGGGTATGCCCCTCATGCCACATGGATATATATAATAGGCACCATCCAGAAGTGTGTCCTCAAATTCCATACCAATTAGAAATATAACATTTCTTGGCTTCGTGCCTTTGATTCCATATCAAAGTAATCAACCCCCCTATGTACACATGTATTCTAAATCTCCACAAGGGGCATATGTACATACCCAGGTCCATATGGACAGTTGTATGGGATGCCATATACCCCAAAAAATGTTTATGTTTTTCCATTTCAACTATTGATGAAAACTCCACCTCCCCAACAAGGATCTTCAATGGTTAAAAGGTGCATAATGGGAACCTATTCTAAATATCGTAAGGAGCCTCTAGAATTATCCATCTGGACATTCATGCTCACAAGACCCTTGCCCAATCTTTCAAAAATTCAAAGGGGAGAGTGATCCTAACACCCACATCAAATCTTATGCAACGACCATTTGAGATTTGCTCCCATGGGACACAGATTGTAAATATTTTCCCTAAGATGCTAGAAGGTATTGCTCTTGATTGGTACTATAGGATACTAGAGGCTTCAATACACTCCTTCAAGCAAATCGTATCAAAATTTATTAAGGATTTTGATATGAACAAACTTTTGAGAACAGGAATCAGGGAATTCCTTCATATCAAGAAAGAGCACAACGAGTCCATAACCCACTTCATTCAAAGGTGGCGACAGGTTCTCTACTCCTCTGCAAGCACTCCAAATATGAATAAAATAGAGCTTTGTGATTTTTCCTTGACTCCCTTAATAGGGAGACAAAGGAAGAAGTTAAATTTTTCCTGTTAAGGAGCTATAAAGAGGTACTAGAGGGTGCTCTTTAAATTGACCAATCAACCATTGATAGTGGTCATAAGACCTTATGGAGAATGGAAGGTTATTCAACCCTAATAAGGATAACCCCAGTTACTCCAATAGTTCAAACAATAATCAAGGTTCAAAGTTCCTTAATAAGAACCACGGGGCATGATAGATGGTGTCATCGACCATCCCAAGAAGCCTAATGTTGTTAGCCCTCCCAATACGAATACTACCAATAACAATAACAATGGAAACAATAAGAGAAATAATAACTTCTTGCCCTTATCCAAAACTATAGATTATAACCGTCAACAATAACAACAACAACCTCAACAATCAAGATAGGTGAATACCCAAGGCCCTAACCAATACCTAGGCGGGTATCCAAACCAATTCCAAAACCAAGGGAAAGGGTTCCCAAATTTTAACTATAACAATCAAAATCGAACAATAACCGTAATTTCAAACCACAATAAGGCGCAAACCAAAGGCCTTGAGATTATGATCTTGATTTATATTGTGGTTTCCATAGGGTTCATGGGCATGATACAAGAACATGTCATGATTGTAACAAGTTTCTACAACATTTTCCAGAGGATCAAAGACAATTATTTGTTGACATGTTTTTGGCAAACCCAACAATGCCAACTCAAAACACCTACATGGGGCTGATATCTCCATAGAACACACCACTCGGAATCTTTAACGATCCTCTCCCCACACATCCAAAATATGGTAGAATAGATCCCAATGGTATAAAAAAGGTATTATAATAGGGACCCATGATCGTGAAGCCTCAACCTTTTCAAACCCACAAATGGCACCTCCTTTGGATGGTTGCCAACAATTGAAAATTGTTGGGTTAGTGGAGTTAGAAAATGAACCTCAGAGTAACACCGCCACTAGAACCAAATATTATGCTTCGTAGCTAATCTTGATCTACCCAACTATGTCATATGACATTCATGATACATTAGGCAAGCTAGTAGGAGCTTATGAATTGATTAGTGATCTAACCAAGACTTTCTCTCACATTTCTTTCTTGGATCTATTAAAGAATTCCCCTACTTATAGATCCACTCTATTAGAAGCACTAGGTCTTGGCCATTTGATTAACGTCACCCCTCCTCCAGAGGTGTATATAAACCATGTGGAATTTGTTGTCTATCGTCCAGGGCAGCTAAAAAGTGATATTGGATTTGTATTTGACATCAATAAGATACCCACAATGCTAAAATAACTCATATAGGTGATTTGGTGTTGTTTTTACAAGTATGTATTTACAATAAATATGTAAAGTGTGTGATAATTGATGATGGGGAAACAATTAACATATTCCCCTTCTCTTTCCTTCAAAAGTTGGGTTACGGAGAGACCAATTTATCTTCAATGCGAAACACACCGAAAGGCTATGATAGCCTCAAAGAAACATCCATCGGAACTATAGTGTTTCCAGTCACCCTTAGGCCTAAGATGGTTTTAACTGAATTTTATATTATAGATTGGGAAACCAACTATAATATGATCCTTGGCCATCCTTGGATTCATCGCATGAAGGTGATTCCCTCCACTTTATTTTAGGAAGTCAGGTTCCTACATCTAGGGAAGGTCTTTGTGGTGTAGAGTGATCCAAAACCCTTCAACATACACCTAGCTAACTTGAAAAAGAGGCCAGGGATCCACTCTAAGTTTTAGCTTCCTACAAATTAGTTAAATAAACCTACAAGCTCAGTACTAGAGGAAAAGTTGGTTCCTACAATGGAATTAGAAGTCACGGGTTTGATCGAAGGCATTCCGATAGTCAAAGATGAAACTGTCATCATAGAGACAGTGTTATTGGGAACCACAACAAATATTTTTGAGCTATTGGAGAAGGATTTACCTATCCTCCTTCCTTTTGATTCTATGGGTATGGGACATACTTTAGGAATTTTTCCTTCCAGTAGATGAAGTTTGTATGGTGAAGTAACTAAGGTAAAATAAAATCACGCAAAAGATTATCCAACATCCATTTTTCCAAGTAACTATTGGAATCTCCATTTTGATGGAGCCAAGTGTCATTTTGGTGTCGGGGTAGGTGTGATTCTTACCTCTCTCAAGGGAAGGATTTTTCCTTTTTCCTTCAAGTTAAACTTCAAATGTATGAATAATGGGGCTGAATATGAATCCCTTTTACTTGGTCTCATTATAGCCAAAAGAATGGGTGCTCTTAATATTAGGGTGTTGGGTGATTTATAACTTGTCATAAATCAAATATCTGAGGTATATGAGATTAGAGCTAAGCATTTACAACTCTACAAAACAATAGTGTTAAATCTAACAAAGGGGTTTGACTTCATATCAATTTAAGAAATTCCACGAGAGCGGAACCTCCTCGTAGACTCAATAGAAAATTTTTCTTCTCACTTCACTCTAAGTAGTGAGTTGGAAGATACAAACTTCACATTATCAGTTCGTGTTGAGCCTTTTTTTCGTAAGACATTGATAAATCCAATGTTGACATACATATAAATTGAAAGTGAGTTTGTCATTACAGATCATGTTGACGTTAACAAAACAACTTTGGGATATCTAAATGCTCTTGGAGAATTATATCTTACTCATCACAAGGTTGATCTTTCCTTAATTACACACTCTTCTTCCTATTTTGGAAATCCCATGATAGAATCTTCCCTAGGAAGGAACTTGAAATTTATGAGGTAGGAGAAGAAGGGGATTTAGAGTTTCCTCTAACCCCACCTAAGTTTGAGGAAGGAAATGCCTCCTTAATCGAGGGAACGATCGATATAAACATCGGGACCGAGGAAGAACCAAAAATCTTGAAACTAGGATCCTCTTTAACTCTTGAGGAAGTTGAAATACATACCCGTATCCTCAAAGAGCATCAAAGAGATTTCATGTTTAGCTACAAGGAAATGACAAGAATTACATCACACATTGTAGTGCACAATCTTGTCACCAAGCCAGATGCTAAGCCAATTAAGAAAAATTCAAGGCCCATGAAGCCAAAGGTGGCCCTCATGGTAAAGGAAGAAGTGATGAAACTCCTCTAGGTAGGGTTCATCAAGCCAGTTGACTACTCACAGTGGGTGTCTAATATCATCCCCATCCTAAAAAAGAATGGAAAGATTTGTATTTGTATAGACTTTTGGGATATCAACAAGGCTTTTCCCAAGGATGATTTCCTATTACCATCCATCGATGTTATTTTCAATGCAACAACTGGTTTTGAGTTGTTGTCTCTCATGGATGGGTTTTTTGGGTACAATCAAATTAGAATATCTAAGGAAGATCAGGCTAAAACTACATTCATAACTCCTTGGGAACTTATTATTATGTTGTTATGTCATTTGGGCTTAAGAATGTTGGTGCCACGTACCAATGGGAGATGACTTATATATTTCATGATCTTATACACAAGATTTTGGAATCCTACATGGATGACCTTTTGGCTAAGGCTAGAAAATGATGCAATCACCTAGAGGTGCTTCATATCATCCTTTCTCGCTTAATCGAATATGGTGTCACGTTGAATCTAGAAAAATGTGTGTTTGGTGTAATGGGAGGCAAGCTTTTGGGATACATCATATCTTCACGAGGGATTGATGTGGACCTAGCCAAAATTCGAGATGTACTGGAAATGACTCCACCGTCAAATGTGTCCGCCATCAAATATTTTCTTGATAAACTGTGTAATCTGAAGGTTTGTCCCTGATTTGACCTTTTTTGTACACCCAATCAACAA
This sequence comes from Taxus wallichiana var. yunnanensis, assembly GCA_018340775.1. Lineage (NCBI taxonomy): Eukaryota > Viridiplantae > Streptophyta > Pinopsida > Cupressales > Taxaceae > Taxus > Taxus wallichiana. Next base: position 505,827,002 of record CM031235.1, read on the forward strand.
TTTGTTGAAAAAGGACTATAACATTGATTAGATGGAAGAATGTAATGATAGATTTGAGTTGGTTAGACAGGTTCTAGTTGTCTCCTCCCACACTCATGTTGCCTAGGTCAGATCACCCTTTGATCATGTATTCATGAGCTACAAATGTCTCATTAGCTTACATGTTGGCTCAAGAAGATGATGATAAAAGAGAGCATGCAATCTATTTCATTAGTTGGAAACAACTTGATTATGAGACACATTATACATAAGTGGAGAATGAATGCCTTTCTATAGTCTTTGTGACAAAATGCTTAAGACATTACATGTTAAACCAAGAAATAAGGGTTATTATTAAATCAGATCACCTGTGGATGTTTCTCATGTAAGGATCCTTATTTAAGAAGGTTGGACACTTCATAACTATGATGGGCGAGTTTGACTTAAAATTTGTCAATAAAATATACATCAAAGGGAAAATCATTGTGGACTAGTTGGCCAATAACGCATTGGATGGAGGTGATCTAGAAATTTTAGACTTTCTTGATGAGTGTGTGTATTTCATTAAAATTAAGCCACCTATTTCTACATGTCCATGGTACACTGATATCATTAATTTCATAATGGACCATACATATCCAAAAGGGGAAACCTCATATCAAAGAATATGATTGCATATAATAACCACTAGGTATGTCATCTTGGAGCAAATGCTCTATCACAGAGCCTTTGATGGAATGTTGCTAAGATGCGTCAATGAGGAAGAATCTGAAAAAAAATCTTTGCGAATCACATAGAGGAGTATGTGGAGGTCACTTTGATGGCCACACCATTACTCAGTAAATACATTGGATGGGATATTTCTAGCCCACACTAGAGCATGAAGCGGTAGAGTTTGTACGCAAATGCCATAAATGTCAAGAGTTCTCCCATGAGATCCACATACTGGAAAAGACTCTATAGCCAATTGCAACACCATGGCCCTTTTCCACATGGGGACTAGATTTGATAGGGAAATTATATCCCTCATACACAGATCACCATAACTTCATAATCATGGCCAAAAAGTACTTTACCAAGTGGGTAGAAGCCATGCCTCTTACCACCATGCCTGGATCAGTAATCGTAATGTTCAATCTGAACCAAATTATTTGTAGGTACAAGGTCCCACAATTCATTATCTCATATTATGGAAAATCCTTTAAAAATGATGAGGTATGTGATTTGTGTGAGAAATTCAAAATAAACCACCACATAGCCCCTCTTTAATATCCTTAGGCCAATAGACATGTTAAGGCTATGAACAAGACATTGAATTCCATTCTCCTTAAGACCGTAAATGAAAACAAGCAAGATTGGCATTTAAAGATTTTTCCAACCTTGTGGGCCTATCAGAAATTGGTAAGAATGCTAATAGGGGTAACCCCCTTTTCTTTGGTATTTGGTGCAGAAGTGGTTTTACCACTCGAAGTCAAGATACCTAGTCTCCGTATATCATTTCAAGGAATTCTGGGAGAATAAGGCTATCAAGAAGCACAAATCTCTCAGCTAGAAAGTCTTGATGAGGATAGACTTAATGCTAAACAATGACATAGCATTTACACTAACTGGATGGCTTAGAAATATGACAAGTAAGTCTATGAGTGTGAAATATATGAAGGAGATTTGGTTCTAAGACTTAACAGCCAAATAGACAAAAATACCGCAAAGGAAGGAAATTCGGACCTGTGGTTGGGTCCATATCGAGTAATAGAAGACTACCAAAATGAGGCATTTCACATGTTTACACTAGAGGGTGATAATTTTAACGAATCTATGAACTCTCTTCACCTCGAGGTATTATTACACATGATCCATTAACATTTTCATACGTACATTACTACATCTGCATTGCATTTTCATCTGCTAGTTCATTTTGTAAAATTTGTGATCAAGGGACTTATTCTTATAGAAATTCCTAAAAGATTCTAAAAATATTGGCAAAACATTCAAATCATACCTCTACAAATATCCATAGTGTCATCAATTATTTCCAAATCATTTCATCAATTCAAATAGGATAAGACAAATTTTTGACCATAACCATACCAAGGCCTACATACTTGGTTCTGTTTATAGTCTCTTTCTAGATTAGGTGTCTTTGCCTATAGTCTATTCTAGAAGCTTCATGGTGTCACATCTATCCCATAAATACCTCTTTGGAAATAATAACATTCTAGCCATTTTTCCTAGATAAATAAGTCAAATGAAAATCCATAGAAAATTTTATTTTACAAATTTCTTTTCCCTACCAACCTTCGGTGTTGAGCCTATGTCTCTTACTAGTGATGTAGGGTTGGGAAAGGAGGGAAATTAATTTACTTTCCTATGCCTTGTCCATGGTTATAAGTCCATACTTCCTACTGGTAGCATGAGGTAAGGTGTAGGGGGTCTCTTTGACAAAATTGAAAGTTAGAAACAATTCATTCAAATATTGTGAAATCATAAGTCAAAACAAAGTGAGTTAGATGTCCAAAATTCCAAGAAGAGCTTAAAACCTCAAAACCAGATTTTGTCAACCAAGTGGCCATCTATGGATCTAAGTCTAGATAAACTAGAAAGTAATTCACATTCTAAACTATGAAGCAAACTTGAGTAGAGTGAGGTTGTAGTGTCCCAATTTGGTTTTGTCAAAACCTTGTCTTTCTCTCATCATTACCATTCAACAATTTTTTATAACTTGTGTCATTTCTAGCTCTTGGTGTTGAGCCCTCACATCCTACTAGTTTCATGGAGTCAAGAGTGGGGAAAGTTCATTTTCTTATCATATCACTGTATCACCACATCTTGCCAAAATAATATGAAATACAAAAATGTTTAAGGAAACTAAAGTTCAACATCACAATGTGTTCACATTATCATATATTAGAATTATAAAATACAAAAAGAAACCATTTTGTTATCATTCACATCCACTACATACATTATGAAAAGCATAGAAAAGTGGAAATTCTAAACATCTAGAGTACACAAGTAAGATAAGCCAAAAAAAAGTCAACTTAGGTACAATGGATTACTGAACCAAAAAGAAGAGTCTGTATCTGTCATGGTGATTAAAGTTTGTCGACAAATCCATCATGCACTAGGCATGGTCAAAACACTCTCAATGATCCCAAAATATTAAAAAAAATCATATAAACAATTGGAAAAATTGTGAAAAAACAATAAAAAGGTCCAGTGGCCTATCATTCCCTTTGGGATCCCTCGGATGGTGCACAATCGCATCTAGGAATCTTGTTGCAGCTATGATGATGACGGGAATGAATTAAGTGGTGTGAGTTCTCATGGCTATGGCCCCTGGATGTGATCTTGTTACGAGAGTGGCTCCACCTCATTAATCACCCGGATCCCTCATACCTAGCCACCTGAGTATGAAGGGATGTCATCACCTCCACTACTCTCCAAATAGGTGCAAACACATCAGTATGTATACCTCCCTGCTGCGGCTGGCCCGAATCCACGCCTTCTCGGCTCGGAGTCTTCCCCAAGGGGATCAACAGGGTTTCCACACACACTTGTTTAATAAGTTCTCTCCACTCATGTATAGCCACCGTAAGAAAGAAAATAAGAAGAAATGACGAGTTAGAAAATTCTAAAGAAATAACAAGAAAAAAGTACCAACTAACATTTCCGACTAACAAATTCAAGAGAAGAGTGTTAACATAATCGAATCTCTTGGAATCTAGGTCGATCGGTGCCTATTGATGCTTCGCTAGTGGCTATAGCACTCTCCCAAATCCATAGGTGATATGTTATCCTATCACAGACTCATCATCTCCCTCTCCATCTCAAGGAATTGATGTCTCCAAGACCAAGGTCTCTCTCTCCCCACTCACCTCCTCATGTGACACTCTTAGAATATGCTGACTTTCATGCCACTTAAGATCACTCTCCTCCTCCTCCATATGGTCTGCCTTGTCAGCCTCACTACCTAACCCCTCATCCCTCATCTCCTCTCTAGCTAACTTCTTCTCAATCTCATATTTAGTGTATTCCTATCAATTGGAGTCTACGTCTATAGGATCATCCTCCTCTCTGTTGTGAGTGGGTGTGGCCACAATTTAGAGTAAAGTTGATCGAGAAACACCAACTGATTTTTGGGCATGGATAACATGCCTAACTATGATGGGCACACCGGGAGTAACTACACTCCAACCAGGGTCCCCTCTATGGCCCTTCTCGGGACTCTTGAATATCCTTATCTACTAGTTCCACTAGAGGAAGCATATTCACATAGGGGGAGTCCAAACTACTGAGGTACCCAGTCAAATGGATGGATCTAAACTATCCCTTCACTATCAACTAACTTCCCTATGGTAATGAAAGCCACCACTATGGTCACCTCCTACCCCCACAGTCTTGCCATGTCTTGGTAGGGTGTGGCAACCATGTATGTTGCAGGTCAAAGAAGCCACTAATTGGTGTGTGGTCCGAAGTACTAACATCCCTATCCACCTTGCTTCCCAAACAACCATTGGATTCAACACTAATAATCCCCTTCCATAAGGGGTAATGTGCTCATACACCCAACTCATGACTAAGGTAGGGTGGCTCAATGACTGGCCTTGCAGCCTGACAACCCTGTATAGGTCATGATATGTGGTCCCCAATATGTCTACTCCCAGTGTAAATGCAACCATGTGCCTCAATCTAAGTAATAATGGGAGCCCAAAAATATAGTAGTGTGTCACCTCCCTTGTCCCCGATTAACTGCAAGGCCAAGATACCCATGATGGCCTTGCATGGATAGTGGGGATGGGAGCAGTAGGAATGGATCAAACCTTGACCCCCTTCTTTGAACCAAAAGAGATTGCGGCATCCCCCATATAAGTATCCCATAGAGTCATCATGGCTCTAGATCCTGTTATCTCCAATTTTAATCTCCTCCCAAGTATCGGGATCCCAAGAATGTAGTATATGTCCTCCAAGGTGATGGTTCACTCACCCCTGGCACATGACAACCAGAAATTGTTCTGGTTTGCATCCTAGAAATAAAACAAGTCACACAAAGATGTGACTAGGAGTGACATGGGGCACCCATGTAATCCTCCAAATCCCTACCCTCTGGAGAGTGTCCCTCTCAGCCTAGGTCAACTGATCCAAAATCCCCAAGAGCCAATCACACTCCCACTCATGGCTCCAACGGATGTAATCCTCCTTCTTCTACATTCACCAAAACATAGAAAAAGAGAAATTTAGTAATGTATATCAAAATATAAGCTCATCAAAAACATGAAAAAACATCAAAAATCCAAAAAAATCAAGTTAACATACATTTTGGTCATTCTATCCAAATCACACAAAAAGGCAAGGCAATGGTCATGTTCCGATTTTTGAAAACATCTTTAACCCTAAAAATACTAAAAAATAAAAAAAATGAACATTTCGGAGAAAAACAAAAAAGCGCCCCTATGGCCCCCCTAGAGACTCATTTAAGACAACAAATTTTAAAAATAATCCCCCTAGGTAAACTTTCTAACTTTTTGACATTTTAGGTATGAAAAGATAAAACTAAAAAAATCAACATTAGACCATGCCACCAATCTCCCACTCGTGGAGGCATGATCATGATCTCATAGTAGTCATTTTGGCTATACTATCATCAAAAATGGTCACTGCGAATCTAGAGCTCTAAATTCACCAAATTGAGAATGCACAAATAAACTGAAAATGAGATTGTTTTATCTATATATAAACATTGTTTTAACCTCATTTTCAATGTATGTTTTTGCAGGGATGGAGCGTTGGCACAAGTATATCTCTATATCCCCACACAAATGGTAAGTCCTCTTGTCCCTTTTATTTAGTGTTTATTTTTTTATATTTTGTCTATCTACGCTCGAGTCTTCTTTCCCTCTTACAAGTATCAGGAGCTTGGATGACGATGTTTTGACACACATGCAAGTCACGTATAACTTCTAACTCCCCATTTTGGGAATGTCATAATTGGACTCTACATTTTATGTCTTTTCATGGATAAGACACTTCTCCGAGGGGGCAATATGTATGCACCCAAAATTGCATGTGCTACATTATCGAAAAATGGTTACAAAAGTCCCCAATGATGATTCACATCCTTTCAGAAGATGTTCAAGTTCCAAAACCCATTCACGGTGTATATTTGTAACCTAGAAATCCATACTCAGCCTTCCCACACTTTTTCCCTTCTTTCTACTTCTTTCTATGCATGTTTTGTCCTTTAGCACCATGACCGCCACCACTGCCTGGCGGCGGTCCCAGTGATTTTTCAAAATTCTGTCATGTGCATTTTTAACATGCGATAATTCACTTAACTTCACTTTTAGGATGCGTTTGTGAACTGATTTTTATAAAAATAGTTTTGATTTCTTGGTTCTCCTTCCCTCTTCTATTTTTTTATGTGCTTTAGTTAGTTGGAACTAGCTATTCTTGCTTTACCCATGAAGTCACATCCCAGACCAATTCATATATATTCCATGCTTGTGTTCAAGTAAAACCCTAATAACTTTTGTGTATCTTGCATAGTATTGTTTCCTAAGAATTTTTGTGTATCTTTCATAGTATTGCCGCTTGAGATTTTTTTGTATCTTGCATAGTATTTCTGCCACAATCCTGCTAGGAATTGCATAGCCAAGCTCATATCTCTTGTGCTATCTCTCTTCTACTTACATTACAACCATACTTCCTTCAAGTTTCCATTTCTCAAGCGTATTCTTCTATTCTTCTTACATTTCCAATTCCTTGGACTCATATGAACACACAAAGAAAGAAAGTATCAAATTGAGGGGAAAAACACAGATACAACTATATTTTCCAAAGCTCTTGTTTATCCAGGTTGGAATTACTTGTTTGTTTGCTTCATTTTCCAAATTGTCAATTTTGAATCATTAGAAATTTTAGTCTTTGACATTACCAAGGAAGTTGTGGGAACAATAGCTCTTTTTAGGGTCATGATTTTTTTCTTCACCTCTAGGTAGGGTTTGAATTATTTGTATTGGATTAGGTTATTTATTTTAGATTTAGATTCACATATTCACGAAGTAACCAGATTACATCCGGATGATTACTTGTGTTTAGTTTTTTATTAGATTAGAATGCATTTTCTTAAAAACTAGAAAAGATAAAAAATATTTACTTTTATTAGATTAGTTTGCTTTCATTGTTTTTCTCTGATATATTGTGAAAATGCCAAAAACATAGATTATATTTCCTTTTATAGTTAGTTTATTTTATCAGGATCATTTCAATTTCATTATGTATGACCATTAATAGCCCATAACAAGAAAAGACATACGGTTGTGATCCTTTGGTCCCACAACCCAATGGGCCGGAGTTGATAACAGATATTGATACAAGTTTATGTTTGATAGTCTTACACACACCTACTACATTCTCTAAGAAAATAGAATAACTAAACACATTAAACATTGCTGCTAATCAATCCTACGATTATTGGACTACTCATGGCAATAGGGTTTGATTACATGCATGACCATAACAGGACCACAACCTCCATGAGTTTTCAGTTGTGATCCTTAGGTCCCATAACCCAATAGTCCTGCTAACTAATTAGATATCAACACTAGTTTGCATGCATCAGTATTTAGATCATCACCACTTCCACCTGATATCATTGCACAACTTTCATTATTGATGATAGTAAATTATTAGGATAAGACCTTCTCAAATAGACCAAAGAATCATCCATATTCCCCACGGCTTCATGACGCCTCTCATTCTTACTTCCATGACCTCTTCTGGAAATCTATACGAGGTGTCAAAGAAATCAATTTTTGCGTCTTCAACAACCAATGAATAGAATCTCGGCATAGCTCAATATTGACTAGATTCTCTAAGAAGCTATCATATCGGATCAATCAATCACACCACTTTAGGTTAGGAGAGCATTATTTTCCTTAGATTCACAAATATCGTTATTATTTGTTGAAGATAAAAGGATACCTCATTAGGTTATCCATCACCACCATACACACATATCTATTTATATTCTACACCTTTGTTTGTCTCAAAATGACCTTAGGAAGTCAGGTGCGAAGAAGGTCACGTGTTTATTTTATTTCATACAAGTAACCCTAGCTTAGGGAAAATAATGAAACCAATTATAAGTTATCTTTGTGCCATGCATGCTTTATGACCTTGTCATAATACCATCCGATAGGAACAGTAAGGGTTAAACACTATCTTAATTTTGTTTCCTCCTCCTTAGGATTCATTTTTTTGTGTATAACAAGGTGGTTATATCCCTTAAGTTGGTACCTCACAAGGATTCAATTTAAAATCCAATGCAAATCCTCTTGAGCTAGCATATAAGTAATGAAGGGTCCCAAGTGAAAAAGTTTTTAGTTGTTCTTGTTAGGCATTTGAGGATTATGTTATGGATGGATTTCATTCCCTATTTTAGTTATTAGTACGGTTTTCTATAACACAATAATAATATTTCATTCTGGGAAATAAAAATATTGTAATTTAGGCTTAGTCTTTAGAAATATAATCACAAAACGATATTCTAGTAGAAAAGTGAAAGTGGATGTTTTTGTAACTTGGTTAAGTTTTCTATGTTGTGAGAAAATAAACTCATGTCTTGAAAATGTTAAAATGAACCAACCCAATTATCAAAGTATAAGTAAAAGGAGAGGATTGTGAGCCTTGGACCTTTAAACACTAGACCTTAACTTTCTTGTTTTCACACTATTCCTATTGTAAAATGAATATATGATGCTAAAATAAATAAACATGTCCTCTAGAAATGAATCCTTAAAACAAGAACTAGTATCGTCGTGTGTATACAAATGACCCTTATAACTAATGGGGCATACAAATAAATTTTAATAAGACATATGAACCTAATCAAGAGATCCATTTTTAAGTTGAATATGAAGCAATACTAAGGAAATTTAGTCTAGAAAAAAAGTAGAATGTAGGTTCCACGTTAAGTTCCTTCAAATCCTTAAACTAATTATTGGAATATAATTATAATTAAATTGTAATTAACACTTGGTTTGTAAGAAGTGTAATCCTGAAATGTTGTTCTACGTGAAAATTTATACTTGACCTTCATTGTAACATGGTTAAACCTTCTTATGTCGTGAATAAAGAAACCTATTTCATATAATAGTTAATGATCACCAAATAATGTATTAAAGTATAAATGAAGGAAGGATTCATAACCCTTAATCCTTAAAACTATGAACATATCCTCTCTCTTTTTTACACCCTTCCCTATTGTGTAACGAAGATATGATATAAAACCAAGAATCATGCCTTTATAAATGAATCATAGGGATAAGAAATAGTATCCTTATGTGTATATAAATACCCCTATTAACAAGTGAGTTAAAAAAGTAAGTGTAACAATGTATATGATCCATATTAAATGAAAAAAGCCTTAACTTTAATGTTAAATGATATAAATGATTTTTAGTCTAGAAAAGAAAATGAATGTATGATTCACATATTATGAGCCTTTTTGGACCTTAAGTTATCATTTGAAACATGATTGTAAAAATGTGTAATCATAAACATGTCATGTCGGGGAATATCCCATACATAAGTTTGTAAGGTGGTTGGATTATTATTGTGCTTTGTCATTTAAGGAAATGTGATCACTATTTGTTCCTTAACATTCATAAATGTAGTTATGATTTACATAATGTGTATTTTGTGGTTTTTTTCTCTTCTTTTTGGGATGATGTTTCATCATTGTTTATTAGAGAAATAAGGTGTAGCTAGTGAAGGGAGTGATAAGGTAAATGTGTGTGTTGTTTTTGAGAAAATAAGGGGATCCGTGGCTAGTCTTAGTGGACGTATAAGAGTGTGTTATTTTGTATGAAAAAGAGGGCCTATAAAAGTTGACATGTTGTGTGTTCTTTAGAGGAACAAAAGGCTAGCCAGATCCCTTCTTGGAGGGATAACGGGTAGTTGCAATGATGAAATATCTCCTATGTAAGCCTTTTAGGAATGATCTGGTTATTTGTTTTGTCTTCACTTGTTAATACAATCAATCCTCACCTTGTGACACATGTGGGTCCATGTTGGTATAAATGTAGGCAAGTGTGATGTTAAATTACCCAAATTATTCCCATATGGTGTCATGTTTTCAAAAATGTAAGTCAAAAAAATTATTCCAGAATTTTAATGTTGTATTTGTGTGCCTAATTTAGTGGGCATTATAGAAGGTGGCTCGATGAATATTTATAAATTACCTTATTAAAATTCCTTTGCTATTTGGAATGTCAAATATATCATTAAAGAGGTAACCTTATTACTTTCATGTTTTTCCAACATAATTATTCAACAAATCTATTGTGAAGGTAATAATGTTACAGATCACTTTGCTAACTATGGTGTCAATGTAACTTGTTATATGAAATGGAATAATAGGGAGTAGATCCCCATAATGTTTTTACCACCATTTATAATGACGAGGAAAATAGTAATTTATTTTTCTTATTGTACCTCATGCAAACCAAATTGGGTAAATTTCTAACACACATTATAATCAATACATTTTATGTGGCAGTATAATGGATTTCCTTAGGATTTGTAACCTTCATTACATGGACATTACCAACTAGACTGTGGAATGTAGTTAATATGTCAAAATTATAGCAGCCCCCAAATTTTCTTATGTGCGTGGGGTAATCAAGTCTGATTTTTCCAACATGGGGTTATCCTCGAAGCTATGGGACTTGCGAACTGAGATAACCCTCCTGGATAAGGCTAGATTCCTCTACCTAATCCTAATGATATAGGTAATCCTAATGTAAAAAAATATGCCTAACTAAGCCTCTACTAACACTTATAAGGAGATAGAGAGAGAAAATGCATGAAAAGGGAAATTCTACACTAAGGGGTGATAACACCGGAAAATAGGATGAGATACTCTGCTTAAGAGAGAATAAGAGGAAGATGGAATCTACAGAGGCTAGACAGTGTGACACAAGCCCAAATCCCAACTCTCCATCAGATCTCCATGAAACACAACCTCATGAACCTGAAAATGAGAGAACATGCACAAAATAAAAAAATAATAATGGAGATGTAAGAAAATACAATAAAAATGAGCTAGGGTTGAAGGAACACCATAAAATACAATTTTTATTGCTTCAAAGTATGCACATACTAGTAAATTTTGATGCATAAAGGCATAATGACATTGCTAGGCCCAAGAGAAGGCTCACAACTCAAATGGATTTGAGGGAAAATTTTGCAAGAGTTTCCCTAGCTCCCAGAATGTCTCTCCTTAAAAATAAGGGGGTCGACTACATTATATAGAAAATTTGTATCACCTACTAACATCCCTCATTAATTTCTTGTATGGAGGCATGGGAAACCATACTAGTTCACTTTGCAATGGTACTTTTCCTGCATGGTGAACATGGGTTATATACCTCATTAAATCAGTTGTTGAGCTACCTTATATGATGCCATTAATGTTTGGCCCTTATCCGACATTCCTTGCTGACTCACGAAAAGAATGGAAGGATTTGTCACACCATAGTAAGGAAACATTGTTGGACGATATTAAAATGTGGTAGACACGTGACATCAAGGTAGAAGCAATGTGGTTTTCACACAAAAGGAAGGTAGTTGTCATGCATCATGAAGGCGGTTGTCGTGTGAGAGGAAGGCGATGGTCATGCGATAGGTTGGAGGTTTTTTTGCGAAAGGAAGGGGGTTATCGTATGACAAGAAGAAAATGGTCATGTGATAGGAAGGTGGTTGTCACATGGTTGACGTGTGACAAGGAGATGGCTCCAAACCTTCACCATGCCTCGCCACTCACCGCGTAACTTGAATTTCTAGATAACTCGCATTATCTCAATTCTTACTTGTGAGCCATCTTGAGATATCTTTCTCTTCTAACACCCTGGAATGAATTTGATGACCTTCCACACATCACATAATTTGAATGGTTAAGTCCAGTTATAATGAATTATCCAAATTAACTTGGGGGTGAATTTGGGATCACAATTGATGACCTTGTGAGGAAATCTACCTAATATATGTGTGACCCATTGCCTTGAAGTACCCATTAGGCATGAAGTCAAGCCTAACCTTGAAGAAACTAATCTTTCTTCTTGAAAAATTGTCCCCTAGAATTGCGCAAACTTGGCATTGTGCTGAAAATTCCTTGGTCTCGCTCTTAAAGCTAATTTTGGGATTCTGGATAAATACTATAAATTGTCCCCAAAATTTATTATTTGACCTAGGAAAAAGCATAGAGAACTCTGGACCTACAACTAATCTGTTGGGGTTGATAGATGCACTTTTGGAAGCTTCCTAAAAATCTGATTTCCCTCATGCACATGCCCTGGCTGAAATGCCAAAGGTAGAGATGCCCCTGCAATTGATTTTTCTACTGCAAGAAGAGGCATAGGAGCTCAACAATGGTTGATCTAGAGAGACATGAGAGATGAAAACATTAGAAATTATCTATCAATATGATTTAATTTCTCTGCATTTGGACTTCCTTGAAGATTGTAACTATTTCCTGTAACTTTGAACCCCTTATTGCGGCATTACCTCCTAACAACATGATGAATTGTGAAAGAGCAACCACCATGCAAAAACTATGTACAAAATTGAAAATCATACACACCCCAAGTGGAGCATGTGGATTGTGCACAAGCACTTCTTATACTGAAAACAAACATACATACTCTACACTAACCATAAGCAAGGGAACTCAAATAAATCCTGCAACTGGCAAGGGAGAAGTAGCTTCCCTTTCTCACAATCTTGGACCATGCGATTGGTTTGGAAATGGGCATGGTCATGTATGAGAGTGAAAAATTAAATGAAGGCCAATCTTCCACCCAAATAACCAAATTATCAACATAAATTGAGAATACCTCCTTGAGCTGATTGGAATTGGAATCCTGGAGGTGTTGATGGTGGCCCTTAGTGATTTTTATATCATCCTCATGCCCTAAAATTGACATGACCAGTTTTGGCTTCTCCCTTGGCTCCAATAAAGCCAAGTGCCTAATTGGGAATGGTCTTATCTGATGGATGTGCCCATTGCTCTAAAGTTCAAATCCAAAAATGGAGTCTTCCTGCGGACCTTCTTAAAAAAATAGGTTTCATGTATGATGATTTTCTCTTTACATTGCTTCTACAAGCAACTTATCTTCTGCCTTGATGACCTATGTGGAAATGGTTTCATCATTGTTTCCTTCCTCCTCATTGTCTGGTGTGACACTTGGAAGATATAAATCTTCCAATCTTGGCTCTAGATGGATACTATGGGATGTAAGTTAATGTCCTTCCCCATGATAGTAGGATCTTGATGTTGGATAATGAATAATGAGACAACGAAGGTGGTAATCTCCACAGGGTCATATCTATTGAATAATTCCTCCAAATCATAGATAGTCTACCTCCTCGTTGTCCTACTGTATTGGCTCAGACTCCTCCATTGTTTCTTCTAGATTTTTAATTCAATAACCATGGTTCCCCTCATCCTCGAACATGAATTTTGAAACCACGATCTCTTATTTCACATTAGAGCTCAAAGGGGATGAAGTGGGAGGAAAAACTTAAGGTTCTTATGTGGAGTGTTTGTTACTTGAAGCCTTTGGAGATGTATGGTTCTCCTCTACAGCTGAAATGTGCTCCTTATTTTGGATTTTTAGAAACTTCTTCTTCCCTCACTGGTGCTGGAGCTGGTGATGAGTCAAAAAATTCTGAAAATAGGATTCCCTCATGGACATTAAATTCTAAGGACATGGATCATTGATCATCTTCTTCATATTTCTCTTCTTCTATTGTAGCATCATCTTCCACCACTTGTTCTTCAACCCTAACCTCCTCTGAAGGCTTGACCATCAAGGGGATCTTCTTTATTCTAAACCTGGCATCCCAACTCTTCATATTTTCTGTCATTTCTTCTCTGTTGGGTTCCTCTTTTCTTTTTTTTTCTTCTTGACTGGTCTTTTGGGTTGCTTCCCAACATGGGCTTGGGAATGCATGAGGAGGGGTGGTTTGGATCAAAATTGGTGCTTGCATTGCTTGAGGTGGTGGGAGGGAAGGTATTTCATTCTATTCTTGTGGAGGGGAATTGGGTTTGGAAGGGAGAAGGGTAGAGAAATTAAGATGGGATGGGAGACTAGAAGATGGAGAAAAGGATTCCACAATAGAAGTAGTGGATGGGAAGCTTGGAAATTGAAGCTCAAGTTGAGATGGTGTTGCTTGGGGAATGGAGAGAAAATTACTAGATGATGGTGTAGGACTTACCCATTGACGATTTTTCCTAGCACCAAGTTTGTAGGACTCTATCTCATCGTTCCAATGTGAAATCTGGGTAGTATCTCAACCATGAAATCAAGCTTCTGTTGTGGGCTGAAATGTCTTGGCATAGGGCCGACCCATGGACAAGGTGCCCTATAGCCAATTATAAATACTTTCATTTGAAATGTGGCTCTTGGATGCACCATGTGTGTCTCCATTTTATTAATCTTCTCCTACAAATCAATATTCTCCATGTAATTGATGTCACTACATGCATATCCCTTCTCTCAATAGGTTCCATATCCGAACTGATCCTGGTACTGCTCATAGGGGTAGACATAGTGATTAATTATTTTCTCACAATATTGATCTAGAGGAGTTGCGAAATACATTTGAAGTGGACTGCATTGCTACTACAAGTGTGAATTCCATACAAGGAATGAAGTCATGATTTGAAAACTTCATGGAATGGAATAAAATGAGAGGGATGGAAATAAAATGGATGGAAGTGGATGGAGAGGAAGGTATGAAACTCAGAGAGTGGGTTGATTGACTAGATGGAGTTGCTAGATGTGCTTGAAAGTTCCTCTGTAGGATGAAATATTCACCAAGAGCACATTAAACCTGATGAAGATAAGTGGCAAGGTGCTTTAGACTGTCTCATTAGGCATGCCAAAGCTGTTATGTCAAAATTACAACACCCCCCGATTTTTCCTATGTGTGTAGGGCAATCGGTTCAATTTTACTAGCATGGGATTATCCCTCAAGATGTGGGACTTACGAATGTGAGATAACCCTCTGGATAAGGTCGAGTCCTATACCTAATCCTAATGCTAAAGGTAACCCTAATTCAAAAATATGCCTAAAAATACTACACTAACACTTCCAGGAGACAGGGGAGAGAGAAAGTGAATGAAAATGGAAATCCTACAATAAGGGGGTAATAACACCAAAAAAATGGGGTGAGATACTCTCTTTGAGGGAGAATAGGAGGAAGATGGAGTCGAGAGAGGACATATAGGTGTGAAACAAACAAAAATCCCAACTCACCAATATATCTCCATGAAACACAACCCATGAACTTGTAAATGAGAGAACATGCACAAAATAAAATGATAATAATAGAGAGGTAAGAAAATATGATAAAAATTAGCTAGGGTTAAAGGAACACCATAAAACATAATTTTAATTTCTTCAAAGTATACACAGATCGTTACATTTGATGCACAAAGGAATAATGACATTGCTAGGCCCAAGAGAAGGCTCACAACTCAAATGGAGTTGAAGGAAAAATTTGCAAGAGTTTCCCCAGCTCCTAGAATGTCTCTCCTTAAAAATGAGGGGGTCGACTACATTAAATATAAAATTTGTCTCACCTACCAAAAACCCTCATTAATTTCCTATATGGAGGTATGGGAAACCATATTAGTTCACTTTCCAATGGTACTTTTCTTGCATGGAAAACATGGGTTCCATACCTCATTAAATCAATTGTTGAGCTACCTTATGCGACACCATTAATTCCCACCCGTATATGACGTTCCTTTCGATGCCCAACAACAACGGAGTTGTCGCATGATAGCGAGGAAAATTTGTTTCATGATAGCAATATGAGTTTGACCCTTGATAGTAATGTAGAAGTAAGGAAATTGGTGCGGGGCAGACGGGAAGGTGGTTATCGCGTGATAAGAAGGCACTTGTCACACAACGGAAGGTGGTTTTCATGTGATAGGAAGGTGGTTTTGTGCAACAAGAAGGTATTTTTCACACAACAAGAAGGCGGTGGTCACACGAAAATAAGGTGGTTGTTGCATGGTTAAGACATGACAAAGAGATGGCTCCAAACCTTCACTGTGGCTTGCTACCTTACCGTATAACCCGACTTCTCGGATAAATCATATTATCTCACTTCTTACTTACGAGGAATCCTAAGTTGTCTTTCTCTTCTAACACCCTAAATTGAATTTTATGACCTCCCACATGTCCCATAATTTGAATGGCTAAGTCCATTTATAATGAGTTATCTAAATTAACCTGGGGGTGAATTTGGGATACCAGTAGTATTACTTCCTCTTTTGACTATTTTAGGGTTTACATTTTCCCAAGAGATATTCATAGAGATAAGTGCAAGGTAATTACCCTGGGGGATATTTTTATGTTGAAACAATATGCAAAAAGGATTGGAAACTAGACTCCTAGCTATGGGACATTGTAAAATGGGTGATTTCATCACATTTGTGGAGAGATCTAGGGGACATAATACCCACATCTCCCTAGAATTTTCAAAAAAATGGAATAACTAAGTAGTCATTTACAAGGGAGATCATATGAGATATTAGAAGAGATGATCATTAGGGTTACATATGTTCGGATGGAAGACCTCAAATTATGTAAAAATAGGTTTTATCATTTGGAGGAGGAAATCATGTTTATAGAACATTATGAAGTCCTTGTTTATGCTAAGGGTGGCTTTTAGAGAAGATCTCTACCTGAATTTATAGTGATGTGTGTATTATCCTTACAAAATTCATTACTTTTGAGGGAATATATTAGGTAATGCATTAATACCATGTGGTCCTCTGTAATAAATTTCACCATCATGCACTTATGAGTCTCCATTTTACATTTGAAATTATCTTAAGCACTTTATTATATTGGTTTAGTGGAGGAAGAAATTTTTTTACGCTACGTTAGTATATTATTCTATTTTTTGTAATAAATTTGATATCTCCAAGAATAATCCCTCTCTGTTCTCACTCTCCATAAGGTCGGGCCCTCATCTCTTCCCCTCTCGAAGTCATGATTTCAATAAAATGGGCTAGGGATGATACTCCCGCATAACATTACACATCCATGATGTTAAACCTAAGGAATATAGGGGTGAACCATCCTCCACCCTTATCCCTAACAAGGGTGAACCGTCTACCCTTAGCCTCATCTCTTTTGGAAAAATTAATGAATGACCTTCTAAAGTCAAAGACTAGATACCATTTAAGTTAAGATGGATCTGCACAAAGACATGATACATTAGCTCAAACCTGCACTTTGAAGGATAGACTTAAGGGTTAAAAGCTAGAAATAAAGGGTAGGAACATGAATGGAAATTATTGGGAATATTTTTCCAACAAGATCACCATCTTGGAGAATGGGAATGAGGCAATCAAAACTAAACAATGTGACATTATTTCTACATATAATTTTTAACTATAATTTTCTCCTTTCAAGTTCACTAGAGTGAAGCACCAAAGATTGTCTTATCACTAAGGAGAAAAAGGATAAAGATAATGTTATAAAAAGTCTAAGACAAGAGACCTGATGTGATCTACATAAATAATTTACATAAAGATATGGAGAATTTGAACAATTATTATTCTAAAATGTTTAAATTTAGTGTTTTTTTCTCGTATCTCCCCCATTTTGGGGTAGTTTCGATTGTTTGTCTAGTGTATCTCTAGTACATCTTGGTTACTTTTTTGGTATGATATTTTGGACTTAGTATTATATCTAGGTTTTTAGACCTTTTTTTGGTACTTGCATAGGGTCCCAACCAAAAACTCCCTTTTACCCCTATCTAATATATATGGGATTCAAACTTTGTACCTCTACACTTTTTCTTATATTTCAAGAAGTTCTCTTAACCAATAGAGCTACTTAACTCTATGATTTAGCTTATAGAAAATTTATAAGTTAGATTTTAAATGTTTAATTCTATAAAAATAAAAATAAAAATAAAAATAAAAGAAATAAAATTATATTTGGAAAAAACTTATTCAAGACAAAAAAAAAAAGGAATAGAAATCTCTACTCATTTTAAAATTTTATTTTTGTTATATCTTGTCTTTAAAAACGTTTGAGTTTTTTTTTTTGTTATACATGGTGGCTAGGGTTTCCAAAGGAGAGGAGAGAATAATGGAGGAATTTCAAATCTATTGGAGGCATTTTAGATATTTTTGAGGTCTTTTCAAATTTATATAGGTTGTGTCAATGTTTTATAAAGGCCATTTTAGTTTGTAAAGTAATTTTGAAGAGTATTTTGATGCCTAGAAGTCATGACTATTCACAAAGGTAGTGGAGGCATTAAACATGATGTTTTAGGGTTTATATAGGTCATTTGTGAGGATTTATGCAGGTTTATAAGGTTTATATAAGGCGTTTGAAGGGATACATTTTATACAAGGCATATTAAGATTCCTCATTTTTCCCTATCTCTTCTTTAAATGGTTGATACTTATGTTAACACTCAACCATTAAAAGAAATAGGTTGTCATGTATTTTACTTTATTGAAAAGATAATCATTGAGAAACAAGAATGTTTGGTTGTAATGACAAGCCAAATAAAAAGGTATTATAATCAAATTGTTGTACAAATGGTAGGGTAAACTTCACAACTAGCAAAGAGGAATACCAAAATTGAGACATAAAATCCAAAAATTGGCAGAGTGGAATGCCCTAATGTCTTTGTTTAAATTACAATTGGAAAAGAAGGATGCCAAATTTTTCTCCTAACTCTACGGAAATATCACGTTCACAAGAAGGATTGAGACATAAAGTATATAATGGATTGTTCTCCTCAATATTTCCATAAATGATTTGGAGAATTGATATTGAGAACTAGCTTCATGTCATGTATAAATTAGGTTAAATGGTTACCCTTTCCTAATTTATTATAGGGAATTATTTTTTTAATGTGGATATCTTATTCAAATTTCACCACAGGGAAGTGGCTCGATGAATGATCTATCTCTGTTCGGTTTTTAAACATTTTTCCATTCTATAATTATCATCTATATATCTTTTAAAATAGTACACTTGATAAATTTTCCCCTCCAAAACAATTTTACTTCCCTATGCACACTAAACCAATAAACCATTCTCTCGACACCAATTTAGGAATAATGGGATAGATAATAATTAAATATCCACTAAATGATTGTCAAAGGATTATAGTATAGATATGCAAATAAATAATTAAAATAACTTCAAAAAGTAAATGAGTAAATACACAACACTATACTTATGTGGGGAAAATCTCACGGTAAAAAAACCCACAAATAATCACTTTGCTTGTAAATTTAATTACATGAAAATTTAGACTTTTACCGAGCACGTCCACTTTCTCCTCGGGTCTCACAAATCTTTTCAATCACTAAAATTATTAAATATTATGAAAAATAATTTTCATCTATAAATATAAAGAGAGATAGCCTTATTTAGATGGTGGGTGATTTGGTTGCAGATTGCACCATTTTAGTCATATTAATTAAATCAAGGGATTCAATTATTTAACTTCCATAGAATGTGGAAAGCGAGAATCTAACTATTAAAATTATAAAAATATAAGTTTTATAATAATTTTTGTAAAAATATTAATGGATGTAATAAAGTAGTGTCCCACATAATGGTGAACCCACTTAATATTCACATCTTAATAGATTCTACATTCAAATATATATTCAAAACAAGTTTTAGATATATATTGTAGCTCATTGTAGAAGAGGACACATTAAATATATTATAACACCTTCTTTAAGAAAAATGTCTTGTACTCAATTATATGAACCAAGATTTTATAGACATAATTACGTCCCCATGCACAACATTATTATCTAGATTCATATCAATGTATTACATTATTAATCCCACTTGGGTGAAAATGCTCGATCCCTAACTTTAATTTCCTAAATCTATATTGAAGTGTCTTTTATCTAATATTTCATCTTTTCATGATTTCAAAATATTATATTTATTATTCAAGATTATATCATTAAAAATATTTATAATACCTTAATAATATTAGTATTACATTTTTATACATTTTTATCAATTCATGTAAACTATAGTTTTATTTATTACCCTTAAGAATTTTAATTCAAGACTTCTAATTAAAGAGTCGGTATTCCTTATTTTAGGGTTTTTCCAAAAAAATTCTAGCCTTTGGTTTGTAATAATATGTTATTCTATTATTTTATCCAAAAAGATGTATTATTACCACAAATGCATGAAATGTATTGATTAAGAGGTACCTATATTACATACATCCAATTACCCCGACTACCACATTATCCTAATAAAATGGTATGAATAATTTAATGGTATAACAACAAATTAAACACATAATAATCTTCTATTCGGCATTGTTGTCCCTCAAAATTTTCCTTCTTTTTCCAAGTCTAGACTTAGAAATTTTGAGTTGTTACCCTTTGAAAATGGTCCAGTCTGAGTATTTTGAATTTTTCCACTTCCTAAGGGATTAAGGATTCTCGAAACACCTTCATCGGATAGAGAATTATTTTCCCTTTCTAGAAAGGTAAGGAAGTCCTCCTAACTCCTTGTATTTTGCAAGTTATGGCTCAACGGAGTTTGAAGGGGAAATTTTCCATGGGTGGGCTGCGAGAGATAAATTCGACACTTAGCCCTTTTAGCTAAAAAAATGTAAAAGTCACAAAGCAGCCTATAGGCCCGCGAAGTGGAAGGAAGCACATTTACGGAGGCGTGGAGGAAAACTTAGCACTTAGCCCTTTTGGGCAAAAACTCAAAGCCAAATTCCTGACAAACCCGTAGATGAAAATAAATGGTTTGAGGCTGCTGCAACTAATCAAGATTTGCCACGTGTCAAGGTGGAGCACTGAGGTGTGTAGGTAAATTGGGAAATTTTCCCAATTTAAAATTTAAAAGGAAAAAATGGAGCCACATATCCGCGACCAGTCAGAGAGCGCCATGTATCTCGAGTGGCGGGCCGTGGACATTTTGTGAAATTTTTCCCAATATGAAATCAGAAGGAAAAAGGTAGGTCTTCGGCCCACGGATGAATCAGAAGGTGCCATGCATGTGTCTCAAAGTGGCGGGGCCATGGATATTTTTAGGAAATTTTTCCAAAAGGGAAAAAATTAAAGTTTGACCCTTGAACCCTAATTTTGACTCTGGTTTTACCATTTTTTCCTAAATATTCAAGAGGCCATATCTTTTGATCTAGAGCTCGATTTTTTACATTTTTGTATCAATGGAAAACTGGTAAAATTCTCCACATGATAGACACTTCAATTTTAAATTTTGATGGAGTTTTATGGGATAAAATTGAGAAAATGTCTTTGGCATGAAAAATACACAAAAATTTCCCTCGAATTTGCTCCAATGTTCTCCTACCACATGGATGGCCCAATTTCAAAGCAATTAGGGAAAAGGATCAATCCTTTCATATGAAAACTGGAAAATTGAAATATAAAACACATTTTTACATCTTTGAATCTCTTTTTGGGCTCGTAAGAAGCGTTTTCTTTGCGGTAAAGGAATCTAGAAAAGTGGAAATGATCAAATTTGTTTGTAATGGATTTGGGTCGAATGATTTAATGGTGTTTTGAAGTGATTGTGAGGGCTGAAAATCACATTTGGAAACTGGAAGCGTGTTTTTGTGAACAGAGGATAAAAAATAGTTGTTAGTCTTCTTCTATTCTCCTCCTTTGCATTTTTCTTCTATTCCCACTCATTGTACAAGTTTCAACTCTGAGATCAATAAAAAGGAAGGAATTTTATGTCCCCTCAAAGGAAAAATTGATTGGTGCTTTGTGATTAGAGTGTTTTATTCTGTCTAGTGCTCAGAAATTGCAAATTTTTATTTCTTTTATTAATTAATGCATGTAATGAAACTTCTAGTTGATGTGTGTGGACATCTAACACTCTTCCCATTACATTGATTTCCCCCTCCTTCATTCCACTCCCTCCTCTTTCTCGGATCAATTTCTTCTATAGCAAGGAGATGTTATTATTGTCATAGGGATAGTGGAGTGTTCTGTGGATCTCTGGTTAAAAACCACCATAAATCCACTCTAGTTTTACATTCTAAACAATGGGAGCTGCACCATTCAAATGTAAAGGGACTTATATTCCCATAGCGTTGGCTTGAAATCCACAAAGTTTTCCACAAGAAAAATTTCTCTCGCCAATAGTTTTGGCACCCATAGTGGAGCAGAGTTGTAGCATATGCACCTAGAAAAGACCACAAGGTTTTTATAATATCATTAATTTTGCCTTTAAAGTCTAAAATCCCTTGTGATCTAAAACTACAAAAAGATTCAAATAGAAGAGGTCTCACAGATTGAGAAGCCATATGAATTGCATGGATGTACCTCAAAATTCTTGCAAAACTTTCTAAAAAACCTTCTTTGCTCTGTCATATCCAAAGGAAATCATTTTAGACCTGAAAGAGGTTACTTGGTATATTTGGCAAAGTGTAAATCACCTCACCATTGAAACAAAATTATGGGTTGTGAAGGAGAAGAAAATAAACTTTCAAGCTAACTGATAGAAGGTATACTCGCTAGCTGAGGTAAGGAGGAGTGATTGACCCTAATTTTGAGGAGTTGGAGAGAGAAGAAGTAGAGGTTATAGCTCATTTTGATAGAGAGGAAGAGATTAGAGCTCAACTTGAAGAAATTGCAAGACTCCCAGTGCGGCAGAGGAAAGATAAGCAACCCTAGGTCTTTGAAGAAGCCGAAACAAAAACATAATAGGCTGATAAGGAACGTGAAGCACGTACACCCAATGTACCATGGGGAAGAAATACCAGTCCACTTTCTCTCCCATGAATACTTCATTATCTTCTAAGAGGTTCAAGAAATAATTTTCCCAAATTAAAAGGAGATGACTCCCAACTCCTTGAAGAACTTGTAGCAGCCTTCATCATCTTGCTTGTGTGTTTAGGTGTTGAAGATGAAGATGTGCTGGTTAAATTTTTGTGGAGTCACTCCTAGAGAAAATTGTTGAATGGTTTTACATGCTTCTTGCAAGATCTATTACTGGTTGGGAAGATATTAGAAAAGCAGTTGAAAAAAAATTCAAGAGCACTAAATATGGTCAAGAGCTACTTTTGGTGTAATCGGTTTAAATAAAGAAAGAAAGCTTTGAATCCATGAGGGAATTTGTAGTAAGGTTTTAAATATTGACAAGAAGAGTCCTGAAGATGTGCTACCTCCTGCGAACCACCCGAGAATATTCTTCATCGGTGCCTTGCCATCGAGAGTTGGTTTCTTGCTCGAAGAGACCAACCAAACACACTGCTTGAGGGAAGCTCAAGACTTTGCCACCTGAAATTGATGATGACTTAATCCTCTCTAGAAAGGTGAAAGGCCCAAATGGGAAGTAGAAATGTCGAGTTTGGCTTCGGTAACTACAGATCATGTGTTCGAGAAAATAGAAAATTATTCGATTGCCTTGAAGAAACAATTGTCCCAATTGACAATGAGAAATGCTCCAAGGAGGCCAAACTTCCCGATAGACAAAGAATTACACCACCTCCTCACCAACTTGCCCTTGAAGCACCTCCTGTCAATACTATCTATGACACCGAGAATTAAGAGAGGATACTAAAATTGATGAACTTGAAGACAAATAACAGAGGGATTATGAAGGCTACCTCAAAATTGAAGAAGTTGATATGCATTATGGCTTGTTCAAGTTTTGGATGATGGCAAAGAAGAAGAGGAAGCCCCAAGCTTCTCATGTGTTGTATTCACTCAAGCTCAATCCAAGAAAGATGCTCTACCCTCCGTGGCTCAAGAGGAAAGGAAAACTAAAGAAGATCCCACTTGAAGCCACACAAAATAAGATCATCAGAGGCTCACCATTGCCACCCTCAATGGATTCAGCTAAAATAAAACTAGGCCAAATGGCTTCTAGAGATCACGCTATTATATCAAGTAAGTCACCTTTTCCTTCTTCTAGCTCACAAGTTATTAAAAATACTCCTCCCTCTAATGAAGTCTATCCTAAGTCAGCCAAAGTTCCTCAAAGGCCCTTACCATGTAAACCTTCCCTCACTCTAGGAACTTCCCCCTCATCCAACATTGTCCCATTTGATTTTTTGGAACATGCAAGTAAGACCAAAGTGCAGCTCTCAGAGATTGAATACTTATAAACACACCCTTCTCAGTTTGATAGACTAATCAATGTTTTCGAGCAACAGTTTATATACCTTCAAGTTCAAATTATAAAGGTCTACTCCCGACACCATCTAGACCACCTACTCAAAACAAGCTAGCCCTAAGTGCTTCCAAAACAGATAAGGTGGAACCCTTCTACTTGTCTCTTCTCATGAATGGTTTTGAGCTCAACAATTACATCATTGACTCGGAGCTTTTGATAACGTAATGCCACTCAAAGTTTCCAATGCTCTCTGCCTAACAATAACCAAAGTTAATGGAGCTTGTTACTCAATGGAATCTAAGCAAGTACCACTAGTAGGAAGGATAAAATATGCACAAGTGGCTTTGGCTGAATACCCTGATAAGAAAGTACTTCTTACCATCTTAGTGGTAGACATTCCAGCATCTTTTGGCATGCTCTTGAGTAGAATTTTTTGTAGATACCTTGGTGGAGAGATAAAGATGGATTGGACCTCTGTAACTATTCCAGTAAAGGGTGAGATG
Source organism: Taxus wallichiana var. yunnanensis (assembly GCA_018340775.1). Classification (NCBI taxonomy): domain Eukaryota; kingdom Viridiplantae; phylum Streptophyta; class Pinopsida; order Cupressales; family Taxaceae; genus Taxus; species Taxus wallichiana. The sequence continues at coordinate 505,851,673 of CM031235.1, forward strand.
AAGAAGCTGCTCTGGGTAAGAAAAATGAAGTTTATAGTAGGAAGTTCCAGTGACCCAATAGCTAATATCCTCTTTCAAGATTGTGGATTAGGAAACTATTTCCTTACTTCACAATGAGAAGAAGACTTGCCACTTTCCTCGGAATCAGAGATAGATCAGGCTGGACTATGGATTTTGATGGAATCCATTCCAAAGTAGGCTTAGGGGTTGGTGTTGTGTTGTACTCTCCTTCCAATGTGATGCATCCTTTTCATACAAACTACGGTTTGACAACACTAACAATACAACAGAATATGAGTCTCTCCTCTTAGGCATAAGTGTAGCGGAAGACATGGGAATCAAAAAGTTGAGATGCCTTGGTGATGTAGAAGTGATAGTGAAGAAAATCCGCTAGCAATAACAAGTGAAGAACCCAAGGCTCAGGCATTACAGAATAGAGTGTGGGATTGCATTTAATTCTTTGATACATTCTCTATTAAAGCCATCCAAAGATAGAAAAATGAAAGAGCTGATCCTCTTGTAGTATCATCATCCCTATTGACTCCTCATCCCTCTTTTGGCAAGGAAAAAATAACCATTGAGATGGTTTTCAGACCATGTGTACCTGATAACGTAGATCACTGGTAATTTTTCAATGATGACAATCAGATTTTAGCCTTCTTGGAGCAAAGAGATAACTTCAATAATCTCTTCTTTGAAGGAAGTGTTAATCCACATAGAAGTTGTGGCTGAAGATGCATCGGATGAAATTGAAAGAGTGGATGATGAAGGCATGATCATATTGAAAGGTAACAAGATACTTAAAGGTATAGTCTCTCCGGAGGACCTATTTGATAAGCATGACAAATTTATTCGTGAAAAGAAAATATATCTTCTTGTTGTCCATCTGATTCGACAGGGAAAACATTGGGACTTATGAAGATCCAAGGATGGTCAACATTGATAAATGCTACTCACCTGAAGAGAAGAGGAAGTTTGTTTCTTTTCTTAAAAAGTACTTTGATGTGCTAGCCTACTCTTACGACGAGCTCAAATCTTTTCAGCCAAAGGAAATACATCATTCCATTCCTCTGAAGTAGGATGTTAATCCCTTTAGGTAGAAGCAAAGACCCTATAATATAAAGATTGTTGATGTTATCAAGGAAGAAGTGAACAAGAAGTTGAATGCCGAATCATTTTCCCCATTCACCACTCAACATGGGTGGCCAACACTATACCAGATTAGAAAGAAAAATGGGAAGATCGAGAATATGTGTAGATTTCAGAAATTTGAATCGGGTATCTCTCAAGGACAATTACCCTCTTCTGATCATGGATCATATCCTACAAATAATTACTAGATCTGTGATGCTCTCTTTTCTTGATGGCTTCTCAGGGTATAATCAAATTAAAGTGGCCAAAGAATATTGTAGCAATACGGCATTCACAACTCCTTGGGGTACTTTTTCTTATAACAGGATGCCTTTTGGCCTAATCAATGCGAGAGCCACCTTCCAAAGAGCCATGGACTTGGCTTTCAAAGATCTCAAGAATTGCATTGTATTGTCATATAACTTGATGACTTAACCACGTTTTCAATGAAGATAAGTGAGCTTATCTTCCACTTGGAGTAGATTCTTGCAAGATGTAGAAAACATGGCATTTCTATAAATCCCAAGAAGTGTATCTTTGGAGTCATAGAAGGCAAGATGTTGGGACACATCGTGAATAAGCATGGAGCACATATTGACCACCGAGATGGTAAGTGTTATTCAAGCACTATATCTTCCCACCAAAAGAGAGGAGTGCACTCGCTCTTTGGGAAGGTAATTTTCTTAGCCGCTTTGTCCCCGAATTTTGAACTAACAAAGCATATCACCTCTATGATGAAGCCTCAAACAAGTTTCAAATGGAGTAGTGAAGGAAACCCAACATTTGAAGAAATCAAGAAGGCCATTGCCAAAGCTCCAATCTGATATCTCCAGATTTCAACAAGGAATTCCTCATGTATTGTTATGCCTCGAAGCACACTCTTTTTGTTGTCCTAGTTCGAATAATGATGAAGGATTGGAAGCACTTATTGCTTTCATGAGCTGTCCTTTGAAGAAGCTTGAACTAAATTACGCTTGATTGGAGAATCATGCATACGCGATGGTCAAGGCCATGAAGAATTTCATGTTTTACATACTCAACTCTCACACCGTGGTGATTATCTCCAAAAGTGCAATCAAGTCCATTTTGACACAACAAGATCCCAGAGCCAAAAGAGGAAATTGGATTGTAAGGATCCAAGAGTATGACCTAGAGATTAAGCCCTCTAATATGGTTAGAAGAAATGGTTTGTGCAAGTTGATTACTGAAGATGAATCTCTCAAAGTTCATCTTGGAGAAAAAGATGACACTTTCCTTACCTACCTAGAAGATTGCCCACAAGTTCTCTTTCAAACATCACTTTCTTTCTTACCTATGGGGACTTCCCTCCTCATTTAGATTACAAGCGGTGAATAATTGTCAAGATTAAAGTAGACAAATATGTGATTTGGAATCATGCACTCTACAAGAAAGGGATAGATGGTTGTTTTCTCAAGTGTGTCGACAAGGAACATAAAGAAAAAATCCTCAAAGCCTATAATGATCAAGCTTGTGGTGGACACTTTTCAGCCATGGTGACTACCAAAAAAATTCTCGAGAGGTAGATATTATTGGCCTTCTCTTTTGCTTGATACTCGAGCTGGGTTTCTAAATGTAAAGCATGCCAACAATTTGTTGGAAAACCATAGTTAGCTGCATTGCCTCTCAAGCTGTGATTATTGAAGAACCACTTCAACAATGGGGGGCTGGAATTCATTGGCATGTTGAACCCCCATTCAAGTGTTGGGAATACTTATGTGCTCACCGCCATAGACTACTTCACTAAATGCGTGGAAGACATTCCAACCAAATAGGATAGCTATGAAGTTGTCTGCAATTTCATAAAAGAGAATATCATTGTTTGTTTTGGAGTTCCTCGAATATTGTAGTAGACAATACTACTTATTTATCTTTGAAAGAATTGTGAGAATTCTATTATGGGTTTAGGATTTCTCTTGCTCATTCTTCCGACTACTATTCTCAAGGGAATGGTCAAGTGAGTCAAGAAAAAAAAATTGTGACCATTATGCGCAAGCTTTTGATGAGAATTAGAATAATTGGCACAAAAAATTATATGATGCATTGTGGGCTGATAGGATCATTCCTAAGAAGGAAATAGGCATGTCACCTTTTCAGTGCATGTGATATGGAGTTGAAGTAGAGATTCCTATTACAATTGAAATGCTAGCTCTTAAACTACTTCAAATAGTGGAAGACAACCAATACAGAGATTTAATTGACAAGATGATCCTTTTCCTTGAGAAGCTATAAGAGAGTAGATCCCGGGTAGTGGATAGAATCAAATAACATCAGCTGAAAGTGAAGAAGATCTTTGACAAAAGAGACAAAGCAAGGGATTTCAGAGTTGGAGATTTTCTCCTACTTTGGGACAAGAGAAGAGAACCAAAGGGAAGCCATGGAAAGTTTGATTCTTTGTGGCTGGGACCTTTTCGAATTCATGGAACTTGTGGTGAGAATGTTTTTATCCTATCATACTTAGATGGGACTCCACTAGGATTGCCTAGAAGTGGGCAATATTCGAAGCTATATCATCGATTAAAGTCATTTTTCCCTCACCTTATAGTATAGTTTTGTTTTTTCCCCTTTTAAATCATGCGTTTTGTTTTTCCTTTTCTATTTTGGTGTGTGTGTCATCTTTTCCTTCTTGCTTTCCTCGGAGGTTTTACATGACTCTGCAAGGCCCGATCGATAAAGCGGTGGTCAATGTTATATGTTTTAAAACTTGATATTATAGATCCTCATGCCATGTTTTCTCCTGTTCAATCCATGCCATGTCCCCAAGCTAGAGCCACTTTGTTGTCCCCTCAAAATTTTCCTTCTTTTCCAAGTCCTGGACTTAGAAATTTTTGAGTTGTTACCCTTTGAAAATGGTCATCGAGTTTTTGAATTTTGGCACTTCCCAAGGGATCAAGGAATCTTAAAAACACCTTCATCGATAGAGAATTCTTTCCCCTTTCCGAGAAAGGTAAGGAAGTCCTCCTAACTCCTTGTATTTTGCAAGTTATGGCTCGATGGAGTTTGGAGGGGAAATTTTCCCTGGGCGGGCCCGCGGAGAGAAATTTGACACTTAGCCCTTTTGGCTAAAAAGCACAAAAGTCACAAAGTAGACCATAGGCCCATGGAGGGGAAGGAAGTGCATTGGTAGAGGTGTGGAGGAAAACTTGGCACTTAGCCCTTTTGGGCAAAAAACTCAAAGGAAACATTCGGCCCGAAAGCTCGTAGAGGAAAATAAATGGTTTGAGGCCCGCAACTAATCAGGATGCACCACATGTCAAGGTGGAGTGGCGGGGCCGAGGTAAATTGGGAAATTTTTCCAATTTAAAATTTAAAAGGAAAAAATGGAGCTGCATATCCGTGACCAGTTAGAGAGTGCCACGTGTCTTGGAGCAGCGGGGTGCAGACATTTTTGGGAATTTTTTCCCAATATGAAATCAGAAGGAAAAAAGGTAGGTCTTTAGAATGTAGATGAATCAGAAGGTGCCATGTGTCTTAGAGCGGTGAGGCTACGGATATTTTTATGAAATTTTTCCAAAAAGGAAAAATTTAAATTTTGACCCCGCCATCCCTAATTTTGACTCTGTTTTTTACCAGTTTTGCCCTAAATCTTCAAGAGGCCATACCTTTCTATCTAGAGATCATATTTTCATGTTTTTGGTATCAATGGAAAGATGGTGAAATTATCCACATGATGGACACTTCAATTTTAAATTTTGATGGATTTTTATGGGAGAAAATCGAGAAAATGCCTCAGCGTCATGCAAAAATGTTTCCCCAACTTTTCTCCAATGTTCTTCTACCACACGGATGGCCCGATTTCAAAGAAATTAGGGCAAATGATCAAATAGTTCATATGAAAACTAGAAAATTCAAATGTAAAATTTATTTTTGCATGTAGAATCTCTTTTTGGGCTTGTCAAAAGTGTTTTCTTTGTGGCAGAGGAATCTGGAAGAGGGGAAATGATCAAATTTGTTTGTAACGGCTTTGGGTTGAATGATTTAATGGTTTTTGAAGTAATTGTGAGGGATGGAAATCGAATTTGGAAACTAGAAGCACATTTTTGTGAATAGAGGACAAAAATGGTTATTATTCTTCTTCTATTCTCCTCTAAATTTTTCTTCTATTCCCACTCATTGTACAAGTTTCAACTCTGAGATCAATAAAAAAGGAAGGAATTTTATGTCCCCTCGATGGAAAAATTGATTGGTGCTTTGTGACTAGCATGTTTTATTTTGTCTTGTGCTCGAAATTACAAATTTGTCTTTCTTCTATTAATTAATGCATATAATAAAACTTCTAGTTGATGTATGTGGGCATCGACACTCTACCTACGACATTGATTTCCCCCTCCTTCATTCTCACTCTCCCCCCTTTCTCGAGTTGATTTCTACTATAGCAAGGAGTTGTTATTATTGCCATAGGGACGGTGGAGTGTTTCTGTGGATCTCTGGTTGAATATACACCATAAATCCACTCTGGTTTTACATGCTAAACAATGGGAGCTGCACCATTCAAATGTAGAGGGACTTAGATTCCCATAGAGTTTGCCTGAAATCCACAAATTTGTCCACAAGACAAATTTTTCGCCAACAGGCATGCACACAAGAATACTACAATGATGATAATATAGCCATAGAAACAACAACCCAACTTCATACGAAATTGGAAGTCAAAAAAAGAAGTAACCTGGTAACAAGAATCTGGTATAATGAACAAAGTAAAACCCATAACAATATAATATAATAATAATCCAATGAAACACTAATTAAATATGAATTCCTAACATTCCCCCCTTAGTGCCAACATGGAGTGAAAACACATCACAAGAACTAGAAATAGAATCATATGCCTCCGCATACTTTTAGGCATGCATAATGTTGGTTTGGATCTTATTATCTGGATCTTGCTACACATGACCAGTGAATCCCATACTAGATGATCAAACTTCCACTGATTCACCTACATACACGAACTCAATAGTTCCTACTTTTACATCTAGTGAACACTCTTTCACCGACCAACTGATGTTATAAGTATGATAGTTAAATAATATTAATAGTTAGAGGATCACTCCAGTTCGGTTGCCCTCCTTATAAATCGCTCTTAGAATGAAAAATACACATTCTCCTTGTTTCAATCATAACATTGGAACGAAACCACACAACATTTTATTTTACACAGACCAAAAAACTGAAAAATAGATACCACCATGCATAAATGCAACCTCATTATTGGTGAATGACGTTAATCTCCCTCCATCCTCTGTTGCCTCCATCCTCTAGTCTAATGCTACTAACTCAGTTGGATTTGATAATGAAGCTCAATGATTCTCACATTTTTATTATTCCCCCTCCCACAATTTGAAATCATTTATTTTTTGGACATTGGATAACACCAAAAATGTGTTCATAAGGATTTTTTTTTTTTTACAAAGGCAAAAATTTGACAACTCACAAATTTGACAACGACACTTTTAACTCAAAATAACTAAATATTATATTTAAATAAGACACTATTTTGACTCTATAAATTTGAATTTTAATGACATTTGATGGAAATACTATTTACACTACTTTAGACTCAATGGAATTCATTATAAAACATATAAAAACTTTACCCCAAGCCAAAATATATTCTAAACAATCCTAAAAATATCTTTTCACTAATCAACACAACACAATGTTAACTCAAAGTAAGACAATATAAAAACTATAGAATCACACTATAAAATACTAAACTTAAATACTCATAGATGACTCACCGAGAACAAAAAGACCCAAAATAAATTTAAAAAAAAAAAAAACTCTATACGACGTAACAGAGTAATCATGGTTTTGAGAATGAAAATATGCCAACTACAATTCAGACGTGGAAGTGTGATTGCATAGATCTGTGGTGTGAAGAATTTTCCATCTCGAAGAAGAATTTTCTATTTGAAACCGTGGATGACCAAAATTAACATGCACAAGATGGATATAAGGATAAAATAGACCCCCTGGCCCTGACAGATTTCAATGTAGCTTTGAAGGAACATATGAGATGAATCAACTTACAAACACAACCGAGCAAACCTATTTTGGAATGGGTGGAGGTCGTATCACTGCCATTGAGAGAGAATCAATCATTACAAATAAAACCAATGATAGGTTCATATATTTAGTGATGGCATTTTCAGGATTGATAATTCTATAAAGAGAAACAACTATATGGGATTTAAATGATTCATTCCAAATGAATGTTGAACACAATAATGTGGCAATACGCTAGCCTTCTAACGCCTTGAGGTGAGTGATAATTGTTGGATGCATGAAATTTTTTAACAGAAATGTTTGGTAATGGAGAATAACTTCATTCACCATTAAATGCTCAACACATACTCTATCATATATAAATGCAGCGATAATGATGATGGATGTACCGCCCACATTTTACACACACAATTACAACAGTAAAATACTAGGATAATTTATTTTTTAACTCACACAACTCACTACACACAACACAACAAGGGCTCCAAGTACAAAAACTTGACTCACATACGATAATTACATACGTCATTGACTCACATAAACATGTGATAACAACATAGGCATGTCAAGGCCACACTTTTCCCAATGAGAGGTTACTAGTAATGACCCAACCATAAGAAAAATGAATTAAGGAATGGCGAACCCACAATACAATATTTCTTTAATTGTATTTTAGTTTCGATTAACACTCCAAGAACATTATTGTGAAAGAATAAATTTATCGTTTTTCCACCCAAAGATTCTTAAGTTAATTCTGCGATTAAACTTGCCATTCGACTCTCTTTTACATTGGCTTCTTATTCATTAGAAAATTTCAATAACTTGCATGCTTATTTGGCATAGTTCAAATGCATATAAAATACTTAATTATCTCGTTCTTATGTTAAGAATATTCTTCTCGAACATATATTCAATGTCTACCTTTTTTTTTCTCTTATAACTCAAGTGAATGTGACTTGGTGTCCATATAGCGATATTAGGATTTAATGAAGATTTAGATACAAGATGGCTTTTTACCAAAAACATTCCTTGATCTCGAAATAGTTATTTTCCTACCATAATTATTCTAATTCAATGACTTGTGGAATTCCATTTTGATTTATATAAGTATTTTGTTTTCTCGAAGGTTGAACACACCAAGGCAATTCATATTCTTTGAAACAAAAGAATATATTTAATTGAGTTATAAGGTCTCCTAAGAGTGGCATTATTTTGAACCTCAAATCTCGTCTTTACTCTTATATGCTTTATTTTTTACGTCACATTATGGTCTTATTATTAGCATTGTCTTGTAAAAGGAGTTACGAAGTGTTTGTCTAACCTCTTGAAGACATATATGATTAGAAGACTTGAAGCTACACACGAACCCTAAGTTAACATCCGAATCAACTGAGTTTTAGATTAATTCCAACTTCACCTAAGGGTCTACCCTCAACTATATATGAGTTTTAAACAAGAGGACAAATTTATGCTAAACCACTTCCGAGAAAGGACCAATGTGTTATGTTGATAGGAACCAAGGTAGCACATTTAGTTGTGCGGAGAAAAGGAGTTCATTAATAAGAGTTTAAGACCTAGAACAACTAATTCACAACCTCCATCTATGTCATTTCGAACCACAGGGATTTCATTTAATGAAGAAAATAAATTTTAGATCTATCCACGATACAAGCTAGTCCACTAGGATATGAAGGGGGAGTTAGCTCTACGTACTCTAATTAAGTTTGACCGTGTCGTTCTCTATCTACCAAGTTTATGACAATGTCACTAAACATATTGACTAAGACGATATAAACCCATTTTTAAGTTCTTGTTTACTCAAACTAGGAGGTTCCATCGAGTGTAAATTTTAAGTTCACTCTATGGTTTTCAATGTCTTCTACGGTAAGGAGTATCACACATGAAAATGAGTTGTGCTCTGATATTGAATAGGGATAGAGTGTTTCGGTTTAATTCTCTTTATTACATTTAAAAAGTATGAATGCACAAGATGACTCATTAGTCATTTATTGACCACTAAATATGCACTACAAGATATTACTTAAATTTCATTTACCTTATATAAATATCAAACCTTTGTTACCATGTGTACTATGAATCAAAATGACCTATGATTAAATGACATTTCCAAGATGTCCTTGAAACCAACATCTCATACATAGCAACAAATTATCAAATATAACCTTTTGTAACATGAGACTACATTATACATTTATTCATTTAACAATGAACCATATAAATTACAATGATAATTAATGAATTACACATCGCCTTTTCGTCATCATTCTTTCATCCTATAAAACCATGTGAGCATGATATCAGCGATAAATCACTCACATTTTATCCACCCTAGTCTAACATAATTATCATTTTTAGTTTCCCATTTACATATGATAATAATTACAATTTGCAATCGAAATAAAAGGTTTAGAGACATGTATTCATTACGTCTCATTTTACTTATTTTGTAACCCATGAGAGAGAAAGAGAAGGGAAGAGAGAGAAAACACCATTTGTCAAAATTTCTATTCCACACAACAAGTTACACTATAGAGTTTTAAATAGTTATTTTCATGTGTTAAAAGTTTCCAGGGTGGTTTGGCAACCCTACGAGGGTCCCGCAACTTTCTATTTTTACATTTTCTCACTAGCTAAAAAAATTCAAAATGGGCTCAGAGGCTAAGAAATAACTTCCAAAAGTTATCTTCCGATGAGAATGCATACCATGATTAACTTTCTACGTGTCCCCAGATATACCAAGAGTTCAAGGAAACTAGCGGAATTGGGAAAAAGTGAACGGTTTGTGTTTGGCGGCTAGTTTTCCGGGGCCACTGGTCATAGTTGACCCAGTTGCAAATGAACAAAAGTTAGCTCGAGGGCTCAGAAAACCACATCCAAAATTGACGTTTGATGGATGAACGCGCAATGAGAAAATTCCTACAAATTTCCCTATATAAGGAGAATTCAACAGAGTCGACGAAACTTAGAACTGGAAAATAGTCTTTGAACAATGACAAGTTTTCTGAAGCCACCAGTCCTAATTGGTCCAGTTTGACCTTGTCAAATTGTGACCAGAGGCCTACAAAATGCCATTGTCAAACTATCTAGAAAAGTGTTTTTCCCTAAATTAAAATTTCCATGCAATTGTCTAGTAAGAACACTAGAGGTTTGCGAAGGTAGGAAATAATTTCTCTATCCGTGTTTCAAATGGAAGTAATTCAAAGCCAACTTTCTAGGGCTCCTATGAGAGCATCAAAAAGATCACATATGTTCGTTCGGGGTCAATCCAAAGGTCCAGGTGACTCCTCACATAACAAGGTACACGAATGAAGCTTAACATCTCATTTTTAGAGTTATGAAGGGTACTTAATGAGTCTCTGAAAAATGCAAAAATTAACTATTTAAACAGGGAGATGATCAACTTTATTACTGGGAAGTCAATTTCATCTTGTCGATAAAACAATATTGTAGCAATCTAGTTGGGTAGAAAGTTTTCTAAATCACCTCAGAATGAGGGTGCAAGTTCATGGTTTAATGCAAAAAGTTATTTTGACTTCATGAGTTACGACACGACATTTCATTATTTTGCAACAAGTTGATATAACATTTATCTGTATTAAAATCCTAATATTTTAAAATTCTTTTAAGTTGCAAAAGAGAACTAAAGCATGAGAATGATGAGAGGTAAGGGGAGATGAACCATGCCTGGGAGGAATGAGGTCGGTCAAACCCACAGACTTCAGTTCAGCATCTTGCTTGGGCACTTCGTCAACTAGTTCATAAGCCTCAATCTAACCTCCACAATGTCACAAAACTCCTCGATGACTTGAAGTTCTCCAATAGAGTACGTTGCCCCTTATGTTCTGATAATTTTCTAGGGCCTGCACAAGGCTCCATTCTTGCACATGGGCTAAGAGAATGTTGGCAACGGATAGGAGGATCTACACCTGCGAGTGTAGTTGCTTGAAAGTTTATAAAGCCTTTTGAATAGATCCATTATGTGCATATCCTACAATCATGGCATTCCATGAGACAACATTTCTTTGAGGCATTCTATAAAAAAATTCATTCACCTTCTCAACAAATCCATTTTGTGCATATCTTGTTATTATTATGCAGTCAAGAGAACGCATTTTTAGGGGTATTCTATCAAACAATACACGTGATTTGTTTATTCTTCTACATTTTGCATACATATCTACTAGGGTAGTTGTAAATACAACATCTGAAAAAATTCCTCTCTCATTATGCTTTGATGGATATCATACCCTACTCCAAAGCTTCCATTTTGGCACAGGCTGGAAGTACGTTGGCAATGTAAACTGATTGGGTTGGAGCCCTGTTTGCTGCATACGATGAAACAATGTGACTGCCTCGCGAGGAAATCCACATCTTTTGAACACTATTACGTGCAAACATATTCCATGAGAAGTTATCTCATTCTTTCCTCTCGGTTAAACACTCTAACAACATCAATGTCCCAAGAGATGCCCTTTCTCGAAAGCACCACCGAGGAAAAGAAAACATAGAGAATATGGTTAAAAATGGCTTCCTCCCTATTAGACAACTTCAAACCTAGAAAAAGGTGCAACTAACAACTCAAGCACTACAATCTAGGAAAAACACAGTTGGAAGGCCCGACAAAAAGGGCATTTGTGGCTTTTTCTATGTATTCCCCTTGCCTTGGTTTTTAAAACTATCCCATGTGCCTACCAGGGGAACAACAGACCAACAACTACATTCTCTTTCAATGCACTCTACTCCACTCCAACACAACCTGCCATAGGTTGCAACCATGGCACTCCATGAGGTGACATCTGGAGAGGCATTTCTTTGAAAATAACAAAAGGTGCCCTTAGCAAAATGGATCTCAAAGTGCAAAGGCATGCGATTTATCGATTGCATTTCGTGAAACCACGTTCCTTCAGGCATTTTCCTTTACCCTGTGCATTTTCAACTGCCACAATAGCCAAAACCTCCTCCATGCCTTCTTCACATCTGGTGGGTGTGCAAAATGGGTCTGAAGCTTCCTCCCATGGTGGTGGCGGTTGCTTGTCTTCATTCAACAATAAGATAGAAAATCCCATAAGGAGCCCCCACTTTGCCCTAACCGCCCTAAAATTCACGGGCTTTTAAATTTTAATTCTTTTATTTAATTTATTTATTTATTGTTTGTTTGTTTTAACTATAAATAAATAAAACATGAATACCACTTCTACAACAATGGAACCACCAACAAACAAGCTCTCCTTTTATGTGACTCGAGGATTGATCGATCGGAAAGATAAAATAAATAACATAAGGATAAATAATATTAATGTTGATAACATTCGATGATAGAATAATAATAAAACAAAATCATCGATCGACATACAAAATAATAATAATAATGTCGTTATTATTATTATTTTTACTGCACACCAATTTATTAACCATACTAATAATGATCACCATCAACAATGAGTAAAATAATAATAAGCACAAATTGACACTTCAATATAATAATTATTATGTAGATGTTCCTTCTAGCTAGACACACCCTAACAACATCAAGACATCATTAAAACCACCTATAGAATTCGAGAACGAGATTTTCCTTAACAAGGTAATCAAAAGGCACTGCGGAGGCCCTCCACTAGCAACATTGACAAAGACACGGACAAGGGAAGGCCAGATGAGGAGGAAGGGTGCTAATCATTCTCTATGACATAGTCAAGGTTGACTAACGATCAACAAACTCACACCCACCACCTACCCCTACTTATCAACAGGGTCGTTAGAGAAGAGCTGGGGTAATGTCAATGAGCATTACATTCTCCTCCCCTTAAGAAAGCATCGTCCTCGATGCGACATACAAAGAAGAAAGAGAAATGGTAAGAAACAAGGAAAAATATGGGCGAAGGTATGCTCTAAGGTTAAGATTTCAGACACAAAATCATGGCCACGGGGTGGCCCTAGGAACATCAGGTAGAAATTTTAACTTTCAAGGTTCTTGTGAAGATTGGTAGTTCCATTTTACCTTATTACTTAGTTAGCATTTTCTTTTATAGTATTTCTTATCTCAAGATTATAATATTCATTGTTTAGAATTTTTTTAATTGTCTTAAGTTCGTGGGTGCCCAACAATAACTAACATCAAGATGTCACACAAAACTTAACACAACACAAACAACCCATGAGACATCTTGCTACCTACTTTCATGATCTGTATCATATCACAAGGTCTTTTAATTCCTCCATGGAATGACAAGTAGACCACATAGCAAATAATTTCTAACAATTATGTCCTAGACATAGATCCAGTACACACATGTGACTGACAAACATAATCAACATGCTGATACATATACAATGGGTATCACATGACTCAAAAAAATCCATGACTATAATGACATAGTTCCAATCCAATATCCAATAGTCAATACCAATGAAAATGTCAATCCTCAACCATAACAATGTCTAACGAGACTCACAAGAGTACACATAACTCATTATACCAACTCCACACATAACAAGACATCACGAAAAACTCCATATGTCTCCAAAAGCACAAAATAAAACTCCATATACCTTCCCAAAGCATCACCAAACAACCTCCATATACCTCTCATAGAGAAAGAATCATAGTGTCAAAATCAATCCGGGTCACTCAACCATAGAGCCCCATTAAGAATAACAGGTCACTCAACCATAGAGTGTCATAAAGAATAACAGGTCACTCAACAATAGAGGCCCGTCTCCTTTCTCCTTTTAATGAGGTTGGGTCACCCTATTGCCCTGGGCACATAGAGCCCATCATGCCCCCAACCAAGTGACATAATAACTCACGGTTCAACAACCCACTAGTTATCTCAGTAACTCCTTGGGAGTACCCCCATATAATAAATCGGGCCCATAGGTTCAACCACTCCATGGTTAATCCCATGACCCTATTCTAACACATTATGACATTAGAACTAGCATAACAATCCATTCAAATTCCAAGTGGCAAAATCAAAATCCTTGGGCTAGGCTACAAAACTTTTAAATATGAAAAGAAAGTTTTAAAACTAAGAAAAAAAATGGCTAATTAGCCATGGTTAGTGAAAAATCTAAATGTTAATGCAACAATCAAATAAATGCCCAAAATATAAGAACATGTCAATCAAGAAAACGGTTGGTTCTAGCTAAAAGAGATAATGATTAATTTACAAATAAAATACATATAGAGAAATAGCACATTACAATCACTATGTGGCCTCATACCGCCACCAAAGGGGTACTCATCGAGTTGCTGGCACTCGGACATCGAGCCTCAGCTCGTAAAATATACATGTAACCAGAAATGAGTATAGTAAATAATGTAACTGTCATCATCTCTCGTCTCGAATCATTCCTCCATACTCCCACAAGGATCAACATAGTCAAAATTACATAGGATTATTCAATGAACAATCCAATAGGAAAGAGCAGGGAACTCTAGTTGCATAAGTTGAGCCTAAGGTGGTGCACACCACAATATATTAAGAAATCTCAAAGTATACTAAATAGATAGAAGTGGTTTTTCAGCCTATATAAGACTCCACTTCCTTACTCGTACTCAGCTCAAGATTATGAAAACCTGGTCCATGCCTCCTCTCTCCACACATACACTCTTGACAGTTTATCCCCTCAGGGTTGTCTAGTGTAAGGTTCACAACATACACATAACTACATCACTATCACAATGGTGATTCATGCACATTAACCATAACGTCTTATGTATGGTATGCATATACAAGGTATAACACAATCACTACTTTCATGGGTTACGATACATCACATTACCACATCCTGCACCCAAAGTGTAATCACTTTGTACACTAGGGATCATACTTACCATAATCCCCTAATTCACGACATGAACCATCAAATATTACATGAATTATATGTATGAGGAAAACAAGGTCTAACCTTACAACATATAGTTAATTTCAAAACAACACGATGATGCACACAACTAATCCCAATACGGTGATGACATCATGATAAAATGTGATTCACTTTACATAAATTTTGTCATGCAATACATCAGTACACCTTCATATCACATAATGCCAAAATGTTTTTCAACACTCAGCAATCCACAATAACCTTCCGTTCACAAACAACAAGGCAAGTACATTACACCCAAATTCCCCATTGAGTCAACAACATAGAGAGTGAATACTCTCATCACAAGCACATCAATATGATAACAAATATGCACTAAGTGACATACACAACATGTGCGTTCATAATTTAACAATTACGACATAGTTCACATAACAACATAGTTCACATTACTCTTCCAATATCCACCAGCATCATGCAAAATCATCACAACTCCGATCCATCCCAGAGGTTCGAGAGCATGAACCTCTGCTCTGATACCATATATAGTGCCCATATTTTACACACACAATTACAATAGTAAAATACTAGGATAATTTTTTTTTGACTCACACAGCTTACTACACACAACATAACAAGGACTCCAAGTACAGAAACTCGACTCGCATATGATAATTACATAAGTCATCGAATCACATAAACGCGTGAGAACAACATAGGCATGTCGATGCCACACTTTTCCCAATGAAAGGTTACTAGTAATGACCCAACCACAAGAAAAATGACTTCAAGAATGGCGAACCCACAACACAACATTTCAATAATTATATTTTAATTTCGATTAACACTCCAAGAACATTATTGTGCAAGGATAAATTTATCGTTTGTCCACCTACATTCTTAAGTTAACTCCATGATTAAACTTACCGTTCAACCTCTTTTACATTGGCTTCTTATTCCTTAGAAAATTTCCATAGCTGCATGCTTATTTGACATAGTTCAAATGCATATAAAATACTTAATTATCTCGTTCTTATGTTAATAATATTCTTCTCAAACATATATTCAATGTCTACCTTTTTTCTCTTACAACTCAAGTGAATGTGACTTGGTGTCCATATAGCGATATTAGGATTTAACGAAGATTTAGATACAAGATGGATTTTTACCAAAAACATTCCTCGATCCTAAAATAGTTATTTTCCTACCATAATTATTCTATTTCAATGACTTGTGGAATTCCATTTTGATTTATATAAGTATTTTGTTTTCTCGAAGGTTGAACACACCAAGGCAATTCATATTCTTTGAAATAAAAAGAATATATTTAATTGAGTTATAAGGTCTCCCAAAAGTGGCATTATTCTGAACCTCAAATCTCATTTTTACTCTTATATGCTTTATTTTCTATGTCACATTATGGTCTTATTATTAGCATTGTCTTGTAAAAGGAGTTATGAGTGTTTGTCTAACCTCTTGAAGACATATATGATTAGAAGACTTGAAGCTACACATGAACCCTAAGTTAACATCTGAATCAATTGAGTTTTATATTAATTCCAACTTCACCTAAGGGTCTACCCCTCAACTATATATGTGTTTTAAGTGAGAGGACAAATTTATGCTAAACTACCTTCCAGAAAGGACCAAGGTGTTATGTTGATAGGAACCAAGGTAACACATTTAGCTGTGCAGAGAAAAGGAGTTCACTAACAAGAGTTTAAGACCTAGAACAACTAAGTCACAACCTCCATCTATGTCTTTTAGAACCACAAGGATTTCATTTGATGAAGAAAATAAATTTTAGATTTATCCTCGGAAGACAAGGTAGTCCACTAGGATACGAAGGGG
The DNA here is from genome assembly GCA_018340775.1 of Taxus wallichiana var. yunnanensis. NCBI lineage: Eukaryota > Viridiplantae > Streptophyta > Pinopsida > Cupressales > Taxaceae > Taxus > Taxus wallichiana. The sequence continues at coordinate 505,868,533 of CM031235.1, forward strand.
AGTTAGCTCTACATACTCCAATTAAGTTTGACTGTGTCGCTCCTATCTACCAAGTTTATGAAAATGTCACTAAAAATACTGACTAAGATGATAAAACTATTTTGGGATCTTGTTTACTCAAACTAAGAGGTTCCATCGAGTGTAGAGTATAAGTTCACTCTACGATTTTCAATGTCTTCTACGGTAAGGAGTATCACACATGAAAACAAGTTGTGCTCCGATATTGAATAAGGGTAGAGTGTTTCATTTAATTCTATTTATTACATTTACAAAGTATGAATACAAAAGATGACTCATTAGTTGTTTATTGAACACTAAATATGCACTACAAGATATTAATTAAACTTCATTTACCTTATATAAATATCAAACCTTTTTACCATGTGTACTATGAATCAAAATGACCTATGATTAAATGCACATTTCCAAGATGCCATTGAAACCAGCATCTCATACATAACAACAAATTATCAAATATAAACTTTTATAACATGAGACTACATTATACATTTATTCTTTTAATAATGAACCATATAAATTACAATAATAATTAATGAATTACACATCGTGTTTTTGTCATCTTTCTTTCATCTTACAAAACCATGTGAGCATGATATCAATGATAAATCATTTGCATGGAATCCACCATAATCTAACATAATTATCATTTTTCAATTTCCCATTTACATATGATAATAATTACAATTTCAATCGAAATAAAAGGTTTAGAGACATGTATTCATTACATTTCATTTTACTTCTTTTTATAACCCATGAGAGAGAAAGAGAAGGGAAGAGAGAGAAAAACCATTTGTAAAAAGTTCTATTTCACACAACAAGTTACACTATAGAGTTTTAAACAGTTATTTGCATGTGTTAAAAGTTTCCAGGGTGGTTTGGCAACCCTACGAGGGTCCCGCAACTTTCTATTTTTACATTTTCTCACTAGCTACAAAATGTTCAAAACGGGCTCGGAGGCTAAGAAACCGCTTCCAAAAGTTATCTTCCGATGAGAACACACACCATGATTAACTTTCTACGTGTCCCCAGATATACCAAGAGTTCAAGGCAACTGGCGGAATTGGGAAAAAGTGAACGGTTTGCATTTGGTGGCTAGTTTTCCGGGGCCACTGGTCGTAGTTGACCCAATTGCAAATGAACAAAAGTTAGCTCGAGGGCCCAGAAAACCACGTCCAAAATTGATGTTTGATGGATGAACGTGCAATGAGAAACTTCCTACAAATTTCCCTATATAAGGAGAATTCAACAGAGTCAATGAAACTTAGAACTGGAAAATAGTCTTCAACGATGACAAGTTTTCTGAAGCCACCGGTCCTAATTGGTCTAGTTTGACCTTGTCAAACTACAACCAGAGGCCTACAAAATGCGATTGTGAAACTATCCAGAAAATTATTTTCCCTAAATTGAAAGTTCCATGCAATTGTCTAGTAAGAACACTAGAGGTTTGCGAAGGCGGAAATAATTTCTCTATCCAGGTTTTAAATGGCGGTTCAAAACAAAAGCCAACTTTCTAAATTTAACAAATTTCTACTTGTTGTAAACCCGATTAACAGGGCTCCTATAAGAGCATTAAAAAGATCACATATGTTCGTTCAAAGGTCAATCCAAAGGTCCGGTGACTCCTCACATAACAAGGTACACAAATGAAGTTTAACGTCTCATGTTTAGAGTTACAAATGGTACTTAATGATTCTCTGAAAAATGTAAAAATTACTATTCAAACAGGGAGATAATCAACTTTATTACTGGGAAGTCGATTTTGTCTTGTCCATAAAACAATATTGCAATGATCTAGTTGGGTAGAAATTTTCTAAATCACCTCGAATGAGGGTGTAAGCTCATGGTTTAATGCAAACGAGTTATTTTGACTTCGTGAGTTACGACATGACATTTCATTATTTTGCAACGAGTTGATATAACATTTAACCGTATTTAAATCCTAATATTTTAAAATTATTTTAAGTTGCAAAAGAGAACTAAAGCATGAGAATGATGAGAGATAATGGGAGATGAACCATTTCCTAGGAGGAATGAAGTCGGTCAAACCCGTAGGTTTTGGTTCAGCATCTTCCTTGGGCACTTCATCAACTAGTTCATGAGCCTCAATCTAACCTCCACAATGTCACACAAACTTCCCGATCACTTGAAGTTCTCCAATAGAATACATTGCCCCTTATGTTCTGACAATTTTCTAGGGCCTACACAAGGCTCCATTCTTGCACATGGGCTAAGAGAATGTTGGCAATGGACAGGAGGCTCTACACCTACGAGTGTAGTTGCTTGAAATTTTCTAAAGCCTTTTGAATAGATCCATTATGTGCATATCTTGCAATCATGGCATTCCATGAGACAACATTTCTTTGAGGCATTCTATCAAACAGTTCATGCACCTTCTCAACAAATCCATTTTGTGCATATCCTGTTATCATTGCAGTCCAGAGAACACATTTTTTTTGGGTATTCTGTCAAACAATACACGTGCTTTGTCTATTCTTCTACATTTTGCATACATGTCTACCAGGGCAGTTGCAACTACAACATCTGACAAAATTCCTCTCTCCATTATGCTTTGATGGATATCATACCCTGCTCCAAAGCTTCCATTTTGGCACAGGATGGAAGTATGCTGCAATGTAAACTGATTGGGTTGGAGCCCTATTTTCCACATATGGTGACACATTGTGACTACCTCATGAGGAAATCCATGTCTTCTGTACACTATTGCAAACATATTCCATGAGAAGTTGTCTCATTCTTTCCTTTGGTCAAACTCTCTAACAACATCAATGTCCCAAGAGATGCCCTTTCCGAAAGTGCCACTGGGGAAAAGAAAACACAAAGAATATGGTTGGAAATGGCTTCCTCCTTGTTGGACGACTTCAAACCTTGAGAAAGGTGCAACTAACAACCGAGGCACTACATGGGAAAAACACAGTTAGAAGGCCCAAAAAAGGGCATGTGTGGCTTTTGCTATGTATTCCCCTTGCCTTGGTTTTCAAAAACTATCCCACACGCCTACCAGGGGAACAACAGACCAACAAACCACATTCTCTTTCAACACACTCTTCTCCACACCAACACAATCTACCACAGGCTGCAACCATGGAACTCCATGAGGTGACATCTGGAGAGGCATTTCTTTGAAAACAACAAAAAAGGTGCCCTTAGCAAAAATGGGTCTCAGTAAAAGGCATGCACACCATGGCATTCTATGAAACCAAGTTTCCTTCGGTATTTTCCTTTAACCTATGCATTTTCAAATGCCACAACAGCCAAAACCTCCTCCACACCTTCTTAACATCTGTGGGTGTGTAGAAACGGGTCTCAAGCTTCCCTCCCATGGCGGCGCAACTTCTTGTCTTCATTCAACAATAAGATAGAAAATCCCATAACGAGCCCCCACTTTTCCCTAACCACCCTAAAAGGTAAATTCACGTGATTTTAAATTTTAATTCTTTTATTTTATTTATTTATTTATTTATTTGTTTTAACTATAAATAAATAAAACATGAATACCACGTCCGTAACAATGGAACCACTAAAAACAAGATCTCCTTTTACGTGACTCGAGGATTGATCAATCGGAAAGATAAAATAAAATAACATAAGGATAAATAATATTAATGTTGATAACATTCGACGATAGAATAATAATAAAACAAAATCGTCGATCGACATACAAAATAATTATAATAATGTCGTTATTATTATTATTTTTACTACACACCAATTTATTAACCATACTAATAATGATCACCCGTCAACAATGAGTAAAATAATAATAAGCACAAATCAACAATTCAATATAATAATTATTATGTAGATGTTCCTTCTAGTTGGACACACCCTAACAACATCAAGACATCATTAAAACCACCTATAGAATTCGAGAATGAGATTTTCCTTAACAAGGTAATCGAAAAGGCACTGCGGAGGCCCTCCACTAGCAACATCGGCAAAGACACGACATAAGGGGCTAGATGGGGAGGAAGGGCACTAATCATTCTCTGTGACATAGTCGAGGTTGACTAATGATCAAAAACTCACACCCACCACCTACCCTTGCTTATCAACAGGGTCGTTAGAGAAAGGCTGGGGTAATGTCGAATGGGGCATTACAATGGAAGAGTAATCTTCACTCCCTTCCGCATGTAAACCCATATTTCTATGTTACAAAAATTATCATAGATGCTCTTATACCAAATGATGGTACGATAAAAAATAAACACATAATAACCTTCTATTCATCATGTTCAAAGGAATATTATAGCAGCTATAATATAGCCATAGAAACAACAAACAAGTTCCTACTAAACAAGAAGTCAAAACAAGAAGTTACCCGATAAAGAGAATCTAGTATATCAAATAAAGAAAACCAGTAACAATATTAAATAATAATCACCCAATGAAGCACTATTTAAATATAATTCCTAATATAATTTATGTCATGTTTATTCTCCTACAAATTTTACTTTTTATACACATGAGGGTGATAATGCTTATATTCATGTTAATATTACACATATTAGAGAGGATGATATTTTTATTGATACCATGTATAGATGACAACCAAGAACCTCTCTTCCAAAAGTGACCACCTATGAGTCCAATTGATGTATTTAATGTATCTTTGAAAGACAAACCAATCAATAGTGTTCTATATTGTTAATGGGAAACCATAAGAAATAATTTTCCAAAAAAAAACCAATATGTGGTAAACTCGAGTTAGACCCTTAAGTGATTCAAATCCACCATCTAGAGGATATCCTCCCCATATAAGTGTTATTAACCATGAACTTACCCAATATTCACCTACATCTACTGTTCGAACTATGGGGACATCACACATGGTCCTCCACACTATTTTTCATATTCCTACACATTACAGGCTTCCATAGAATGACATATAACTACACATTCTATTTAAAATAGTTTGATTAATGCATATATATAAATAATTCAAGAAATTCAATCATGAATATCACTTATCATGTTATAAAGATGATAACTCACTAACATTTCTATATGGCTATTTAAATATATCTTCACCCCTAAGGTCCTTATTTATTCATTACCACCTAAATTGTTTATGTAGACACCTAAATATGTGTTCTCATGTATTAGTTAACTATGCTAGTAGAATTAAAACTAACACCTAAGTTCCAAAATAGAGATAAAATAAACATAAACCATCATGCTAAGAGCTTAAGGAGACTAAAGATCCTCAACATGCATGCAAACATTGAATAAAACCAAACTAACATGCAAAGATTAATTTATACTCTTTGAATGCTAAACTTGAAATGAACCTATGTAGATCCTTAGAAATCAAATGTGATTATTTGTTTCATCTCAAGGTTTTGAGAATGGAGTCTCATCAAAACATGGCTAAAAGATCATTTTGATTCTCTCCATATTACTCAAGCTTGAGCTAATGGATGCACTAAGAAGATGCTAAATCAAAACTAATAGTCCTGCTCAAAGATTATAATGCCTATAGTTTATGCTATATGAAAGAAAAGGTGTAAGAAGAAATGTAGGAGGAGGGTTATTTATATAACCCTCTGGTTTGAAAGAGATTTGCATCCTATTGTATGTGGGATAATAACAAAGCTAGGTTAGTTATGGATAAACATACTTTTGAATGGTTAAGTTTTCTTTAGGGGAGTTTAATTTATCATTAGTGATTCATAGGAGTTGAGGGGGGTGTCTTAATTAATCAAGAGTGATTAATTAATAGGTAGGTGTAAGCTTATAGAATATTTTTAGAGGAAATTTAGCATGATCTAGGTGAATGAGAGGATTTTAATCCAATAAATGATGATTTATTGATTTAATAGAAGAGAGAGTAATTAATTAGGAATAATTAATTAATTTAGATAGAAATGAATACTAATTAATGGAAGGTCATTAATCGAAGTCCTGAGTGATAAGAGGGTTAATTAATTAGTGCAATGTAATTAATTAATGGTGATAGAAGAGAAATTGTGTGTTATTGACGATATGTCATCAATTTGCAGGAAAGGGAATAATTAACGCAGTTTAAGTATTTAAATTACTCGATCCAAACTATGAGTGTTTAGATTTTTCCCTCTTTGGGGTGGCATAAATGATGTCATTTCAAAGATATTATAACAGTACAAATATATGAATTTTGAAGAGATAGAATAAAAATTAGTGGAGTGAAGGATGCCCCCTCGAGTGTTGATGGGGTGATGAAAGAGGTCGATCGATGATCAAAAGGTGAAGGAAACAGATAGAGGAATGAGGAGATGAGGGATGCCCGAAGTGAATTGGAAGAATAAAATTTATATGAGAATTATATAGAAGAAAAATGAAGATGGAGAGAAAAGAGCTAGCTTTCATTTAGTGTTTGTGAATAGCTTGCGTTTCATCATATTTCCATTGATCTACATCATCGGTCCTTATTAAAAATATAAGCACATGACAAAAGTGTAGAATGACATGTTTAAAAATAATATGAATAATTTTCCAATGCTAAAAAAACCAACTCAATGAAACATACATAATACAATACAATACGAGAAAGTAAAAATCTCATGTAACGAGGAAACAAGTACAAACACACATACTCAAACAAATGCACAAATGTTTTGTTATCGGGTTGGAGATTCCAAATGTTTGTGATTAATGAAAAGGGTTAAAATTGGTGCCATAGGAAAAGAGATATGTGAGTGGAATAATGTAAGATACAGGGGTCCAATGAAAAAGTAATTGTGTCTTTGTGAAAAATACCAAAGAACTCATTTTTCTATGATAGTACATACGCAATAAGCATGCCAAATTTTTTAATAGGAGGGTAGATAAAAATTATCCGAGTCATTGTTATTGAAACAAGTGAAAATTATAGTAAGATATGATGTGAATACCATACATTTAATTAAGGTTTCAGTTGTGTATTGTATTTTTACTAATTTTCACAAAGTTTTGATTTTTACAAAAAAATGGATTTTTGAAATTTTTAGATTTTTTTAGGATTTTGTGGATTTTTCAAATTTTTTAGAATTTTGTGATTTTCACGAAATGTTGTAGAAGAAATATAGGATGGAAGATCACTTGAAAGCAAGAAAAATTCCCTAGGGAGAAGAAATGGGTGCCGGTAGAGAAAATATGCCTCGACGGGGACAAAAATGGTCGAGAAAAAGTAACTATATATTAAAAATAAATATCACGGCGGGGATAGAAGATAGTAGAATGATCATGGCAGGAAAAACACCTTCCTTGACCATCACGGTGGGTGAAAACACATTATAGATGGGTCAAAATAACCACATAATCCCCTACCCGGGGTAAATCATTGTGAGGAGTTATTTATTCTCAAACCTTGTTGTTTTGTTATTAACTTTTACTTTGGCCTTTGAGAGAGATGACGTGAGTTCCGAGGTATAGGAGGCAAGTAGACATTGTTCGGAGTACATGCGGTTCCCACGAGATGGACCCTATATGAGAACGTCATCGCTCTTGTGTCTTTATTGCATTTAATAGCATTTATTGTGGATTTTAGGGGTTGTGATGACATATGCACGCACCCTAAGGGTGTGCATTTTCATTGGGCATGCGTAAGTGTTAGGCTAACGTATGTGCATGCACACATATGTGAACAAAGAGTATGCATGCAAGTACATAATTTTATAGTGGCATGCAAGTGTCTGAATGCTTTGAGCAAATGTGCATGGGCACAAAAGTAAAGAAGCATGTGAATGCGTCGCGAGGGTGCACATAAGCTAGGAAATGGGGAAAATGGTTTCATGCATATGTACCATGATTGGTCCACAAGCACTAAGAAGGGGGCATGCATGTATTGAGTGTGCATATGCCAGGTGGGGGCACACATGTGTCCTTAAAAGTGTGCGGAGTGCGAGAAAATGTGTTTTTTGAACACTTACAAGAAAAATAGGGAATATTTTTAGATGAATAGGGATTAACATGTAGAAATGTTAGATGGTGTTAGATAGAAAAAAACCTAATTAGTGTGTTTTGCGATCATGAAAATGCAGCTACCCACCCTACGTGTGTGGTATTGAATCAACCATTTAGCCAATTTTTAAGTGACCTTTTCATGAAGCGAGAAGGATTATTTGGAAAACAACCTATATTCAAACATTCTTAACTACGTGGTAGAGATTCCACACATCACTCTAGACCACAACCTCTTGACAACCTTAGTCGAGAGATGGCACAACAAGAGCTAGTGTTTCTAGCTCCCAACCGAGTAGATGATTATTACTCTCAAAGACGTGTGGAGGATCCTATGAGTACCGATCATGGGGAGCTTGATAGAGTACAAGACCGATGCAACACAACTCACAGATATTTTGATTGATCTCTTCATCATAAATGAGATACCTCGACAAGGTATGATAGTATAAATGCATCAATCCTTAACTGATCCAAGGTTATCTTGTGTTCCCATTTATCTCATGGCACTTGTAATTGGAGTTTTGCTTCTGAAAAGACATGAACATTCTTTCCCTTAGGCCTGATTGGTGTGATTCAGGGGCTGATGAGAGGAAAGAGATACTACTGGGTCGAGTATATTTTGCACATATTTATTGGGAACTACACTTGATCATGTACCACCTTCGAGAAGATGGTGAGAATTGCTATATTATTGATGATATGGGTGTGGGACCAATAGCCATTTATCACCCCGTAGGAGAAATATGAGTTTGAGCTCTTGATTAGCCCTCACTCATGGGATGGGCTCCTGTAGGTGATGATGTTCATGGACATATGGTTGACACCTACTTCTATTGCCAAGCCTTTGATGATATTCAGTTTCAAATGATTGTATGGAGGTCGTATAAACATTATCGGTGGGTCAAGGATGTAATTGAGATCAGTGTCGTTATGGTTGAACATTTTCTTATTGGAAACTAAAACTACATCACTAAGTATTCCAGGATTTATCAAGCATAATGATAGTTTGGTGAGTACAAGATGTTTATGGCCCAAATATGTGGTATGGGTTTTGCTCGAGAGAGATATTTGACAATGGTCATTTGATCAAGACACATGGGCCTGAGATAGCTTTGATTATATGGTTCCACTTGTATGGGCCCCACTATAATGGATCATGGATCAGGGATGACAGGTTGTATATGTTGAATTGTATGCCACGGTTCTACCGAGGTGGATCACTATTCCACAAGATGCATGGGATGTTGGAGTGTTTCCCCCACAGATCATGTACCCCATAGAGGAGAGGATAACCGAGTGGCCAACAAGAAAGTGGTGCGAGGATGGGAGTGATGATGATGGTTCCAATGGAGATGGGGAGATGGACGAGGCACGGGAACATAGACAAGTAAAAATTCCATAGGTGGGCATACAAGTTAGCATACATGTGCCATTATAGTAGAGGTGGCTAGAATGTCCCTTTCGGGATGTAGGTCCCTTTATAGGTGTCATTGTCTCCATTGCATGTGGTGAGTCCACTACACAAAGTATACCTAGAGATGGGGAGAATAAATGGATTAGAGGAGATGAAGGTGGTGGTGGAGATGGATGGGGATACCACATCATACCCCAATAGGTGGTGGATGGAGAGAGCCATAGATGACACATTCTCCTCCCACACATTGTTAGGATAGGTGGGGATTTAGTCGTTTATGATAGGTGACTGTTTAGTGACATCAGCTCCAAAAAGATGGAGATTTGTTAGCATCGTAGTGAATTTAGTGGAATGTTAGGGTGATAATTTCAAGTGGGATTAGCCACTTTGGCATGTCCTAACACCATTAATAGTTTGTCTGATCAAACTTTAAGTGTGAAGTCTTTCACACTGAAAGAGTGAAGCGGTATGAATGATTCACCCACCCAATTTATTGGGTGATCCCTCTTGGGATTGAATACATGACTGCCTACAATGGTTATACAAGATTATATTAAAGAACGAGAGCTATCTATAGGATGATCCGGTTAATCGACAATTTCAGCTATTGAAAAATAAGAGAAAAATAGACTACATACTCGAAATAGCTAAGGAACGAAGTGTAAGTACTGGGTAAAATTGTTTCAAATTCTAAATAAGATACAATGATTTTACTTGTGGAGTTTTTTCTTTTGGTTTCTCCACTTATATCTTGTGTAATGTGTCACTATTCTTGTTCTTGTTATTTGCTTTCATCTCTTTCTCATTATTTTCTCTTTAAGCTTTGTTATTCACTCTCTAGTTCAAGTTATAGCTTAGTCTAAATTGATGTACATCATAATCTATAATCGTCGGCCTTAATGGAAAACTGTGACACTCAGTAAATCTCATTTTCCCTACTAAATCTAACATGGTATCATATTTGATGATTGTGTGTGTGTAGGATTGATAAAGAAGTCTTTTGACTTGAAACGACAAATAAAATTTAATTTAATTAATGGATCTATGAGACCCAAAAGTTCCACAATCATCTTTAAGAAAACCAGGTTTAAGTTTACAATTCCCACCAAAATAATGTTTAAAATATTGGTTTAAAATTGGCAAAATGGATGTTTAGATCATATTTAATATTTTTTTACTTAAATCTATGCTTTTACATCTAGTTTCAGATTGTTTTCAGCGTAAATCCAACATCTACAAGATAATTTTAAGCTTTCATGTCATTTATAGCCATTTGAATCATTTTTTGAATATGGATCTGAAATATCTAGTTAGATCCATTTTTTTTCAGGATTTTCAAGTCCATTCTAGCGGTAAATAAATTTCTTTTTCACTACTTTTACCTTTACAAATCCTGTGCCAATCGTTTAGAGCTGAATAATATTTTCGGTCTTTTTAGGTTTTGCAAAGTTTGGACAAATAATATTTCTCCACATAGCTTCATTGTTATCTTTTTCATGTTTGCGAAGCCGCACCCACTCTTAGAGTGCTAAATGGCTTCAATTTGACATCCTTATGTCTTTCTCAAGCTTGGGCCAATATTTTAGTGTCATTTGGCTTTTCCCTAACAAACATATTTGACTTCTTTTGACTCGAAGCTTCAGCCAATCATATTACTCCAACTAGTGTCACATTTGTTAGTTTTTATGAAGCCTAGGCCAATCAAAAGGCTCAATATTTATTCGTGGTGTTAGCAATATTGTTTATCTAATTTTCAATTATAATCCACGAGCCAATAAGGGCTTTACATGTGTCTTTACGTTGTCAGACTTGGATTAGCTATCCTCTGACATTTGTGAAATATGGACCAATAGAATTGTTCCATATTTCACATTATCTGTCCCTTGTTTCCTATTTCTAACATTTGCAAAATTTGAGCTAATAATATTGCTCCAAGTATCTTGTGTTTTGCATTTGTTAGATTTACGAAATCGGAGTCAATAGAATTGCTCCATATTTCATATTTGTTAGTTGTTTATTTTTGGCTATTGTTATCCAATTAAAATTTGCCACCTTGTCATATTTGTCATATTTACGAAATACGAGCCATTTAAAGGGCTCCACATGTCTACATTTTGCTTTAGTCATTTTGGTTGTCTTTGATCAAGTGTGAACCAATAGAATTTGAAAATGTATATATTTGTACGTTTTTCTAGTAGAGTGCAAGCTAATAGAAAAGTGACACCTATCTTAGTATTTTCTCCTTGTCAATTTCTTCAGTCCATGGTTTTAAGTCTCAGAACTACAAAGTATAATCTAATTGAAAAATGAAACATGTATTCTACTTCTCACACTTATTAGACTTGTGAAGATCAAATCAATTATTTTTTGACATGTATCAAGTGTCACGGTGTCAATATTTAATTTATCTTAGCCACTTATATTGTGACACTTGTCTTTTCCTTTTTCGTAGTGAACTTCATTTGAAGTTTGGTTTACAATTTTTTTAAGCTATTAATTTTTCATCAAGTGGCTTGTTTGACTTAGACTTTGCTTTCGCATTGTGTTAGAGTGTGAAATGTGATCCAATTAATTAAAGACATGTGTATATGATTTTGTTTTTAAATTAATTTCAAGTTTTTCTTATTAGCTGCATTGCAAAATGTGATCTAATTAAAAAGTGAAACGTATATTTTCTTTTCACGGTTATCATTCTTGTCATAATATTTTTGACGCGTGTCTATTTGTTTGTTGTCACATCTTTAAAACTCTATCACGAACCCAAAATGGTATTAACTTTAATTTTTTAGAGTTTTGCATCCACCCGAGGATGTTTTTTAAAGCCAACACATGCCTTTCTTTGTATTGTGGATCTATGCCACATGTTGCCCCCGCCTTGGCTATTTTAAACTTATTTAATATTTAATAAGTAGCTCATTTTGAGCTCATGTAGCTCATTTTTAGCTCACCCCATCGAGTTGCTAAATAACTCGTCAAGCTACTCTAGCTTGACTCGACTCCTGAGATTGGTTAGCTTGTCTCTAAACTTGACCTTGACTTGGTTATGTCAATTTGTTCTTAAATCGGCCAATTTAAACTATTTTAGAAAAAATCTAGTTATATTTGAAATTTTGATGAACCGTGTTTTGTTTTTAAGCTCATAATTAATTGATTAATTAATTAATTAGCTAATTTTCCTATTAAAATGGTTTGTAGCTGAAACACGACCTAGCCCTATTAAATTGATCCAAAACTTGACCAATTCAAGCTATTTTTGATAAAATTTGGGTTATTATTGTCATATAACAATTTAAAAGATCAAGTATCTTGTTATTGTCTTTGTTTTTCCTCTTTGAGTCATTTTTAGTTGTGTATGTCTTCATTTTATGCATGAGCATAAAAAATTGGCTAGTTTTGTTGTTTTTTCAATGGATAAATCTCGGCTCTTGAGTTTGACTAACTATAGCATCTAGAAAGTACGTTTACAACCTTGATTTATGGCTAGAAAGCTTTGGTATTTTGTGACTGGTGTTGAAAACCACCCCATAGGAGAACAATCCACCCTTCTAAATATTAGCTCCTTTTATCAAAGATCTCAAGATCTATCCATCCTTTTGCAAAGAATTAGAGATGAGTTTTTGATGCACATAGGCCATTTAGACTCACCTTCAAATGCATGGAAGCAATTAGAGACCATGCATGAAGGAAGTAGGTTTTCTAAGATCCTTAAGCTTGTTCTAGAGCTGTTTACAACACCCATGAAAGGGGATGAGAAAATTGTAAACTATCTAGCTAAAATTAAGAACATTAAAGCTCAACTAGATGGCTACAACTGTGACCTATTTCAATACATGCTATTGTAATTCATAATTCAGATCAATATTCATGAGAAATATAGACACTACATCTCAATTCTCAATTATAAATATCAAAATGAAAAAGATATTCCTGATTTAGACACTTTTTCCTCTTTGTTGATTCAAATAGAGAGAGTCATGGTGAAATTTTATTCAAAAGAGACTACTTCTTAAGCTTTGTTCTCTCAAAATCATAAACCTTGTCGTATTAGAAATTTTAATCTAAATAAAAATATATTATTAAATCTAATCCTAAGACTAATGCTATTAAAAGCAATCAACCATTCAAAGTCAAATATAATGGAACTTATAATAAATGTGGAAATTTGGACACAAAGAAGTGATTGTAGAGTAAAAACTAATAAAGTAGTCAAGAATGATAAAAATAGCAAGCCTAGTATTTATAGGAAAAATCACAAGCAAAAGAAAGAAAATGTAGTTGAGAAATCCATTTCACTATATATATCCCTCTCACTTCAAATGACCATGAATGGATTCTTGATAGTGGTGCCTCTAGGCACATGACTTGCATTCCTAATATCCTTTTAGATATGGTCAAATGTGAAGAAAATATCTATCTAGGAGATAACTCAGTCATTAGATCTGAAGGTTGTGGAAATGTTATGTTATCAAATGGTTTAATTAGGAATGTCTTGTATGTCCTTAAAGTGAAAAAGAATCTTTTGTCTTGCTCTCATCTAACCAAAGAAAACTATAAAGTTGTTTTGCTACAAGATAAATGATATATCAAAGATAATTTTTAAAATGTCATTACTTCGGGATCCAAAAGAATGGCTTACATATTTTTGATGGCTTTGTGTCCGAGTATTTTTCTTCCTCTTCTAAGAATGATATTCAGCTATGGCATGAAAGACTTGATTATGTAAATTTTAAGAGTCCAATGATTTATCTAAACTAAATCTTGTTGTTGGTCTCCCTAAGATAAAATATGAACAAGAAACTTGTGAACGTTTCCTATGTGGTAAGCAACATACATCTTGAACCATTTCATAAACATCATGATCCAAATTCCTCTCAGTTATTAGAATGATTCATATTTATGTAAGAGTTTCACTTGAGGTTCCTTCTCTTAGTGGTGCATTGTATGATGTTTGTTTTATTGATGACTACTATAGAATGACTTGGTTCTATTTTATCGAGAAAAATTATGATGTCCTATCTAAATTTCAAGAATTTAAAGATCTAGTTGAGAATGCTTCAAATCTCAAAATTCTAAGAATTAGGACTAATAATGGTGGTGAATATGTCGAAAAATCCTTTGATGAGTTTTGTGTTTCATGTGGAATTCAAAGATAATTAACCACTCCTATTCCCATCAGCAAAATGGCATTGCAAAGAGAAATAATAGGACTTCCTTAGAAATGGCTAGGACCATGATCCATGCTTCCAATGTGCCTAAGTTCTTATGGGTTGAATCTATGAACACTGCTTTCTATATTTTAAAAAAAACTAAATACAAAAAATCTTCATCAAGATACTCCTCATGAAGTATGGACAAAGTAAAAACCAAATATATCTCACCTAAAAATATTTGACATTCCTACTTCCATCTTCATTCCAAAAGATAAAAGGAGGAAGCATGATCCAACCTACTTTGCTTGTATTTTTGTTGTCTATGGCTGTAAAACTAAAGGTTTGAGAGTCTATGATCCATTTAAGCATGAAATTTTTGAAATAGAAATGTTCAAGTCTTAGAAAGAACTTTCTTTGTTGATCCTAATGAACCCTCCTCTACTACTCTAGAGATAGATCCTGATAATCCTCTTACTGACATTATGGAATGAAAAGTTCAATCAGTTCATTATCCTAATCTAGATATGATGGTGATTGAAGAGGATTCATCCCAAAATTTCTTGTAACCTAATATTCCTAGACGGGATAAAATCATTTTCAAAACTCTCACCGATACTCTTATAAAGCTGACTAAAATTCAACACTCTTGTCATGCCTTGATGACCATCTATGAGGTAGAATCACAATCCTTTGAAGAAGAATCTTAAGATGATAGATGACTTCATGTTATAAAGGATGAATAGAATTCTCTAATAAATAATGAAACTTTGGAATTAGTCCCTCCTTCTAAGAGAAGAATTGTAGGATCTAGGTGGTTGTTCAAAATCAAATACAACTCTCTAGGAGAGATTGAAAAGTTCACAAGTGACTTAAAATAAGAAATCCATATGAGTCTACCTAATGGATTTGAGGCTTCTAGCTAGGAACTTTATGTTCGTAAGCTTAAAAAGTTTTTATATGGTCTTAAACAAGCTCCTAGAGCTTGGTATGCTAAAATTAATTGTTTCTTTCAAGACCTTAGCTTTACTAACTTTGCTATTCCGATAATGATTTATTTTTCAAGATTAATAACAATCATATTATTATTATTATTATTATTATTATTGTATTATATGTGGATGATATTTTTATTACTAGAAGTAATTACATTCTAATTGTAATAATCAACCAAAGATTAAAAAAATGTTTTGAAATGAATGATTTGGGTTTATTAAATCATTTTATTAGTATGATTATCATTTAAGATCATAGCTTTACTCTTGTTGCATCTCAATCTCATTATGATGTTAATCTTCTTGAGAGATTTAACATGTTTGATTATATGCCTTCTACCATTCCTATTGTATTTGGTGTTAAGTTTTATCGTAAACCAACTTGTGCTAAATTTGATCCCACTCTTTATAGGCAACTACTTGGTAGTTTGATCTATTTGACTATTAATAGACCTGATATTTCTTATGTAGTAGGAGTAGTGTCAAGATTTATACAAGAACCTTATGATGATCATTGGAAAATGGAAACAATATTTTTGAAATATATCAAAGGCACAATCAATTTTGGTCTTGTTTATTTTTCTTATAATGATGCACAATTATTTGGTTATTGTGATTCTCGATCATGTTGGTGATGCCGCAAGTAGGAAGTCTACGTCTAGATATATTTTCAATATTGGTGCAAGTGTCATCACTTGGAATAGAAAAAAGCAACCAAGAATGTCTTCAATATTGGTGCAAGTGTCATCACTTGGAATAGAAAAAAGCAACCAATAATGTCTATCTCTTCTACTGAGGTAGAGTATAGGAGTGCCATGGAAGCTGCTAAAGAAGCTATGTGGCTGAAAAGGTTGTTGGCTAAGTTGCACATGGATGTCAAAGGGAGTAATACTCTTCTATGTGACAATCAGAGTTGCATTTCTCTTGTAAAGAATCTAGTTTAGCATCAAAGGACAAATCATATTGAAGTTCATATGCATTTCATCAAAGAAAAATTCCTTAATGGTGATATTGATCTCAAGTTCTATCCAACTAAAGATCAGGTTGCAGATATCTTCACAAAATTATTGTGTTATGTCAAGTTTTACAAGTTTCATGCCTTGTTGGGCCTATCAGAGTTTCCCTTGAGGGGGAGTGTGCATGACAATGCCACCTCTTAATGACCTGTTCAAACT
Organism: Taxus wallichiana var. yunnanensis; assembly: GCA_018340775.1. Taxonomy (NCBI): domain Eukaryota; kingdom Viridiplantae; phylum Streptophyta; class Pinopsida; order Cupressales; family Taxaceae; genus Taxus; species Taxus wallichiana. The sequence continues at coordinate 505,885,226 of CM031235.1, forward strand.
TCCAATACTTCCTCCAATTGTAATAAGTAAATGTGTCACTATTTTTTGAAGTTACTTGTAAATCCTAGTGAAGCTTTAGTCATGGGTATGCCTTTGGCTCCATAGTCTATTGTAAGTCTTCATATTGTAAAGCAATGGTCTTATGAATCTTTGTTTAGGAATATATGTGGATTTGCCTTATTGGCATGTTAATCCTAAATCACTGTTTCTTGATTCAAGGGTCTAATACTTGGCATGTCTGATTGTTTTCTCCCACTTAACATTAAGGGGAGAGTTGGGGTGATAATGTCAAGTGGGATTAGCCACTTGGGCATGCCCCAACATCATTAACAGTTTTCTAATCAAAATTTAAGTGTGAAGTATTTCACACTCAAAGAGTGAAGTGGTTTAACTGATTCACCCACCCAATTTATTGGGTGATCCCTCTTGGGATTGACTACCTGACTATCTACAATGACTATGTAGGCTTGTATTAAGGATTGTGAGATGTATTTAGGATGATCCAATTAACTAACTCTTTTATCTATTGAACAAACAAGAGAAAAACATACTACATACTTTGAAATAACTAACGAATAAAGTGGAAGTGTTGGGTAAAATTGTATCAGATTCTGAATAAAAGATAATGCTTTTATAGTGGAGTTTTTCCTTTCGGTTTCTCCACTTATATCTAGTGTAATGTGTCAATTTTCTTGTTATTGTTATTTTTATCATCTCTTTCTCATTATTTTATCTTTAAGATCTATTATTCACTCTCTAGTTTAAGTTATAGCTTAGTATAAATCGAATGTACATCATAATCTATAATATTCAACCTTAATGGCAAACTTGTGATTTGTAGATAAAATTCTCCATGCTAAATGTTACATGGATTGATGAGAGGGTGCAATCCTAGGTAGATGTTTTCATACTTACAATTGAGGTTACTATGTTTAGGCAGGTAGCTACAATAGAAGATACCCCAAGGTGTTTTCAGATTTAGCCATAGCCGGTGGCGAGGCCTCATATAGCAGGTATTATACAATGCAAATGTTCCAAAGGGGGAGTGAGTTATTCCCTTCAGTCGAGTTAATCATGAGTAGGTCAACATCATGGTCTCATAGGTCATCTCGATCAACTATATTAGTGCGGGGTCCTTTGGTGTAGTAGGTACCACCTCCCGTGCCTCCTAGTCTAGGAAAGGGTGATAGTTGTGAATGACTCTCTTATTTTAATGATGTATATATAGATTTATCTTTTTTTATGTACACCTTGATATGAAGGCCTCGATATGAAGGCATATTTTTATTGATGCCCATGGTGGAATACTTTGTATTAGATGATTTTTACACAAACACATTGTATATGGACATTTATATTTTCACACATTTATACATGATATATGATGATGGATGTTGGGCTTTTATTATGATGTTATGATTGTATCACATATGTTTACTTTATGAGATATCATTAGATGATATCACATTGATTTTTAAATGAGATACGTATGATTTATCCAAATTTTTATTTGGTGATATTGGTGTGAGGGGATAGATTTTGATATCTGTAACTCCTCTTTCCCAATTGATAATACAATATTTGATGATTAACTTAGCATACATGTGTGATGTAGACTTAGCATTTTTGATATATGATGTATATGATGTTAGATGTGATGATAGAGATGATGATGTGATAAAAAATGTACAAGTAACAAACAAGCACAAGAAAAAGTTAACAAATCTACCAAATTTACACACTAAATAACTTACAACACAACTATGTACAATTATAAACAAGTATGCAAAAACACACTCAATATAAACAAGCAAGAATGAATCTAATCTAAGAAAGAAAAGATCAATCTAAAAAGTATGTTAAGCAACACACGATACAAATGTACAAGAAAGAAAAACTATAAAAAAACAATGTACAAACAAAGAAACAAAGCAAAAAAATCAGTACTATGTTTTTGTGAGACTATTTTCAATGTGTTTTGTGTTGTTTTTGGAAGTTTTGGAAACAATTTTCTATTTTTTTGTATTTTCTAGGAGATATTTTCTAATGTTTTGGTTTTTCTAACCATATGTGAATGTTTTTGAATTTTTGAATATTTTTTGATATTTTTTGTTTTTGTGTTTTTAAAAATTTTCTACTTTTTAGAAATGCAACAAAACTGAAGAAATGTGGATGCCCCCAACACAAGATGAGGATATACAAGGGAAAATTCCATGTGTTTGTATAAGAATGTGAAGATGTGAAGATGCCCCCAACATTAGATGAGGAATATAAAAAGGCAATCTCTTCACATATTTATAAGAGGAGAACCAATTAGATCAAGGCTTTGACAGATAGGCTCACAAAGAATCTCATATGTAGGTGTAGAACTAGCTCAAAACTAAGAAAATGTACCCCCTAGACGTAAGATGCTTGTGAACAATGAATCCTCCCAAGGCACCGAAAATTGGTTTTCACCTTAGGAATTGTCCAAAATGCCACAATTGAATGGTTTTCACATTTGGATGACCTATTTTCTCTTTTTGATTTTTTTGTTTTTCATTTTTTTTAATTTTTTTGTTTTTTCTAATTTTTGTGCCATTTCAAGCATAGAACCACTTGAGGTGCATGGTGTTCATGGGATCATGTAGCTCATATCTCATCAGGATAGCCAAGCTTGTATGCTCCTGATCCAAATTTTTCCATAATGACATAAGGTCCTAACCAATTAGGTTCAAACTTTCCTTTCTTTTCTCTTTCCTTCACCATGTTGAATTGGTTTTCCTTCAACACAAATCTCTACCTCAAACTAACAGGTATTATTATTTTGTTGTAGGTCTATAAACTTCTTTTGTTGATATACTTTCAAGTGGTTGAGTGCGTGATGTGTCTTTCATCTAAGAGTAGTTCCACTTTGCCAATCTAGCAACATGATCCTCTTCTTTATCTATATAGTATCTAAGAGATATTCTCAGGGAGGGAAGCTCAATTTCTAAGGGGATGATGGATTCAATTCCAAATACTAGGGAATAAGGTGTCACACTAGTAGGGGTGTGAATGGAGGTCCTATAAGCCTAGAGGGTGGGATGGATTTGTAAATGCCAATTGCGACCTATTTTACTCACCATCTTCTCCATGATCCGAACAAGCATTTTGTTAGAGGCCCCATTACCTTGAGGGTAATATGGCATGGACCACTTTAAGTGTATCTAAAAGTGTTGACATAAAGCTTTCACTATTCTTGTTTTGAAATATTTTCCATTATTAGCTACAATGGCGACAGGATGCCATAATGGCAGATGAGATGGTTCATGATGAATTTTGATATTTGGGCACCTGTAACATATGTGAGTGGAACAACCTCCACCCACTTGGTGAAATATTATATGGCCGTTATGATGTGTGTATGGCCATCCGATGAGGTAGAGGTAAGCTTCCCTATTAGATCTAACCCCATTTAGAGAATGACCATGGTGTTGTGATTGGCTGTAAAGGTGTGAAATGGTGCATGAATGAAGTTCTCATACTTCTAGTATAACACACATTTCTTTACATAGTTACAACAATTTGTCTCCATGGTAGGCCAGTGGTAGCCTACCCTCAACAAATTCTTTGCTAGAACCATCCCATTGGTATGGGCTCCACACACTCCTTTGTACCTCATTGATTGCTTGTATTGACTCTGCTACATCTAAATAATGCAACAATTCCCATCATAGCCATGATGATAGAAGGGTGCCTCCTAGAGGGTGTAATGAGGATATTTTTTGGATAAGGCTTTGTTTTTCAGAATGGGTGATGTTTGGAGGAAACATACCACTTTAGAGGTAGTTAAAGATGGGTTCATACCATGGGGAAAAGGGACCAACAACTTCACATGCTAGGCATGATTCTGACATGTCATATGCAGGTTGACATAGATTTTCAACAAAAAATGGCATATCATTATTCTCTGGTGGAATCTATAACATAGAACCCACTATTTCCATTGCATCTACAGACCTATTTTTTGCCCTTGGAATTTTTTCAAAGGTGATGCACACAAAATATTCTTTTAGAGTCTCTACCAACTTCTTGTATGGGATGAGCTTTCTCATCCTTGACTTTGTATTCATCATTGACTATCTTTGATAATCAATTGTGAGTCACCAATGACCTTAAGTTGGTGGATATTCCATTTTATAGCCAACTTCATCCCAACAATGAGCACTTCGTATTCTGCAATGTATTTTGCATGGAAATATGAGATGGAAAGCCTAAGGTATAAAGTCTCTTATAGGAATGACTAACACAACTCCTACCCCTAGCCATGGAAAGTGAATGATCCATCAAAATGTACTTGCCACATGATAGATTCCTCAATGTACATTAATGATGCATTTGGTAGGTCCAAACACACCGAACTCTATTATGGGTAAAGGTGCTTCTGCTAATTAGTCTATGAAAACCTATCCTTTTACTAATTTTGGTGTACATACTCAATGTCAAACTCACTAAGTAGGATGATCTAATTATCCATCCTACCAGTAAGTGCTGGTTTAGATAATAGGTATTTGAGAGGGTCAACTTTGGATATAAGCTTGGTTTTGTTATTCATAGGTAATGGAAAAGTTTTGGAAGGTAAAAACAACGACCAAATAAGATTTTTCTATTTGGGGATAGTTGAGCTCATATGCAATTAGATTACTAAGCTGAGATAGTACTACTTTTTCTTTTTGGCTAAGATCATATGAGAAAGGAGGCACCAATAGACAAATTGGGTTGTGGATATATATATAAAAAGCAATGATTTTCTGGGGTTGGTTGCATGAGGACTAGTGGATTTTCCAAATATTGTTTGAGCAAGGAAAAGGCTTGTTGCTTCTCAGGTCCCTAGAAGAAGTCAACATCCTTTTTTAGAAAATGGGTGAAGGGATGAAATTTTTCTACAAGCTACGAGATAAAGTGACAGATGGCTTGGATTTTTCCTTGCAAGTTGTATAAAACTACTTGAGGTTCTTGGGAGGAGGCAATTTTAATAATAACAATCACTTTTAGTAGGGTCTACCTCAATCCCTCTTCTTGATATAATGAAGCCCAATAGCTTCCCTAATAACACCCCAAAGACACATTCCTCATATTTAATCTAACCTTATATTCTCTGAGACGTTCAAAAATGTGTCTCAAACCTCAGATGGTCTTCTCTTGTCTTTGAATTTCCTAGGATATCATCCACATAGTCCTCCATGATGTCATTAAGCATGTCATGGAATATTATGGTCATTTCCCTTTGATATGTTGCATTGACATTTTTAAGGCCGAAGGGCATTACCTGATAATAAACATCCCCCAAGGGGTTGTAAAGGTAGTCTTGTGTTGATCTTCCTCCACTATTTTGATTTGATTGTATAACCAAGAAAATCCATCCATGAGAGATAGAATTTCATAGTCTGCAATAGTTGAATCAACAATCATGTTGATGTTTGGAAGGGAAAATCATCTTTAGGACATGCCTTGTTGATGTCTCTAAAGTCAATACAAATTTTGATTCCAATAGGTTTCTTTTGAACTAGAACTATGTTGATATCCACTTGGAATAGTCAATTGGTCTGATAAACCCTACTTGTAACAAATTTTCAAGCTCTTCTTTGACCAAAAGGGCCACTCGTGGATGCATTTTCCTTAGCTTTTGTTTAATGGGCTTTAAATGTATGCATGCACAACTAAGTTATGCACTACCAAAGATGGATCTAAGCCCGACATATCTGCATAAGACCAAGTGAATATGTCTAAAATTCTCTAAGAAGCATGGTGAAAGTTTTTCTCTTGTGCTGAAAGTGAGGCTCCCAGCTTGACTATTTTTGGTTGCTCTTTCCATACCAATATTGACGTCAATAGGTTTCTTCCACTAGCATTTTTGACATGTCCTCCATATGCGTAGGATCGAGAGGGAGGTTGAGGTCTTCCTCCAAGGGCGTCTCGATGATATTTTCACCCTCATCGTGGTCACTTATTTTGTCCATAGATTTTTTCTTTATTGTCTTCCAACGCCTCAAAGAGGTTTTCACTATGTGATTTGGACTTATGATTTTTCCAAGGCTTTATAGAAGAAATTTTTCCTTTACTTTTTCTTAGATTTTTCTGACCACGTAGCTCAGCCTCCTCCCTGAAGTACACGTAGATATCTAGGTCAATGTAGAAACCCTTTTTGGTCCCCAATAGGAATAGTATCATGAATGCCCATAAATTATTTAATAGCCTCATCATTCTCAAAGAGTTCCATAGGCATGTGAATTTTTTGGTCCCAATCGAATGAGGGTAGGGTAAACAAGATCAAATTTAGGATTGGTAGGGTTTATGGTAAGGATAATGGTATCCATAAATAGGTTCATAGAGGAAAGATCCTCATATTGGCTATGGTGGGAATCTTCATCGCTATCCGAATAAATAGAGTTATCCTCATGTTTAAGGAGGTAGCATCTTGATCCATGGGATGAGATCCATAGGGCCTAATGCCAACACCATATATTTCTATCTTAAAGTGTGGGGTTGGGATAGGTTCCCTTATTCCTTGTTCATTTTTACCACACCATGTCCTTTATATCCCATGGAATACATCATTTTTCTAGATTTATTGTACTCTAGAGTTTCATAGCAAGAAGGCATAGTGTCCTCGGGGACCCAAATTATAGAGGGTCAAAAATTTCTCTTATACTACTAGTAGCCACCGGTAAGAATTTCCTGATGGTGCATTTATCTCTAGGCCATTTATAGTGGTAGTTGGGTTTTCCCCTTGTCTTGGTGAAAAGGATAGATATGAGACTAGGAGATCATGTTGAATATCATACTCCCCACATCCATACTCAAGAATCTTCATCTCCCATGAATCAAAGGGAGAGATAGATGTAAAATTATGAGCACAAGAACTTAGCATGTCTGAATCTACATGTGACTCAAGAGATTTAGACTAAAGGGGCTAGAAATATCAATGGAGGAACATTCATAATCACTCCTACATATAAATATATTGAGATCTCTACAGTGAGCGAAGGGTTCTAGATCTCCTTGAATGGTAATAGTATATCCCTCATGTTTTAACTTGATACACTTGATGGAATGTTGATGGTATGGCCTGCATGGCATGAATCCATGGGTGGCCAAGAATCATGTTATATGGAAGCTCCAAGTCTAGGACATGAAACTTTGTGTTGTGAAAAGTGGGCCTACTTCCATTAATAGTGTTATTGTACAAGTTTATTCCCACTCTCACGTTGTCATAAGCTATGATGGTGATAATGTGGGACTCTAGATCTACCTATGTGTCCCAACTATTTAATTAGTTTCAATGTGCATATGTTTAACCCTGACCCATTGTCCACAAACACCCTCTTTATCTTTTGGCAAGTAACAAATACTTCTATGTAAAGAGGAAGGTTATGTGTATGATCTTCATTAGGGATTTCATTGGTTAAAGGAAATGTGTTCACTTGGTGCAATATTTTCCACCACAGTACGTGTAGGTGAGAAGGATCTACATCAGTTGACACTCTTGACCCCTGAAGATTTTTATAAAGGATGTCCTTATGTACATTTGATATTTTAAGAAGATCTAAGATTGAAATCTTAGCAGACGTCTTCTCAAGTTGTTCTAAGATATTGTACTAACTATCCTGAGGGGTAGACAAAGGAGGTTATGGGATCACAAGATGAGCATGCCTTGTTACCACATTGCAATCTCTTCCTTTGATCCTAATGGTATTTACACACTCATTTAGAAGAGTGAACACATCCAATAAGTGAGTCATATTGATTGTTATCAGTTTGGGTATAAACATAATTTGTGGCTTTATAGCTCTTGGGAAGACTCTCCTTGATCCATATTTTTCTCTTCTGTTTACCATGTTTTGGGAAAGGCTCCTTGAATATTCCCATCTTTTGATTTGGCATTTGATGGGGCTATGATGAATCAACTTCTATCTCTCCACTATCAATAAGGTCTTGATGAAATGTCTAGTTTTAAGCATTTTTCTCATCTTATGTCCTTTGACATGATGGAAGTCACAATACTCATGTTCCTTATACCACGAAGGTTTAGGTGCATTTTCATCAAAGGGTATTGTTGTGGGATATTGCACCATGTTCACTGTATCTAGTTGTTTTAAGATTGTGGACAAGGAGTCCGTAAGGGGAGTGAATGCTCTATGTTTAACTAGTGGTTGGATTGGTCCTTTGGTCAGTTTAAAGGGAGACCAATTTGGACTACTTGTATGTGTTTAGAATCCATGATTCCATCTCCTATGACATTCTTGTTTTTATTAAAGAATTTGGGCTTATCCGTAGGTTTTGAAGGGTGATTGTCTTTTGAAAATGGTTTGATTGTCCCTTTTGCAATTAAATCCTTTTCTATTTGGCTACCCTTCTCGATGACCTCTTCAAAGTTTCCAACACAATGCATTTGTAGATGAAAGGCAATGTCTGGATTTAAATTTGGTACAAATATGCTAACCAATTGTTTTTCAGGGATCGAACAAGGGAAGCGACTAGCTAACCCCCACCATCTTTGTAAGAAACTTGCAAAGGTTTCATTTGTCATTTGTTTGAATTACATAGGTCTAACATGGTCATGTCACTTTCAACATTAAATGAGAAATTACGTACAAAATTTTTCCACTAATTTTGGCCATGTGAAGATAGACCCTCGAGGTATATGAAGGAACCATTCTAATGCTTTCCCTCCTAGACTTCTTGGAAATAGTCGTATGAGGTAGTTGTCATATAAGCCACTTCTTGGCATGCCATGTAAAAATATTTTACATGATCTCATGGATCACCTTTCCCTTTATATTTTTCAAATTTTGGGTAGTCGAAGTTTTTAGGAAAGGGTGTATGCAACATAGCCTTATCAAATGGATAAGGACATAACTCTTCATATTGATATTTCTTGTTATGTCCCATGTATTTTTCTTGAAGGCTTGTGAGCATTGATTTCATAGATTGTAACTCTTGTGAAATAAGTTTCTCTTTAGTGGGGGAAGCTGACATATATACGTGACTATATTTTGACATTCCACCATCTTGATTTTTGGTGTGAAGCTCATTATTTTTGACCTTAGGTTTTTCCCGATGCACATTTTTTTTGTTTTTTTGCACATGGGAAGCTAGGTAAGCTAATTGTTGACTAAGGTGTTGAATTTTTTGTTGTATAGTGACTTCTTCATTTTGAGGTTCCTCTTCATTTTCATGTTGAGGAGGTTGTTATGTATTTTCATGTTCCACTCTTACCCTACGTGGTATTCTGATGAGTGGCATTTTAAAAACACCATTTGTTTTTTTTTGAGTTTTTGAGGTGGAAGCTTGTCCATGTCCCAAAATGTCATCCATGTTAATGAGGGGGCATTCTTCCTCATTAGCATTGTTTGTAGGTGGAATATATTCATGTTCATTTGGCATTCTAGCACCTAATTCCACAACTCTTGAAGCACTCTATCTTTGTTTAGAAAGAGGAACTCATCTAATTGGGTGGGGTCAAATTCAAACTCCACGTGTGGTGACTCTAACTCATCACCACTATGGTCAACCATATCTTCCATTTCTCTTGCCGTGGAAAATAGAGGTCCTAAATTATGACCAAAAAGGGTTTGACCCTTTTTGTTTGATGTTTCCCACCCTAAATTTTTGGATCCCATTCTCATCAAAGGGGGCATAGACAAATGAGTATTTCACTAAGGTGTTTTGTTGAATTTGTCCAAGAGTATAATCAAACCTAAGTGGAAATCTAGAATGAGATGTTTATGATGGTCACACAAATAATATCAAAAATAGATAATAAATAATGATGAATGACAAAGAATCAATGGATCAAAGTGATTTTCCTAAAGGGATAAGTCAAAATGACGAATAATCACAAGGCACAATCACAAAAGTTTGTTAAACCAATCAATCAAGGAACTACTTCCTAAATGTTTCCAAATGGTAGTTTGATGTCAAATGATCAACTTAATGTCAATACTTATGTCAAGTTCAAAATGAACAAGGCGTAAGTAATAACAAGAGGTTGATGTGATTTCCGATCAAAGTATACTTATAGTGAGTTAGATCCAAGCAAGACCTAAATCTCAAAAAGTGGAGGTTACGAATGTGAGCAACACAACAATACCACTAAGATACATTAACCAAAATTTGTGAAAAAGTAAGGTATTAGTATCAAAATGATATTGAAATGATCGCACAAAAAGGTAATGACAAAAATCCTTTTGAGGTTGAGGTAATGTTGGAAAACAAACCAAGGCTTAAAGTATACCAAGGAATTGTTAAGATGTGCATAGCGTAATGTTACAATCTAGACACTTAGGTTGAGTTTGCAAGAAACAAGACGTAAGTATCAAAATTGTTTTGATATGATACAAGAAAACATAACACTTCAAAGGAAAATCAAATGAAGAATCAAGCCTAACTATGATGATATTGACTTGGGTATCAAGATCAAATGGAGCCTAAAGATATGAAAATTTACTACAACACACTTTCAACATTTACCATCCAGGTCTCAAGAAGGACATAATGTAAATGGGTGTAAAAAGTGGTGGACACAATCGATTTCTAATCACATATTGTTTTCTCTTCTTTTGATAAAAAAGTGTCAAAAGAAAGCAAAGGAAGTAGATCAAGTGAGGTTGAAAAGTGATTGGCCTCACTTCCACAAAAGTTTCACCTCACCTTAGGTGAGTGAAAAACTAAGAAAATGTAATGATTTACAAATTTCGTGAATGAAACTTAGTTTTAACTTTAATGGACTCTCCCTTTGTTCAAAAAATAAGGTTTTGACTCTAAAAAGTTCTCACTTAGTAAAAGGCTCTTTACAACAATGATTGGCTTGATACGGTCAAGTTGGCTCCTAAGACAAGATGGCTTTCTATGTGGTTCTCTCAACTAGGTGTCACAAGTTACCCTTGCGAGCTCAGTTTGCCAAGAAAGTCACTAAATAGTCTTGGAGTATCCCATATTTACTTTACTTTACCCCTTCAAATATAATGATAAATTAATGCATTCATTTGTATTCTCATTGGGTTCACAATGTAATAACTTTGACTAAATCTCATAAGTGTAAACTAGTCAAGTAGGTGTGTGGAGCACTTCCCATTTTGTCCACAAGGTTCCCTCTTATGTGGAATACTTTGGGGTTCCTAGGAGAATCCCTCTTGTTGTATTAAGGCTTATGCCAAAGGGAGTTTCTCCTAGTTAAGCGGTTGAGCCATAGCTCTTAACCGAACCTGCAATTACAATGTTTTGAATGTGGTGTATTTTCTTATCTTTTAAGCTTAATGTGGTTTAGTCGTACACCATTTGGAAACCTGCATGAAATTGTATTAGTATTTTGTTTCGATCCTGATTCTTTGGAAAGTGTATATTAGGTCATGCATGCAAAGAGTTTAGTAGTTTTCCACATGATTCAAAACATCATAAAAAGAGGATAAAACATGTTGTTTCTAATTCTCAAGATCATCTTAAGACATAAGAGAAGAGCATACACAATGAAAAATCCAACTAATTAGTAAATAATGAAAAAAACTTAACTCAAATGCATAAATCATTCACTTTAGCCAATTGAAGTTCATTCCCTTAATAAAATTTTAATGAGATGTTTTTGAAAGCATATAAAAGGTGTAGAAATCATTTCTGATTCCCAAGATCACCTAAAAGGTGTGAGGGAAGAGCATACGTGATCCTAGCCTCATAAACAAAATGAAACATTCATTAACTTTAATCAAGCAAAATTAGCACAAAGCATGATCAAATATACCCTGCAAAATAGAAGTTAGTCTCAATAAAACCCTGCAAGGTGTTAAACATCAAGAAAACAAGCTTTTGCAAAATTTTAAACAAGACTTAGATTTATCTTGTGACACTTACAAACCCCTCAAGCATATGCACACCCTTACAACATATGCATGCTCCTAGCAACATATGCTTAAATATGGTAAAATGACACGGTGAAATCAAAATATGTGTGGGAAGAGAAGTGTATGTGTGACTTTTCAAGTGTGTGTATGGGTAAGATAGCAAGTGCGTGTCTATCGACAAAGTGAAAATAGAGGTATAACAAGTGTATACACACCCAGAGAAGTACTGCGTGTATCTAATAGCATATGCATGGACTAGTAAACTATAAGGAAAATAGAGGTGTAAATAGATGCAAAGGTAGAGAAGTGTATCCACACCCCGTCAAGCATGCATGTGGGCCTACTACAAATTTGACATAGAGGTAAAGTTGACAATATGAAAAATGCATGCATATGAGAGTATATGACCCCCTCTTGACACCTACCCTAAATTCTAGCGTATGCAACCCTACAAAAAAACCTATGCATGTACCTACAGATGACATCAAAATATAGAGATATGATGTATGCACCCTAAAAGATCAATTTTTCCTAATTTAGCTCAAATCTAATGATAACCCATCATAATTAACCCTACAAGAGAGACTCAATACATATAAAGTTAGTGAAATACCCTAAGTAATTTAACTTATTTCACATGTGCATAATTTGGGTTAGCAAAACTTGAGAAAAACTAGTAAAAATTGTCATTAAAATCAAAGAGACTATGAATCATCCCACTGGGCATGCCAAATGTGCTCATGTATTAGTTAACTAAGCTAGTAGAATTGAAACTAACACCTAATAGTTCCAAAATAAAGCTAACTAAACATAAACCATCATGCTAAGAGCTTAAGGAGACTAAACATCATCAACATGCATAGAACTTTGAATAAAATCAAACTAACATGCTAAGATTAATCTCTACTCTTTGAATGCTAAACTAGAAATGAACCTATGTAGATCCTTAGCAATCAAATGTGATTGTTTGTTTGATCTCAAGGTTTTGAGAATGGAGTCTCATCAAACATGGCTACAAGACCATTTTGATTCTCTCCATATTACTCAAGCTTGAGTTAATGGATGCACTAAGAAGATGCTAGCTCAAAACTAATGGAGGATGCTCAAGATGAAAATGCCTATAGTTTATGTTATATGCATGCAAAGGTGTAAGAAGAAAGGTAGGAGGAGGGTTCTTTATATAACCCTCTGGTTTGAAAGAGCTTTGCATCCTATTATATGTGGGATAATAACAAAGCTAGGTTAGTAATGGATAAACATTCTTTAAGTTTGCTTTAGGGGAGTTTAATTTATCATTAGTGATTCATGGGAGTTGAGGGGGGTGTCTTAATTAATCAAGGTGATTAATTAATAGGTAGGTGTAAGATTATAGAATATTTTTAGAGGAAAGTTAGCATGATTTAGGTTATGAGAGGATTTTAATCCAATAAATGATGATTTATTGATTTAATAGAAGAGAGTAATTAATTAGGAATAATTAATAAATCTATAGAGAAATGAATACAAATTAATGGAAGGTCATTAATCAATGTCTCTGAGTGATAAGAGGGTTAATTAATTAGTGAAATGTAATTAATTAATGGTGATAGAAGAGAAATGGTGCATTATTGATGATATGTCATCAATTTAATCCTCTATTAATTAATTAACTAGTTATTTAGTTAATTAAGCCTTTTAATCTTTTATTTAATCAATAAACTTTCTTATTGGTTAAATCCCCCTTTCAAATCCTCTAAATTCTATCAATTCCCTTCTAAATCACCTCCAAATGGATTTTTAATCTTATCTTGGCCTATTAATTAATCCTAGTTGATTAATTAAATCATCTCCAACTCCCATGAGTTGCTAATTACTAATTAATCTCTTCTAATCATGCTTATCCCTTTCTAATTATACTTTATTTTTGTCCCACATTCTCTAGGTTTATAGCTTCTCCCAAATTGGAAAGCTATATAAAGAACCTAGTACCTTCCTTCCAAAATTACACCACACTTTTACTAGTGATATTATATGCACATGATAACAGTATTTCTACTTGGAATAACTCATTGATCTTGCATCCATTATTCTCATAAAAGAGTTTTAAAGGAAGATCCAAATATTTCTATTAATCCATTTTTGTGAGATTATTTCAACTTCTTGGAGATAAAATTCCTTTTATTGCTCATGATCAAGATATGTTTATCATAAGGAGTAATCACACATGAAAATCATATCTAAATTTCAAAGGGATGGCTTAAAATTTAATGTTTTCATGCTCGATGCATTTAGAGTAGCTTTCTCTTTCAAGATTTATCATGATGTTGTTGTTAAATTAGCTTAGTTATAGGGATTACTTGGTTTTAATTCCTATTTCTTAACTTAGCATAATTTTACATATATACATATGGCACATTTGGTGGGATAACCCCTTTATGTCATGCACATTTTCTCAACTTTTTATAGTTAAGTTTCATTTTTTTACTAACCCTATTTTAAGAACTTAATGATAAATATTGTATTTATTATTATTTTTGAGTTTGCATATGTTGAGTGTTCTTTTAAAGTGTAAGGGAGGTGAGGTGCTGCCAAAAATTGAAGCTAATTAGTAAATATTGAGATTTTTGATATTTTTTTGGGTCAAATTCCCATGTTTTTAAAGTTTCACAGGGACCAGTGTGCTAGCTATGATCTTATCTAAATTTATGTTAATACTCATGTGCTAGCATTAAACCTTGTACATTACCATTGTTGTTCATGTAACGCTAATACACTACCTATGCGCTAGTATTATTATATACTTTTGTTCTCTACCTGCATATATAACCCCATGAATTAGCGTTGACCCTTATGCATTACCGTTGGTCCTCATGTGTTAGTGTCATTCCCCTCGCACTAGAATTGTTTGTATTTTTTATCTATCTAGATAGATAGCCCCCTCTGTCTACGTTAGAACCTGTGTACTAGTATTGATCCCTTTGTGTCTACATTAGAACATGTGTGCTAGTTTTTATCCCTCTGTGTCTGCATTAGAACCTATGCAAGTTGATTCCTATGGATCCACCTTAAATCCTTTGTACTAGATTTCTGTGTAATTTTTTTGGATCAAGTTTCAAGATTTCTAAAATCTGATTTTTATTGTTTATTGTTGTTTTACAAGTTTCATGTCTTCTATTTTACAGGATTTAACTTTTAAATCATTTTCTACCATGTTTACATTATTTAATGAATGTTTTAATTCCATGCTTTACTTGAGTTAGGCCAGATTTTTATATGCTCTTCTCTTGCACCTTCTACTGATCTTGATAAATAAAAGAAAACTTTAGTCATCTTATTATAACACTTGGATTAACTTGGAAATTTCATTGTTTATATAAATTAATATTTAACAAATATTTTTTAAATTCATTTGATTTAAGTTTTTCACTTTTATCTAGTTAGATCAACCATTTTTATGCTCTTCTCTTGTGTCTTTTGACGATATTGAGGATAAAACGCATCCTTGGTCCTATTTATATGAGAAACTAATAAATATTTTGTGCACAGGACTATATGATTACCAAATAATCAAATCAAAGCAATATTAATGAAATTTGTTGCAGGTTACCAATGGTGTACTAAACAAATTTTTTAATTAAAGATAAAAAAACACATAACTTTTATTTAAAACATTGTATTTGCAGGTTAGGATAAGGGTTAAAACTTATCCGCTTTGAGCTCTATGGGAAGTATCTTGGCTAAGACATTAAAATCATTATGAGGATTATCACAGAACCCCAAATTAATCCACACCTTAAGGGAATTGGTGGACAAAACAAAAATTTCACCACTACCTACCTAACTATAAATGCATGTGAGGGATGCTTCAAGTTGCACTGTATGAGGCCGCGTTCATCAATTTTATTTTGGGGTAATGGTCCTTCATCTAGGATTTATCTATCAAAGTGTATCTCCCTTAGGTAAGTATTGGTAAGTGTTGAAAAACAAAGAATATTTAGCTATTTGGCATTAGGAAAACTTTACCTTATCTAATGGTATTGTAAAGATCCTTCACAAAAAAAAATCTCCTATGAATCCCAAACCTTATTAGTTAAATAAGGGGAGAGTTCATTAAAGTTTGAGCCACATGTTATTCATCATGAAAATTTGAACACGAAACTTTGTCCTAGTTTATACCTTGTTATAAAACAAGGTGAAACTCTACCAAAGTTGAGCCAAGTATTTTCATCACCACTTGTTCTATCTCCCTTATTTTCTTGTTGAAATTTTTAGTCAAAAGAAAGCAACACGTAGTTCTTCAAAAATAATCGTGCCCACCACTTTTTACTCACTTACATTTCCTAGTTATGGTTGTGATGTAAGTGTTGAAAGTGTGTTGGTACATCCTCATGTCTTGGTAGACTTGTCTCACAACCATATTGAGACGTATTATTTTAGTTAAGTTATCGTATCTTTATTTCCCCTTGATTTTTATATGTTGCTCACATTATATCAATACATTTTTATACTTACATCTTATTTTTATAAAACTTTATATAAGTGTCCAAATTGTATTGTTACATTGCTCACATAATATCAACTCCTTGTTATACTTATACCTTATTTTGTTTAAACATTGCCTTGAGTTTGGAAGGTTTTATAGTTATGCTACTCGTATTATATTAATAAATCTTTTGATACTAACATCTTATTTTTCCTAAAAACTTGATTAAAGTATCCAAATTGTATTGTTATGTTTCTCGCATTTGTAGCCTCCATTTTCAAAACTTGTAATTTGTTTTTATTAAATTTGTTTAAGTATACCTTGAATCAAAATCACTTCAACCCCTTTTTAATACTTAAGTCTTGTTTATTCCAAACTCGATTTAAGTATTGAAATTGTGTTTTCATCTTGAACAAAACAATCTTTGAGACAATTTAGACATAGGGAGTAGGTTCTTTTACGATTGATCCCTTGTTCAGAACTTGCTTGATTTTTCCTTAGTGACCTTTCATCGTACATTGTCATCTCCTTAAAAAATTATTTGATTAGTTGATTCTTTACACCATTCAAGGCTTGCCTTGATTTTTGTGATTCTTTGGGATTCTTTGTGATTATTTGGGATTCTTTATTATTCTTCATGATTCTTTTTTATTCTTTGGGATTTTTTGTGATCCTTTGGGATTATTTGTGTTTCTTTGTGATTTTTTGGCATTATTTGTGCCAATTGCGGTTGTCATGATGCTGGATTTTTCTTAGGTTAATTATAGTATTTGTACACATTTTTCAAACATTAGAGAAACCTTTCCTATTATGAATATTATTACAAGAATGATACATAAAATATTAGGATAAAATCCTTTCATCAATACAAATTTAGACCCCATACTTGAAGAATAAAAAATGATTCCCACAGTGGCAATGGGGGAACTCTCTTGACATAACTTCAAATTTGACCCCACCCACATGGATAACTTTATCTTCCATAAAAAGACCAAGTATCAGTACGAGTTGTAGAATTATGGGATAAACTACCACTTACATTTGAGCATACTCTCCTTACAAACATGGTTCACAAAGAAGAATTAGAATGCCCCCTTCAATTTGTTGATGATATATTAAATCTGGGACATGCTTCTAATTCCAGTCAAAGAAATGAAGAATACACACCTTATAAATACAAAATTTGTTATCAAATACCAATATTTTAGATTAACCATGACAATGGGTTAGAAAATGAAGAGCGTGAATAACCTCCTCCATATAAAAATTAGGAATAATCCAAAAATGAGGAGGTCAATCACAAGCCCTTAGTCATCAATTAGTGAGCTTGGCTTCCCATTTCCATAAAACCCAAGAAGAATTGCACTTAATGAGAAACCAAAGGTCATAACATTGGACATAGTAAGAAATACCAATTTGAAGAACTCCGTCTTTATCCTTTTGATCGGAAATGTCATGTATGCCCTTTCCTCCTCACTTTGACTACCCTAAATTTGAAAAATATAGGGGTAAAGGTGATTCATGTGATCATGTCAAATAATTCTTCATGTCTTTCCAAGAAGTTTCATATAGTGAAAATTACCTTATTCACATATTCCCACGAAGTCTTGGGGGCCAAGCACTTGAATGGTTCCTCCATATACCTAAAGGGTCTATCTTCACATTTGTTGAATTGGCCAAAAATTTTGTGTGCCACTTTTCATTCAATATGGAAAGTGACATTACCATGTTAGATTTATGTAATGCTAAACAAAGAAATAATGAAAAATTCCCTAGTTTCCTACAATGATGGTGAGCGATAACTAGTCTCTTCCCTTGTTTTATTCTTGAGAAACAACTTGTTAGAATTTTTATGTCAAACTTACATCTTAAAATTGATTTTCACTTAAAAATGCATTGTGTGAGAACTATCGAGGAAGTCATAGATAAAGGAAGCTAAATTGTGAAGTATTTGTTATCTTAAGGGACTTTATAACCCTTTGTAAGAGATCATCGTGAGTCTAAACCTACGAGAAAAACCAAAATTATTTAACAAGACCAAAAATTTTATAGGTGGTGGCATCACATATTCAAAACATGTACGGGAAGTTCGAATAGTACTCCTTGGAAACTTTCCAAAGAACTGTTGCACCTAAATTCAAACATCGTTTAATCACTCTTACTGATTATTTGTATTTAATCTTGAAATAATTGGATGCAGAAACATGATCAAGTTCCCTAACACTACACCCTTTACAGATGATGCACCTAAACCTGTCATGGTATAGAAACCATGAATATTGTGAATATCATCGTGTGAAAGGCCATACCATGGATAAATGTTTGAATTTGAAACACTTCATTCAAGACCTCATATATAGTGGAGAGGTTGAAATGGATTCACTTGCACCCAATAAAACTTCTAACCAACAATTGGGAATTTACAAAGATCCATTCCCAAAACATAAATAGGTGGAGAAATAGTCGGATCAAAGTCATTCATCCCACAATAAATCACCAATCATTTTGTCTCTGATCCATTTGATTCCCTCATTTGTTTTTTTATCCTTATAGTGACCATATGAATAATATTAAGATCAAGACATGAGAGTGTGTTGTTGAAACATGACATGTTCATCTTGTTAGTCTATAACATCCTCTACCTACCCCTTAGGATAGTCATTATGATATTATAGAACATCTTGATAAGACTACTACAAATATTTCCATAATACATCTTCTTAGGATATCCAATGTTCATAAGGATATCCTTTTAAAAAATCTACAAGGGTCAGGAATTTCAACGGATATTGATCCTACACTTTTCCAAGCCTTGGTCATGTAGATTTCTCCTTTCGAACAAATTTCCTTTAGCTAGCATGATATTCCAATGGATGATCATGCACATAGTATATCCTTGTATATTGAAGTAATTGTTACTCGTGAGAAGCTAAAAATGATGCTTTTGGACAACATATCCGGCCTATATATTTATGCTTTCAAACTCATTAGATAGTTAGGATGTATTGACATTGAATTAGAGCTTAATATTATCACCATTAAAGGTTATGATAATGCATAGTGAGAATTAGCTGGTATAATCATTTTTCCTATGGAATTTTGGCCCAATATTCATGATACCCAGTTCCATGTCCTAGACATGGAAATACCCTATGATATGCTCCTTGGTCACCCAAGGATTCATGCCATGTAGGATGTACTTTCAACTTTCCATCAATGTATCAAACTGTACCATGAAGGAAAAACTCTTACCATTCTTGGGGACCCCCAACCCTTTACACATTACGAATAGTTATTAGGTTATTACCCCAATTCTTATGAATGTCCTTAAACTAAGATCATTGTTCAGATCCATTCCAAGGCTCTTACCTCCTATATTGATCCTAATACACTTTGTGCTCCCATGAGAATTGTTCGTCTACTTCTCTATCTCCTTTTCTTCATGGGAGATGACTATAATTTCTACCAACTATGGAGAATACAACCTCCAATAGGCCCTCTTAATTTCCAATCTCCCCTATCACCCAAGACATGTGGTATGCCCTCCTATAAACCTCAACAATCCTGGGAACAACGTAACATCAACACTTTCATTGTTAGTGGATTTTTGTGAAAAAAAAATGTTGGACACTTTTATATCCCAGTCTCTTGATGATGAGATGGCTTCATGCTATCAATATCCTAAATATACCATTCATAACACTATGATGTGTGCCATGGCCTACTAAGGATATGTATTAGGCATAGATGAGTAGGGTGTCTTTGAAACTATTGACACCCCATCACAAGCTAGAAAAATAGGGTAATGGTATTCAGATTGTATGGATCTCATCCTCTGGAGGTCGAATCCACCTCTTCTAAACATGATGATAGTTATTTTGGTTATGCTAGCTAAAAAAAGTCCCAATGTTGTCCCTATGAAGACCTTGCCTCCACAAACCCATTTCCCAACATGTTTATTTTAACTGTATACATTTCAACCCCCAAATCAAATCCTATTCACCCATCTCTTGTAAACTAGGACCAAAAAACACATGTACCAATTTATTTATTTGAGAATGATGAAATAATTGGTGAATTTTTGGGGTCTCTATGATGACATTCCTATTGGTGACCACAAAAATAACTTCTCCATCAACCTTGATGCATATGCGTATTTCAAGGAGGAGGTTGAGTTCGTGGTCAAGTAAAATCAAATAGAAAATGAGGGAAAATATCTTCCAAAATCCTTGAAAAAAGAAAACGTCCAAGTTGCATAGTGAAAACTTCTTCGAGGCACTAGCAGAAAAAAATTAAAAATCAACGGACATAAAAAGTGACCATTCTAAGGGTGAAAATATTGTTGAGATTCTCTTATGGGAAGATATCAATCTTCCCCATGATCCTACGCATATGAAAGATGAATCCACATTACTCATGGAGGAGACTACTGATGCTAATATTGTAATAGAAGATGAACCTAAAATGGTTAAGCTGGGAGCTTCCCTCGCATCATAAGAGCAAAAAAATTTTTATCATGCTTCTTTAGGAACTCTCATTATATATATTTTGTTAGTCCTATGTAGACATGTCTAGCTTAGATACTTCTTTGGTAGTGCATAACTTAGTTGTGCATGAATAAACAAAGTTGATTAAGAATTTTTTTGGAAAATGCATCCTCGTGTAGTTATCTTTGGTCAAAGAAGAGATTGAAAAATTATTGGCAGTAGGATTTATTAGGCCTATTGACTACTCAAAATAGATTTCTAATATAGTACCTATGTAGAAAAATCCTATAGGTTTCAAAATTTACATGGATTTCAGGGACATCAACAAGGCATGTCCAAAATATGATTTTCCTCTTCAAAACATTGACATGATTTTTGATTCAACTACAGGATATAAATTGCTATCCCTCATGGATGGATTTTTAGGATATAACTAGATCAAAATTACATAAGAGTTCCAACATAAAACTACCTTCAATACCCCTTAGGGTACATTTTTACCAAGTCATGCCTTTCAGCTCAAGAATGTATGTGCAAATTATCAAAGAACCATGATTGTCATCTTCCATGAAATTTTGATTGATATAATGGAAGACTATGTTGATGAAATATTGGGAAAATCAAGGACTAGAGAAGTACATCTAGAAATCCTATGGCCTATATTTCAAGGTCTAAGAGATTATAAGGTCAGACTCAACCCAAAGAAGTGTGTCTTTGGTGTGCTTTCAGGGAAGCTATTAGGCTTCATTATTTCTAGAAGAGGAATTGAGGTGGACTCAGTAAAGGTCATAGATATCACGAGACACTCCTCCTAAAAAGAACCTCAAATAGCTAGGTAGTTTGCAAGGTAAAATCCAAGCTATCCATAGATTCATTTCCCAACTTGTAGATAAATTCCATTCATTCACCCATCCTCTCAAGAAAGATGTTTACTTTTAATGGGGTCCTAAATGCCAACAATCATTTGACTTGCCCAAAGAGTATTTGGCCGGACTACTTGTTCTTATGCCTCCTTCCCCAGAGAAACCATTTTTTCTATATATATTAGCTACCTAATTTACTATAAGCACACTTCTAGCTTAATATGATCTAAATTAGAAAGATAAATATGTATATTACCTTAGCCATACTTGATATCTTATGATCTCAACTATCTGTAAATTGAAAAGGCTTTCTTCGCCATTTTTTTTACTTTCCAAAAACTTCGTCACTATCTTTTGAACAAAAAAACCAAGCTTATATTCTGAGTTGACATGTTCAAGTACCTATTATCTAAACGTGTACTTACGACAAGGATTGATAGTTGGATCATCTTACTCGATGAATTTGATATTGAGTACATCAACTAAAAATCGGTTAAAAGGGAAGGGCTTGCAGATCAACTAGTTGAAGCCCCTTTTCTAGGAACTAAACCATTGATTCTGGAACTTCCAAATTCTTTTATGATGTATACCGATGAGTCCATCACATGGAAAAATACTTTTATATATAATTTACTTTTCATGGCTTAAGAGCGGGGTTTGTTCTTATCACTCTCTGTTATCCAAAATTTACCCCAGGGGTAAATTTGATAACATGCATTAAATTCTCAAGTCCCAGGCAAATAGATTGATTCAGGGCAAAAATCATGTTTCCAGGGTCCCCTCATATTTTTTCTAACTCTCCTGTCCAGGTTGAAAAGAGCAAGTTCTGAGAAAATGTGAAAAAGTTGCAGAAAACAAGCTTGGGCCAAGAAAAATCATGAAAAATGGCTAAGTCCTAGTCCTCGCAACAATCGGGACATGAGGGACATCTGGTGTGAATCGGCCAAAAGGCCGCTAGGAAGTCTGCAGAGCAAAGGAACATCTAGGCCGTGGGGATGCGCGGGACACGAAAGCCGGTTTGGCCGAAGGAGAAGAAAATCGACTAACGCCAGCGACATAGTTGGGACATTTGGGCCATGAGGACACGAAGGACGTGAACCACCCGGATCGGGCCGACGCAGAGAACTTCGGGCCAGTTTAGGACATGGGGACGAGAGGGATGCGGAAGACACGAACAGCCAGAGGAGCCGAGAGCCAATCACATTACGCCACGTGTCATCGGTAGAAAGGGGACAAGGAAGCCCATTTTAGGTGGATCGGAGGAATTTGTCCCAAGCGGTTTCGCAGACAATTTGGGCCATGAGGACGCGAGGGACATGAAAAGCCGGACCCGGAGACTAATCAAATCATGACATGTGTCACAAGGGGGAAATGTCCAAAAGTTCAAAGGATGAGGTTTGAAGCGTCAGCCCGAACCAATCAAAATAGGACATGTGTCCAATAGAGTAGGGAAGTTTGGAGATCGGGGAGGAGTTAGAAAATTTTACCAAGTTTCGGCCAAAAAGCTAAAAGTAAAGGAAGCCCCGCACCCCCTGTCCTCCAATCAATGCATGCCACGTGTCCCCAGTGGTGGGGGCGTGGGGAAAAGTGAAAAATGTTCCAAAATCACAAAAAAGGCAAAAATTTCAAGGAAAACCCACGGGACAGGGAAGGAGAGAGAATTACGCATCCAATCAGTGCTTGACATGTGTCATCCAGGTGGCAGAGCGTGGGAAAAAATTTCAAAACACATTTTCACCTGTTTTGTGCCCTAAATCTTCAAATCTCCATATCTTTTGATCCAGAGCTCGGATTTGCACATTCTTTATATCAACGGAAAGCTTATAAGATTATCTACATGATTCTGGGATCAATCTTGAATTTTGGTGTGGTCTAGAGAGATAAAATTCAGAAACAGCTTTGACATGTGTTCATGATCGAAGTGACATTTCAACGACCAAATTTAACGCAGAATGCGTCACATTCTCCTGCAAATCGGTCAAAAGGGATAGGGTATGGGTTTGTAAGGTCTCCCATGCCATTTTAATGCATCTGTAGTCAATGAGGAATGGGCTTTCATGTTTTCCCACATTTCTCTCTCCTAGGCTCAATCCATGCAATGTAAAAGCCGATTTGGCTCATTTCTAAGGGGGAACATTTTTTGGACATAGCAACTTCTTCTTTCACCTCCGAAGTGATTGTTTGAAGAATCAAACATCTCCAAAGAATGTAACAGATTTTACCTCTCTCGAGGTTGTAATGCGATGATTTTGACACTGGAAATAATAATGCAAGCTTTGTGAATGAGTTTCAGTCCTTTGTTTGTATTGTTTGCTTCATTTCAGATCCTAAATTATATCTTATCAGCCTGTGTATGTTTTATGCTGCAATCTCTGGTTTGTGTCTATTTGCATGACAGAAATGTTTCACCACTCCTTTTGGTGCATCACCACCTTTAGTTAGTTTCAATTTTTGCATTTCTATCCCTGTCTCCTTGCAATTTAGAGTAGGATTAGTATCTGAACCTCTGTAGTTGTGCAAAATATAGATCTAAATCAGAGGAGTTTGAGGAACCAGCCTCTAATCTGGAGATTCCTCTCTTAGTTTCACAAGTCCCACACTTGGAGAGAGATTTCCATGTTGTGCAATCACACTGGATGCTAAAGTGATCAACCTAGAAGCCTGATCTACATCCCGGTCTTTGTGAGTCTCGCAACAATAGTTTTGGAACACCCGGTGGGACACTATAGGTCTAATTTTTATTACAAAGAAGGTTGATGTGCATCTGCTGCAATCTTCTTTCTTAAAAAGAGCTATTATTTACGTATCTGGTGACTCAGGGGAAAAATCAAGCTGGTTTCAGCGAAGTGCACGCTTTGAAAACTCATGAGACGAATAACCACAAGGTCAAGAGTTGGAGAAGAAGAAGTGCTTGTTTGAATACCTACAAT
The DNA here is from genome assembly GCA_018340775.1 of Taxus wallichiana var. yunnanensis. Lineage (NCBI taxonomy): Eukaryota > Viridiplantae > Streptophyta > Pinopsida > Cupressales > Taxaceae > Taxus > Taxus wallichiana. The sequence continues at coordinate 505,909,826 of CM031235.1, forward strand.
TATCTCCAAGAAGAAAACAAAGAGGAAGAAGGATTCAAAGGTCTCCATCTCCACCAAACAGAACCCTCTCAACTCCTCCACCCAGTAGGCCTTTCATTCATCAACAAGAGTTTTAAGACCAATCGAATGGCTAAAAACAATCCCTACGTCAACTTCACAGCAACACCCACTTGCCCTCAATGCACAACATCCAGTCCCTATTGTAGCCTTGAAGAACATTCCCTATTTCACTAGAGAAAATCGACTACTCCAGTGATCATGTTAAAGATATTGCTAACCTTTGTGTGATCCATGAAATCAATGAAATGCAAGTGGTACATTAAGTTGTTGGTGTCTTCATTCAAGGGTAAAGCATTGCGGTGGTTTAGAAGCCTTGGAGCTGGTTCTATCACAAATTGGAATCAGGCGTGTGTATAGCACTTCATGAGCAATTTGGAGAGAAGGGAGACAACTTGTCTCTTTTGGAGCAGCTGACAACTATCAAGAGAGCTCCCAATGAGTAGCTGACTGATTTCAACTTCAGATTTCAAAAGACTTGGGAAAGAATTCTAGTGGTAGTCAAGCCAACAGCAGAAGGTGTTTTTCTTTACTATCTCAAAGCTTTAAATTCTGATATTTCTATGTTGATTCAGTCCATGGGAGGCATAACTATCCCTATGGCTTATAGCATTTCCATTAGGGCTGAAAATTGTTTGATCCAAGCTGGCAAACTTGCCCCTAGACCCCCCATGCCACTGTTTCCAAGTTTAGAGAGTCCAGATACCGATCAAGCACCTAATTTGGCTCCTTCTCCCACTCCTAGAAATCAGAGTTCAAATGAAGCTTCCACTTCATCTCCGAGTGCCCCAAATGAGCTTCAAGAGGTCATGAAGCAATTGCAAAACCTAGGCAATGAGCTGGTTACTCTCAAGAGGAAGCAAGCTCAAGGTTTCATACCTTCTTATCAACCCCAAGCTCAGCCTAATAGGCAGCCTTACCAACCACAAAGGCCTCCTAATCTAGCTGCAACTATAAATCAAACAAGGCCTCCCGCCATAGACCATTTCAGCCATATAATCCAAATGCCATATCTGCCTCTAAGGCATTGGTGCCAACACAAAACAACATTGCTCGAGTATGATTGGTGTTTCCCATGCAATGAGTCTCATAACCAATCCATGTGCTTCAATGGTGCTTTGAATCAAGCACTATTGGTGATAACTACTAGTGTGGAGGGTGAGGGCGATCAAGAAACAATCAACAACAAGAAACATTCCAACAACAATCAGCCCCAAATGACACCACATTGGTGAACTGGCAGCGTAAGATTTTTGTGGCATGAATCAAGAAGTTTCTCAAGGTGTTGCAGCCAACACAAGGTCAAAAAGGAGGAATTTGGGTGAAGAACAACCATTAGCCCCAACCAATCCACAACCTTCCAAGGATCCACAAATGGTTGGCAAGCAAAGTCCAGTTTCAAATGCACAAGGGCAGCCAAGAATAGCCCCTAGGACAACTCAAATACCAATTGTTACTGCCCACATGCAAGGGGTGAATGTACAAACCAAGGGACAGAAAAGAGATCCTTCATCTCCATTCAATATCATTGATAAGATGAAGAAGACAAACGTCAATATATCAATGTGGGAATCCCTATCTATCCCAGGCCAAAGAGATCTACTACAAGCTGCCATGAAGGACTGGCCAACTTTGAATTAGCAAGTTCAAATGTAAGACAAAGTGCTTACAAATGCTGCCCAGCCTAAGGGAAATCATGGAGGACAACAAGGTAAGATGTTGAAGCCCCCTCCTTTCTATGTTTCATTGATCATTGGAAATCAGCTAGTGCACAATTGCATGATTGATTCTGGAGCAAGTAGTTCTGTCATGCCCAAACAAATAGCTGATCAACTAGGGCTCTAGTATGAAAAAATATCAAAAGGGGTAGTGCAACCAGATGGGACAGCAGTAGCAACAGTTGGAGTGATTAGAAATTTGAGTCTTACCTTGCATGCATGTCCAAATGTTGTTGTTTTACAAGATGTATCAGTCATAGACCTTCCACCACTCTTTTCCCTTTGCTTGTTAAGGGACTTCACAGCCAAGATTGGGGGATATTTTTCTACTGATTGGTCTCACATGCTTTGTTCGAATAAGGTACGAGAACTAAGGCTACAATCAGGTTAGAACCTATTGCAAACTTCCATATTGAGCCTTACACTCCAAGTCAGATTAATGCCAATTGCTCAACATTTGATCAAGAAGATCACCCAAGCACCGATGAGGCTGACACCAAGGTTGGAAGCATCCCGGATCTAACTCTTGATGAATGGGCAAGCAAGGTGCATGCTTTTGATCCTTATCAAGAAATAGAAGAGTTTGATCTAGGGGTCTATTGCATACACGAAGAAAATCAGCCTATTCCTAGCATCACCAAGCCAAACCACAAAGATGACAATGAAGTATGGCAGCTATTTTTTGATGGATCAAGGAGTAGGCAAGGTGCAGGAGGTGGAGCTATGCTCATTTCACCAAAAGGTATAAAGTATTACTCAGCCTTCCGTTTTCAGTTTTCTTGCTCAAACAATACAGCTGAATATGAGGCCTTGGTGCAAGGGATGCATTGGGCAATCAAGAAGAAAATAAAGAACTTGCAAGTATTTGGTGATAGTGAGTTGATTGTAAATCAGGTCAAGGGACAACATGTTGCCAAGAATGATCTTCTCGGATGCTACAAAAATCGGGTATGGGATCTTATTGAAGATTTTGAAGCTTTTAGCATCAATTCCAACCCAAGAAAAAGAATGAAGCCGTTGACAGTGGCAGCAATTGGGGCTGCGTTTGATGTTGTAGAAAGTATCAAAAGTGAGAAAAATCAGCCTCATATCAAAGTGGTTGTGAGACCAGTGTGCCGGATAACAATGTCATTTGGCAAGTGTTTGAAAATGACCAGAAATCATCCATTTCTTGTAAGAAGAAGATGAGTTCTCGGCCAAGAATCAAGAAAGATTAGGACAGCGGTATGGTGACCAAGTAGTACAGCTGAGAACTAACAAGCTGCCCAAAGGACTTATCACTTTGGAGTCCATTTTTAACCCGAATGATCAGTTCCGGAAGAGAAAGTGAACATTTAAATAAAGGGTGAAGATTCAGAGCCTATTTTAGTGGAAGAGGAAAAACATTGCAGATTGGCAAAGTAAGTACCTCACAAGAGAAATCTGATTTTGTTCAGCTTTGTCAAGAGTTCCCAGATGTCTTTGCTTGGACTTACAAAGATCTAAGAGGTTTCAACCCAAAGTTGGCACAACATACTATTGAGCTGGATCCGGAATCCAAGCCCATCGAGCAAAAGCAAAGGCCAGGTCAATCCCCATATTGAACCTCTCATGAGAAAAGAGTTAAGCAAGCTTATTGAGGCTAGTATCATCTTCCCCATCAAACACTTGAGTTGGGTTGTAAACTTGGTGCCAGTAAGAAAGAGAAATGGGGAAATAAGATTGTGTGTGGACTTTCGCGATCTAAATAGAGCATCACTCAAAGATCATTATCCGCTTCCATCAATGGAACAAATATTGCAAGTTGTAGCTGGTTCAGAAAGGTTTTCATTGCTAGATGGATATTCAGGCTATAACCAGATAATGGTGAAGGAAGAAGATCAATTCAAGATGGCCTTCACTACAAAATGGGGCACGTATGCTTACAAGAAGATGCCATTTGGACTGTCGAATGCCGGAGCAACATTCCAACGAGCTATGGATATGGCATTCAAAGGCTTGATCAACAAGATAGTGCTGGTATACCTAGATGATATCATTGTCTTCTCAAAGAATGTAGCAAACCATCTCTTCCACCTCAGGCAAGTGTTTCAGAGGTGCAGGAGTTTTGGAGTGTCTTTGAATCCTAAGAAGTGCATCTTTCTTGCACATGAAGGAAAGCTCCTTGGCCATATTGTCTCCAAGGAAGGATTAGCAATTGATCCAGAGAGGGTTGAAGCCATAAGAGCACTACCATTGCCAAGCCACAAGAAATCCCTTCAGAGTTTCTTGGGAAGGATAAACTTTGTTCGGAGGTTTGTCCCAGATTTTGCAGCCCTTGTCAAGCCCATCACCAAAATGTTAAAGAAAAGCATGGATTTCAAGTGGATAGCAGAAGGCAAGGAGAGTTTTGAAGCAATCAAAGAAGCCATCTCCCAAGCACCAACTCTCATCAACCCAGACTTCTCCAAGGATTTCATCCTCTTTGCATTTGGAGGTAGTGAAACTATCTCTGCCATTCTGGTACATTAGAACAAAGATAATGATGAGCAACCAATTGCCTTCTTCAGAAAAATCCTAGATGACTGTGAGGTGAGGTACTCTTTTATTGAAAAGCATGTACTTGTAGTAATCAGAAGCTTGAAGAAATTCAAGCATTTAGTTTCAAACAACAAGGTCCAGTTGCTAGTATCACATGCTCGGGTTAAGGACTTCCTCCTCAACAAGGATTTGAATGAGAAAAGGACAGATTGGATCACCCGTGTCATGGAGTATGACATTGAGATCAAAATCACCAAGCTGGTAAGAGGGAAAGGATTGTGTGAATAGCTGGTAAGCAAAAAGAAGTATGCAATGAAGAAGAAGTTGTTTTGATAGTCGGGACAGCCATGAGCCAAGTAGCAATCAAGAAGAAGATGATGCTGCCCCCACTCCTTGCTGGACCCAAGATATGATACACTTCCTAGGCACAAGCCTATGCCCTCCAGAGATGAACAAGACCCAAAGGAGACACTTCAGATTGTAGGTTGTTTCGTATGCTATTGTTGATGGAGTTTTGTTCAAGAAAGACGTGAATGGAGTGATGCTAAGATGCATTAGCACAAATCAGATTCAAAGAGCGTTGGAAGAGTTCCATAGTGGACCAGTGGTGGCCATTTTGCACCAAGAGTGACAGATCTAAAAATCATGAAGGCTGGTTATTATTGGCCTAAAATCTTCAGTGATTGCTATGCATGGATCAAGAGGTGTAAGAACTGTGCATTCTTCACGGAAAAGAGAGACTTGCTGCCCTTCCATTGCATCCAATCTCGGTTGACCAGCCATTCATGCAATGGGGTTTGGACTTCATTGAGTCATTAATCCCAATTCAAGCCGGGGCACAAATGGATTTTGACAGCCACAGACTACTTCACTAAATGGACAGAAGCAGTAGCACTCAAAGAGGCAAATGAGTCTAGCATCTTAGACTTTTATGAAGGGATAATAACCAGGTTTGGTGTACCTGCTACAATAATATCTGATAATGCATTGGCATTTATTGGGTCCAAGGTGAGTGAGTGGGCTGTCAAGAACAGTATTTACCTAAGCACTTCATCAAACTATTACCCCCAAGGTAATGGCCAGGCCGAGTCTACAAACAAGAACTTGTTGAGAATCGTTAGGAGGACTCTTGACGAGAATCGAGGTCTTGGCATACCAAATTGAAATCAGCCTTATGGGCTGATAGGGTAACTCCCAAAAGATCCACGGGTAACTCTCCATTCAAACTTGTCTATGGAAGAGAGGCAATCTTGCCCATGTCACTTGAGTTGCCAACATTGGAACTCATGAAGCGATTGGAGTTGCTTGAGTTTGAGCCCATGGAGGTGAGGTATGTAGAGTTGATGGAGCTGCAAGAGATCGAAACCAGGCATCCCAAGCAATGGAGAAGGATCAAGATTTGATCGAAGACCTTTGATAAGAAGGCCAAGGATAGATCTTTTCAAGTTGGAGATCTAGTGTTGAAATGGGATGTGGATAGAGCAAAACCGAGAAGGCATTCAAAATTTGATGCCATTTGGAGTGGCCCATACATGGTCACAAAGTGCAAGAACAACAATGCTTTTCAATTGGCCTCATTGGATGGTGAAGAGCTGCAGATTCCAGATCAATGGAATCTATCTCAAACGTTGCTTCTAGAGGAAAGTTCACTACTTTGTAAATATTAGATTAGATTTTCATTCCTCCAAGTGCTTGTGCACATTGTTTTGCTGTAGGTTAGTTTTGTTTTCCCTAAGTGCTTTGGCACAGCTTGCTGTCCATGGAGATGCTTTGCAATCCTTGCTTCCATTAGGTGATATTCCATCTTCCTCCTTGTACATTCTGATTCAGTTAGGGTTCTAAGAAAAAAATTTGATGACTCCACGCCCAATGGACTGCTTCAAGCTACTGGTATCTTCTACCTAGCCGGCGGTACCCCGTGAGTCACCAAATTGTTATCCAAAATTTACCCCTGAGGTAAATTTGATAACATGCATTAAATTCTCAAGTCCCGGAAAATTGATTGATTTAGGGCAAAAAATCATGTTTCCAGGGTCCACTCAGATTTTTCTAACTCTCCCCTGTGTCCGGGTTGAAAAGAGCAAGTTACGAGAAAATGTGAAAAAGTTGCGAGAAAATAAGCTTGGCCAGAAAAATCATGAAAAAGGCTAAGTCCTAGTCCTCGCAACAGTCGGGACATGAGGGACATCTGGGCGCAAATTGGCTGAAAGGCCACTAGGAAGTCTACAGAGCAAAGGAACATCCGAGACACAGGGACGCGCGGGGCGTGAAAAGCTGGTTCGGTCGAAGGAGAAGAAAATTGACTAAGCGCCAAGCGGCACAGTTGGGACATTTGGGCCGTGAGGATGCGAAGGACGCGAACCGCCTAGATCAGGCCGGTGTAGAGAACTTGATTTGGGACATTTGGGACAAAGGGATGCGGATAGGCTGGAGGAGCCGAGAGCCAATCACATTACGCCACGTGTCATCGGCAGAAAAGGGACAAGGAAGCCCATTTCGGGTGGATCGGAGGAATTTGTCCCAAGCAGTTTGGGACAGCCGGGCCATGAGGATGCGAGGATGTGAAAATCCGGCGGACCCGTGACCAATCAAATCACGACACATGTCACAAGAGGGGAAACGTCAGAAAGTTCAAGGGCGAGGTTTGAAGAATCATCCCGAACCAATCGAGAATAGGATATGTGTCCAATAGAGTAGGGAAGCGCAGAGCTCGGGAGGGAATAGAAAATTTGGCCAAGTTTTGGACAAAAGCTAAAAGTAAAGGAAGCCCACACCCCTGTCCTCCAATCAATGCATGCCACGTGTCCCCAGTGGGTAGGGGCGTGGGGAAAAGTGAAAAATGGTCCAAAATCACAAAAAAATGCAAAAATTTCAAGGAAAACCCATGGGAAAGGGAAGGAGAGAGAATTACGCATCCAATCAGCACTGACATGTGTCATCCAGTGGCGAGCGCGTGAAAAAATTTCAAAACACATTTTCTTTGTTTTGTGCTCTAAATCTTCGAGATCTCCATATCTTTTGATCCAGAGCTCCGATTTGCACGTTCTTTATATCAACGGAAATCTTATAAGATTCTCTAGATGATTCCAGGATCAATCTTGAATTTTGGTGCAGCCTGGAGAGAAAAATTCAGAAACGGCTCGACGCGTGTTCATGGCCGAAGTGACATTTGGTGACCAAATTTAACGCAGAATGGGTTGCATTCTCCTGCAAATCGGTCAAAAGGGACGGGTATGGGTTTGTAAGGTCTCCCATTCCATTTTAATGCATCTGTAGTCAATGAGGAATGGCCTTGCATGTTTTCTGGGTTTCTCTCTCACAGGCTCGATCCATGCAATGTAAAAGCTAGATTTGGCTCATTTCTAAGGGGGAACATTTTTTGGACATAAGCAACTTCTTCTTTCACCTCCAGCAAGTGATCATTTGAAGAATCGGACCTCTCCAAATCTCAGTATATGCTTTTTACCTCTACGAGAGGCTGTAATGCGATGATTTTGACACTTTGGAAATGATAATGCAAGCTTTGTGAATGAGTTTTAGTTCTTTGTTTGTATTGTTTGCTTCATTTCAGATCCTAAATTATATCTTATCGGCCTATGTATGTTTTATGCTGAAATCTCTGGTTTGTGTCTATTTGCATGACGAAAATGTTTCGCCACTACTTTTGGTGCATCACCACCTTTAGTTAGTTTCAATTTTGCATTTCTATCCTGTCTCCTTGCAGGTTTAGAGTAGGATTAGTATCGAACCTCTTTAGTTGTGCAAAAAATATAGATCTAAATCGGAGGAGTTTGAGGAACCAGCCTCTAATCTGGAGATTCCTCTCTCGGTTTCACAAGTCCCACACTTAGAGAGAGGTTTCCATGTTGTGCAATCATCTTGGATGCTAAAGTGATCAACGTAGAAGCACGATCTGCATCTCTGGGTGTTGTGAGTCTACAACAACTCCTACGGGTGATTTGATTCCTCAAGCCTCCGAGACTTCACTTCCCATCCACTAATAATATAGTCGAATATGAAGCCCTCATTACAAGACTAAAAATTTCTATACGGTGGGATATCATATAGGTCAATGTTATAGGTGATTCTTAATTGATCATCAAGAAAGTGAATGATGAGTATAAGGTCAAGGATGAGAATCTCATCCCTTACAAGAAACTGGTTGATACTTTAAAGGAATTATTTGTGTAAATCACCTTCTAGTAGATACCTAGAGGACATAATCACTTGGTGGATGCCATGACTATAATTGGATATTTATTACGCATTCCACCAAGCAACAATGACATGTCATTCTTTATGGATTATTTGACAGTACCTGCATATGACATGCCAGAGTCTTGCTTGGTATGTGAAGTTGTTGGTCCCTTATCCCCCTGTATCTTGATATTTTTAATTACCTACATGATGGAATATTTTCTTCCAAAATTACCCTCTGTAAAAAACATAACCTCATCAAATGCATATGCCATTATACCCTACTTGGGGGCACTCTCTATCATTTAAGTTATGATGGGAATTTATTACGCTATCGTAACATAGAAGAGTATGTATTAGTAGTCAAAGAGGTACATGAAGGAATTTGTGGGGCCCATAAAAGTGGAATGGTTCTTGCTAAGAAGCTATTGAGAGTAGGATATTACTCCTACTATGGAAACTTATTACTGTTAGTATGTGAAGAAATGTTTTCTATGTCAAAAATAAGGTAGCCTAATACATGATCTAATGTAATATTTTCAACCCATCACAATACTATTGTTGGTCTCAAAGTGAGGACTTGATCTCATTAGGATTCTTACACCCATTTCCTTTGATGGCCACAAACATATCCTAACTTACACTTGAGTGAGTATTTTACAAAATGGGTAGAGGTTGTTCCTCTTACTTATGTCACTAGTGCATAGATTGCCAAGTTTATAATGAATCACATCATTTTCTATTATGACATTCCCTCTGCCATTGTATCTGAAAATGGTAAATATTTCAAGAATAAGTAAGTGAAGACGCTATGCCAATGCTTCGAATCCTTTATAAATGTTCAACCCCATATTACCCTCAAGGTAATGGATAGGTAGAAGCCTCGAACAAGACTCTTGTTCACATCACGGAGAAGATCGTTAGTAAAATTGGTTGTAATTGGAACATATAGATTCATCTTTCCCTCTGGTCTTATAGAACATCCATTTGCACACCTACTGGTGCAACTCCATATTCCCTTATTTTTAGCATAGAGGCCATCTTTCCCCTTGAGATTGAGCTTCCTTCTTTGCGCATATCCTTGAGATATTATTTGGACAAAGAGGAAGAATATAGGTTGGCATGGCTGGAATAACTTCAACTACTAGATGAAAAATTCCTTCATGCACTAGATCACCTAAAAGTGTATCGAAACGATTGTACCAAAGCTATAAAAATGCATCATACCTCATGAATTTGAGGTAGGATACCTTATCTAGATAGAGAATCAATTTAGTGCTACCAAAGAGAAATTAAAGAAAGGTAAGTTTGAACCTAACTTCTGGGGCCATATGTTGTGGTCATTAAGTTTGGTTCAAGTGCATATAAAATTGCATATCCTGAGGGTTATGATTTTGGGAACCCATGAATGCCATGCATCTTAAGTGTTTCTACTCCTAAGCATGGGGGTCCTTAAAAATAAAAATAGTTTAAAAATATTTAAAAATAATAAATAAGTAAATAGAAATAAACTATTGCAAGTGTGAAAACCACGCAATTGTGGCACTTTTGACAAGTCCTTTGGTGAAAATTGGCTTCTAGTGCCATATGAGAGTTCATTTTCATAAGAATCTCAAACACAGGGGCACAATAATTTTAACCTAAGCTAGTTTTTGCCTATGTGTGAGATCCTTTTGAGCCTATCCTTCATCGAATTGATCCAGTTGATCCTAGTCTTGTATATAAGCAAAGAGTTTACCTTTTTACATTCCCATATATTGTTGGGGGAATCCACATTTATTCATTTTCTTGTACATAACTTCATAAAACTTTAAGAAAATATGAAAACATTTAAATATATTTTACCAAAACAACCCAAAAACAATATAATATTGTCTCATGAAAATACAAAAACAACACAAAATGTTTCAAAATTGTTCCACAAAAAAAAGTAGTGTTTTCGTACTTGCTTGTTTGTTTGTACATAGTTTTGTTGGCTTGTTTGTACATATGGTGTAATTTTATCTTTCTTTATATATTAGTCTGTTGTTTAATTCATTAGATTAATTCTTGTTGTTGTGAGATAGACCAATTACAACTGAGTTATTAACATCTTAGTTCATTTATAACTTTGGTGTGAGTTAATTCATGCTTGTTCATATTGGGTGTTCTTATCTATTTATTTATTTATGTATATTGTTGTGTTGTTAAACATGTGTATATTAGACTTTCTTAACTATTACTTGTTCTTGTGTTTATTGCTTGTACATTGTTTGTTATCATTCCATATCATCACATCTAACATCATAACATCATCTCTCATCAATAAAAATTCTAACCTACATGTAGAAAACTCATTCATTACTTCAATTCAAGGGAATTTTTTTATAATTCCTTCAATTATTTAAATGTATAATCTAACATTTAAATCCAACAGAATAATTACAATTATTCGAGATAACAAATCAATTTAACATGTTTATATACATGGGATGTCATATCCCACTCGATCCCCCATAATTACTCTTACGAGATAGTATATTGAATATACTAATTGTGTCATTCTCGTAATTTATTTTCAAGTGTTTGTTCAAAGCATCTACATGGGGTTCGATCAATTGAATCCCATTCGACATCACACACTTGTTTAGAACTAGGTGATCCTAACAGTGTATATCAAAGCACACTACTCTTTCCAAATTTTTTGAGTCATGATTTGCATGCTATGTTTATCAACTAGACATAGTATTTGAAACATGTCCTATCACCATGTCACTTGCTCTTGTTATCGAAATGGGTGAGTTATCTGCTTAAATATCAAGTTAGGAAAAGGTGCAATTCTCGATAAGTTTGCACATTGTATACATCGGTGCCAATTTAGGTTTCTTATGGGAGGAAAGAGTGCACATAACAAATTGCATCGTTACATAATATCTTTCTACCCCATAGCCAATGTAGGTGGGTACCAAGATATACATTCATGAAAATAACTACTTCGCAACTTAGCGTAACCATAGATCCTTTATAGTTTTATGATAGATATAATGAATGGGGACCGAGGGATAATTTCAAATACATGTTGTATGGATACATTCAAGGAATTACATGTGTCATTCGAATAATGTCACTCTATAGTAACCATCCCAAGTTATCCCGCCATGCCCCATGCATTAAATGTGTAGCACACAATTTATTTAAGTACGAAAAATTAAACGAGTCTAGGACTACTTCTAACGTTCCCACTCAATCGTTTGATTTAGAACCTAAAGGTCTAATGAGAGTTTCATTGTTTTCATTTACTTAATTATAGATAAAATTTATTGCCCTGATTAATTGCAGGTTACAAAATTAAAATTTATATATTGTATTAATCCATAATGATACTATGTTTCATAATTAGGTAACCTAATCGTATAACACCTTATTATTTAGGATAAATTCATAACATAGGAAGTGATCATTGTATAAATACACATCAACTTGTCCATAAGAAATAATTGAATTAATATAATGATATAGCCTAAATAGGTATGAACATTTGATAACCATAAAATCCAAGTTGACTATTCAATTTCAATTGTAAAAAATAGTCTTCTATTTATTTTACCATATTTGATACACTCATACATTAGCCCCATTAATTCCTTTTAAGAATGTAGGATAAATTAGCCACCTATCTATTAACCTATGTTCTTTCACTAACCACTATTAGCTTGCATTTATATGTGTGTATCATTCTATTATGCACTCAAGTAAAATACCACTTTAAGGTGTGGTTCACATCTACTTTTTTATCCAATATCTACTCAACTATATTAGGGATTATGTGATACATAAATTTACAAGCCTCAAATGACATTATAAGCATTGTAAAACCATAGATAGAATTTTCCCTTAATAGTCGTATTAATATTCCTTAAGAGTTTTATAGCACTCAAAGAATCAAATTCAACTAAATTATTCTACATCTTAATAAGTCAAAGCTTGAGAAGATGATAAACGATCTAGTTTATTTTCCCAATTTAGAACAATATCACAAAGCTAGAATAAACATAATATTTCTTATAAATTATCATTTTGAGTTGATACTGATACATCCATTGCATTGGCCTTTAATTTTTCCAATAAATATAATGTTTTAATAACAATGAGAAATACAACTAGGAATATAGTTAAACTTTAATATTTCAAATTGAACAAATGCAATCCTTAGCTTCTTCCATTCTTCACCTCTTAAATAACCCATCTACAAAATTTTTAGTATGGGTCAATTCATATGAATTGAGCATGATAAGATCTATCTATTTTACAATAACCTACTCTATCTAGTACTTTTATAAAAGTAAGATTGCATTAAGCTAAATTCACATAGAGGGCGAAGAAGAAAATGAATAAATTGTGAAAAATTCCCAAAAGAACTACACATAAAGTTGAATTTTTCTTGAATAGATAAGGTATCCGATAGATAATACACTCGGGTATAACCTACTAAAATAAATAACAAACATCTTATTTTTGGTATTACATTAATGAATTTATTTGCTTCCTATAAGTAGTTAGTAATACTAGTTGTTATCATAAAAGGGTTAAATTATATAAGTATATACATTTATATCTATGTCTAGGTATCTTATTCTTTGTTCATTCTATCGGTAACATAATTACCTACCGGTTCAGCTGGTACCATGTTTATATTATTATTTTTCACACCCACAATATATTGTTATAGCTTGATTAATGTAATTATCAATCTTCGATCTATATTGATATTTTTAATATCGATACACATGTTCAACTAAAATCCTTTTGACTTGTTAAGAGTATCTAAGCTTATCTTACTTTCATATTAGTTACCTTAATAACATCGAAAGGAGAAGGTGTCAAAGTTACTTAGTATTATAATCAATATCAAGTGCATAGAACGATCTAATAGTCAATCCTAACCCGAGTCTACTAAAGTCGACTTGGGGTGATGAGTACACTTCTTATGGAGAATACTTTATTTTGATTAGTGGTAAAAAGAGGGTTAAGGGGACCCTACCCCATACATCAAGAAAGCTCCATGAGAGCATATAAAGCCAATTATAATAACATCAAAAAACCATAGTATAAAATTTCATAGTAATAAGAGCACTTAGGAGCCCATATAGTGATACTAACAACAACAAAAAACCATAGTATAAAATTTCATAGTAATAAGAGCACTTAGGAGCCCATATAGTGATACTAACAGCAACAAAAAACCATAGTGAAACTAACAACATCGAAGGAACTAACAACCATAGACAGAGATAGTGAAAAAATAGATCACCCCACACCAAAGTCATTTGTAGGCTTTTTCAAGCCCCTCCAACACCTTAGCCCATTCTTTTACAAGAGCATCAATATTAACAGCCAAAGAGCCCATGTCTAAACCATCTAGGGTCGCCTTCTATTTCCTTCCTTGACTATCCACAACACAATAAGAATTGGCAAGCTGCCCTAGAGTTTGAAGGTGTTGCAGGGTCGACTTAACAGTCACGATGCTCCATTCCATATAGCTATGGAGGATAGCTTTTACCTGATCCATTTCCTTGGTTATGGCCCCAAAGTTGGCCTTTAGGATCTCAATCTCGCCACCCTTGCCCATTGCTAACTGCTTCCTACACCTACTCCTTCATCTTGTGCCAATCATTAAAAAGAAACTAGACCAAGCTCTTAGTGAGCCACATGTCCCCCTTGATCTCATCGATATCAACCACCATCTTGGCCAAGTGATTTTCCCCTTTGATCAGTGACATGACCCATAGCCTCATAGTGTTGTTCTAATTGAGCGTTTATAGGATTTGGGGCACCCTGTTTGCTAGACTCACCCTTAGTGTTCAGCTCAGTGCTCAGGATCTTCTTAGATTTAAGATCCTTTAGGTTTTGGGCCATGACCACCTCCACCTCATCCTCTTCCATGTCTCCATCTAGAGAATCTTCATCATCGCTCGAATCCTCCTCCGATTTAGACCCCGAACCATCTACATAAGCTTCCAAAGCTAGCTTGAGGGCACCAGTTTTGTCAATGTCCGGGCCACCTTTTGTGAGGAAAGGATAAAGCCTAAAATCCCGCCCCATCTAAAATGGTTTAGCATTGGGAGGTGGTAAGCATAAATACATTTGTGGTAGCCTTCCAGGGTTAAGAATTGAATTAAGGTGAGAGCCACCTCATCATATGGATTAGGTAAAGACATTCTAAGGTATCTAGCAAAATGGGAGGTGAGATTCTCATTACCTTTAAGAAACAGATTCAAGTTCTTTAGAGGCTTCCTTCTTCGGTTTGTAGACCTCCCTCCCCACCACCTGGAATGCCCATAACTTTAGCCACCAAATCCACAGTGATCTCTAGAATGATCCCCTTCATCTCAACAATAGTACCTTTTTTGGTCACTTTCATCTCAACAACACCTTTTATGGTGAATACATTTAGTCAATAGGTGATTGGAAGTACCCATCATGACTACCGAAGTTACAAATGTACATCTATAAAATTATAATGACCACTGTTCCACTAGGGATATGTGCCTAGAATAGTTTAATAGTTAAGTGTTTCACATAATAATATACATTAATGTTAAGGATCTTGTATCCTATTAGAAGAAAAAGACATACCCCAAACAAATTTATGTTAGATTGTTGTATCAAAAGTATATTCTATCGATATAACCTATTATCACCGTCCTAGGTGTGGGTCGAGGTAATTTTCTAAAGACCCTTAGATTTAAACTAGGACACATACAAATTAGTTCAACACCCCTAGTCCGTCAGGGTTTTTAAATCAATCTAAAATTCATGAAACAAAGCACTAATCCTAGCACTTATAAAAGAAGAGTTTCATTTAACCTTTGAACTACATGAATATATGTGTTTTGAACTTAGATATATAAACTTGATAAGGTAAAAAGATTTGGTAAGCTTCAAATTTCAGCTAACTATGAAACCACAAGTCATAAATCTCAGTAATACTAGTTTTATATAAGGAAACACAGTAAGTATATAACAAATACACAATAGCTAGAGTATAGAAAAGCATAACATTAGCCATTTCCACTAGTTAATTCCTTACTTGATTCTGTACATTCACATGAGATAAAGATAACATAGGTTAAACTATAACATAATAACATAGTCTATAATATACCATATAATGAAGAATCTTAAAAGCTGGGTTTCTTTCATGAAAGTAATATATTCAACTGATTATTGAGAAAAGATAGGGCCTATCATGCCTAGTGGATCTCTTAATCCTCTTCCAATTTCCTTTACAAGATTGAATGCAATGAGAAACCACCAAGAACTTGCAATTGATTCCAAAGAAAACTTCGCAAAAACCCTCCAACCTCCTTCATCCATATTTATTGTAAGTGGCTAATAATGGCTTACGGTATTTTCTCTTTGGAGAAAAAAATAACATGCACTATTTTAGAATACCTAAAGAATAAAAATAAAAGAGTAGGAGAATAAGTAACATGTAGAAATCCATGATATTCCATTAAAAAACAACTAAATGAAACAATAATATCTGGTATTACTCGAGATGGTCTGCTAAAGTTGTTTTCTAAGGGAAGCCTACTCTATAGCCTATTCCTCTAGGTGTTCTTTATAGGGTCTATATTTTTATGAATAGTATGTCACCCCATAACACTTTGTCATTTCTCTTGGTATCTAAAAGTGGCCACTTATGGCCCATCTGCTCTGGTATCAATATTTATTTAGGTATTGTTATCTCCAGTGGCACTTGTGTAACTCCATTCCCCATCCCCATCAACCCCGTAAACCGTACTCCACCACCTAGACTACCTTTTAAGGGGGTGATGGTTGAAATTATAAAGGTACCTACTATTGTAAACCCTATAATGGCACCTACTATATTAATGGCCCTGTGCCACTTGTATATGAAACTGTTGAATGATTGGTACCTAATGTATCATAGGAACCTATATTTGTGGTGGATCTTGTTGACTAACACCTATGCCTTTCTTGGTGGAACATGTCGGTGTCTTGGTGGATGATGTTCATGTACCTAGTCTTGTACCTTTATAGCCTTAGCCTCATACCAATCAAGCCTAGTCTTGTCTCTAAGGTGTTTTCCCCTCTCTTTTTTGTTTCTTGTTATACCAACTTTTATAGTTTTCGCTAGAATGGTGATGTTCCAAGGCATCATAGTCACGTACCAGATGGGTAATTTGTTATGGTCCTAGGGTCCACTATCTATACCCATCCATCCCATACATGTGGGATGACTCCATGAAAACTGTATAAAGCTATCCACAATCGGTATGAGGCCAACAATCAAATGTCTTATGCGCTACATATGCATACCATTTCTTTTCCCCTAGGATACCTTGGATAACACCTAGATGAGACTTTACTCTATTAACTCGGTACCACTCTAAGATATTCCTATGGCTACCTATTAGGTAATGCTCAAGATCCATGATGCTTGAGCTTAGTTGCATCTCTCGCACCACTTGTACAAATGGTATGGTCTCCGGTCACCATCCATAACCATAGGTCATCGAACACTATCTTATAGTAACTAGTATATCCCAAATGAGATCTAATATCGGTACCCAATGGCTCTTAGCCCATACGAATGGCTATTATGGAAATATAACTCATAGAACACCAAGTAGGCATCTAATCATGATATGATGCCATGCTCAAATTTGTAATAGGGTTGCAAGACTCGGGCTCCTCATCCCTTTATAGGTTATCAAATGTAAATCTCTATATAAGTGGGCCAATATGCATTGAACCCAAGAAAATAGCTCACCCTACACCAATCAGGAAACCATGCTTATCAAACCAAGTTGAAAGTGTGTACCAGTCTTATCAAGAAATAAGTATATGCTAATAAGAGACATAAGATATACCAAAATCATGTAATCCCCTACTCTCAAAACATCTATATAGGTGCACTTCCCTACCTAGTCAAATTATATCCTCTCATAGGAACATATCTAATATGTGTCTTATAATTCAATCATGGTGTCCATCATACACAACCAAGCTACCTTGGATCAACACATGAATATTTTGATAAACATCTTTGAGAATCACAACCATCTTTCAAACGGGTAGTCGAGAAAGTTTAGCTCTCCCCTGTGCCATCTCTTTTCTAAGGTAGTTAGTAGGATATGATCCAATCTAATGTGAGGAAGTTGTTTCATGTAGGAAAATCATGTAGCCTCAAGAACTGAAACTAGCTAAATCTTCTCACATCATGAGAATGTCAACTCATAACCTCGCAGGCATATGTGGTGCTCCTACACATCTAGAGTCCATTGTATATCCTACATGTTGGTGCTTGTTTTGACCTCTCACCATTTTGCCCTAATTTTCCTCTGATCTACGTGTTGTGAAACATTTTATTTCTCGATGTGGATGCTTTGAAAGCTTTTACCTCCTTTTGAGTTCCTCGAATTGTTTACAAAATCCATTTTCATGTTCCTCCTTGAAGAAATCTCTGAGTTTTCCCTATTTTTGCCCTAATTTCTCCAAAATCCACAAGCTTTGTCATTTTCCCTATTTTTCCTCGACCATGGAAGCTCGAAAATGATCGATTTATATTTTTATGCCTTTGAAAATAAAAATCCATGGTAAAAGATGCTCGGAACCATGATCCACATAGTTTTGTTTCAAAAAAATTAATCCTTAGCAAAAATTTGGTTCTGAGCATGAATGGTGAATTTATGTGTTTTGACGGTCTAAAGGGTGTCTTTTTCCTATCAAAGTTATTCCTTAGTGCTCAATGGTCACATGGATTTCTTTGGTTGGTTATGGGACAATGTGTGAATACTTTAACTTATCACTTTTTCCTCTTTTGGAAAAAAGCTAAATTTTGTCCCGTAGCCCCGCTCAAATATGATTGGCACTTTTGGTGCTTACATGGGTTTTTCCAATTGGATGGGGCACAACGGGTTTGTTATTGAACTTTTATTTTTGGATACTTTGGATAAATGTTTGAACCTACCCCATAACCTCGCCAAGATTTGATTAAAGCAAAGGTTTAAGTGGTAGGGAAAAGTCTTACCTTGACCCCTGTAGAAGGACACCTGGAAAAGTTGAAGGCGGAGATGCAGGCCTTTGGAGGTAAATTGGATGTTTTTCCTTCTTGGAAAAATGGAGAAAAATTCTAAAATGGAAGCGTACCCCCACCAAATCATTTCTGAAACCTTAAGGGTTTTGAAGAAGCACTAAGAGGACATGTGGAGGCCTCCACTCACTTTGCTTTTTTTTCTTGGACTTTTCAATGGCCAAAAGAGATTTCCTCAGATCTTGACACTTGGCGCCTTCAGCGAGCTTCGAGCCTTCAAACAAATTTTTCTGGGCCAGGACACGTGGCGAGCCCACGCTCTTTCAAGATATCAATTTTTGGGGACCATCTCAAGGTGTGCCATAGTGACACGTGGTGGTTTGAAAAGTCAAAAGGAATGGGGAAGTAGACCATTGAGGGTAACTTGCATTTTTTTCCCCTAATATTCAAAGGATCAAAACATCAAAATGGCCCATAAGCCTGATGAAGGAAAGGTCAAAGCTTGCTCTAGTCAAAGGTAGAGGTGCGGAGCCTCGGAGGAAATTTGGAAAATCTTCCCTTTGTGGTAAAAGGAGTTAAAAGTGAAAAATGAAGCACAGTTGCTAGGACCCACATTAGGACACGTGTCAGAAGCATTTCTCAAGGGCGGAGTTGTGGGGAAAAATTGGAAAAATTTCCTTTTCCAAAAAAGAGGTGAAATGGAAAAATTTGGTCGCGGTTCCTTTAGGACCCACCTCAGGACATGTGTCAGGCTCATTTCTTGAGGGCGGAGGTGTGGAACAAAATGTGAAATTTTTCCATTTTTCCAAAAGTTGTAAAAGGTCAGAGGGAACCCCCAGGTCTATTTTTAAGGTTTGAATCTTCCATGTGGACGGCCCAAATTCAAAGTAAAGATCAATGGTAGATGAGAGTTTGAATCTAATTTTCCCCAATTTTACTGAAACATGCCTGGAAGTGTGATTCTTCATGATTTCTTGGTATTTCCTACATGCCAAGTAGAGAGGGGAGTTAATGTTGATATCTGAGTTTGGTGGGGAGATCTGGAAGACATCTTTTGCCATTAAAATGGTCTGACTATCAAGCTCGATTGGATTTTCTATTTTTCTTCTCCTGAGCATGCAAGGAGCTAGATTTGATAGATTAGGGGTGGAAGTGGTTAGAAAATTGAAAAAGTGTGATCTACCAAAGTGGAAGGAGTTGAATGCGGGAGATATTGGATGAGATCTGCCCACTTGAGCATCTAGCTACCCTTTTGTAGATTTGATCTCGGAAATCATGATTATGATCATGGAAAACACTGGTGCACTCAATGTCTAGATTTTCAAGGGGAGAAACTCTATGGTAAAATGTTATAAATGGCACGAGTTTTTGTGCAAATGGTTGGAGTGTGAGGGGTCGGGACTGAATTTTCTAATAGAAAAAGCTTGACAGAGCCCATCATTTTGAGAAGCCATTTGAGAAGATTGTATATCTCTTTTGTATTAAATCTGATCATGTCAAGGTGGTTGCAAGTGTACAACCATTGACAAGCTTTGAGAATGTTCAAGAAAATTTCCCTTCTGAAAGATTTAATCAAAATTGAGTTATTCTATGTTGTCTTGAGTAAAATGTGTTTGTTTCATCTCTGAATGTATATGAGTAGTTTTTCTTGTTTCTATTACAATCTTGTATTAAAAATCTGATTCAATCACATAGGTCTCAATCCTTGTGATAGTTTAGTGGCATCTGCAATTTCATTTCTCGGAGATCTTTCATCTGGGAGTGAAATAAACAATTTAAAATCACTTTTATTTCATCTATTCGATAGAGATTATTTGTAAGCCTCTAGGTGTACCTTAGGCATGATTTTTCTTAGATATTTATGCTTTGTTGGATTTTCTAACTCGAGCCTTCATGATAGAATCTCAAAGATTGTGTGAAAAAGTGTTAATCTGGGCCTCCATTGAAGCACATATTCTAGTTAAAGAAACATTTTAGCTATTCTATGGCATTCTGTTGGTTTAACCTTCCATTTTGTAAGATTCATCAAGGATCTGGTGAATCAAGTTCATCCTGCCCACCTCCCACCAAAAATTTATTCAAAAACAACCAATCCTACCTGTACTACCCTTGTTTGTCCTGTGTGCATACAAATGCATAATCTCTGTTACCAAAACATGCAGAAGCAATCAGGGTCCCAAATGTCTTTAGTAACCTTTGCCTTGTGAAAATATCTCCATGATCTGGAAGTGACTACTCATGAGAGTCAGATTTGGTGTGTTGATCATATTTTCCCAAGGTCTTCTCTACAAAATTTATGCAAAAGAAGGATTTACTAGTATTCTTCAATAATAGAGGTTACAAAATAGGTTCTCTTACCTTGGTTGAAAGGCACAACCTAAAATAGTTAGGATTAGATCACATCCTTTTAAGGTGCTACCCACTCCTGTTAAAACCTAAGTGCTAGAGAGTCAAATAGATTGCTTCCCCAGCTACAAAATGACATACATGATTATCTATTTACCTCTGAGTGTCTTGTCAAATCCATGATGTTGCTTGGTCTTTGAAGGAGATTAAATTTGGTTACCAACACTACATGTCACCCAAAATGTAAAAAAACACATAATCACTCCTACATTCTTCTAATCACTCCTACATTCATCTAATCACTTCTCAAAATATTTTAAATTCTTCCAGGACCTTTTAAAAGACCATAATCTATGCTAGCACATATCCTTTCACGTTAGCACACCTCAAGCTATGATATCACAGTCTTTACACGCTAGTGTGGCTATTCTAACATTCATGCCCTCATATCCACGCTAGTGCATTTCATGCTAACACACCTATTCTAACGCTTGTTCTCCTACTTTCATGTTAGCATGTGAGATGACCTAATACTAAAATAGGTTAATTCTCAATCCCTCAATTTTATGCTAGTACGTGGAATTAATGATAGTGCATTTGAGTCCATGCTAGTGTTCTGAAGGTGTGTACTAGCATTAACTCGTCAACTTCTAAAGCTAAAAAAAATAAATGCACTCAAATTCAAAAAAACTTAGTAGTTACTTTGAGGCACCATCTATTATAAGCCTCACATACTCTTGAAATTGATTAGCACAATGTATACGGTCTTGAATTTGCACCATCTTTCTCGAAATCAAATAAAAATTTCGCAAAAGGGCAATAGAGTATACAAGAAAAAATGGGTCGCAATGGATTTTATCCCTCCCAACCCTAATTCTTTATTTATCATACCTCCTAGGGGATATATTACTATCTTGTTCCTATATTTTCTTCCCGCCATGTCTTGGTATTGCATCTTGATGATTATTTTAATTAAATGGTCATTCTTACTAATGTTTTCATCTTGCAGGGGCATATTTTTCTTCCTGATGACCTTTTCTTCTCCCTGGGGCATATTTTTACTTCCTGATAATTTTTTTAGTGTACCACACACATTTTCATTCTTTTATATCACATTCTTCCCAACATTAAAAAAATCACAAAAATAATTAAAAATACAAAAATTGGTAAAATGTAAAAATAAAAATAATGTGTAAAATTTTCAAAAATCTAAAAAAGGTAAATAAAACATTTCAACATCTAAATCATTCATAGGAAAAAATGTCCTCAAACATTAAAAATTATCCTACAAAACCTATTTTGTTGGTTCTTGTGCGTGATATACGAACATTTTGATCTTCCCTCATTAGCAAAGCTAGTTTACTTGCTATGTCTATATTCCCTTGCACATCTAGTTTCTTGGGGCGCTTTCATAACACATTATTTATTTTTCATGGGACTTCTATGTCCTTCATTTATTCGCCTTACATGTATCATTTCTTGGGGTATCATTGTTAACCCATGTCGTATAACGCAAACATTTGGGAAGTGAAGCTAGATAACAAAAACATTGGTGAAATTTTCTTGAACATTGTTTTTTTAAGTATGGTTATTTATGTTTGTTTCTTTGTTGTTCTACTTGTTTAATTTCTCATACTGCATTATGTTATATATGTTTCTTTGAATCATTCCTTTAGCAATGAAAAAATATATGTATTATGGCTTTTCATGTCATTCTAAACTTTTTTGCATGCTCATATTAAATAAAAGTTTTCTCCTAGACCAGAAGCTTCTTTGATTATGTTACAAAATTATTATATAAGAAGATACTCCTAAGCCTTATTGTATGTGTGTTATATCTATTTTCTCCAATAATTCTATCCAACCTCTACCAATCCTTCTCCACATTTTGCTGATTCTCACAATGGCCAAAGAGAATCATTGGATCCCCTTTTATCACTATTAACATTTTCTTCCACAAAACCTGGGGATGTAGGAATTATATTTATCCCCATCCCCCACATTTCTTCCATTTGGTTAAACAAGGGATTCCCTTTCAAATCATTATAATTCCATGCTAGCTTACTAGGTTCGTTTTGTATCTTCTTTCTCCTTCTTCTTTTCGATCATCGATCACCCTCTTCTATCACCCCATTGATACTCGAGGGGGCATCCTTCATTCTACTAATTTTTCTTCTACTCCTTTCAAATTTAATGGTCTATAATTGTGTACTGCATTTGAATTGGCATCATTTGTATTACACCACACCAAATAGGGGCAAATGTGGACACCTAAATCTAATTACACAATTTAATACTAAAATTACACTCGATTATTCGATTTCCCATCATTTCCATTATAATTAGTGATTTCCCACTAACTATCTAACATTCCCCTTCATTTTGGTTAATTAACGACATGTTAATTAAATAGTCTTTCCCTCATTTTGAATTCCAATTAATGACACTTCGTTAGTTATAATCTTATTTTAATTAATTAAATAGTTATTATTTGATTAAGCCTTTATAACATTTTATTTAATTAATAAACCTTCTTATTGGTTAAATCCCCCTTTCAAATCCTCTAATTTCTATCAATTCCCTTCTAAATCACCTCCAAATGGATTTCTAAGATTATCTTTGCCTATTAATTAATCCTAGTTGATTAATTAAATCATCTCCAACTCCCATGCGTTGATAACTACTAATTAATCTCTTCATCGATGATGTTTATCGATTTCTAATTCTAATTTATCGTTGTCCCACATTCTCTAGGTTTCTATCTTCTCCCAAATTGGAATGCTATATAAATAACCTAGTACCTTCCTTCAAAATTTACACCACACTTTTACTTGGTGATATTTTATGCACATGATAATATTATTTTTACTTGAAATAGCTCATTGATCTTACATCCATTCTTCTCATAAAAGAGTAGTAAAAAATATTCAAACATGGTCGTTAAGCCATTTTGGTGAGATTATTTCCTCTTCGTTGAGATAACATTCTTTTGATTGCTCATGATCCAGATAGGTTCATCATAAGGAGTAATCACACACAAAAATCCTATTTTAATTTCAAAGGGATAGCTTAAAATTTAATGTTTTCATGTTGGATGCATTTAGATTAGATTTATATTTCAAATTCTATCATGATGTTGTTGTTGAATTAGCTTAGTTAAAGGGATTACTTGGTGTAAATTCCTAGTTCTTAATTTTTCCTACTTTTACATGCTTATAGTTTCCACCTAAGTTTTCAATATTTTATGCCAAGGTTCACTTATAACAACAAATTCATTCCTTTATGCCTCATGTAAGGAATATGAAAAAATAAAATTCTTACTAACTAATCTCTTCGATATTGTCAAAAAATTGAATTATATTAGTTCTATAACCATCCTATAGGTTCAATAATCCCATTACAAAATTTGGGTGATATCTTTCTTAATGTATCTTAAATATTGGGTGAGGACCAAATCCATTAACTATATACATCTTAAAATAGATGATATCATGTGACACCTTCTTTGTAGGGGTGGTTTATCTAATTATATCGAGATGTTGCGGGGCGATGATTCACAACTCTACAACAAATTTGGGAAAGCGTGGGAGGACGGCTGGGTTAAGATGATGGGAACTTAAGTAAAGATCATAGAGAACACCATTACCGAAACCACTGATATGTCCATTGATGGTCTTAATTTTTTTAAGATACAACTAGGAAAAACATGATATTTCAACGTTCTTTGGTCTTAGGGAAAATATTTTTCAGATGATGATGCTATAACTAGAAAATTATTTCCGATAGGTGGTCGGATGTGTGTCATTTTGTGATGAAATTCCTTACTCTTGAGGGTAAATTTAGGAATCTTTTATCATACCACATGTCCATTTTGAACTACCTTTGTAGAAATCAGAAGATGAGCCTTCCTTTTTTCCTCCTTTGGTCCTTGACCATCTCCATCATTGACTACCAAAATGATAAGTTGGATACTCCCCTCCACCATGGCCTTATCTTTCTACTATTCAAGAAATCTAGAATCCTTATCTCGCTAGACCTCGGGATAAAATTGATGATTAAGACAATGATACCCTAAAATACCACATAAAAAAAAGGAAAAGGGGTGCCCGCATTAGGGCCCTAGTGTTTTTTTGGGACATCCTCTATGATTTAAAAAAAGAGGACCAATCGAGGAAGGAAAATGTGGGGAATAGGGAAAGAGATAAAGATACCATTGATTGGGAGGATTGCATTCTTAGAGTAAAAGAGGTGGCGAAACTATTTTGTTTGTCAATAAAAATTTGGTGTAGGAGGTTAAAGAATGCCATAGATAGATTGATATCCAAAACAAGCGTATTGGTGGCCTGAATGTTGAGTACATCATGTAGGAATAAAGGATCTCAATATTGCAAGATCAGATTGCCAAAATGAAAGTGGAAAAGGATGAGATGAAAATGCGTCTGGAACTAATAAGTACTGATGAGGAAGATAATGACGAGCATGAGGAGAAGATCAAGGGTAAAATTCCTTCCAGAGTCATCATCAAGTGAAAAGGGAACAAGGAAGCAGGTTTGAGCACTAGAACCTGAAGAAAAATACACAGAGAAAGGAGGATTGATGGCTACCCTTTGGTAGATTTTTCTATGTTTCCTATGTTTTAGTGATTCTAGTTGCTCTAAGTATTTTATTTTATTAAAAAAATTATGGTTAATACTTAGACTGTCGTGGTCTTCTTTGCTTTGTCTGCAGCTTTTTGTCAATATGGTTTGACTCGGTCTGTTGATTTCTCTTATTGTCTAGTGTGCCTTGGACTCTTTTTATGTACAAATTTTGTTAGTCCCTTTAAAGATAAACTTTATTACCTATCTAAAAATATCTTCTTAATGATTTCCCAATCAACATCCATCAAATCTTTTTTCACACATTAATAAAGTCAAGTAAATTAAAAATGAGATAAATATAGCATTTTTATTACATTATGAGATGAAACTTTTTCATGGGACTAATTATATTGACTAAGGTGAGTTAATTTAAGTATTCATTTCTATTCCTATTTCACTAATTACGTAAAATTCCATACTCACTACCTCCGCAGATTTTAAGACCTGTGTCAAACAATCAAAATCTATGAGACAAAAATATTTATATCTAATATATGAATACAAGGCATAACTAATACTACATCTAGTATAAATACATTTCATTCAAATCCATCAAATAAAGGAAACCCAAATGATGATAAAAACAATTAATGAAAAACTATCGTAGTTTCACAACGAGTACTAGTTGTAGAAAGAACATCCTCATAGGAT
This sequence comes from Taxus wallichiana var. yunnanensis, assembly GCA_018340775.1. Lineage (NCBI taxonomy): Eukaryota > Viridiplantae > Streptophyta > Pinopsida > Cupressales > Taxaceae > Taxus > Taxus wallichiana. The sequence continues at coordinate 505,935,976 of CM031235.1, forward strand.
ATTACAATAGTTCCTTGATCCACATATTATGGTAGATACATATAGACCACACAAAAATGTGATATTAAATTATATTTTTATCACCATATATGTCCGGATGTTTAAAAATATATGATTCTTATAATTTCATAATATCTAATAACTTAGAGACAATAGCACTCTTTTTTATAATACTTTGAAACACATACCAACATATCACTAGATCAACCTAATTCTCAAATTGAAATTTTTATTCATCCACTACCAAAGCATAGAAATAAGTGTAAGGGTGATAAATGACATATGTCTTATAAAATATTACATATTGTACTAGCCTACGTGGTTAAATGCCGTCCTATAAGTGTTATTATTGATTTGACCATAGTGAGGTCATATTTCACACAAATGATTTCATTTGTTGATTCCTAGATTCATATCGATGATGAGAAAGCATATATAGTTATTTCATTGAGAAAATATTGATTCAATTTTAATCCATATATTCATGGTAAAAAAACATACTATAAAAACTTTACACTATGGAAGTTGTTACCTCACCAAGACATGATATCTTGTTAGCACCTCAAATACAATTCAATACCCTAACTGAGATAACAATAGGTCCAACGTGCGGGCATAGTTTTACCTTTATATATTTGAAATAATAACATGGCAAAATAGTTCCTTGTAGGCCCTTTTAAAAACACATTAAGCATGCTTACTACATGCCCGTGGAAATAAAAGGTGTGTGTCATCCCTTCCACCTTCCATATTTAATTAAAATATGTACAAAAATGTATTTAATATTCATGATTTTCCATACAAATACCATATTCACCATATCATAAAACCTCTCTCTACTCCATGTATTAACATAATTTTTCACTCTCACTATTTTTTTCTCTTAATAGACAGTAATGCAAAATTTTGTTCTATGGAGTGATTTCCTAAGGTATATTTCTAAAAGTGAGGGTAACCATAAGTTGTTTCATTGTTCGGTTAGAAGTGGTGAGAGGAATTTGATATGTAATCCATGTTATGATACCTTTTACACCCTTACAGTCATCCTTTTACAATTTTCCTACAATGTCACCTTGATATCCTCTTACGCTCAATTCCATAATGTATTTAATTCCTAGTATGTGAATGCAAATAAAGTAAAATAGGACAAAAATATCACAAATAAATATATTAATCTCAAGTAAAACTTTATTTTAAATATACTTCTAACTACCATACTAATAATGAATATTTCTCACTAGCACAAAATAATAGAACCTATTCCACGAAATAAGGAAAAACTCTTCCATATTCTAACCATTCATACTACTATCACATATACAACCAACTATAACTCTTCGTAGTGTAAATACCACTATGGATATTACCAAAAATTACAATGTAACTTCCTTGATGACTTGATTCCATACCTTATAATATTTACTTAATGGAACCTATATGTAAAACACTTTAATATAATAGATTCCTTATTAAATAATTTAAAACCTTACAAGATTCTTCAAAAATACTACGAAAACCCTTGTCTTTAAGATCCTCCTACTTCTGCAATAAATAATTTACAAAACATGAATCTTCCTTATCCTAACAAACTACTCTTCACAACGTTTATTGTTGTAAACATGTTTAATGATGAAATACTATTATGCGATGATGAACCTCCCCTTCTTATTATAATTATTATTAAGACATACTCATATGGAGTGTCCTTGTGGATGAAGATTTGAGAATCAATGTCACATCATTTTGGTTAATCAAACCATTATGAATTTTTCAAAAAAAAAATTAAGAGGACACAATTTATTTTGGATGGATTGTAAAAAAACCATAGTAATCCCCTTTTTCATATTCTCGTCACTATGGGAAAAAACATGCAGAGTAAGGTGATGGTCATTATTTGACTTTGTCACATAGTATTCTTCATGTTTAGTTGTGGATTCATTACATGACAGAAGTTTCCTCTACCAAAAACCTATATTAAACTCAACCATAATAATCTGAAATATAAGTGTGAGGCTAATCCCAACCCATGGATATCCCCATTCCTAATCCTAACAAACATTTCCAGATTACTTCCACAAAAATAATGCGTATCATCTCACGTCCCAAATTTTAAAAACATAATTATAATATTATCATGAATCTCATATAATCATATTATAATGAGACTAATGAACTAAAAATATATGTAGCAAGAACATGTTACCATAATTCACTATGGATTGAATCCCACCATCTCTATTATAACATGATTCATTTCTACCTATTTTCTAACCTAGATATAATATCCCACATTTTGATATGGTTTTCATAACTTGAAGAAATTTCCTATTGGGAAACAATTATGGTATTTAATTTTTTTAATGAATAATTAATCCATTTGATGAGTTATTTTCCTATTATAGTTAAATACTATGGTTTTATTTCATGAGGTGATCATGGGATACTATGGTTATAATGCATGCTTCTATTTTTTTATAGATATCCTTATATGTATGTACGTGGTTTAGTACTAATTTAATTATTAGGGCCTTAGATGCATGCGATGAGACTCACTTGTTCTACTACAATAGGGAAGTATATTTTAAATCAAATATTATGGTATTCATTATATTATTTATTGTTATTAATTTTTCATTCATCATATCAACTCGATACCCATTTATATTTTAGGTGAATGATAAATGTAAATAAAATGCACCGAGTTATGAATGATGATAAAAAACACCCCACTTATATTTACAACCCATCCAAATAGCTATGAAAATATCTGAAATCTCTCTCTCTCTCTCTCTCTTGTATTAGCATATTATGTTCATACCACTTCATGTTTTATTTATTTTCATAATGTGAATCATGTGGTAAAATTTACTAGATTTTTGTGTAATATTTTTGGATTTAACCCACTTTAATATTGTTCATAATACATTCATAAAACAATAGTAATGAAAGGATAAGTTATGATCACATTGTTTTGTATTAAGGTAATTATAGGTATTTTTAACCTAGGTGGAACTAATCACCACAATGTTTTTTTTGGATAAGGTAAAAAGGCTTTGGTTTTGAAGGGACCAAAAAACACTGTAAATAAATCAAGCTAGGCCAAGGAACATTTTCCAAAATAAAACACAAGGGTCCAAGTAAAAAAAAATTGTCCAAGAGGACATCCCAAAGAAAGGAATGAACCACAACAGTATGCAAAGTTACATTTTTTATGATAATACAAAATAAAATCCATGGAAACAAGAGAAAAAAACACTACAAATGTCGATGAAGTGTAGCCAAAGTGTCACCACCATTTCACTTTGTTAGAGGAGGCTCTAATTTTTTTCCTCGTATTAGGTCCCCTATGTATGGCTCCAATGGGATCATATTTCCAATAAATTATAACCTTTTTAGGAGCATTATCGTAGGAGAATTTCCATCGCTTTATGAGCTCTTCATCCTCTCGAATTTATCATCTTCAGACATTTTTTTCCTTACCAACTGCGGCCTCGGGTCTTGGAAATTTAATGCTAGAGAAGGGAGATTCTTTGTTCTTATATGACCATTTTCAAATTAATCCCACCAATTCTTTTTTCCGCACATCCAATTTTACTCGTGACACTCCCTAATCTCTTGGACGATATTTTGTTGACCAGGAGGACCGTGTTAGTATTAAACTCATCCCTCAAAACCTTATCTTCCTAATCCACCATATTTATATCACTCTCCTTTCTAGTGGTGCTATCCCCAAGAAATTTATCACCTTGTTTAAGATTATAGAGGATATTCATTTTTATGCCATCCTTATTATCCTACGGCCCACCTTTTTATGTGATTCGAGAGAGCCAATAAGGGTTTTATTGTCTGAATACACCTCTATATGAATAAGGGGTTGGTTAAGAACTAAGGTTTTTCTTTCTGAACATTAACATAATAAACTTATGATGCAACGAAGGTTCCACTTTCTCATTTTGATAATCATTGATAGAGGAAGTCATGAATCTCATAAGAGAGAATGGAATAATCATAGCTTGGTTCCTACATAGGTAATTGAGGATAGAGAGATGGTAGGAAACAATATTGTTAAATTTTCTTTATAGGATAAAGTACTTCATAATAACCATGAAAACATCCCACCAAAAATTAGGGATACAAATTCTTGCTATACCATCATAAAACATGAGGATTCTTTCATCCGATCCAAAAAGTATAAAATCCATGCCTCTTCTTGGTTTTATCCTTAAAAATTTTAGGCCTTCCAAGTATAAGCATGTGGCCTTAGAAATAGACTCTCAAAGTGACTGAAATATCCATACCCCTCATTTTTACACACTCCTCATCCCAATAATTACCAAATTCAATAGCCAAATTGCGGATAATTTCCTTTAAGCCTCTTAATGTAGTTGGAGAAGCTACCTATTCTAAGAAACCTCTAAAAGGTAGCATTATGCTTAATATATAGATAGGTGGTCATCTCCATGTGAAATCTATCACCACTAATGTTTAAATAGGTGCTTTGTACAATCTTGAGAAAAATAAAATGGAACTCGTAAGATAAAACAAGAAGAATAAGTTAGGGTGATTAATTTCCCCCCTAAAAATTAATCGTGGGTTCATTTTAAGACCCCTCCCTAAAAATATCCTATAGATTCCTTGGCTAATCTATGAAAATGAATTTTGAAATGATGACAAAGCTGAGAATTTTTTTAAACCATTTAATAATGGTTTTGGTTGGTAGCATTTTTACTAACAATATATGTTGTCACCAACAATATATCTAATGTCGGCAAAAAAACATATGTAAATATTTCAAAAATTATTTTTGACAAAAAAACTATTAAAATGACTAGTTTGATGAGAAATATGTCCTCACAAAATATGGCACAAAAAGAACAAAATTCAAAAAAATTGATTTTTTTGAAAAAATACTGATTTCACAAATTTCGTATGTGAATTTTTTTTTGAATTTTTTTGATGTTAGTAGTTAAAATGATCATCTCAATAAGAAATATGTCTTCCCAAAATGTAGAAAATGTAATAGTATGTGTGCATGGAATATAATAGAATCCTCCCTATGAAGTGTGTGTTGATGCAGATATCCTAACCTTGATGCATGGAACTATGTGCATATAAGTGATGCAATGGATGTAACTATAGATGGAGTGATAGTAGTAAGTGATGTTAGGGACCTCATTATGGTCTCATAAATTTATATTTATAGGGTTATCTTGCTCCAATTTCCTTGGCCGACTATAAAAAAGTTCAAGATGAAAATTTACTATAAAGAGCCCAAAAAGAGGCAGGAAATTAAAACAAGGATCGGGGCACCCCAGGTAGAACCAAGGCACCTCGGGGCACCCTAGCACAGGCCTAGGTGCCCCGTTTTAGGGTAAAATGATGATAAAGTTCTGAAATAACTAGGCATGTATGTAAAAATGTGCGAGAATGAAGAAATAAGAAGTAAAACAAGATGGGAAAAGGTGGGATTAATTACTAAATTCTTCACTTAAGAACCTTCTAAATAGTAGTATGAGACCGACATAAATAATTCCTAAATTACATGATTTTGTGACTAAATTTTTCACCCACTTTATGTTGGTGAGAAATAAGATAGGTAACATAAAGTATATAGAGATGCGTGCCTAATATCCATATAGAGTGTAGTAGAAAATGTGTCAAGGACTATAAATAAGTGTGGAATGATAAAAATATAGAGGAGGGTTAAAACTATAGATTGAAAATACACATAGAAAAAGTGATGAGAGTGAACCTAGGGAAAACACATGTGTAACGGCTGTAGTGTGTAATGTACCTGCATGGTTAATAAGGCATGTCCCATCACGAGATGTTGTTGTTTTCATCATTGTTGTTGTTTCCCCCAATTTGACTGTTTGTTTCTCATACAACCAGACCTATAAGGAGAAAATGATCAATTACTCAAATATGTATGTATGTAAAAATGCTATGTAAAATACGTATGTGTATATAGATGTGTGAAATACACAAATATTAAATACACAAAAAGGAAAGTGTAATGAAACATGTGCACTGATCCATGTTGAGAGAATTGTTGTAGGAGGATATCATGTACTGGTCTGAGTCTTTTGGGTGATCTCACGCCACCCTAGTGAAGAAGTGTAGGGATAAAATTTTTGTTCTCCAACATTTGACTTCTTCTGCTAAAATGTGTGTGATGATATCTCTATATTATTTTGGTTTTTGGGTGATTTGATGCCACTAGTTATAGTGTAGAAAGGCACACCCACTATAACCTCTAAACCCATAACTTCTTCCAAAAATGATGATAGGACACCATGTCTTGTAAAAGCCATTGTGTATGGGCTTTGTAGACTTGTCTAAACCCACTCATTGTATGTAAAACCACAATGCCAAGTGTCGAAAGTACACTATACTGAACCAATGTAAATACATTGTGTTAGTATGTAAACCCTCAATGATTCCCCCTCTTTAGGGGTGCATGTGACATTGCTACTAGGAGAATTCATCAACAAGAAAGGACCTACCGAACTCTAAACTATGTAACTATTCCCTACAGGGGAAAGGGGGTACACTTGGTAGAAACCAAGGTGCACACAAACAAGGATGGCTAGCCAAAATAAGTGTTAGTCCGAAAACACATGCATGAAATAGGACAAGTGTAAAAGACAAAAATAATATAAAAATACTAAGCATAGTAGTGTAAATAAATAAGAAACAAGTAAGCCATAAAAATAGGTTTGTAAATATGGGACATCACTCATGATGTCATAAATCACACAAGATTGTCATAGAAACAAACAACAAACAAGTTTGCACACAAACTTAGGGAAAAGCCCACATACATGTGGAAAATAATAGCATGCAAGTATAGACAAAAATAACATATAGGAATGGAAACATGTAATCTTGTAAAACAAATAATGCACATAGAACACTCATTATCATGTCGAATAATAACCAATATGTTAAAGCATGTATGATTGAATAATTTAATATGCTAAGTACAAAATAAAATAATAACACATGTATGAAATGAATTTCGATGCTCCCATCAACTAGTATAGGAATGGTATAAGGTGAGCATTCATTCCACATGTAAGATTCTTGTATCTACAATCAAAATAAACAAAGGTGTGAACACACATTTTTATATGAAATAGATCATGAGATATAAGAAATCAATCTAACATGTGTAGTAAAGTGATCATGAAAAATAGTAACAAGTAAGAGTAAATTCCCCTAGAAAATGCAACATGCTATGAATGGATGGATTGGAATGTAAGATGGAATTTTTGGAGCAACGTGCCCCCCAACTATATGGAAGTGTATGCAATGAGGTTCATTTTTTTTTCCCTATCAAAAATCCATAATGAACCGTAAACAAGAGTGCATCATACATAAATGGTTGAGTAGTGTTTGTTGTGTCTAGTGCACTATTATGAGTGTGTATATGTAATGATGATGAGATGTGACATGTAGAAAGGATGTGCATGAACCCTATAGCTGAAGCATATATCACTACTTGTTGCATGAATGAGTGATGATTTATCCTTAAGCGTATATCACTATGGGATGCAAGGATGAGTGATGATTTAGGCCTAAGAGTATATCACTATATGATGATAGAAATAGGTGACAATTTAACCTAAATCATACATCACTAAAAGATGAATGGAGGGAGTGGTGATGTAACCTAAGGTGTATACCACTACAAGATGATAGAATAGGGGACGATTTGGCATAAAGTCTATGTCACTACAAGATGAAAGGAGGGAGTGGTGATGAAAGAATGTGTGATGATTTAGCACTAAGTTTATATCACTATGGGATGCAAGGATGAGTGATGATTTAGGCCTAAGATTATATCACTACGTGATGATAGAAATAGGTGACGATTTAACCAAAAGTGTATGTCACTAAAATATGAAAGGAGAGAGTGGTGATGTAACCTAAGATGATAGAATAGGGGACGATTTAGCATAAATTCTATGTCACTACAAGATGAAAGGAGGGAGTGGTGATGAACCTAAGATGTAGACCACTACAAGATGAAAGGAGGGAGCGGTGATGAACCTAAGGTGTATACCAATACAAGATGATAGAATAGGTGAAGATTTAGCCTAAAGCATATATCACTAGGTTAGTAATGTCACATGATGAAGTGTCGCATGGTGAGTGTAAGGTCCATTTGATTGGTAAACCCTCGGCAGTCAAGTATAGACAGAAGAACTAAAGTGCATCATAGGGTGGTGAGTGCGGTGCATGGAAGATAATGTAGAATGTATGATGAAACTATACAACAATGCGATGAGTAGGATTTACAAATACGTGGAGTGGGTAATGCAACATAGGATGTTTAGGGTGTGTAGGATGTATACTATGTGATATGTAAGATGCAATGATAGGTATAGATAGAAATATAATATGTAGTGATAAAATGTAAATCTAGACCCATATGTAATGCAACCTAGTATAGCATGTAGAATATATGTAGAAATGCATAGTGGATGATGTAACTATGTATAGGTTATGCATGGATGGCCTAATACTATATGTAGTGTGTAGGGTATTGGCTAGTATAATGTAGAATGTAGGGATGAAATGTAAAACTAGACTCATATGTAATGAAGACTAGTATAGTATATAGAAAATGTATGATATGAAAATGTGTAGTGTATAATGTGACTATATATGTAGATAGCCTAGTAATGAATAGCGTATGATGCAAAACATGTAGATGATAGAAATATTGAAAATCTAATAAAAATGTGTGATGTATGAATGTGTAAATGTCAAAAGGTTGTTGAAATTTTTTTATAATCTATTGTTTTTGATGCACAATGTGTGATGAAATGTTTCATCCCTAGAGTGTGGTATGTGGGGTTCAATGTAATGGTAATCCCTCAATATACAAGTTTGAATTAAAGCACAAGAGTTTGTCATCGGGTAATGATAGTGCTATGACATGTGATATGATATGCCTATAGGAAAGGACGATAGATAATAAGTACGAAAGGTGTGATGTGATACTATGTGACTAAGCTAAAACATTAGGGGGTGTAATGTGTTATGAATCCCTGTGATAGTGTGCCGAGGACTATGTAAACTCATCAAGGAGATCATCATCCTCTAGATTAAATTCTAATGTATATGTATTAGTAACTTGGTAAGTTGTAGTATTAGGTTGATCATGTAATAATCCATTGAGATGTAAATGATACATGTCCATAACATACTCCTCATGAGTGAATAGAGGATGTGGGAAATCATGTACATACCATCATATGAAATTATGTGATTAGCCAAGAAAATAACTATTGTAGATGAAGACATGACCGAAAGGCATAAGAAATGAAATGTCAATGTGACTAGGATCTAACGTGCTTCCAATATAAGTAAGCCAAGAGTCCCCTAATGTGAGTGGAGAAGAACAAGGGGTACATGATAAATAGACTAGAAGATGAAAAACACACAAACCATAAGCAACAGTGATAGTGAAAAATCCATAGTATAGATGAGGATCATGAGTATAAGGTTGGAAGTTCTCAAAATTGAAACCAAGATGAGCTAGACCATCATGGGAACATGTAATGACATTGCATGTAGGATTGAATGGAATATGTTCCCAATATGAGTTATGAATGAGAAGTGTGTAAGTTAAGGGTGGACTTGGTAAATTAGGAAATATACCTAGAGGGAGATGTGATAGATCGATATCCATAGACTGGACATGCCCAAGAGGAGGAACCATAATAGTAGTAGTAATAGGTGGCATAGAAGAAATAAAATCTATGACACAAATATTACCATCAAGTGATGGTAAATTTTTGGTTCATCCATAGGTTGAGGATCATGTGTAGTATTAATACATGGAATATGAAGACTAGTGTTTAGAGTGCAATCACAATATTGAAATGGATCATGGTCATGAAACAAAATATCCTTTATGCCCTCATGAAATAAGTTAACACAATTATGGAAAGTAAACTTGACAACTCACATGGTATGAAGTCATGTGGTCTACCAAGTAAATATTTATAAGCAATCGGGAAGTAAAACATGAAAAATACCGTATGGAAAGTCTTAGGAAAAAAAGTGATTAGTAGTGTGGCATGACCAAAACATGGATCGGTAAAACCATCATAAGAAGGCAAAGTGAAATACTATAAGGATTTATGTCACAAGCAGTAAGCCCTAAAATTTTGAGAAATGACATGGGACATAAATTAAGATCAGATCCATTGTCAATTAGAGTGCACTTAATAATGAAATTATGAATGTGAGAAATAATATGAAATGGTGGATCATTTTAAAAATAAGTGCATTCATTATGAGGAGCAGATGGTAAAGTAATATGCTGAAAGAATGTGTTTGCAAAAGTGTTATAGACTAGTTTGGATGAATGTTGTTAGGAATATTAGTAGTGAGTAAAAGAGTAATAATTTTAGCTCGTAATTATGGATGAAGAAGTAGAAGGTCATGAATGAAGATAGCCATGAGGAAGGAATCCTAAGGAGAATAAGGACTAGAAGAGTGTGTAGGTCGAGTCGTTCACCAAAATGATTAACTAAAATTAACTAAAAATGGGGAAATGTAATAATAGTTAATCTAATCTAGGAGGACATAAATATTGTAAATAAATGCACTAAAGTAATATGAAGTGACTAAAATGATTAAAATTATTGAACTAGTAGAAATAAAACCCTAATATGCAAGAGGAAGGTAAGGAATGAACTCAGCTGATTATGGATGATTATCGTAGGGTGTTGCAGCAGTCTAACAGAAAATACAAAAGCTATAACAAATGCATAGAGGTCTTAAAAATATTGGATCTAGAGGGTACTAAGGCACCCCAAAGAAACTTGGTATGGAAGAATAGGTGCCCTGGTCTCTAAAAAATCTTAGAACTTGGTTCTTTTAAGGTTTGAAGATGATCTCGTAACCTTTGCTTCTGTCACAATGGATTCTTTGAACTACATTGAATGTGTAGAACATAACAAGATGAAGTTGAAGACCTACAAGCGAAAAAAAATAAAAGAATCAAATGAATGAGTCGGAGTAACCTTAGCTGCCACAACAATGGGCTTACTAAACTAAGTGTTGCACTAAATTTTGGACCCAAATGTAGTTCTGGTGTGTGTGTGTACATGTCATGCCCGAGTTTCTCTTTTTCTAGACACACTTTGTGAAGTAACGAGAAATAACTAAATGTAGGAAATGTAATAGTATGTATGTTTCCCCTGATGAAGTGTGTTTTGATGTAGCTTTTCTATCCTTGATGCATGCATGGAAATATGTGGGTGTAAGTGATGTAATGTATGTATCTCTAGATGGATTTATAGTATTAAGTGATGCCAGATGCTTATTATGGTCTCATAACTTTATATTTATAGGGTTCTCTTTCTCTAATTTCATAATTAATCCAAACATGGCCAACTATGAAAAAGATAAGGATGAAAATGGCTAGAAAGAGCCCAAAAATAGGCGGGAAAGTAAAACAAGGATCGTGGCACCATAGGTGGGAACAAGGCACCCTAGAGTATTCCCAAGTATAGGCTTGGGTGCCCTATTTAGGAAAAATGATGGGAAAGTTCTCAAATAACTCGGGCATGTATGTAAAAATGTGCAGAATGACGAAATAAGAAGTAAACAAATATGACCAATGATGGGATTAATTATTACTTTCTTCACTTAATAACCTTCTAAATATTAGTATGAGATAGGGCTAAATAATTCCTAAAGTGCATGATTTTTTTACTACGCTTTAATATATTATTCCATGGTATTAGCCGCTTGCCGCTATCATTTTTCCGACATGTCATTGTCATGATTAACTAATCATGCAAGAGTTTTATTTATAGACCTATAAACATGGTTAATCTCCACCTTCTCAAATGATTCTATCAAGAGCATAGATTTTGTGATGATATTTTTATGTTTCTAATCAGTTCCCCCTTGTTTCTTTATAGCATTGATAACACATTGAGAATCTCCCTCTATAATCAAGGACTTGACATTCATGGAAACACACAACTAAATACCCCATAACATGGCCATGGATTCAATAAAATTATTCGAATTATTACCCAAGGGGCCAACATAGGATTGTAAGAACACACCTAAATGATCCCAAATTAATCCCCCTCTCCCAAATATCCCTATATAGTTTTAGAAAATATATCAAAGTTTGATTTTAGACTACCCTTTGGTGGACATCTCCATTTCAAATTTTTTTATTCACCCCTTCATCTTTTCTATTAGCCCATTTTGTGGGATTGATATTTAGATTATTCAAGATGGACATTTCTAAAGTTGAGAAAGGCTTAGAATATTTTATTTTAATAATCATGAATTTTCTCTTAGAGTTTGATTAATTTTCCTAATTAAATTTTTAATGCTTGAACATTTGTTATGAAATATTTGATTATTTATTCTATCCCGTATGCCCCAAATAATGTGTGGAAGAGCACATTTCCATACCTATTTCTTGATATGAGAAACATTCTCAAGGAGGACCAAATGCACTTTCAATACATCAGAACATAAAAAATATCTTGAAAGAAAAATTACATTCCAGGAAAATATGATTTGATTTTTCTTCATGTTGTTTACATAGACTACATCTATTAATGAGTATCATTCATTTCTTCCTAAGTTTTTCCATTGTTAAAATTTTCTTCTGGACCACTTCCCAATAGAAAAAATTGATTTTAGGGATAAGATTTCTATTCCAAATTTTCTTCCAATAACCATTAGACTCAATATGCTTAATCATGAAATTGTCTATGAGGAATGTGACATTCATCTAGTTCACTATTGAAGACTTCAACAGGGAATAAAAGCCCTCAGATAATTTGGAGGAGGATTATTTATAACCTATTTCTCTTAGCTAACAAATAATCAAACACCCACTCTCCATATTCATGCATGTAGAATTGAATGAGTTGCATCCATGGTTCTTACAGCTTTATGGTTTTATTCCTAATCCAAGAATCATCCTAGAGTTTGATTTTTAACCATTGCTAAGATTCCATTTTGTGCCCTTAAATAAAATATTCCTAGCCTAAATGATATTGTTCCAAAAATGGAACCTTTAGGATGTGCTTGATCCGAGAAGAAATCCAAATTCTACCAACATTTCACAAATATTTCACTATTAAAATATTGATCCAAGTACCTTCTTCTTTATGAATTCTCCATCCATTTTTGATATAAGAGTCTCATTCATTATCTGCATATGTTTAGGCCTAGTCCCCCATCTTTCATTTTGGTAACCTTTTCCTAGGCTATTAACGGATCATATTCTTAACCTCCGATCCGGACCATAATATATCGTTTGAATGCTATCAATAGATTTCCTGACTTTTTTGGTAAAAATGAAAATAGACATAATGTAAATAGAAACTCCCTACAAAGATCTTTGGAGGATTTGATATTTACCTTCCTGTGAAAAGCAATGATCCTTTCCAAGAATATAATTTTTTTGGAACCATTAAATTAATTTATTCCAACCAGTGTCTTTACGTTTACTCACACAAAGTGGCATACCTAAGTAATTATCGGGGGCATATTTTATTTTTCACTCCATAATATTGGCCAACTTGAGCTATTGTTGCACATTGACATTTATGAAGAAGTAAAAATCTTGCAAAAGTTCACTTATTATCTTGGGAATTCGTCGTATTGTCTTGTGATGTCCTTAAAATTGTGAGCCTCCTAATATCTTCCTAGCCTAGAGAACCGTATCATCCACAAATTTTTAAAGGAACTAATTTTCCACACCATTGAAAACTTTAACACCTTCTCGATATTCCTTTTCCTCTAGATTTTGAACACAATTTGCTCAAAAATTCTGCCAAAATGATGTATAGGAAAGGGGAATATGATAACCTTACCTTAGACCCCTTTCAACTTTTAATAATCATTGAGGTTTTCCATTAATGATGACTGAAAACATGGGGGAAGAGATGCATGATTGAATCATCTTGATAAAGTGAGGGTCAAATCCCAATTTTTACAACAAGGGAATCATAAAATTCCATGAGAATTGATCATAGGATTTCTAGCTATCTAAATTAATGAGCATAGCCTCCCAATTATATCTTTCCACTGGATGAATAGTTTTATGGATAGAGATAATGTTGTCAAAAATTTGTCTTCCCAGGACAAAAGAACCATGATTAGGGGAAATAAAATTATTGATAACCTCCCTCATTCGAAAATCCAAATTTTTTGATATTATTGTGGCGCTTGTAAATAAGGTTTAGTTTATTTTTTTGGTATAAAACACATTAGATTCCAATTGTACCTTAGGAATGTTAGCCTATAGTTTAACATAAGTGATTGTAATTGTTTTACATATTTTATGGACCACCACCTTAGAGTTGGTATGGAAAATTTTAAAATTATTTTTTTGATCATGGAGAGTTAGCCAACCCTAAGACCATAATTTGAACTTTAGATCCCAAAATTTTAACAAGATAGAGAAACATACTAGTTTCCTCTAAGGAAATTCTCTACGTGTTTGTTTAGAGGAACGCAAGACCGACAATTGGAGGAAAATGTGGATGGGAATTTTTTGGATACTATAATTAATTTTTTTTTGTTAAGAGAAATAGAGAGGTATCTTGTAGAGATTTTATTATTCAGGAATAATAAAGTTATAGGGAAAATGGAGGCTACAATACTTATATATATATATATATATATATATATATATATAGTATAGCCATCTACAGACAAAAAACTACGAGCTTTTATAGGTTAAACAACCCAACCAATAATAACCAAACTACAATATACATGAACTATAAATAATATATGGTTATAACAAAATAATCCATATAACTAGTATAAAACCACTAATTACCCTAGTAAAAGATATATTTACTTAAGGTAAATGAATGAAGGTAATAAACTAATAACAACACATAAATTACCTATATAATATGTTTTAGCTAACATTCTCTCCTTAATTTTTCATTTCTTCAAGAGATGAGGAGAGGAACTCTAAAAATTGAATTTTCCACATGCAAGTGAATTTGTGAAAACATAATCTTGTTGTTCAACCGTTAGAAAAAATAAAATTTGTATATTGTGTTTCAAAACATGCTTGGAAATGAAATGAACCTATAATAGCTCAATATGTGTGGCTATCTCATAAAACAATAGATTGTAAACAAGTTTGAGAATACCCTCATTTCTAACATACAAGGTGGTGGGTTTCTTATGTGATACTCCAAGACCCTCAAGTATGTGACATAGTCATATTTTTTGTAGATAGATCCACTTGTAGCACAATATTTGACCTTTATTGAAGAAAGAGAAATAAAGTTTTGTTTTTCTTCCCCATGATATTGGTCTAGAACCCAAAAAGAAAATATATTGGATTTGTTTTCATCAATGTTACTCGCATGATATGAATGTGAATATCCAGTTGAGAATAATTTATAATTCATCATGTATTATAGACTAAGAAACATATTTCCTTTGAGATATCTCAAGATCCACCTTGTTTATTTCTAATGAAAAACTTTGGGTTCCTGTATGAACTAGGAAAAATAACTAACTACAAAGCTTATATCCGGTCTAATATATGTCAAGTAAATGAGACTCCTAATAAATTATCGATATAGAGTTTCATTTACCAGGAGGAGATGAATCAAGTAAAAGATAGTTGTAGTCTCATATCCATGGGTATAGTACTCGACATGTAATCCATCATCATAAATTTATCAAGCCTTGTGTGGGTATATTTTAACTGAAAACCAAATATATGGTTATTCTTCTACCATACTTCCAATCTAAGACAATAGTACATGAGCCCAAGATTTATCATGTCAAACGATTAATTAAGATCTTTCTTCATTGCATTGATAATTTTCATTGTACTTATAGTGATGACTATATCTTTGATATATACAACTATCATAATCTCTCCTCCTTACCTCTCGAGGTAGAGATTGGGATCATATGAATTTATAAAAATCCATGCTAGATGAGATGTTCATCAATCTTGATGTACCAATCTCGATGTGTATGTTTAAGTCCATAGAGATATTTTATGAGTCTACATACATTTCTTTCTGATCAAGGTATGACAAAAACCCTAGGTTGAGTCATCTAGAATTCTTATTATATATCTCAATTGATAATGGAACTTTCCACATCCATTTGATGGACTTTCCATCCAAACTATATAGCTAGAAGAAAGATCATCTTGATAATTTTGATCTTAAATGTGGGAGCATATGTATCCTCATAGTTTATGCCTTTGTTTTGTACATACCCATTTGCTACAAGTCCGACTGTATTTTTAATAGTCTCATATTATTTATACTTTTCTTTTAATATCAATTTTTAACCCATGGGATTTTTCCTGCTTTGGAAGAACAAGAAGATATAAAGTGTTCTTTCATCACTTACTAATACTCATTATCCACAACATCTTTCCAATATTTTTATCGTAGGGATTCCTAGATGGTAGAGGGCTCAACACATTCAACAACTCTACTCCTAAAAGAAAATTTACCTCTTCACGACATTTACTACAATACTATGGTCGAGTTGTGGATGTTTCTACGAGACCATATAATTTAACATCTTAAATCATATTTATATATCACTTGGGCATACATTTTATTGTTCCCATGGATTGTGGTCTTGTCTGGTCATCACCATCATCCCCATCATCATTATAATCATCAATGGGAACATTTACTTCTTTGTTCATAATAGATGTGCTATCTACACTACGTGAGTATGTGGAAGGATCCTTAGCTTCTTTCTTCTCACGAGAAATAAACATCTGTTCTAATGTCAAATTTATTAGTCTCTAGATCCATAAATTTGTACCCAAGAGATTCTCCATTGTAGCCAATGAAAATGAGTTTATCTGATTTCATGTCCAAATTATTTATTTTCTACTTAGGTATATGCATGTTGGATTTCCACTTGAATACTCGAGGTACATAGTGGATGGCTTGAGATATGACCATGGCTCATGTGGTGTTACTCGGCAAGAGAAATTGTGAAAACTCTTTTAAAAATTATAATGCATTCTTCTAATGCCATTCGTGAATCATTTAACATTCAACACACCATGACCATGATAGTATGGTTCCTTATCTCAAAAACATCATTTTGTTGTGGTGTGTGTAAAGGAGGCATCTATCAATGAATCCCATGAGCTTCCAGATAGTATTTGAACTCATTACTGGTGAATTCCCCCTTGACATGAAAAAAGAGATATGATTTTGTGAACAATCTCATTCTCAACAACCATTTTAAACTTCTTGAAGTTATCAAAAGATTGAATTTTCTTATGAAGACAATAAGCACACATTTTTCTCAAATAATCAACAACACATAATATGAAATACTGAAGTCAAAATGATTAGGTTATATCAAACCACAAAGATTAGTATGAACCAAATCAAGCTTACCTAGAGATCAATATGTAATTTTTTGGAATGAAGCTCTGTGTTATTTTCCATTAAGGAAGTTAGTACACTTGTTTGCATCTTATTTGAGAGATGAAAAATCTATGACCATACTATACCGATGAAGTGTATTGAGATATTCAAAACTAATGTCACCAAGTCTCTAATGCCACAGATGTGTAGAGTAAATATTCTTATCCACTAATGCCTAATCATCCTCGTTGACATAATAAAACTGGAAAATATGTCTCACATTTTAATCTCTTGCAATAGTCTTCCATATTTTATATTTATCTCGAATCAAACACACTTTCTTATGAGAATGAACACCAAAATAAATCTTCATATTTTTATCTAGAATATGACTTAATGATAATAAGCTCTTTTTCAAACAAGGGACATATAAGACATCTAATAACCTACAATTTTTTGAATGAAGAGGAAGAGTAATGTTTCCAATACCATAGAAAATGTAGGAAGAGTAATCCACTAATGAAACATGGTTTTTAGAATGTGTGTATCATATAGTGGTGATTTTTGTTTGCATCTGGTCATGTTTCGATTTCCTCCCAAATCAATGTACTAGATAACAATAGATGAAGTGGTTTCTTCACTCGAATGGGAAGTGCACAATAATTCCTCATCTTCTTAATGGTCTTCTTTCTCAGCTACATTTCCTTATTGATGGGGGTTCGTTTGCTAATTCCCCTTCTTCTCTTGTTTGAAGTGTGAGTGTCCCTAATATGATTTCTTATTTTTAGGTCCAGAAATTCTCGAAGACCCTTTCTTGTATGTTTTATACTAGAAATATTTCAACTCATGTCCTCTTTTATAGATAGGACATTTCTTCTTTTTCTTTTCCCCTTGTTGATGTTGTTTTTAGTACTTGTAGGAAGTTGTTATTTGACCTTCCCTTTTTGATGAGAAGATAGTTCTTGGTCTTCTTCTTCATATTTTTGTAAAGTACCTCTTCTTACTGCAAATATTTCACTAACCTATCAAAATTGATGGTTTGATAGGATAATTTTATTTTCATAAAAAAAAATTGTATGAGGGAGGAAGTACTCTTAGAACAATAGATACAATGGTTGTATAAGAAACCTCATCTCTCAAGGTTATAAGGGAATCCATCAATCCTACAAATCTACATAAGAAAGCCTCCACTTTCTCATTTAATTATAATTTTAGAGTATGCAAATGACTCTATAATTTTTTTATTGTGTTCTTGTTCCTAGCCTCGTACATTGTGCTTAACTTGTCTTGTGATTTTTTATCTATTTTTGCATCTCAAATGTGGGGTTGCACATTGTTTTATTAATAGATTTTTTTTTTTTGATTGGGATCCTACCCACATATACAAGTAGAAACAATACAACAAGTAAAATCAAAATGAAGGAAAATCACCACTAGGAAACATCAGACACCGTAGAAAAACCAAAAATTACATGAGCCAAACTATAGCCAAACCACATCATTACCACAACAAAAATACATTCCAAAATTAAAAACATGCAAACACAAGTAAAGTCCATAGAACTAGTTAGAATCAAGTAACTATTTCATGACTTTGGCAAAATTATTTTTGGGATTATCCAATTTATCTATGATGTATTTGAAAGAAGTTTCATTCTTACATTTTTCCTTTCCCTTGTACTTTTTAGCACATGAATAATATAGGAAATAATATCCATATTACCTTTAAGAATGGAAATGATATCACAATGATTGCTTGTGAGAATGTCTTGTTATTTTTCAATAAGTGAAATTCATTTGTCCATTTACTCAATTAGTTGATCATCCTTGCTTTCACTTTCAATGGAAATTTTACAACCCCTAAATTTATCATTTAACACTATAAACTCTTTCCTAAGTTAAGTTAACATATCATTGTGTAGGTCAAACTCATTTTCATACTTCTAGTCTAAGGTTTACTATTTTTGGGTCTCTTATCTCCCATGGTGAACAAATTGAGACAAGGAACACCCTTGCCAAGAGGGAAAAATAAGGGTTAGGAGCACTAATAGAGTTGATGTTAGCCATATTTCTATGAAGGGAACAATCGGAGGTGAGGGGATGGGAATTTTAGCAAGGGATGAGGGTGGAGAAGGGGGTGCTAGTATAGTGTCCACAATAATAAAGTCAAAGTTCTTGTATAATAGTAAGATAACAACATGATACATAGGTAGGGATATTTTCCCTTGGGTAACTAGGTTCAAAGAATTTTTGAGGGAGTGAAATAGATATAACAGAAATTTGATAGCCACATTCCTCCTAGTATGATTTAGAAAACCAAATGAAAGAAGGGAGTGACTTTAAACTGACCATCAAGTGTGAGATATTTCATTATAATCCAACTCACCTTGTCAAAGGGTTTTGGAAAAGACTCCCTCAAGAAGTCACTATTGACGTGTGTGAGGATCTCATCTTCTAATTAAAATTTTATTTCCTATTCTTTCCTATCATAATTATTTTGGAAAAAATCATTCCTTTAGGGTGGAGTCTCAGGTGATGCTCAATATCATCTCATTAGTGATGATAAACTCTCTATTTTTGTAGGTCACCCTTTTGTTTTTGTAGTCCTTCACGAACTACTGAGACATATGAATATCATTCCCTCTCACCTCATTCATGAAGTGGTTGAAGCCCCCTTTCTTCATGATTTCCCAAATTTCTACGTCCTCTTTCCATTGTGCATTGCTAACTGGCTCAAACTTGCAGATATCACCCCCCATAGCTCTGTGGAAAACCCTAGAATCACTATGTGGAGGAGTGAAATTTGTAGGAGTCTAAATGATACTAAAAAAATAAATAAATAAAGATTAATAGATTCAACTAATACCCACATAGCACTGTCATTAATCTCAGAAGTCCATCTTTTTCCCAATTAATAGTTGTTTGGACATTATGGGCTAAAAAATTAAAGTGGTGTCAAGCGATGTAATTATGGGAAAGAACCCCCACATAGTACGAGAGTCACAAATATTTTTACCTTCCCTATATGATTGAAGGAAAAACTAGAGAGGGACTTGGTTAGGTGTATTTCCTCTTCAATTAATTTTTAATAGTCTAGTTATCTTTGGCCTTACCTTTCGGATAATTTATGGCATTCATAGAATTACCTTCTATAGTAAAATTCTACAATTTGAGAGAAGAGATTGTTCTAATACCCCAAATTGTTGCTTGTTATGAATTAAAATATCTAATGAAGAATAATTCCTCAAAATCGCAATAATAATAAGTATGAATAGAATTAGAGAAATGAAAAATGCACAATACGAAGACAATATTTAACGTGGTTCACCCAATGTGGGCTACATCCACTAATAACACTTGTAAATTTTATTACAAGCCAACAGCTTCACAATTACAATAATCAGATCTTGTTTGGAGCTACGCTCAACAAACCCTCCCGAATTCACACTTGAATTCACACACACTATTCACCTTCACAAAACACACTCATATCAATCCTATTGTATGTCCATCTATTTATAAGTACATCAATAGGTAGCTGAAGAGGCAGTTTTACAAAACAATGGGTACCAATATCCGAGTAAAAACACCATAAAAATATCCGAGTGTAACACATGGAAGGTGTACCAAACTCTAACATGAAAACAGGCTCCATAAACATAACAATCTCCCACTTAGAGACTGATTTCCACTGAGAAAGCTTCTCAACCCTTCACTGTCATCCATGAAGGCCAACCAAAGATGAACATAGATTTAGTTTATCCTTGTGACCACTTTGGTCATCATGTCTCTAGATTCTGACTGGTATGAATCTTCTCCAACTTCAACTTATCTTACTCTAAAGCTATCCTAATGAAGTGATATCTCAACTCGTATATGCTTCATCCCGGAGTGGAAAGAAGAGTTCTTAGCTATGTTTATAACACTCGACTATCACTATGTAGCTTACATTCCTCATGCTTATGCCCTAACTCCTCAAGAAATTTTTGTAACAAAATAATCTCTTTGCTTGCCTCTGTGGTAGCAACATACTCAGTCCTCCGTGGTTGACAAAGCCACCAACTTCTGTAGTCGTGAAATCCATCTCACTGTTATCCCACCTACAGTGTAAATATAACCTATCATGCTCCTCCTATTGTCTACATCTCCAACCATGTCTAAATCTACATAACCATGTAAAGTGGTGTTTGATCCACTATAGCACAAAACTGTCCCCATGGTCCCTCTTAAATACCAAAGGATCCACTTTACTACTTGCCAATGCTCTTTACCTGGATCACTCATAAATCTACTCATAGCTCCCACTGCATGGGCAATATCAGGCCTAGTGCACACCATAGCATACATCAAACTGCCAACTACTGATGAGTAAGGTACCTTGGACATCTGGTTTCTTTCTTGCTCTGTCTTGGGACACTGCTCCTTTGATAACTTAAAATGGCCTACCAAAGGAGTCCCAACTAGTTTAGCATCCTACATGTTAAACCTATCCAATACCTTCTTAATGTACTCTTCTTGAGATAAAGTCAGCTTCTATTCCTTCCTATCCCGAGTTATCCTCATACCAAGGATTTGTCTGGCTACCCCCAAATCCTTCGTATCAAAGGATTCACTTAGTTGTTTCTTGAGTGATTTTATTTCCTGCATGTTTTTACCTGCAACCAACATGTCATCAACATACAAACACACAATATAATAAATTCCATCCTCAAATTTCTTTGCATACACGCAATGGTCAAAATGACATCAAATATAACCTTTCTCCATCATGAAGCTATAAAACTTCTTATACTATTGACATGGAGCTTGTTTCGAGCCATACAAGCTCTTCTTCGCCACACCATCTCCTCTTTACCTTTGACTTCATATCCTTATAGTTGTTGCATATATAGCTCCTCCTCCAAATCACCATGAAGAAATGTAGTCTTTACATCTAACTGTTTCTAAGTGGAAGTCTTCTACTTGCCACTATTCCAAGAATAGTTCGATAGAAGTCATTTTTACTACAGAGAAAAAATCTCATCAAAATCTATACCTTATTTCTGCAAAAACCCCTTGACCACCAACCGGGCCTTATATATTTTCTTTCCTCCTTCATCTTTAACTTTGTACACCCACTTGTTCCAAAGCTCTTTCACCTTCTGGTAGCTTCACCAAATCCCAAGTCTGGTTCTCCATGAGAGACTTATGCTCCTCATCCATGGCTTGTTCCCACTTCTTACTTGGCATCTACCGCATTGCTTCATCAAAGCTCTCTGTCTCTCTACTATCGGTGAATAATAAATAATAAAGAGAAGGAGAAATACGTTCAGGTTCTTTTCTTACCCTAGAAGACCTCCTCACTGTAGGAGTTTTGGGTTCCTATTGAGTAGGTTCCTGAACTGATTCATGGGTCACTGTCCCATCTGGAAGATCCTCTACCACTGCATATTCTTTCTTGGATTCTTCCCTATTTTCCTGCAACTATTTCTTATACATGACTTTCTCATTAAATACCATATCCTTAGATTGAATGATTTTCTTGTCCTTAATACTCCAACATTTAAATCCAAAGTCATCACCACCTTAACCAATAAAATTGCATTTTTCTAATTTAGCCTCTAGCTTAGTCCTATCATCCTTGTCAATATGAATAAACACCTCACATCTAAAGACTCTAAGAAATGAGTAATCAAATTTCTTACCGTACCAAGCCTCCTCGCGTATGCCTCCATCCAAGGCACTTGAGGGTCCTCTGTTTATCAAGTACACAACTATGATCACCACTTCTGCCAAAAAATAAAGAGGTAGTCCTGCATGTATCCTCATGCTCCTAGCACATTTCATTATTGTTCTATTCATCCTTTCTAACACCCCATTCTGTTGCGGGGTTCCTGGAACCGTATTTTACCTGTAGATTCCATTCTTAGAACAATTATCATCAAATTCATTGTTGTAATACTCCCCTCCATTATCTAACCTAAGACATTTTAAATTAAGACTTGTTTCATTCTCTACCAAGGCTTTCCATTTAACAAAAGTATCAAATACATCATATTTGTTTCTAATAAAATAAACTTAAAATTTCCTTGTTGCATCATCAATAAAAGTAACATAATAACTTGAACCCCAAGAGATGATACCCGATTTGGACCCCACACATCAGAATGTACCAGCTCTAGCTTACTCTCTTTCTTCGTAGGTCCAACATTGAGAAACCTTAATTGCTTCTGCTTTCCCATATATGTATTTCTCACGAAATACAAACCCTTCTATATATCTAGGAAAATTTTTCTTTATGATGTCCATGCCCTTATGGCTCATATGACCAAGCCTATAGTGACATAATGTTATATCTCGCATCTCGAAGCCATAAGATTACAATCATTAGTACTATCGGTGGATAAATAAAAGGTTCTAACCTTCTTATCTCTTGCCACCACAAGATCACCCTTGGTAACCTTCCAAGAGTCAGATGTAAATATCACAGTACAACCATCACTTCCCAATTGCCCCGCCGATATCAAATTTCTCCTTAATGTAGGCACATGCCTGACATCCTTCAATAGCCATGTATTCCCATTCTACATCTTAACCTGAATAGAAACTTTTCCAACTATACCGCAAGGCTCATCATCACCAAGAAAACATGCCCAAAATCCCTTGAACATAATCAACAAAATAATGCCTATGTGGAGTAGCATGAAAAGAAGCCCCGTAATCTAAAATCCAAGATTCAGTAATATTATGCAAAAAAAGAATCAAATCATCCTGGCATACATTACCCGATGCCACATTTGCCTCCTTATTTTCTTCATGTTGTTTCTTCTTATCCTGAAGCTCCCAACAGTCCTTCTTTGCATGCCCAGACTTTCCACAATTCCAACATACAATCTTGCTCTTGGATTTTAACCTTGCCTAATCTTTTGATTTTCCATGGTTTCCTCCATTCTTTTGTCTCCCTCTAGTTTCCACTGTCAAATCATTCCCTGAATTAGAAGACTCCCTGGAGCTTTTTCTTCACATTTCCTTGCTTAGAATCACCCCTACAACATCCTCAAACTTCAACTTCGATTTAGCTGGAACCAAATTGCTTACCGCCATTACCAGGCTATTCCAACTTTCAGGTAAAGAGCACAAAATTAATAAAGCCCTAACTTCTTCATCAAATTATATTGTAATCAAAGCTAGCATATTCACAACCATATTGAAATCATTTAAATGATCTGCTACTGAACTATTCTTAGACATCTTCATATTAAACAACTTTTTCATTAAAAATATCTTGTTAGAGGCAGAGGGTTTTTCATATAACTTCCCTAATGCATCCATTAGATCTTTTGTAGTATTTTCCTTTGAAACATTAAATAATACCGAAGATGCAAGACACAATCGGATTGTCCCAAGTGTCTTCCTATCTAGTAAATCCCATTCCACATTTGTCATGCTCGAGGGTTTGTTCACCTTCTCGTGCAATGGAGCATAAAGATCCTTTTCATAAAGGTAATCTTCCAAACACTAAAATTCTTCCCATTGAATTTATCAACCCTAGATCTTCCATCATCTACCATATCTCCCACTCAAGCTAAAAACTTTCCCTACGATTCAACACTTCAAAGAAACCAAACCAGAGCTCTAATACCAATTATTAGGAATTAAAATATCTAATGTGGAATAATTCCTTAGAATTACGAAATAAAAATACACAATACAAAGACAATATTTAACATGGTTCACCCAATGTGGCTACATCCACCAAGAACACTTGCCTAGATTTTATTACAAGGCAACAGTCTTCACAATTACAATAATCAGATCTTGTTTGGAGCTGCGCTCAACAAACCCTCCCGAATTCACACTTGAATTCACACATACTATTCACCTTCACAAAACACACTCATATCAATCCTATTGTATGTCCATCTATTTATAATTACATCAATAGGTAGCGAAAAGAGGTAGCTTTACAAAATAATGAGTACCAATATTTGAGTAAAACCACCGTAAAAATATCTGAGTGTAACACATGGAAGGTGTACCAAACTCTAACTTGAAAATAGGCTCCATAAACATAACATTGATAATTATTCTAAAAATTGATTGGTATTCATACCCATAGGTCTAACAAAAGTAGCTATAAAATTTCCTCCTTTCCCATGAATACACCCCCACCTCCAAATTTCCCAGGGTTTCCCTTAGAGGCCCCATCAAAGTTAAGTTTAAATAATCCAAGAATAGAAGGGGACCAACTAACAAGAGTTGTGTCAATATTTGAAGAAGGAATGTTGTTAATAAAATAATAAACATTCTAATTTTTGATAATATTGGACTCCTCTTCATTCTGGCTGAAATTATTTTTAGGCCTATATCTGGAAATATGCTACTTGATGCCTTCTAAGAGTTGATTAAACAACCTACCAATGGAAGGTTTTCATTATTGAATATATTATTTTTTTATATATTTCCATATATGGCAAATGATGTGGGGGAAGGACAACTACCAAATCCTGTTAATAATCAGATGTTTAAAGGTGGATTCCATTGCTACCAAGCTAAAAGGATATTATCCGATAAGACCCATTTAACAACTAAAAATTTAAAAAGGAATTCCAAACCTCTATGGCATAAGTATAATGAATGAAGATATGATTGATATATTATTTAGATATTTTACGAGAGGTTGCACCTGTTTGGGATGTGTTGCCCTCTTTTGATCCAATTATCTATTGTTAAAATCTTATTTTTAATGCCAAGTGAAAGAAATATGTTTATTTTGGGAGTCAAATCTTTGAACCATAATTAATTCCACTCAATTGAAGAAGTCTATTTGGTGGAGAGCATATTGTATCCACTTTTTACTAAATAAGATCCTTCAATGGATTATTCCCAAATGAGCTTGTCAGGAGTGTCTCTAGCATCAAGATGGTGAGCACTAAGGAGTACCTGCAAGTTTTTTATAATGTAATAGAGATTTTTATCAATGAACTTAAATTGAATCCAACCTTTACCATCCTCATTGCATCTGATATAATCCTTGACTTTAGTTCCAATCATCCTATAATAAGGGACAATCAGCTAAGACCAAACTTCCTTTTCCTTAAGTGGAGAGTTAGAGATCCATTTATCCTCACAGAAAGAAATGTCATTACGATCTCCCAAATTCCAATTTCTCCCCCTAATCAACAACTGTCTATAAATAACAAGGGCATTCCAGTATTGAGAACACATAGGAACATCATCTCTATGTAACCAGTTGTTACTTCTAGTGTTTCCCAAGTATTTGGCTCTAACCATCTTGGTCCATGGTAAGAATTATTTCATTAACCTCTAACCCATTTTAGTACCCATGGCATTATTTATCTTTATGATATTTTTAATACCAAGTCCACCAAGGCTCTTCGGTTAACATACTTTGTTCCACACAACAATATGGAATCTATCATTCTCTTCCACATCACTCCATAAGAATGTTTCTAAATTTTGTCAATTCTTTTAATGATCTCCCTATGAAATTTGAATAGAGACATTAAATATATAGGAAGATTTTGAAAAGTGTTGTAAATAAGGATACATTTACTATCCTAGGAGATGTCAACTTTTTATAGGAAGAAAGTTCCCTTTGAAATATTTCAATAAGGTTATTCCATACCTCAGTAGTAATTTTATCATGAAAAAGGCATACCAAGATGATAAGAGGGGAGGGGGCTGATACTACAACCTAAGATATAAAAAATAATTTTTATCTAGAGACAGGAGTATGAAGAAATAAAAGAGAGCTCTTGTTAAAGTTGATCAACTACCCTGAAATAGATTCATAATCTATGATAATAGATTCAAACTTATTTGCTTCTATCATTTAAGCCATAGAATTAAAATAGTGTCATAAACAAATTGCTGATTAGCCACCTTAAGATCTAAAGAGGATGGTTTAAAGCCTTTCAATTCTCCCCTATGAATAACATTATCCACTCTTCTTATTAAACTTTCAGCCATCAAGATAAAAGGAACAACTGACATAGGGTCCCCTTTCCTTATGCCTTTGTTTCTTTTGAAGAATCCGATGGGAGATCCATTGATAAGGAGACAAAAAATAGGTGAGGAAATGAAATTGGAAATGATTTTTCTAAATTTATTAGTGAAGCCAAACTTGTAATGGCTTCATGTACAAGAATGATCCCATCTTGTATCACTCTTCCTTTGATAAAACCCTCTCATTGTTAAAATATTAGGCTCAAAAGGAGGGGTTTCAGTCTATAGGAGATAGTTTTGGTGATGAATTTATAGAGAACATCGACAAGTTTATTGGTCTAAATTATTCAAAGTTTTTGGCACCTATTTTCTCAGAATCAACACAATTAAGTTATTGTTAATTTATTTGATTAATCCACACGTTCTTATGATTGTATTTATGTATCTAAGAAGATAATTTTTACAAACTTATTGATACCTTTGATAAAATATTTCAAGAAAACCATCAAGCCTAGGATTTTATCCCCATCCATAGAAAATAGGTTCTTTTAAAGATCCTCCATGGTAACCTTATTAGTAAGTTTCTTGAAGGTACTCTAGTCAAATAGGTTATTATGGATGTCTTTAATAAAATTATCAATATTTACCTCTTCATCTTATGAATGATCTCCATTAAGGAGACTATTGTAGAACATCTCATCTTATTTCTTTATGATATCTTAATGTTTTCTCGATTTCATCGTCCCTTTTAGTGATCTTAATGATCCTATTATTGCTTCGATGTTGAATAGTTTTCAAAAGAAAATATTTGGTGTTTCGGTCCCCTTCCTTCAACCATAAAGCCCTGGATTTTTACCTCTAGAAAGTATCCTCATGTGTACTAATGGTGTGATAATCTTCGAGAAGTTGTTTTTCCAAGTAGTAATAATTGATATCCATCCATTTTTCCATGTTTCTCTTCTCCACAACGATAATATCTCCATGTATTTTCTTTTTATTTTTAAAGATATTTTCAAAAACGTCCTTATTCCAAATTTTTATTTGATTTTTAAAGTTTTTCAATTTTGGACTACTACATACATTGTTAATCTAGTGACTGAATGTTCCACCAATATTTTATCATATCGATAGATCTAGGTGATCCATCCACATCTTCTCAAATATGAATGGAAACTGACATTGTATATTTATTTTTAGAAATTGAGAGCTATGGCATTGTGCTTTGATCAAATTTAGGGTATAAAAGATAGTCTAAAGTCCTTAGAGATACCAATAAAAAAATTAAGGCTCTATCCAAATTAACTTGAATCAAATTAACACCTATACACCTATCACTCCATGTATATTTGGCTCCTTCCAGCTCAATATCCATGAGATTATTGTCACTAAGAAGGTCTTCCAAATTATCCATACCACTATTAAAGTCCTTCCTACAAGATTTCTTTTTATGAGGGTCAAATAAGTATTAGAGTCACCCATTATCAACCATTTATACTCTTAACAATTACTTCTAAACTATTTAATATTAGACCAAATATTTTTCTAGAGATAATGTTGTAGGGAGCATAAATATTCAAAAGAATCCAATAATCATCATATTTACTTACCAAGGAAAAAAGAATCACTAAATGATGCTTGGTTTTGAAGATATTCATTCCCCTTAAAAATACCTTCCCAAAAGGTAGCAATTCTTCTGAAGCACCATCATAGTTGACACTATGGAATTTAAACATTTTCCAAAAATAATTTTTAGCATTTTTCATCATGTTATGTTGAAGCTTAGTTTCTTGAATTGATAACACCTAAGGCCTATTGGTTTTCCTAAAATATTTGAAAATTATTTGTTTATTTCCTTCATTAATTCTTCTTGTTGGTGCTCAAAATGATTTCACCCCTTTGTCTTGAATATGCCTTTGAAAATATTTATGTTGTTTTGATTGTCCATGTGAAAATGTGAGTTTAAACGTTACATTCATGCTAAAATCTAGCTAAAAATATTGTGTTTAGGATGTTATACCTCTTTTTTAGGCAAGGATTGTGCTAGACATGTTGTTCTTGAAGATCCCTACAAAAATTGATCGTGAATCAGTTTTAAACCATGAAAAATTCCTTTGTATACCATTCCCTAGTCGTGTTGTAAATTTCATGTTTGTCTCCGTTACTCGATGATACGTGGCATTTTCTAGTTGGTTGCGGTATGAAAAATTTAATTTACAAAGTTACAATAATCGTATAATATTAACAATTTGATAACTTGGCACTGAGGATCGATGAATATTCCTACAAATATTTGTAGTAAAAATTTACAAAAATAGAAATTGATTCCACCTCTAAAGAGATACACATGTCACAATTCAGTTGAATACAAGGATTCGGGTCCCGATTGTGTTTCTTGACACTAAGGTGATAAAGTATAAAAGTGTAAAGAATCTCTCAAGACCCGCCAAGGACACATGGCGCTTTCTCATGTAAAGAGTGGGGAAGTAGGTCATCAAAGAAAATTGGTAACTTTGAGTTCAATTTTTAAAGTGAACAAATATTCAAAAATTTCATGCAGCTTCGCCACTATTGGGATGAAACCACATGTAAAATTTGGGATGGAAGTCAAGGGCACATGATCAGGTTGAATATCTCAATATGTATGCATTTAAAACATGATGAAAGAGTGCAAAACATTTCCTCAATCCCACATTGCACAAGGATTTTCCACATGGATGGATCATATTTAAAATTGGGAAAGGTGAAATGGAGGGACATGATGAAATGCATTAATGACTTCCGTAATTAATGCATTTTCACACAAATCAAGGAAGAATTTTGAAGTCTTCAAAGCATTGATATTTTTTCTATTGTTTGTTCAAATCTAGATGTCTTTGTTATCAAAATTTCTTGAGGAATAACATGAAATTGATCCTAAAACACGAATAAAGAACCATAGATTGAAAAGCCTTCGAACCAGAGCCAAATTGCATGGATATTCACTAAAAAATTGGTAAGAACTAAGATACCCTATACTCTTATTCATTTGTAAGGAAATTCAAAGTAAAACTAGGGAATTAAAGATGAAGACCATGTCGTTAGGTTTTCCTGTTACTTTTGGAATCACTAGTAATCTAGAAAAAATCATGGATATAGATTTTATGAATGCTGACCTAGATGAATTCTTGCAAAGAGTCAATAACCCAAACAAGAGTGAATTAATGGAAGTAATTCAAGCCAGTAATATTGCTTTAGCTGGTGTTATTTCACCCTCAGTACACTTTACCCTGAACTAGTAAGACTTTGTGCCATGAATTATGATCTAGAGAAGAGGGAAGTATTGGATGGAAGTGGCAAAGTGGTATTAACTTTGACACCTGCAACCATTAGGATAATGCTAAAATTTCATGTGATTAGAAATCCAATAACCTTGGGTATTGACTTATCCCTACAAGATTATGAAGCTAAGAAAAATAATATGCCCGAATTATAAATACCAAATGGATTTTAATAGAGAAGAAAGAAACCACTCAAATCCCTAAAAGACTTGTTAGGGCACAATTCATTGAGGAAGCAGAAGATGTGATTGTATTGTTGAGTTGAATGGCTGGATTAGAAACAATGAATGAATTCAAGGAGTGGATGTGCACCTATATGTGGATAATTTTGGAGAAGAAGGGGAACATTTTTTGGGAAACCTTCATTGCAGAAGCACTTCATGACCACATGATAACACTAACAACAAAAATGTAGATGGATGACACTAGAGAACTAGAATTTTACATGATGACCTACTTGATTTATAATATTGTAGGTGATAGGAAATTCCATCACCTTGTGCCATGTGTTGACTTTAAAAAATGCCAAATGCATAATATCTTCCCTCAATTATAGTTGGGTAATTGGAAAGAGAATGTGAGATTGGTTAATGATGCTTTCTTTACACCAATCATATGTTTATTCAAGATACAATGAGAACAGTACAATATTTTTGAGGAGGATAGACAAGTAATCATGGAGTATGGATGTTATTTCATTCAGTATAGGAATTTTACATACATCAGGGTTAGTGGATTTGAAGGCCAACCATGTAAGCTGCCCATATATTTAGATGACAAAATGGCCTTATGTGAATTGGAAAGACAATTGACACCAGTTCACAAACTAATTTCTGGAAAACAAAAGACAAACATCAAGTTCCCCATCAAGATTGGAAGGTACTCCTTCCCTTCAATTATAAAGGCCATATTGATGGAAGATGAGATGAAAAGGTTTGAGATGGAAAGGTTTTATGCAAGGAAAAATTATGACATCAGGTGGGTATTCAACAATATTGCAAATAAATTTGAACATGAGCCTCAATTTAAGGATTATTGGATGAATTGTAGAGATGAGGAGGAGGTCAAGCTAAGAGACTTCTCAAGAATGACCCTCACCCAAATCATAAACTTCAAGATTTTGTTATCCCTGAGGGAGTTGTGGATGATCCACATATTGTGAGTCAATATTACCTTGATCAAAAGGTGGAGGGACAACCAATGGTCCCCTTGAATTAGAATGAAGAGGAGTCGATGACTCATATGCCCAAATAACTGATGTAATGAGAAGAACATTGAATTGGATGACCCTAAAAACATTGATTTATCAATTCAAAGCACAAGAGTTCTTAATAAGTTCAGGGATTTGGGAAAATTAAAAGATGAAATTCCTCCCCTGAAAGGAGTTGACAGAATGGATCCCTTGGGAGGAAAATCCCTCAATTTCCTTCAAAAATTCCTACTTCAGGACTTGTAGATGAATGGACTTCTACTACCAGTGGGATTGGTACTTCTATGTCTACTCTAAAGTAGAAAACTAAAGAAATTCTCCTAAAATAAATGCAAAATGCTACTATCACTTTTGCAGTTCCACTACAATTAAAATAAAAGGGCATGAATACTCATAGGACTCCTTCGATGTTTTTCCGAACCTAAAAGTGTTGATAAGTTAATGAGCGGGGCCATATCAAGTGGTCATGCATAACCTAAGCCACATGGTGAAGAAAAGAGAGCAACACCAGACCTTAAGAAGTTTGAAAGGGCACACAAGAGACACAAAATTGTGTATGAGTCAATCCTTATAAGATAAGGTTCTCATACACACAAGAAAAATAATAATATGGATGTAGTGATTGATCCCCCATAACATGAAAGAAATGATGTTTCCCAAGTACAACATGTAGCATCATTGCATTTATTTTCATCTTTGTCTTTAGAGGGAGTGAAAATTAGGAGCACTCAGGAACAAACAACTCAAGGTAATGTCTTATCTAATCAATTAGTGATGTCTTGAACACATGTGTGAAAACATATGAAACTATGTCAATTAAATATATCAATGTACCTTTATTTGAACAATTGCAAGAGTCAAAAAGAGTCGGTAGAGATAATGGATGTTGATATTGGTGAGGAGTTTTCCACATTGGATGCATTTGACATATCTATTGATGAACAACTAGTAAAGGGTGTAAGTGATCCTTAATTGAGTGAAGGATTAGAAAAATATACTCATCTCGTAAACTACTTTGGAAACTAGAGTTCGAATATTATAAGTACTCTCTGTAAATCAGGTAGATCCATAGTTGAGCAAGCCAGAAGTACCTAGTGGAAAAGTGTAAGTACAAAGGTATTGGATGAGAAGGATCCCTCCCATGAAGTCAAGGTCACTAAGGATAGTGAACCATCTCAAAAAGGAAAATATGCAGATGAAAAGATAAAAAAGGTTGCACAAGATGTAACTATTGAGGATAAGATTGTTGATAGTGTGGATGTGCAAGATTTTGGTAAAGTTAAGGAGCCAATAATTGAAAGTCAACCCACCATGCTACAACATGAGGTATTAATAGGGAAAAAGGATGATAATGTGTCAACTCAAAGAACCTCCAAAGGAGATGGGAATCATGGAAGGAAAAGGAATTCCTACAAGAGAGGTACTAGTTAAAGAAACTCCTAAGGAAAAGTTTGAAGAAAATATTGCATCAAATGAGGAAATAAAGAAAGAATGGATTGAAATCACCGATGTAACTCAGAAGGAGATTGACTAGCCCCAAATTCAAGATCAAGAAGAAAGATGGTTAGAGGAAATATCGTACATGATGAGAATAAAGAGACAATATTGGTAGTTGAAAAAAAAGTGTGAAGAACCATCAGTCCAAACTATGCAAGAGGGGTCCAATCAGTTGGTGGTTATCCCTAAAAACCCCAACAAGAACTGCAGGAAATAACAATTAGAACCACTCCTACAAATCGATGGATAGAGTACGATCTCAAAATAAGAAGAGGAAATTGTCCTTATGAAGGCTATAGATCTCACAACTCTATCTTTTCCAAAACTAATAAGAACCTCCAAAAGGGATAGATTTCTCACCAAAACTCATACTGATCCACTGGGATCTAAAACTTTAGAAGTGGCAATCCCTCATGAGGGAAAGACAAGAGAAAATATAACAGCCAATGATTATAATGTCCAACTTATTCCCTTAGGAACTACATCAAGATACCAACTAAAATATAGTGTATCAAAGGCATTAAGTGAAATTTTACAAAAGGTTTATGAGGATAGAGTAACTAAGAAACAATTGAAAGAACAAGTCAAAGATTTGAGTTCTAGTCTGCAACAATTAATTGGGTAGTCTAGTAAAACTCAAGAAAGTACTTCTACCAATACTCCTGAAGGAGGGAAAATATTGATAAGGTTGTCAAGAAAGTTCAAGATGTGGACACATGGGTTGAGAGGTTGACAAAAAATGGAAAATAATAAATTGAAGAAGCCATGACAAAGTATGAAGAGCTCAAACCTAAGATTAATGAAATTGATGCAATGATTGAGTAGTGTGATAGTGAAATCTTCTACTTTGAAGGAATGTTTCCCAAGTTGAACCATATAACTCAACTAAGTGATGAATTGATTGAAAAATAAGGGATTGTGCCAAAGTAATTCAAAGGAACTCAACATGCTATGGAGGAATTAACAAGGATCGGGGTGGAAGTTTTGAATGGGATCAAAGAAAAATAGAATCTAAAAGGAAATGGATTGATGATACCTTAGATGCTATTAATTTAAAACTTGAAGATATGGTTTTGAAAAATTCAAGAAAATATATGGTGATCTAAAGAATGACTTTTTTTTAGTTATTTTGAGAAAATAATTCAGAAAGATGACTTTTCTTATGAAGTTATTAAAGTAATGAGGAAAATTGAGACCAGAATTGCAAAGCTGAGAGCTAAACCATTAGAGTTTAAGTGTAAAATGGGTCACTATGTGGATGCAATAAATAGGAAGATACTGATTTTACAACACCATTCATAGCTAGATGAAGAAGAAATCAATGATATTTTTCGAAGGTATGATGCATATTTGGTAATGTTACTAGAAGAAGTAGGAGAAGAAGATGAAAAATAAAATGATGCAAACATAAAAAGATGATGAACAAGATTAGGCTTTTCATTCTTAAAAATTATCTTTTTTTTTTATATTTCATTTGTAACTGAAGATTTAATTGATACTATTTCTTCATAAAGAATTTATATTACTTTTAAAACTTCTTATTCTCTTATGTAAGTTGTAATTTGATACAATGCATTAGATTTTTATAGTGCTTGGATGAAATTTTATGTCCATTATGAAAGCATATAAACTAATGAGATGTTTGTACTTTTTATATTTTGAAAAAGGAAAAATGGGGATCTATAGGGCTTAAGCCCATGAAAAGAAAGATTACATATATCCTTAAGATTTGTATCATAAAAAAGGGACAATAACAAGAAACTTTAGGCATCCAATACCAAAACTCCTTTACAAAATCCTCTCTGAAAAGAGGAAGTTTATTCACTAATTTGTTTTTCCTAAGCCCATGTTCATTTGTCCCTAGTGCCATTTGAACAAAAATAATGTCTCCTTCCAGTGTGTGAGACATACCCATGGAGAAAAGGTCATCCATACTAGACAACATAATATCTAGTAGACTAAGTAATTTTGACCGCCTCTTATAAGAAGAGACCCATTCACTCATATCCAAACCACCTTTAGAAAATGCCCTTTTCCCTCTGGTTTTGGTAGAAGAAATTGGTTGAGAAGCTTGAACTAGAAGTGCAACCACAACTGACCCTAGAACAACTAGAGCAGAAGGCATGGAGGTAGTAATTGGAGTAGAAGGCATGGAGGTAGTAATTAGAGTAGAAGGCACGGAGCTAGACTCACCCTTATGTTTTTCACAAAAGGAAGTGATGGTTCAGGAGATGGTGGGGTGTGCTCACTATTTTTTTTCCTCCAAGACTGAAACATACTTCTCCAATGCATTCAATTGATGATAGAGGGAAGGTATTGTGTCCAAAAAAATCTCTCCATCAAGCACATATGACTCTAGAGGGATTTATTTCAACAAATGCCTCATTAGAAATGTATGGGCATACATGATTGGAAACATAGTGCATATGAGGCCTGCTCACAAGCAAAAATTTCCTCAGTGACTCGAGAGTTCTTTGAAGTTCAATCCTAAAAAAGTGAAAGTACATCATCTGAAAGGAAGATAACATGGGACTTATCTTATCAAGTATCCTAACTAATGCAACTCGAACAACTAGAGGTGTTAAGGGCCCGATGTAATCCTCAGGGTCATCAATTTCAAAAAGCATCCTCACAAAAGCTTCATCCAAACTTGATAAATAAAAAATGGAATGTAAGTCTTCATAGGATATTTCCTTTAGACTAGATGTTATTGGTTCCCGCCATGATACAAATGAATTTCTTCAAAGTGCCTATACGCAAAAGAAGAAAGTATGAATTGATTAAGTGAATGGCGTGTTTTTATAGGATTTTGAAGCATATGAGATGAGTTGGGTGTAATCATGTCACTCCCGAGATCCCGCTAACAAGGAAATTAAAATTTGAAATAAATTGGCACTGAGAAAAAATGGTGAATTGATCTGATTTGACAAGAATCATGCGTGATAACTAACCCAAAAGGGATGAAAAGAAGTGTACAACATTAATAATGGATTATAAAAATTAAATAATAGCATCTATTAAATCAAACCACCAAGGCACTCGAATGTCTACAAAATAGGATGTATAGTCACCAAGGGAAAAGAATGATTAAATAAATGGCCAAGTGATGACATTGCATCTCAGTCATACATAAACATAAAAAAATGTGAAAAGGTATTATTTCTCACACCTGGTAGAATTTTATGAGTCATCTCCATGAGAATAACATAAATTGAATTATATATTGTAAATAAGGATATTCTCTTGAAGATCCACATTTTTGGGGGTAAAATTGGGGAGTAAGTGAACAAATAGAATTGTATAAAGGTGATGAGAAGAATTTCCAATAAGGGGTTAAATTTTGTGAGAT
Source organism: Taxus wallichiana var. yunnanensis (assembly GCA_018340775.1). Taxonomy (NCBI): domain Eukaryota; kingdom Viridiplantae; phylum Streptophyta; class Pinopsida; order Cupressales; family Taxaceae; genus Taxus; species Taxus wallichiana. The sequence continues at coordinate 505,972,693 of CM031235.1, forward strand.
ATTTTTGAAGAGAAAGGAAAACCAAGAGGAAACTAATTTCTAAAGAACTCATATGAGAAACCTGTTATTTTCTTGCAGCCTTAAAATTAAATCATGTCAAGATGGATGCAAGTGTACAACCGTTGCTAAATAATGAGACTATAGATCTACTTTCCCTTTTGATAAATTTTATGAGGCTTGAATTAATTTTTTAATCATGAGCATCGTTGTATCTGCTATCAAGATGATATAATTTAAAATAGTTATTCATGCTCCCACTGCAATCTTATTTTAGAGATCCTTTAAGTCACAAAGAACTTTATCATTGTGGTATAATTATAGAAATTGCAATTGTAATGTTGAGAAGAGATTTCATTTCAACTATGTGATAAACATTTTTAAAGTCATTATGTCTCCACTTTTTAAATGTTACTTCTAAACCTTTGAGTTTATTTTAGGTGTGATAAATTGTGAATCTTTGATGTTTTATTAAGTCTTCAACATGAGATTTTGTGTTTGAATCCTTAAATATTGTGTGAAACCATGCATTCTTGGGCTTCCATGAGTGTACATCTTCTGGTTGAAGGTTCATTGTGAGCTATTTGAGGTGTATTTGTCTTGCACTTGGTAGATCTCCCAACATTTTTTAAAAGTTCCTTGAAATATGGTATAATAAAATTTATCCTGCTTAATTCCCCAAATCAAATATGACCAAAAATAATTAATCCTACCAAAACTACCCATGTTTTCCTCATTAAAGCCAAAAATATGCTAAAGAAATTTGGTTCCATACTATCTTTAGTAGTCTGAGATTTGTTTAGAAGACATTTGCACTTTGTCTAAAAGTGAAAACTCGTGAGAGTTAGCCTTTGTTAAATTGACCATGTCTTCCCGGGGTTATTTTTCAATTACTCTACAAAGGAGTGCCAAATATTTTTGATACATATGAAAGAGTTTGTGATAATCGAATCAGAAATCATGCACCACAAAGTAGCTTCACTCAAACGGAATTGTGATAGCTCTAACATAATCATAAGGATCGATCAACAATGGAAGAACTTGATCAACGAAATAAATATTGCACATAAAGGAAAGACATCGAGTGTCTTGGCATACTCATAAATCAGAAATGAAAGGGTACATATAGGGTGTTGAGTAACCCTAGTGCATGACACATAAGAAAACCATAAACCTAACCCATGTGAGATGACCCTCCATATGTGAGTGGAGGACACATAGGATCCCACACACTAACACCCCATTCATCAAAGTTGGGGTAGTAGCTATGATGAGTCAGATAGAAAAATAAGACAGTCCTCAACAACTAAGAAAGATGTGTCAATGGGCCCTAGGAACTAAAGGTCTAATAAGGTTCCCATATACAAACAACATCTTCCTAGAAGAAGAATAAGAAGAGAAGGACTATATAGCCCAAAGAAGATGAGCAACTGCATAAGACCTCACCCCAAGAAGTGACCGCAAGTGAAGAAACTTCACCTCAGTGAAGGGCTTGGTAAATATATCTGCAACTTGATCAGCTATTTAAATGTACTAAGTTTCAATGATACCATCATGAATAAGCTCTTGTATGAAATGCATATAGATCTCAATGTGCTTCATCCACTGATGTTGAACTAGATTTCTATAAATTGAAATAGTGCTTATGTTATCACAATAGATTATGGTAGGCTACTAAAATTGGATGCCAAAATCATTAGAATACCCCGTAGCCAAATAACCTAGATGGAAGCATTAACTACTCCTCTGTATTCTACCTCTATAGAAGATATCGCAATTTCATTATGCTTCTTGCTAGACAAACTAATAGGACCCGAACCAAGAGAGAAACTATAGCTAGAGGTAGATTTCCGATGATCTAAGTCACCGCCCAATCAGAATTTGTGAACCCAATCAAGTCAATATCCACCCCTCCATAATAGTGAATGCCATCAGTATAGGTGCCATGAACATAATGAAGGATCCACTTAGCTACTTTTCAATGTAGCTCATGTGGCTCTTGTAAGAATCTGGACATGATCCTAACAACATAAGATAAATTTGGTCAAGTGTGAGTAAATTAAATCAAGCTCCCCACAAACTATTAATAAAGGGTACCATAAACTAAGGGAGTAGAGCAATCAAAAACTCACTTAACCTAGAAAGAAAAGGAGTAGGAGAAGACTTGCAATCAGATATCTGAAAATGAGAAAGCAAGTCAATAACATACTTAGGTTGTGAAATCCAAATTCTGAGTCGATTGTGAAATTTAGATCCCAAGAAAGTAATGAAGTATACCTAAGTCATTCATGGAAAACCTATTGGCCAAGGTAATCTTCACAATCAATGATAGAGGAAGATTTTCCTATGATCAAGTCATAAATATAGAGAAAAAGAATGAGTATGGATTCATCTTTCCATAGAATATAAACATTTGGATCGAGTTGTTGGTGCTCAAATTAGTCTTGCCCCATTTACTATTAAAATTTCTTAGTTTATGGCCTCTGTCATGTTTTTATCTCCCTGTATTAGTGCTTGAAGAGTCTATCCTCCATTTGGTTACCATGATTAGTCCCTTCCTTGGTTGAGGATCACTTAAAAATCTAGAATTTGTTTTCATTTCTCTATCCATCTGAAGGTGTCTATAAATTGGGTGTAAAACTCAGGTTGTTCCTTTCCTTCCATTTTCTATAGTCGTGTGTTGTTGTCCCTGCCATTTTTGTCCCAAATACCTGAGGAAACGTGATTGAATGTAGCTCGAGGATCATGTTTGAAACTTACAATATTTCCAAATTCTCTGTCCTTGAAGAAAATTTCATCTCCGGGCTCAAATAGTGGTTTCCCTACATTTTTACGGCTTGACAGGTGTGTTTTTCCCATAAAATTTACATCTCTACATTAGTGGCAACGTGGCCCTTTTCTATTGGATGCGGCTCAACAAGGAACTCTAAAATTTTTGTGGATCGTTTTAACCCAAAACTTGTCCATGTGGAGGAACGAAACTCATTTGAAGACTCACCTTTTGGTTTGGCCTTGGAGTTGCAACAGGGGGACACGTGAAGGATTCCATTACTTTTCCTAGAGTTAGACAAATTATTCATACACCTGGTCTATTTTTGGTGGGCCATGAACATGTGGTGGGTTGACGCTCATTTGAGGATCTGCCTCAAGGTCCCACCTTAACAATTACAATAGAGGGACAAGTGGAGGATTCCACTGGCTCCGCTCTTTACTTAAAATTTTTACTGAATTTTTTTAAGGCCTAGGACACGTGGTGAGATCATGCTCATTCAAGGTCTTTGCTCTTGGGGACCATCTTGAAGTTATGCCATAAAGACACGTGGAGGTTTCCGTCGGGCCTTCCTTTACTTAGACTTTTCAAGCAACTTCCTAAAGGGCCTAAGACACGTGGAGGGACCGCACATGTTTGGGGACCAGCCCCTAAGTTTTATTTTGAAGAAGTGCTAGGAGGACACTTGGAGGCTTTCAATCACTCTTCCTTTTTACTCAGACTTTTCAATGGTCGAAGGAGACTATCTCGGACCTTAGACACATGGTACCTTCTGCTGAACCTTCAAATTTTTAACTAACTCTGCCAAACTCAGACATGCGTTGAGCCCACACCTATTTGGGGTCACTACTTTATGAGACCATCTCAAAATGCACCATTGAGATGCGTGGTAGTTTGAAAATTCAAAAGGCAAGGAGGCGGGTCATCGGAGGCAACTTGGATTTTTTGCCCCTTATTGTTAAAAAGATTAAAGTCATCAAAATGACCCATAAGCCCAACATAGAATAGTCAAAATTTGCTTTAGTCAATGGCGAGGTGTAGACTTTTGGAGGAAATTTGGAAATTTACCTTTTGTGAAAAAAGGGGTTAAAGTGTAAAGAGGAAGCGCGGTTCTGCTAGGACCCACATCAGAAACTAAAGGAAGAAGGGTAGAGCTGTTGGGAGAATCTAGAAAATTTTCCTTTCTCCAAAAAAGAGGTAAAATAGCATAATCAAGTTGCATGTTCCTCTAGGAGACACATTGGGACATGTGTCAAGCCCATTTTTAAAAGGCGTAGGGGCGGAGAAAAATGACAAATTTTGTAATTTTTTCCAAAAGTTGTAAAAGGTAAAAAAGATCCCCATGCCCATCTTAACTTGGATCTCCCACATGGATGGTCTAAATTCAAAAGGGATATTGACATCAACCGTGCATCGATGATCGATTTTCTGCCATTTTTGCTCCAAATATTGTAGGGATGCAAATTTGTATGGGTTTTTATCATTTCTTGGTGCCTCCTACACGTCAAATGAACATGAGAATTAATTTGATATCTTGATTTGGTGTGGAAGATCTGAAAACATCTTTTACCATTAAGATGTGATCTGACTATCAGATTCGATCTGATTTTCCAATCTTTCCTTCCTTGGCATACAAGAAACCAGATTCAACAGATTAGAGGAGGAAGTAGTTGGCATGTGAAGTGAAGAGTGACTTACCAGGTGAAGAATTGAATGTTGGAAATATTTGAAGAGATTTTCCCTTTGAGCACCTGACAAATTTTTGCAAATCTAATTCTAGGAATCATGATCAAAATCATAACAAGCAATGGTGCTTTGAATGTTTTTGGTTTTGGGGGAAAAATATGTCATAGATTAAATGTTATAAATTGCATAAATTTGTCATGCAAATGGTTGGAGTGTTAGAGGTCGAGAGTTAATTCCTAAGAGAAAAGTTTGACAGAGCCCATCTTTCTGAGAAATCATCTAAGGAACCTATTTATTTCTTTTGTGTTAAATTTGATCATGTCAAGGTGGTTGCAAGTGTACAACCATTGACAAGCTCTGAGATTGTTCTAGAAACTTTCCCCGATGATGCATTTAATCAAATTTGAGTTAATTTGTGTTTGATTTTGAGAAAATTTGTGTACTTCATTTCTGAATGTCTGCAAATAGTTTTTCTTATTCCCATTACAATCTTACATTGAAATATTTGTGAATCACATAAGATCTTATCCTTGTGATAGTTTGGTGGCATTTACAATTTCATTTATTAGAAGATCTTTCATTTGATAGTGAAATAAACAAATTTAAAATCACTTTACTCCTAGCATGATGATAAGATTGTTTGTTAGCCTTTGAGGGTATCTTAGGCATGATAAAACAAAGGTTGACAATGTTCAATTAAGTTTTTTCAATTTGAGCCTTCATTTTCGATTCTTAAAGTTTGTGTGAAAACTTGCTTATCCGGCTTCCATTGAAGCACAACTTTTGGTTAAAGGAAAATTTTAGTTGTTCTGAAGCATTCCATTGATCAAGCCTTCCATTTTTGTAAAATCTCTCAAAGATCTGGAAAATCAAAGTCCACTCTGCCTCACCTCCCACCAAAATTCATTTGAAAAAAACCAATCCTACCCATACTACCCCTATTTGTCCTATGTGTGTACAAATGCATAATTTCTATTACCAATACATGCAAAAGAAATCAAGTTTTCATTGTCTTTAGTATCCTGAACCTTTCTTATAAAATATCTCCATTATCTAGGGTGACAACTCGTGAGAGTTAGATTTTTGTTATATTGATCATGTTTTCTTCAAGGTCTTCTTAATAACTTTACAAAGAAGGAAATCTCCATATCCTCCATAAACAATGAGCAACAAAAAGGTCCTCTCACCCCAAGTTGAAATGAACAACCATAAAGTAGTGAGGATAGATCAAATCCTCTTAAGGGTCCTACCCTTTTCTCCACATCTGAGTGATAGAGAAAGCTGCATTTCTTCCTCGGCTACAAAATGACACACAACATGATCTACTTGTCTCTAAGCTTCTAGTCAAATCTATGATGCTTTTTCCTTCTGAGGGAGAATCAATTTGGGTACCAACACCATTCTATGGCTGTTGCTAGGGACATTGTGATTATAGTTCATATTCAGACCCTGGTAAACATTTCTTATATGTTATAAGTGATAGTACATTGTTTCAACATCATCCTATGTTCAAGCCTGTAAGAAGTGTTCAAATTTACAAGTATTGTGTGTAATATTTCTAGTTTCTATATTTATTACACTAAGTTTCATTGATAAATCTGGGTAAAGGAAGGTCAGATCTTTCTATTTCCAATTTCTAGTGTTGAAAAACATCTCGACCAATCATATTTTTAGTGCATTTGCACAACTAATGTGGAAATCCTTAGTTGTAACTTCGTGTTGATTTTATTTTTTAATAAATACCAGTGTCTTACCCTCTATCAAGTGAGATTTGTTACTAATATTTATAAAGCTGGAAGGAAGAATATATTTCTTCACTAAGGATCCTACTAGGACATTATTTCTAAAGCTAGAAAAAATGAAGTCTGAAGGAAGAAGAGCCTGGAGATTTGTTGGAGATCAAAAATCAAGAAAAGATATCTCCATTGATGAAAGTGATCAGCCTATCATTGAAGATTTCCATTCAAGTGCTTCTGAATCAGGTAGTATTATTATGGAATTGAATTCTCCATCTAAAGAGGGGCCTTCATTTGAATTTTAAAAGTTTACTTCTCATTCAACCCCTGTGTTTTCCAAAGTTTATAGGGTTTTCCAAGAAACAAGGTCTTTAAGGGATATCCAATTTGAAATTTATACTCCTATGTTTCAAAGACCTTGTGTCCCTTATCAGTTTGATTCTCTTCCAAGGTCACCTCCTAAAAACAACATGGCCCATCCCCACCCAGGACCTCATTTTATTATAAATACCATTGGCCCTATAAATTTTAAAGGGATGGCCTGTTATCCAAATGGAGTTCCCCAATATGTAAAATATACTACCAAAGTTCCAGGGAAATAATGCTATAACTTGTGATCAGCACTTAAAGCTTTTCATCAACATGATGGAAGACTTTGAGATTGAATTTGAAGATGTATATATCAAATTGTTTATCCATACTTTGGAAGAAGATGCAAGGGACTGGTATAAATATTTGCTAGATAATTCCATTGATTCTTGGACCGAAATGAATAATGCATTTAGATTGCAGTATGGTGACAAAACAGACCCTAGGTTTCTTTTGTTAGAATTTGAGAATATTAAAAATAATCCTAATGAATCAGTGCATGACTTCAACACTAGATTTAATAAGACATTGAGGATATTTCCTATAAGTTTAAGGCCATGTGATGAATCTTGTCTTATAAAGTATTCAGATGCATTTGATAAGAAAGTTGCTTACTATTTGAGGGACAAAAACCCTACCAATTTGAGGTAGGCCTTTACCATGGCTCTGTAAATTGAGAATAACATTAAAGCAATTGGAAAACCTCCTAAGAGGGAAGGTGTGAAACTGGTTAACCCGAGAAAAACCTCAAGCAAGTAAGGCTGTTGATTTGGAGGAAGTTGTGAAAACTTTGGCGTAAGTGTCAAAGAAATCTCATACAAATTATCCCGGGAAGAGAAAGAAATTGGGTAAAGTTCACAAGGCCAAGATAGATTTGTCAATCATCCTACAAATGAGTAGAGATCTGATGATAGAGGCAAGGGACCCATTAAATCTAGAAATAGACATCCCCAAGCTAGGGAAAGTAAAATGGTGCCTCGATTCTTTTTCTACCAAAGTTGTTTTTATTGAAGAAACAAATGTAATTGATTGGTGTGACAGATGTTTCATGCCCCATGCTCCATGTGAAGTAGATCAACAAGTAGAAGAGGAAGCTGATGATGATAACACTGATGATGATGCATGCATGATGGAGTGCTCTATAAGCTCACAATAAGGATCAACTTCAACTGATGTAACAAATACTAGAATCGTTGCTGATTTTTGGGATTGCATTCATTGGGTACCTCTTCTTCCTCCCTCTCATACTTTAGAAATAGATACTATACAAGCTTTTGAATTACCCAATAATGACTTTGAATATTTAAGAGCTTTAATGATAAAGAAGTATGATGGAGGAATCCCATCTGAGGAGGATAGGTAGTTATTGATGAACGTTGTTGTTGCTCAAGAAAAAGATTATAATACTAGGAGTAGAGTTGTCAAAGGATCAGGGCCTCAAGCTAAACCTAAAACTCCATTTCTTACTAGTATTCCTAAAGAGGTTCCTAAGAAAGATACACCTTCCAAAGGCCTTGCTGTCCCAAACAAGATTCATACTTCTCCTCATGCCCAAACTATCAAAAATCCCATGCCATCTGATGAATTTTTCAATCTCCCTTCCAATGTTGCCTTGCCAAAGTGTGTTCCATATGACATTGCCCAAGTTTTGAGTCAAATCAAAGTTAGTGTTCTAATTTTTGAGCTTCTTAGGATTCCTGAGCACAAGAAGAGGGCATTTGAGTATTTGGGATTGAAAGAAGAGAAGAGTACCCCAAGCAAAAATGTAAACATTGTGGAGACTCCTCTCGATCATTAAAGAGTTAGAAACACCACCAACATTAGAAGAAATATGTGAACCACTTGAGGTTTATTTGGGAACATCCTTGGTAGAGTCTCAGCTAAATGTAGATCCATTATTCACCACTCTTATCATTAAGGACAGATTGCTACACAATTGTATGTTTGATTTGGGAGCATCATGTAATGTTATGCCTCTAGAAGTCATGAATTAACTAGATATAAGAGTAACAACATATGGGAAGTGTACTTCCATGGATTCCAGAGAGGTGCCAGTGGTGGGATGTGTGAAAGGTTTGGTTGTACAACTTGCAGCTTATCTGGGTATGAACTTGAAATTTGATGTTGTTATTATTGATTGCCCATCCAAGTGGGGTATGTTGTTATCTATAAAATGGGCTTCAAGTATTGGTGGGAGTGTTCAAATGGATATTTCCTATTCCACCATCCTAATTGAGGGCAACCTTGTCAAGTTATATGGAGAAAAGAAGATGTTGCACCTCATTGAAGATCCCAACAATGTATCTTATGAAGTGTTGTACAAAAGTGTTGATGCTAATAAATTTATTGGATTTGTTGATTAGAAAGAGAAAAAAATGGATCAATGTAAGAGTCTTGATTAATTAGGATCTACATGGACTTTGTTGTTTAATGGAGCTTGCTCCAAATTCGAAATGGTGTTGGTGTAGTTATGATTTCTTCAAGCTTGGAAGAGTTTGTTTTTTCTTTCAAACTTAACTTTGAGTGTACTAACAACATTGCTGAGTATAAAGAATTTTTGTTAGGTTTGATAATTTCTTGGAAATACTATGTTAAAGACATCATTATTGATGGAGATTCATAACTAATTGTTAAACAAATTAGAAAAATGTATGCTACTAAAAATCAGAGAATGAAATAGTACAAGCATGCAGTATAGGACTTGATTGAGATGTTTGATTCATTTAATATTGTGCATCATGATAGGAAGTTCAATGTTATGATAGACAAGCTTGCATTATTGGGATCTTGGTTTGATAATTGTGCAATGTCCCCATATTGTGAATATGATGTTGAAGTGTTAACAAGACCATTTGTCCCTGACAACATTAAACATTGGCAAATTTTTGATGATGATGCTTAGGTTAAAAGGTTTCTACAGAATAAAGGGGAGTTTGCTGATCAATGTATTGATTGGGAGCTAATGGTGTGTGCAGCAGAGGGTAAAGAAACTTTTTTGGCAAAGACATCATCCAATTGAAAACTAATACCATTCCTAGAGGACTAGTTGCTCTTGAATCAAACTTTGATAATGTTGATTGCATTATTAACAGACATATAACAGCCTCAAGGGATCTTGAAGAGCATGACCTTAGTACAAAGGAGAAACCAAGGAAGATATAGTTGGGAGGTAATCTAGACGAGGAAAAACAGTCATATGTCCAATTGTTGAAGAAATATCAGGACTACTTGGCTTCATCTTATTCTGAGTTGAAGGCATACAAAGAGGATCTATTTCAACATGAAATTCCTTTGGAATCTTATGTAAAGCCATTCAGGTAGAAATAGAGCCCGATTAATCCAATCCTATCTCTTAAAATGCAAGAAGAGTTAAAGAAATAGAGGGATAGAGGGATCATTCAACCAATAAGGTATTCTTCTTGGGTTGCAAACTTAGTGCCAATTAGAAAAAATAATGGTGATATCAGGCTGTGTGTGGATTTTAGAAATCTAAACAGAGCATCAATGAAGGATAATTATCCTTTACCAAACATGGAAAACATGCTGCAATTAGTGACTAGTTCTGAGCTACTTTCTACCTTGGATGGTTTCTCTAGCTATAATCAAGTTGTTGTGAAGGAATCAAAAATAATTAAGATAGCCTTTACCACTCCTTGGGGAACTTATGTCTATGTTAGAATGCCCTTTGGTTTGATGAATGCTGGAGCAACCTTTTAAAGAGAAATGGATGTTGCTTTTTCTAGTTACATTAATGATTTTATTGTTGTTTACCAAGATGATGTGACTTCGTTTTCCAAAAAGAGAAGTGATCAATTACAACACTTGGAAAAAATGTTGATAAGATGCAAAGAGTATGGCATTTCACTCAATCCAAAGAAGTGCCATTTTGGAGTGTAAAAGGCCAAGTTTATTGGTCACATTATAACAAAGGATGGTGTCATGACTAATCTTGAAAGGGTAGAGGCCATCAGAAGGGTCCCAATTCTAATAACCAAGAAGGGAATTCAATCCATCTTTGGAAAAATAAACTTTATCATAAGATTCATATCAAACTTTGTTGAGTTGACCATTCCAATTACTTCCATGCTAAAGAAGGACCAAGTTATCAAATGGGAAGAGACTGCTATTCATTATTTTAATGGGATCAAAGAAGCATTAAAGCATGCCCCTGTTTTAACAAATGTAGATTATAAAAAGCCTTTTCAAATGTTTTCTTTTACTTCAGAGAACACTATTGCATCTCTCTTGTTGCAGAAGGATGATGAAGCGGCTGAGAGGCCAATTACCTTTTTTAGTAAGGCATTGTAAGGGGCTAAGTTGAAGTACACCATTATGGAGAAGTAAGCATTTGCCTTGGTAAAAGCAAAAAGGTTTTCGGACCTAACATTTTGAGCTTTAAAGTTGTTTCTTATGTTCCCACACCATGGTGAAAAATGTCTTATCATAGATGGAGGTCTCAAGAAAAAGATGCAAATGGGTGAAAAAGTTGCATGAGAATGACATGGATATCCAAACCACAAAATTGGTAAGAGGTTTGGGCTTAGCTAAACTTATGGTGAGAGAAACACCAAACTATTGAGGTGAATGAAGTAGAAGGAAGGGTGGATGTCCTTGAAAATTTGATGAGTTTTGAATGGTACAAAGATATAATTTTTTATCTCAGACATCTATACTACCCTAATTATTTGAGTAAAAATTAGAAAATAGCTCTTAAGTTGGCTTCCCAAAATATTTCATTACTGATTTTGGGTTAGCTTGGAAAAACCCTAAGGATTTCTCTTAAGGTGTGATATCAAGATGAATCCCCAAGATAATTTCTGATCTCCATGGAGGAGTTTGTGGGGGCATTTTGCTGGAAGATTCACAACACACAAGATCATAAGGGTTGGTTATTGGTGGCCAACTCCTTTCAATGATACAACTTTGTTGGTTAGAAGATGTGAGAGTTGTTAGCATTTTTTGGAAGAATGAAAGCTTTAGGCTCCCTTCCTTTGTAGCCTATATCAATTGAAGCCCCATTCAAGCAATGGGGAATGGATTTCATTGGTGAGATTTCAGACCCTTCAAGTGCTGGACCATAAGTGGATTATTGTAGCCACTGATTACTTCACTAAGTGGGTGGAGGCAATCCCCACCAAGAGAGAAACATGCTAAATTGTCATGGACTTCATGCTAAACCATATCATCTGTAGGTTTAGAGTGCTAGTAAAAATTGTTGTTGGCAATGCCATGAGCTTTAGAGCTAAACCTTTGGTGGCAATGTGTAAAGAATATGGGATCAATTTGATATATGCCTCCAATGATAACCCCCAAGGAAAAGGATAAGTAGAGTCCAACAATAAAAATATATTAAATACCATTAGGTGAACCTTGGAGCTAAACAAAAGGAAGTCGGGTGAGCAGTTGAAGTTTGATGTTTGGGCTGATAGAATTACTATTAAAAGAGCTACTAGAAAAAGTCCGTTTGAGTTGGTATATGGAACTCAAGCTCTACTACCCCTGCATATGTAATTATCCTCATATCAGTTCATTCAACAACTAGAATATCAAGAAGTTAGTCCATATGATGCTTGCATTAACTAGATTGTTGAACTTGATGAAGAAAGGAGGGCATCTCACCAAAGGCATGTGAAGTTTAGAGAAAAATTGAAGAAGTTATTTGACAAGAAGGTCACTCCAAGAGCTTTCAGCATTGGAGATCTTGTGCTATTATGGGATAGCATGCATGAAGATAAGGGCAAGCATGGTAAATTTGATGTATTATGGATGGGCCCTTACTCCATTGACATTCAAATTAGTAAACATACCTTCTTCTTGAAAGAATTGGATGGGAAATTGCTTGAATTACCTACTAATGGCAGGCATTTGAAACATTTTCTTGATTGATTCCCGAATCAAGGTGAGCATAATTTGTATAGTCTATAATTCATTGGTTGCTTTCTCGTATTTTGTGTTTTTGCTTGTTCTGTCCTTGTGACTGGTTTTATTGGTTTCTCGGTTCGTTTTTAGGAGATGGTTCTGGTTTTCTTCTCTGTAAGCTGAATCCTTTTCCCAATGGATGTTTTTGGCACTTGGTCTATTATTTGGTTCTTATGGCACTCACAGGGAGTGCCCATCCCCGAGTTGGAGCTGATGTTGGTGCTCAAATTAGTCTCACCCTGTTTGCCATTAAAATCCCTTAGTTTGTAGCCTCTGTCATGTTTTTTATCTCCTGTGTTGGTGCTTGAAGACTCTGTCCTCCATTTGGTTGCCATGATTAGTTCCTTCCTTAGTCGAAGATCACTTAAAAATATAGAATTTGTTTTTTGTTTCTCTATCCATCTGAAGGTGTCTGTAAATTGGGCATAAAACTCAGGTTGTTCCTTTCCTTCCATTTTCTACAGTTGTGTGTTGTTGTCCCTGCCATTTTTTTTTCCCAAATACCTGAGGAAATGTGATTGAATGTAGCTCAAAGGATCATGTTTGAAACTTACAACATTTCCAAATTCTCTGTCCTTGAAGAAAATTTCATCTCCGGGCTCAAACAGTGGTTTCCTTGCATTTTTATAGTTTGATGGGTGTGTTTTTCCCATCAAATTTACATCTCTACATTAGTGGCAACGTGCCCTTTTTAGTTGGATGCGGCTTGGTGGGGCACTCTAAAAACTTTGTGGATCATTTCAACCCAAAACTTTTCCACATGGAGGAATGACGCTCATTTGAAGACTCACCTTTTGTTTTGCCTTGGAGTTGTGATGGGGAACACGTGGAGGATTCCACTACTTTTCCCAGACTTAGACAAATTTTTCATGTAGCTGGTATATTTTTGGCGGGCCATGGACACATGGTAGACTGGTGCCCATTTGAGGATCTACCTATGGGTCTCACCTTAACAATTGTGACAGAGGGACAAGTGGAGGCTTCCACCGGCTCCACTCTTTACTTAAACTTTTAAAGAAATTTTCTAAGGCTGGGACACATGGTGAGACCATGCTCATTCAGGGTCTCTGCTCTTGGGGACCATCTTGAAGTTGCACCATAAAGACATGTAAAGGTTTCCATCGGGCCTTCCTTTACATAGAATTTTCAAGAAACTTCCTAAAGGGATTAAGACACGTGGAGGGACTGCGTATGTTTTGGGACCGACCCCTGATTTTTATTTTGAAGAAGCACTAGGAGAGAACTTGGAGGCTTCCGCTCACCCTTCCTTTTTGTTCAAACTTTTCAATGGTCGAAGGAGACTGTCTCAGACCTCAGACACATGTTTCCTTCCGCTGAACCTTCAACTTTTTAACAGACTTTGCCAGACTAGGACACGTGATGAGCCCACACTGTTTTGGGTCTCTACTTTTTGGAACAATCTCAAAATGCGCCATTGAGACGTGTGGCAATTTGAAAAGTCAAAAGGTGGGGAGGCAGGCCATTGGAGGCAACTTGGATTTTTTTCCTCTTATTGTCAAAAAGATTAAAGTCATCAAAATGACCCACAAGCCCGACAAAGAATAGTCAAAATTTTCTTTAGTCAATGGCGGAGGTGCGGACTTTGGGGAAATTTGGAATTTATCCCTTTTTTGGAAAAAGGGGTTAAAGTGTAAAGAGGAAGCGTGATTCCACCGGGACCCACATCGAAACTAAAGGTAGAAGGATGGAGCTGCGGGAAAATTTGGAAAATTTTCCTTTCTCCAAAAAATATGTAAAATAGCAGAATCAAGTCACGGTTCCTCTGGGACCCACATTGGGACACGTGTCGGCCCATTTTTTCAAAGGCGGAGGGGCGGAGCAAAATGAGAAATTTTGTAATTTTTCCCAAAAGTTGTAAAAGGTAAAAAGAACCCCCATGCCTGTCTTAACTCGGATCTCCCACGTGGACGGTCCAAATTCAAAAGGGAAATCAATGGCAATTGTGCATCATATCTGATTTTCCACCATTTTTTCTCCAAAGCTCCTGGGATGTAAATTTTTATGGTTTTTAATCATTTCTTGGTGTCTCCTACATGTCAAATGAAGAGGAGAATTAATTTGATATCTTGATTTGGTGGGGAAGATCTAAAAACATATTTTACCATTAAGATGTGATCTGACTATCGGATTCGATCTGATTTTCCAATCTTTCCTTGGCATGCAAGAAACTAGATTCAATAGATTAGAGGAGGAAGTAGTTAGCGCATGAAGTGAAGAGTGACTTACCAGGTGAAGAATTGAATACTGGAAATATTTGAAGAGATTTTCCTCCGAGCACACGACAACTTTTGCAAATCTGATTAGGGAATCACGATCAAAATTGTAACAAGTAATGGTGGTTTGAATGTTTTTTCTTTTGGGGAAAAAATCATCATAGATTAAATGTTATAAATTGCATTAATTTTTATGCAAATGGTTAGAGTGTTAGAGGTCGAGGAGTTAATTCTTAAGAGAAAAGTTTGATAGATCCCATCTTTATGAGAAATCATCTGAGCAACTTGTTTATTTCTTTTGTGTTAAATTTGATCATGTCAAGGTGGTTGTAAGTGTACAACCATTGACAATATCTAAGATTGTTCTAGAAACTTTCCCCTATTAATGAATTTAATCAAATTTGAGTTAATCTGTGTTGATTTTGAGAAAAATTGTGTCTACTTCATTTTTGAATGTCTCAAATAGTTTTTCTTGTTCCCATTGCAATCTTACATTGAAATATTTGTGAATCACACAAGATCTTATCCTTGTGATAGTTTGGTGGCATTTACAATTTCATTTATCAAAAGATCTTTCATTTGATAGTGAAATAAACAAATTTAAAATCACTTTACTCCTAGTATGATGATAAGATTGTTTGTTAGCCTTTGAGGGTATCTTAGGTGTGATAAAACAAAGGCCGACAATGTTCAATTAAGTTTTTTTCAATTTGACCCTTCATTTTGGATTCTTAAAGTTTGCATAAAAACATGTTGATCTGGGCCTCCAATGAAGCACAACTTTTGGTTAAAGGAACATTTTAGCTATTTTGAAGCATTCTGTTGATCAAGCCTTAACATATTTTGTAAAATCTCTCTAAGATCTGGAAATCAAAGTCCACTCTTCCTCACCTCCCACCAAAATTCATTTGAAAACAACCAGATCCTACCCATACTACCATTGTTTTCCTCTGTGTCTACAAATGCATAATTTCTATTACCAAAACATGCAGAAGCAATTAGGTTTTCATTTTCTTTAGTAGCCTGAACCTTGCTTAGAAAATATCTCCATTATCTAGGGTGAAAACTTGTGAGAGTTAGATTTTTGTTATATTGATCATGTTTTCTTCAACGTCTTCTTAATAACTTTACAAAGAAGGACATCTCCATCTCCTCCTCAAATAGTGGGCTACAAAAGGGTCCTCTCACCCTGGTTGAAAGGCACAACCATAAAGTAGTGAGAATAGATCAAATTCTCTTAAGGGTGCTACCCATTTCTCCACATCTGAGTGAAAAGAGAAAGTTTCATTTCTTCCTTGGCTACAAAACAACACACAACATGATCTACTTGTCTCTAAGCTTCCTATCAAATCTATGATGCTGCTCAGCTTTTGAGGGAGAATCAATTTGGGTACCAACAAGAGTGACAACTTATAAACCTTAATATAAGTAAAAGGATTCCATCTTGGAATACCAAGCTCGAGGGCTCGTTTAAGTCCATAAAGAGACTTCTTTAACTTACAAATGAGGGAGGGATCATGGAAATAACCCATAGGTTGTTACATATAGATCTCTTCTTGTAGGTCACCATGAAGAAAGGCACTCTTAATGTCCATTTGATGGACTTTCCATTTGTTTTCTCGTGGCAATGGCAAGGGTCATCGAATAGAATTCATCTTTGCAACCGAAGAAAAGGTTTAGGTATAATCAAACCTAGCTTTCGGGAGAAACCCTTAGCTACTAATCACACTTTAAACTTTTTGACATCTCCATCTACTCCATACTTTTTTTGGAACACCCACATACACCAAATGATTTTTCTTCCTTTCGAAAGAGGGGTGAGATCCGAAGTATCATTCTTCATGAGAGTGGAATACTCCTCATCCATGGAAGAATCCCACTCAAGAATACCAGAAGCCTGTTGGAAAGACTGTGGATTAGAAGTAGAGGTGTAGAAAGAGTGGGGTCTAATGAAATCTAAGTGAATATGTCTCATATCCAAAGTTACTCCAACTAAACCTCCAACACTTTACAAAGTTTTCATAGCCCAAAGAGGACTAGGAGGATCAGGCTCTGAGTCAAAAGATTCATCACTCGAGTGAGAAGGGACACATTCCTCATCATCACTATTATCAGAATCAAAATACTCAAAGGTTTGATGGTCAGGAGGATTAGGAAGATGAGCACGCTCAACAACATCATCATTTGATGAGTCAGAATCTGAATTACCAAGCTAAAGAACCTCAATAGGTAGAGAAGTAGAAGTCAAAGAAGATTCATCAAACTTAACACTTCTCTCAATGTAAATCTCATGAGAAGTAGGACTCAAAATTGATATCCCTTCATGCCATCAGGATACCCTACAAAGATACAAGGTTTGGATTGTGGTTTTAATTTCTTACGTTTCTTCTTGGGAATTCAAGCCATAGCCTTAGATCTGAATAATCGAAACCGCTCAACATCGAGGCTTGCATCTAGACTAGGATTCAAAGGGTTTCATACCTCTTACTTGCCTTATGTGGAACACGGTTCTGAATGTAATTAGCACAATTCACTACTTTAGCCCAATACTGTAGAGGAAGAGACTTCAAGTGAATCATATAAGTGGCCATCTCCTTATGAGTACAGTTCTTTCTTTCCACTACTCCATTATGTGAAGGGCTATAAGAAATTGTATGCTACAAGGATATCCCTTCAGAAGTATAGAAATCCATGAACCTATTGTTTACATATTCACCTCCATTGTCGATTTGAAGAACCTTGATATACTATTCCACCTGTTTCTCAGCAAGATACTTAAAGTCCTAAAAAATGTTCAAAGACTTCAGACTTAAGCTTTAGAAAATATACCCAAGTATATCGTTAATAGTCATCAATGAAGGTGAGCACATAAAGAGCTCTAGTAAATGAAGGAGATGGAAATGGACTAGAAATATCGTTATGAACAAGATCTAAGGGATGAGTAGCTCTCCAATATTTTACTTTGTCAAATTTCTTTTTAGGATGCTTTCCAAGGGTATAACCCTCATAAATACCCTTAAAAAACTTGACGAGGGTAACTTGTTGACCATTTCATTTTGGCTCAATTTTCAAGGTAGCAATAATTTAGATGTCCAAAATGCTCATGCCATAGCTTACTAACCTCATTTGCATGAGTGAGCAAGGAAGTGGGCGTAGAATCAGAAGTAAAGTGGGAAAAGGTATATAACCATGAATAGTGATCCACCTTTCCCTTAACCACTATAGTGTCATCGTTAAGCTCACGAATAATCTCGAGTTAGGACCAAATTCCACTCACATTCCTTCACCAAGGTGAGTAATTTGGTAAACTAACAGGAGATTGGTAGAGAGATCAGGAACACTCAAAACTTGGTTGAATGTTCCCCCATCCATCTCTACCGATCCACTACCAAAAACCAACACTATCATGTCATTACCCATCATGATTTGGGACATACCACAAGGCTCGATGTTGGAGAACTCAACATGTAAATAAGCCATGTGATGTGAGGCACCAAAATCTATAATCCACATTGATGAAGGAGAGACTTTGGCTAAAAGGGCCTTTCCTTTCTTCTTTTCAGATTTAGCTTCTTTTGCAATAGAAGACACGGCCTTTGGAGCATTTTGTTTGATAGACTTAGGAACACCTATTTGATTTTTCTCAATTAAATGATTAAGGTGATCAATTTGTTTTATCATAAACATATGTTCTTTATGAAAAGGCTTCTTGTAATAGAAACACAAAACTTGTCTTTCGTGCTCTAAGCTCGAAGTTAAAGTGTTGGTGTTAAATTTAGTTTTGATCTTGGTTTCCTTCTTATGTTGATCCTTTCTTTCTTTCTTTTTTCTTTTTAGTCTTCTTTTCCTTACTAGTACTTGATACAATGGCATGTGACTTGGACTTGAGAGACCCCATTTAAATTATTTTTCCTATTCGAATGATTTGGGACAAAAATAGTCAAAGGAGGGAATATTCCAATCCTTTCCCAAGGTAGATTTTGTAGCATAAAATGTTGACACAAAGACAAAATATTCAGGACCTAACTTAGAGAGAATCAACAAGATCATTTGAGAATCTTTCTTCTCTACTTGACATTCCTTTAACAATAATCTAGTCTGGACAAACTTAGAGAAGAATGCTTATAGGTTTTCAAAGTCACTAGGATTTAACCCTAGTAGTTCGTTTTCCAACTCATACACTCTCATGTCATCTTGTTGTTCAAAAATTTTATCCAATGTTGTCTATGAAAAATTAGGTGTTTCAGACAACTCAATGTGGAAGAGAAATTCAGGAGAAACAAACATGCAAAGAAGACCTAAAGCTTCATCACTATAGTTTAACCACTTATATTTTTTAGGGTCATCGTCTGGTTCAATCTTAGTTCCCATGGTGATGCAGAATAACCCTTTACCCCTTAGTTTCATAATCATTTTCGATCTCCACTCAAAAAAATTGAATGGTGTAAGCAAAGGAATTGTATAAGCATCCATTGTGAAGAGAGAGAGAAGGAATACATAAGAGAAACACAACCACCTAGGAAAATTCAATAACCCCTTGCTTTCAACACTTTATAGTTTAGTGTGTTGAATACAATCAGGTCCGAGTGTGCATCTTGAAATAGTTGGTAACTCACCTTGTAATCAATGTAATAACATGCAAGAGAGGAGACCACAATCGTGTTTCGTGAAGCACAAAAGTGACACCGTATATAAGCACAATTTGTAAAAACTAGGAAGGAGGTGAAATCAAATCTTGGTTGTGAGAAAGAGCATCTCACATCGTAAAGAATACCCCCTTGATGCAAACTGTGGTGGATGCACTCACTAGTCACAAGCAATAATAAGGGTAAAATACAATGAAGAGAGGAACTCAACATGAGTATGAAAGATCTCCAAAATGTCGAAAAAGGCACATGGAAGACAAAAAGATGATGGGAGTGTTACTGCACACTTGAGCACATAATTAGTAAAAAAATTGACAATAACGCCTAAAAATTATCGCTTTGAAATGCCCAATTTGGCTAATTTTAGAGCTATTGGAGAAAAAAATGACAATTTAACGTTAATTTTAAAAGACAATTTAAATTATTACTAATCGTAAAAGATAAACAAATTAGATTCATAATTAATAAAACTAGATTTAATATAATTAAATCTAATTAATTACGAATAATAAAGAAACACTAATTAAGATCTAATTAAAATTAAATCCTAATTAAATATTTAAATATACTTTCCCATTTGAAAAATTCAAATTGAATGGTTTCCCACGACAATTTGAAAATTTACCGTTATATCTTGCCTTAAATAAATTTAAATGCCCACTTTAAAAATACCTGCATTTGGATTTTTCTACTTGAAAATATTTCCCACCAAAAAATTAAAAAACATACCATAAATAATTTTTAACAAACTTACCGTTGTTGAAATCTCGAGTTAAAGGTGAAGACCATTCGGTGGATACCTTGTTGGGTGGATCTGAGTTGGGCTCGAAGCTAAGAAAAGGGAAAATCTCGGCGTGGATTGTGGGTTGAAGCCCAGGACGATGGGAAGTGAGCGGGAGAATCCGTTATAGAGTGGGCCGAGGTGGAGGGATTCCATGGCTTGAGCCAGAAGACATGACCTCCCACAGAGAAATCTAGAGCCGAGAAAATTAGGGAAAAAATGGCTCACCCGGGGTTTGCAAATATCTACACAAGCTTGAGGAGGAAAAACAAACATCTCACAAAGCCAAAATGACTCACTCAAGGTAAACACAAGTCGATATAGGGGAAGATCAAGAGCTGGGAGAGCTTGTGGAGGTGGAAGGAGCTCACGGGGCTAGAAAATGACTCGCTAGGGCTAGAAAATGACTCGGTCGGGTAGGTAAATGAGCCCAAGATGGCTTCAAAAAGCACGCCAATGTAGGGAGGAGAGAAGGCTCGAGCAGGCCAAAACCCCAATTTTTTTAGTCGAGCTAGGGCCAAAGGAGGAGCTCATTGCAAGCTAGAGGATCCCGGGGTAGAGAAGAGGAGCTGGGTGTAGTTGAAGACAAAAAAACACCCCTTCACATGAAATTTTAACCTCCAAACCACAAATGAAAAACCTATCTTCTGTAAAAAGACAACAAAAACATAGAGAAACCAAAAAAACAAAGATCTACAAAATATTTCTAGTTTAACACAAAAATTTAAAAAATAGAAAATAACCTCTATTTTAACATATACCCCAATCACAATTACATACTACGAAATGGGTCCTCTCACCATGGATAAAGGTAGAACCTAATGTAAGAGGGTAGGTCATACCCTCAAACCATGCTATCTCGACTCCTCCAAGATCGAGTGATAAAGAGATGTCAAGATCCTTCCCGGTTACAAAATGACACAAATCTAGATCTTTTATCCTCTAAGCATCCTTCTCATTATGTTGATGTTTCTTGGCCACAAAGGGAGGATTGATTTGGGTACCAACATAGCCTTAGCACTATTTCGGAGACATTTGTCCAAATATATACAAATATCAACCTCTAGTAACATTTCATACATGTTTAGATGAAAATGCGTTGTCTAAACATCATCCTTTGTTAAGCTTTGTGAAAATTAAGTAAGATTAAAAGTTATTTGCATGATATTTCCTAGTTTAAGCGAACTTTGCACTAAATTTTCTTGGCTAATGGTAAATATTGACAAAGGATGCTCGGATTTTTCAATATTTATAGAAATTGAGTATTGATTTACAATTGACAAGTCATTTACAAAGTGTTTTACACATCTAAGGTGCAAATCCTTAGTGGTGACTCCATATTTTGTTTGGAATTTATGGTAAATGTCAGTGTCTTAAGCTTTGACAATTGAGATTTGTTGTTGATATTTGCAAAGCTGGAAGGAAGAAGTTCCTTCTTTAACAAATATCCTACTAGAAGATTGTTTCTAGAGCTTGGAAGAAAAAACCAAATAAGAAACAAGTCTGGAAAGTGTTGGGGGATCAAAGGTTAGGAGAGAAGGTAGTGTCAATCGTGGAAGGTGATCAACTTGTAATAGAGGATTATTCTATATCTTCAGATACTTTAGAATCAGGAATTCCTCATGTAAATCTAAACACTCCAACTGGTGAAGGGCCATCATGTGTAATTGGAATAGGTATTCCTTACCTCCCTCCCTTATCACTTAAAACTAATAGGGTATTATGTGATACTAAGTCATTGAAGGATACTTATTTTAAAGATCATAAACATGTGTCCAAATACCTCATGTCTCACACCATTTTAATCCTCCTATAGGATCACCTCCTTGGAATAACATGGTTCATCCTCCACCTAGAACTCCCTTTCTTGTCAATGTGTTTGGAGTAAAAAACTTTAGAGGCATGGTTGGGTATCCTAATATTGTACCACAAGATGTAAGAAATAGGTTGCCCAAATTTCAAGGAAGTACTTGCCATCACTAGTGATCAATAAATAATTTTTTTGTTAATATGATAGAGGATTTCAAAATAGAACATGAAGATATATATGTAAAGTTATTGATTCACACTCTTGAAGAAGATGTACATGACTGGTATAAAGCTTTACCAAACAAATCAATAGATTCATGGACCGAGATGAAGAATGGTTTGAGATTATAGTATGGGGGTAAAAATAACCCAAGGTTCCTCTTAACTAAGTTTTGGAATATAAAAAAGAATCCCAATGAGCCTATTCAAGACCTTTAATACTAGATTCAATAAGACTTTGAATAGATTACCCATAATTTTGAGGCCTAGTAACAAGTCTTTTGTAATTAACTATTTCAATGCTTTTGACAAGAAATCACTTATTATTTGAGGGATAAGAACCCTATAACTTTAAGTCAATCCTTCCCCATGGCCTTTAAAATCGAAAACAATATTAAGGAAGCTAGAAAAATTCCTAAGATGGAGGGTGTAAAATTGATTAATCTTGAGAAACCTCACTCGGTAATGCAAAGGTGGATATGGAATAAGTTGTGAAGACTCGGCAGGAGAAATTAAAGAAATATAAGCTTGTCAAAGAAGAATAAGGAATAGGAAAGATATCTCAAGACAAACACCGATCTCATGGAAAAAAAGATTTGGAAATCATCCTAGAGGTGATCAAAGATCATATGAGATAGGAAAAAGGCCCATGGGATAAGGAAATAAACAACTACAACCTATAGAAAATAATTTGGTCCATGATCCTTTGACTTTTATGGTTTCCATGGTAGAAGAAGACCATGTTATTGATTGGTGTGAAAAGTGTCTCTTGCCACATCCCCCCTGTGATCTAAATAAGGAAGTTGAGGGGGTAGATGATGATGAGACTTTTGGTGATGTATGCATGATGGAGTGCCCTGATAATCCACAACAAGGTGCCACTTCAAGTGAGCTGATAAGTGCCATAAATGCAAAAAAAAATTGGGATTGTATTCACTATGTATCTCCTCTTCTCCATAATGATGATATTAAAGTTGATATGGTGTAATATTTTGATTTACCTAATCATGACTTTGAATATTTGAAACTATAATGATTAAGAAGTATGATGGGGAATTTCTTCGAGGAAGACAAGAAAATTTTGATGAATGCATTGATTACTAAAGAAAATGAGAACAAACTAAGAAGTAGAGTTGTTAAAGGGGGAGGGCCACAAGCCAAGCCAAAACTCCACTTCTCACTAATATCCCGAAGGATCCCCCTGAAAAAGATACACCTAGAAATGGCCTAGTCACTCCAAAAAATTTTTTTACTCCAGCTCATGCCCAAGATGTAAAGAGTCTCATACCAAAATAAGGGGAAGTAACTCTCCCTCCCAATACAGTCTTACCCAAATACATCCCCTATGATATAGCCCAGATGTTGAGTCAAATCAAAGTCATTGTTCCTATTGTTGAACTGCTTAGGATCCTTGAGCATAGGAAGAGGGCATTTGAGTATTTGGGGTTCAAAGAAGAGGTAATACCCCCAAGAAAGAATGTGAATAATGTGGATATTCCCCTGTCATTGCAGAACTAGAACTTCCACAAATATTAGAAGACTTAGGAGAATCAACTTGAGGTATATCTAGGTACTTCTCTTTTTGAATCTCAACTTTATGTTGATCCTTTCTATACTAATTTAATCATAATGGAAAAATTAGTGCACAACTGCATGTTTGATTCAGGGGCCTCATGTAATGTGATGCCTCTTGAGGTAATGAATGAATTCAATATCAAAGTGACAACAAATTTTAGAAAGTGCACTGCTATGGACTCAAGGTAAGTAGTAGTGATTTGGTATGTTAAACTATTGGTAGCACAGTTGGAAGCTTACCTATGAAAATGTTTAAACATAAATGTAGTTATTAAAGATTAACTTGCTAAGTGGAGAATGTTATTGTCAAGAAAGTGGGTTGATAGTGTAGGTGGAAGTGTACATATTGACATGTCATATGCAACCATACCAATAGAGGGAAGCCTTGTTAAATTATATGGTGAGAAAAAGATGCTACATCTGATTGAAGACCCTAACAATGCTTCTTAGAATTTTTATATACGAGATGTATATGTTGATAATTTTTTTGGCTATCTGATTTTAAAGAGCATAACATTGATAGATTTTTATGTTTGATGAATCTTGCTCTAAATTTGGGAATGGTGCTAGTGTTATCCTTGTATTTCCAAACTAAGAGAATTTCATTTTTTTCCTTTAAACTTAGATTTGACTGCACCGACAATATTGCAGAATATGAAGCAATCTTGCTTTTCGGTTTAAGGATTTCTTGGAGGTATTTTATCATAGAAATTTTTGTTAAAGAAGATTCAAAATTAGTAGTCCAAAAGGTGAGGAAACTATATGCAACCAAGAATCAAAGAATGAAACAATATAAGCATGTAGTTTTAGATTTTAGTAAAAATTTTGACTCTTTCAACATAATACATCATGATAGAAATTAAAATGGTTCTGTAAATAGATTAGCAGTATTGGGATCTAGATTTGAAAATTGTACAATGTCTCCTTATTGTGAATATGATATAGAAGTGTTGTCAAGACCATCTATCCCTAACAATGTCAAACATTGGAAGGTATTTGAATATGATGCCCAGGTTCAAAGGTTCTTACATAATGAAGGAGAGTTTACAAACAAAAATGTGGACTATGAACTAATGGTTTGTGTTTGTAATGATAAGGAGACCCTTCTCGGTAAAGATATTATTTAGCTAAAAAATAATACCATTCAAAGAGGTTTGGTTTATTTCAAGTCAAATTTTTACAATGATGATAGGATTTCTAATAGACATATTTTAGCCTCAAGATATGAGGAATAACACAACCCGGGGACTAAGGAAAAACCTATAATAATATGGCCAGGTAGTAACCTGAGTAAAGAAGAAAACTATTCTTATGTCTAATTGTTAAAAAGGTACCATGACTGATTGGAATGGTCATATTCAGAATTCAAGGCATATAGGGAAGACCTTTTCTAGAATGAGATACCATTAGAACCTAATGCCAAGAAATTTAGGCAAAAGAAAAGGCCAATAAATCTAATCCTTTCCCTCAAAATGCAAGAAGAGTTAAAAACATTAAGGGATAGAGGCATCATACAGCCAACAAGATATTCATCATCGATGGAAAACCTAATGTCAGTTAAAAATAAAAATGGAGATATAAGGTTGTGTGTGGACTTTAGAAATTTGAATAAGGCCTCAATCAAAGACAACTATCCATTTCCTAATATGGATAACATGTTGTAACTGGTTACTAGATCTAAGTTGTTGTCTACTCTAGATGGATTCTCAGGGTATAACCAAGTGGTAGTAAAGAAATCAGAAAGAATCAAAACTACTTTCACCACTCCATGGGGTACCTATGTGTATGTGAGAATTCCATTTGGCTTGATGAATGCTAGAGCTACCTTTCAAAGAGCTATGGATGTATCATTCTTAGGTTACATCAATGATTTTATTGTTGTGTACCAGGATGATGTGACAGTGTTCTCAAGAAAGAGGAATGATCACTTGCAACATGTGGAAAAGATGTTGCTGAGATGTAGAGAGTATGACATCTCATTGAACCCTAAGAAGTTCCATTTTGGGGTTCAAAAGGAAAATATATTGGGGCACATTATATTTAAGGAAGGGGTCATGATTGACCCTGAAAGAGTGGAAGTTATTGACAAAGTTCCTATTCCCAAAACCAAGAAAGGAATTTAGTCCTTCTTTGGTTAGATAAAATTCATTAGGATATTCATTTCAAATTTTTCCAAGATGGATATCCCAATCACAAGTATGCTAAACAAGGATCAAATTGTCAAATGGGAAGAGGAAGTTGTCCAATATTTTATTGGAATCAAGGAAGCACTAAAAAATACTCTTGTCTTAGTAGCCCCTGATTACAAATAAGATTTTCAATTTTTATATTTTTCCTCTGAAATATAATTGAATCTGTACTATTATAGAAGGATGAGGAAGGAAATGTAAGGCCAATTGCTTTATTTAGTTAAAAATTGTAAGGGGTTGAGTTGAAATACACCATCATGGAGAAGCAGGCCTTTGCTTTGGTTAGAGAAAAAAATTTCAGGCCATATATCTTAAGTTCCAAGATCATAGCTTATGTTCCCCATACCATGGTCAAGGACATATTATCAAAAATGGAAATCTCAAGTAAAATATGTTGATGGGTGAACAAATTATCAAAATATTACACGGATATGCATAACACTAAGTTGGTTAGGTCTAGGATTGGCAAAGCTAATGGTAGAAAGTAATCTGTAAGTGATGGAAGTAAATGAAGTTGAGGAGGGAGATATGAATGTTCATGAGAAACTAGTCAGCTCCACATGGTATAAGGACATCATATTTTACCTCAGGAATTTAGAGTGTCCTAGGAATTTATATAAAAATTAGAGGACACTTAAATTAGCCTCTCATAAGTACATCATCACTTATTATGGGTTGGCATGGAAGAATCCTGAAGGGGTTCTTCTAATATGTATTACTGAAGATGAATCCCCCAAATTAATTACATATTTTCATGGCGGAGTATGTGGGGGTAATTTTTTTGAAGGGTAACTGCCCATAAGATCTTGAGGAAGGTTATTGGTGGCCCACACTCTTTAAAGATACAACCTTGTTAGTAAGAAAATGTGAAAGTTGTCAAATATTTTCAGGAAGAATGAAGGCTTTAGGTGCTCTCCCTTTACAACTAGTGTCAATTGAATCCCCTTTTAAACAATGGGGTATGGATTTTGTTGGAGAGATTTCAGATCCTTCAAGTACATGCCACAGATGGATATTGGTGGCCACTGATTACTTCACCAAGTGGGTTGAGGCTATCCCTACTAAGAAATAAACTCATCAAATTGTTATGGATTTTATCCTAAATCATATAATTTATAGGTTTGGAGTACCTACTAAAATAGTTGTTGATAATTCCATGATCTTTTGAGCCAAACCATTAGTGGCCATGTGTTAAGAATATGGGATAAGCCTAACATATACATCTAACTACAACCCTCAGGGAAATGGACATGATAAATTAAGCAATAAAAATTTGTTGAAGATAATTAGAAGGACACTAAAGGTTAATAAAAGAAGATGGGGTGAGAAGTTGAAGTTTTTTTTTTTGGGAAAAAAAGAATCACTGCTAAGAGATCCACTTTGGAAAGATCCCATTTGAACTAGTCTATGGATTCTAGGCCCTTCTTCCCCTACACATGCAATTATCCTCTTACCAGTTCATTCAACAACTTGAGGATGAAGAAGTTAGCCCTTATGATGCAAGAATTAATCAAATTATTGAGTTAGATGAGGAAAGGAGAGAATCCCACCAAAGGCATATGAAGTTTAGGGAAAAGCTCAAAAGGTTATTCGATAAAAAGGTAACTCCTAGAATTTTCAGTGTTGGAGATCTTGTATTGTTTTGGGATAGTATGCATGAGGATAAGGGGAAACATGGAAAATTTGATGCATTGTGGATGAGTTGTTATTCCATTGACATCAGAATTGGTGAACACACTTTCTTCTTGAAGGATATAGATGGAGAATTACTTGAGTTTCTTGTTAATGGAAGGAACCTAAAACATTTCCTCAATTGATTTCAAAGCAAGGTATGAATCAATGTACAATGTATAGTCTTTTTGATTTTTTTCATTTTTTGTGCATCTTTTTGTTTCCATTTTTTTTTCCTGGCCTACAATGACCAATTTCTCTTTATTCTTGGTACGTTTTTGAAAGATGTGTTATTGTCACTTAACCTATTTCATATTTTTCTCGAATATGTAATCTAATGGACTTTGGCACTTGGTCTGTAATGTGTGTGCTTTGTATGATTCTTATGGCACCCGTAAGGGTACCCATCCCAGTCGAGATATGGTGTTAGTTATTGAAATGATTTTGTCCATTTGTCTTGAACACGCCTTAAAAATATTTACATTTTTTGTTTGTCCATGTGAAAATGTGAGTTCAAACATTACATTCATGCTAAATCCATATGAAAATCCTATGTTTAGGATGTTATGCCTCTTTTTAAGTTGAGAATCATGGTAGTCATGTTTTTTAAGATCCCTATAAAAAATTGATTGTGAATCAGTTCTAAACAACAAAAATGCCTTTGTATACCATTCCTTAGTCATGTTATAAATTTCATGTTTGTCTTCATTGCCCGATGATACGTGGCATTTTCTAGTTGGTTGCGGTATGGTAGATTTAAGTTGCAAAGTTACAACAATCGTATAATATTAACAATTTTCTAACTTGGCCCCGAGGCTCGACAAATATTCCTTCAAATATTTACAGTTAAAAATTGAAAAAACAAAAAATTGATTCTTCCTTCGAGAAAATACATGTGTCATAATTTGTTTGAATATGGGTGATCGAGGCCCTGATTGTATTTCTTGACACTAAGGTGATAAAGTATAAAAGTGTAAAGAAGCTCCCAAGACTGCCAAGGACATGTGGTGCTTTCTCATGCAAAGAGCAGGGAAGCGGGTCATCGGAGAAAATTGGTAACTTTGAGTTCAATTGTGAAAGTGAACAAATATTCAAAAATGGCCCACAACTCCACCACCATTGGGATGCAACCACGTGTCAAACTCAAGATGGAAGTAAAGGGCGGGTGATTGGGTCAAATAGCTCAATATGTATACATTTAAAACATGATGCAAGAGTGCAAAAAAAGTTTCCTGAGCCCGCATTGCATAAGAATATTCCATGTGGATGACTCATATTTAAAATTGGGAAAGGAAAAATGGAGGGCCATGATGCAACATATTAATAATTCCATGCCATTAATGCATTTTCACACAAATCAAGGAGGAATTTTGAAGTCAAACACATTGAGATTTTTCCTATTGTTTGTTGAGATATGGATGTCATTGTTAGTATAATTTCTTGAGGAACAACATGAAATTGATCATGGAACACGAATAAAGAACTAGAGATTGAAAAGCCTTCAAACCAGATACGAATTACATGAGTATTCACCAAAAAATTGGTAAGAACTAAGATACCCATGTACTCTTATTCATTTTCAAGGAAATTCAAAGTAAAAATAGGGCATTAAAGATGAAGACCATGTCGTCAAGTTTTCTGTTACTTCGGAATCACTAGTAATCTAGAAAAAATCACGGATATAGATTTGATGAATGTTGACCTAGATGAATTCTTACAAAGAGTCAATAGCCCAAACAAGAGTGAATTAATGGAAGCAATTCAAGCTAGTAATATTACTTTAGCTAGTGTTATTTCACCCTCAGTAAAAATCCCAGAACTAGTAAGACTTTGTGCCATGAATTATGATCTAGAAAGAAGAAAGTCTTGGGATGGAAGTGGCAAAGTGGTATTAACTTTGACACCTGCATCCATCAGGATAATGCTAAAATTTCCTATGATTAGAAATCCAATAACCCTAGGTATTAACTTAGCCCTACAAGATTATGAAACTAAGAAAAAGGAATATGCCCAACTTATAAATACCAAATGGATTTTAACAGAGAAGAAAGCAACCAATCGAATCCCTAAAATACTTGTTAGGGCATAATTCATTGAGGAAGTAGAAGATGTGATTGTATTGTTGAGTTGATTGTATGGATTAGAAACAATGAATGAATTCAAGGAGAGGATCTTCACCTATATGTAGATAATTTTTTAGAAGAAGGAGAAAAATTACTTAGAAACCTTCATTGCAGAAGCACTTCATAAACACATGATAGCACTGAAAGAAAAAAATTTAGATGGATGACATTGGAGAAATGTAATTTTACATGATGACCTACTTGATTTATAATATTACAGCCACGGGTGATTCCCTAGCCTTGTGCCACATGCTGACTTTAAAAATGCCAAATTCATAAGATCTTCCCTTAATTATAGTTGGGTAATTGGAAAGAGAATGTGAGATTAGTTAATGATGCCTTCTTTACACCAATCATATGCTTATTCTGCTAGAATGGGAACAATACATGATTTCTGAGGAGGCTAGAAAAGTAATCATGGAGTATGGATGTTATTTCATTTAGTACAAGAATTTTACATACATCAGGGTTAGTGGATTTTAAGGCCAACCATGTAAGCTGGCCGGATATCTAGATGAAAAAGGCCTTATCTCGAATTGGGAAGACAGTTGACACCAGTTCACAAATTAATTTTTGAAAATAAAAGACAAACATCAAGTTCCCCATCAATATTATTAGGTACTCCATCACTTCAATTAGAAAGGTTAAATTAGTGAAATATGAGATGAAAATGTTTGAGATGGAAAGTTTTGAGGCAAGGACCAATTATGACATCAAGTGGGTATTCAAAAATATTACAAACACTTTTGAACATGAGCCTTAATTTGAGGATTATTGGATGAATTGTAGAGATGAGGAGAAGGTCAGACTAAGAGACTTCTCAAGAATGACCCTCACCCATATAAGAGACTTCAAGATTGTTATTATCCCTGAGGGAGTTATGGATGATCCATATACTATGAGTCAATATTACCTTTATCAAAAGGTGGAGGGAAAACCAATGGTCCCCTTGAATTGGAATGAAGAGGAGTCAGATGACTCATATTCTTGAATAATTGATGTAATGAGAAGAACATTGAATTGGCTAGCCTAGAAAAATATTGATTTATCAATTCAAAGCACAAGAGTTCTTAATAAGTTCAGGGATTTGGGAAAATTTAAATATGACCTTCCTCCCCTGAAAGAAGGAGCTGACAAAATGGATCCCTTGGGAGGAAAATCTCCTCAATTTCCTTCAAAAGGCCTACTTCAAGACTTGTAGATGAATGGACTTATTCTACCAGCGGGACTGGTACTTCTATGTCTACTCTAAAGTAGAAAATTGAAGAAATGCTCCTAAAATCAATGTAAAATGCTACTATCACTTTTACAGTTCCACTACAATCAAAAGGAAAGGGTATGGCTACTCATAGGACTCCTCCAGATGTTTTTCCAAAACCCCAAAGTTCTGATAAGTTAATGAGTGGGGCCATAACAAGTGGTCATGCACAACCTAAGCCACATGGTGAAGAAAAGAGAGTAACACCAAACCTTAAGAAGTTTGAAAGGGAACATAAGAGACACAAAATTGTGTATGAGCCAATCTTGGTAAGAGAAGGTGCTCATACACACAAGAAACATAAGCACAAGGATGTAGTGATTGATCCCCAAAACATGAAAGAACTAATGTTTCCCAAGTACAACATGTAGCATCAATGCCTTTATTTTCATCTTTGTCTTTAGAGGGAGTGACAATTGGGAGCACTCAGGAACAAACAACTCAAGGTAATGTATTATCTAATCTAGTAGATAGTGATGTCTTGAATCAAGGTGTGAAAACATATGAAACCATGTCAATTAAAAATATCAGTGTACCTTTATTTGAACAATTGCAAGAGTCAACAAAGAGTTAGGTAGAGATAATGGATGTTGATATTGGTGAGGAGTTTTCCACATTGGATGCATTTGACATATCTATTGATGAACAACCAGTAAAGGGTGTAAGTGATCCTCAATTGAGTGAAGGAGTATAAAAAACTAATCATGTGTAAACTACTAAAACTAGATTTCAAACATCAGAGGTACTCTCTGCAGATTAGGAAGATCCAGTGTTGAGAAATCCGAAGTACCTAGTGGAAAAAGTGTAAGTATAGAGGTATTGGATGAGAAGGATCCCTCCCATGAATTCAAGGTCACTAAGGATAGTGAACCATATCAAAAAGGAAAATATGTAGATGAAAAGATATCGAGGTTGCATAAGATGTAACTATTAAGGATAAGATTATTGATAGTGTGGATGTACAAGATTTGGGTAAAGTTAAGGAACCAATAATTGAAATCCAACCCACCATGCTACAACATGAGGTATCAACATGGAAAAAGGATGATAATGTGTCAACTCAGTAGCCTCCAAAGGAGATGGGAATCATGGAAGGAAAATGAATGCCTACAAGAGATGTACTACTTTAAGAAACTATAAAGGAAAAGTTTGAAGAAAATATTACATCAACTGAGGAAATAAAGAAAGAACATATTATAATCACCGATGTAACTCAAAAGGAGATCGACCATCCCCAAATAAAAGATCAAGAAGAAAGTGAGTTAGAGAAAATACTTGTACATGATGAGAATAAAGAGACAAAATTGGTAGTTGAAAACAAAAAGTGTGAGGAACCATAAGTCCAATCTATGTAGGAGGGGTCCAATTATTTTGTGGTTATCCCTAAAAAACCCCAACGAGAATTCGAGCAAACAAAAATTCAGACCACTCTTACAAAAGGATGGATAAGAGAGCTGATCTCAAAAGAATAAGAGGAAATTTTCCTGTGAAGGCTATAGATCTCACATCTATATCTTTTCAAAAACCAGTGAGAACCTCCAAAAGGGCTACAATTATCACCAAAACTCATACTTATCCACTTGGATCTAAAACTTTAGAAGTGGTAATCCCTCATGAGGAAAAGACAAGAGAAAATATAACTAGTGATATAGTTTTTAGCTTATTCCCTTAATAAATCCTTCAAGAGACCAATTAAAATAGGGAGTATCAGAGGAAGTAAGTGACTTATTACAGAAGGTTAGTGAGGATAGAGTAACTAAGAAATAATTGAAAGAACAATTCAAAGCTTTGAGTTCTAGTCTGTAATAATTAATTGGGCAGTCTAGTCAGACTCAAGCAAGTACTTCTACCAACACTCCTGAAGGGAGGGAAAATATTGATAAGGCTGTCAAGAAAGTTCAAGTTGTGGACACATGGGTTGAGAGGTTGACAAAAAAGGGAAAATAAGCAATTGAAGAAGCCAGGACAAAGTATGAAGAGCTCAAGAATAGGCTTAATGAAATTGATGAAATGATTGAGCAGTGTGATAACAAAATCTTCTACTTTGAAGGAATTTTTCCCAAGTTGAACCATATAACTCAACTTAGTGATGAATTGGTTGAAAAAGAAGGGATTGTGCCAAAATAATTCAAAGGAACTCAACATGCTATGAAGGAATTATAAAAGATCAAGGTGGAAGTATTGAATGGGATCAAATAAAAATAGAAGCTAAAAGGAAATGGGTCTATGATACCTTAGACGTTATTGATTTAAAACTTGAAGATATGGTTTTGAAAAATTCAAGAAAATATATGGTGATCTAAAGACTGAATTTTTTTAGTTCTTTTGAGAAAAGAATTCAGAAAGATGACTTTTCTTATGAAGTTATTAAAGCAATGAGGAAAATTGAGACTAGAATTGCAGAGTTGAGAGCTAAACCATTGGAGTTTAAGCGGAAAATGGGTCATTGTGTGGATGCAATAAATAGGCAGATATTGATCTTCCAACACCATATAGGGCTGGATGAAGAAGAAATCAATGAGATTTTTTGAAGGTATGATGCATATTTGGCAAGGTTACCAAAAGAAGTAGGAGAAGAAGACTGAAGAAGAAAAGGATGCAGACATGAAAGATGATGAACAAGCTTAGGCTTTTCATTCTTAAAACTTTATCTTATTTTCATATTTCATTTGTAACTAAGGCTTAATTTGATACTATTGCTTCATAAAGAATTGATATTACTTTTAAAACTTGTTATTCTCTGATGTAAGTTGTAATTTGATACAATGCATTAGATTTTTATAGTGCTTGGATAGAATTTTATGTCCATTGTAAAAACATATAAACTAATCATATGTTTATAATATTTGTATTTTGAAAAAGGAAAAATTGGGATCTTAGGGACCCAAACCCATGAAAATAAATATTACATATATCTTTAGGAGTTTTATCACAAAAAGGGACAAAACCCTATTCGGCAGAGTTTGATTGTCTACGAGAATCTTGCATTCGCAAAAAATTATCTATATCGATGTGCCTAGAAGGGATTTGGCCTGAGAAAGTATGAATAGGGTGTACATGGCCTCGCATCCATTCCAACTCTTAAACCACATCAAAAATTTGGTTTAGGGTTCAAACCTCTCTCGAAAGCCACCATCACCATTCTCGATGAGCCTCTTTCCATTAAGGAACCATCTTCTCCCATCAGGTCGGAAGCATCACTTGATGTAGATGACACAATTTCCATCCCACCTAACTTTTTTTAGTCAATACCATTTCCTTAGGTCCACTGACCTATAAGACTAATGGAAAATCCACTTCCATACCATTAGTCTTCCCTGAAATAGTCAGAGATGACTCTCCCACTATCAATACTATCCACTGTGTGGATGATGATTTTGTCCTTACCTATCTAGGGTAGAGGATTCTTATCTTCCTAAAACCATTCCTTCTGACACATCTACGCTCCTCAATGAAGCCATTGTTGACCTTAATATAGGGACTTTTGAAGACCCTCACATCATTAAGGTTGGCCAATCTCTTAACCCACAGGAGTTAGGAGACTTCACTACCTTTCTTTCCCACCATCGCCAAGTGTTTGCTTGGTCATATGAAGATATGCTAGGCCTTGATCCTAATATCATGGTCCACAATATCATTACTCTTCCAAACATCAAACCAGTTAAACAAAAAAAGATGCATCCTCGTGTAGCTCTCCTCGTCAAAGAAGAGTTGTAGCACTTGTTTTCCAACAACTTCAATTAACCCATTGACTATCCACAATGGGTTTCAAATGTAGTACTAGTAACCAAAGCTACTGGGAAAATTTGAATTTACACCAACTTCTGGGATCTTAATCTTGCTTGTCCAAAAGACATTTTACCTCTACCTAATATCGCTCAACTCGTGGATTTAACTGCAGGTCACGAGATGATTTCTCTAATGGATGATTTCTCTGGGTATAATCAAATTCTCATCGCACCAGAGGACCAACATAAGACTTCCTTCATAACCCCTTGGGGGACTTTTTGTTATCACGTCATGCCCTTCGGTCTTAAGAATGCGGGGGTAACTTATCAATGTACAATGACCTACATCTTCCATGACCTCTTACACAAAATAGTAGAATATTACGTCAACGACATCCTTGGTAAGTGCAAACGCCATCAGGATCATCTTCTCATTCTTGTGCCTCTCTTTGAGAGACTCATTCATTTTTGTCTTCACCTAAATCCATCTAAATGCATGTTTGGCATTCTCACTGGTAAAATCTTAGGATTTATCATTTCTATTAGGGGTATTAAAGTTGATCCCACAAAAATAAAGGCTATCCTCAAGATGCCTCCCCCTTCCAACTTAAAGCAGCTCCGTGGTCTTCAAGGACACCTTCAATCAGTGTGTCATTTTATCTTACAACTTTCAGATTGTTGTCAACCTTTTCATCATCTCCTTTGTAAAAAAATTCATTTTGAATGGGATGAGCGTTGCCAAAAAGCCTTTGATGATCTCAAAGCTTATCTTCTTTCTCCACCTGTGCTTATACCTCCACGTGAGGGGAGCCATTCTATCTTTATATTTTTGTGACTGACCATGCTCTGGGAGCCATGATCTCACATCGGGATGCTAATGGTAAAGAATAGGTTGTCTATTATATCATTCACACTCTTCATGAGTATGAAACACGTTATTCCGAAGCTAAAATTGTGTTGTGCTCTCTTCTTCGCAACTTCTAAACTTCATCATTACCTCCTTAATCATAAAACCTACATTGTTACAAGTGTCAATCCACTCAAGACAATGCATGTGAAACCTTATCACAATGATCGTATCACTCGTTGGCTCATGCTCATGATAGAGTTTGACCTCGAGTTCATCTCATAGAAATCTATCAAGGGTCAAGTCATTGTGGATCAATTAGCTGATACTCCTCTTCCGGACACTCAAGTCCCCCTCACTCAATTCCCAGATGAGTACATCCAACAAATCGATTTCATTCTATCTCCATTTAAAGTAAAACTCTTCTTTGATGGGTCCAAGTGTCAGCAAGGGGGAGGTGCAAGTTTTGTCATGATTCCTCCTTAGGGTGCACCTATCCTTGTTACACACAAGCTTAACTTTGAATGTACCAATAATATGGCTGAATATGAAGCTCTGTTTTAGGTATTCAAAATGCCATTAATCTCGGTGCTCACCATATCGACATCTTTGGTGACTCTGAGCTCATCGTTAATCAAGTCACTGGAGTCTATCAGTGCAAAAATGATATCCTTCAAAAATATCATGATATCATTCTCTTTTAGCTTCAATCTTTCGATAAATTTACTATCCAGGCTATTCCTTGCACTACAAACCAATTTGTAGATACGATGGCTTCTTTAGCCTCACTTATTCCTCCATTCACTAAAGACTCGTGACTTTATGTGGTTGTTCAACGTTTAGACCAACCATCTCATCTCAGGAAGTTGACTTCAATCAATGTTGTCACGACCGACACTCAAGATGAGTGGTATCAGCACATTTTTGATAATCTATCTTGTTCAATGCTTCCTCCAGATCTGACTTCCAATGGTAGAAGATATTTTATCCAACACGCAAACCGCTATACTATTGTGGGTGGAATCCTTTACAAACGTGGCTTTAATGGTATTTTTCTTCGGTGCCTTAAAACCCCTGAATCATCTAAATCCATTCAAGAGGTCCACGATGATATCTATGGTGGACACTTTGGTGGTTCGGATGTGCCTAAATGCATCCTACGTTCAAGTTATTATTGGCCTTCTCTTAATCAATATTTCTGCGACTATGTCAAGAAATGTGTCAAGTGTCAACAACACACTGATCTCACACATATCCCTAGCCAGGCCTTGCAACCTGCAGCGGATTTGTGGCCTTTTTCACAATGGGTTCTTGATCTCGTTGGTCTCATCAATCCACGCTCTTTGCAACAACATCACTCTATCATTAGTGCCACATAATACTTCACTAAATGGGTGGAGGCTATTCGTCTTTCATCGACCAAAGCTAAACCTATTGTTGATTTTGTCTATCAACACATCATCTGTCACTTTGGTGTTCCTCACAAACTTATTACAGATAATGGCAAGTCCTTCAAAAACAAATATTTACAGAAACTTTGTGACACTTTCAATATTAAACTTAGATTTTCTTCTCCATACTATCCACAATCTAACGGCCAAGCTGAGGCTTCTAATAAAACTTTACGTAATATCCTCGCAAAGGTAACTAGTCGAGCTGGTAGGGATTGGCACTTACACATCCCTTTTGCTCTCTAGGCTTATCGGACTAGCATTCATACCCCTACTAGTGCTACTCCTTTCTCTCTTGTCTATGGGTCTGAGGTTTTCCTTCCTTTGGAAGTCTAGATTCCCTCTCTTTGCGTCTCTCTTAGAGAGTTTGTCTCTGATGAAGACTATCATCAAAACCGTCTAGCACAGCTTGAGTTGTTAGATGAATGTCACCTTAACGCTCTTGAACATCATCAAGTCTATCTTGAGCATGTCAAGCATGCTTATAACAAGCATTTGCAGTAGCATGACTTCCAAGTTGGTGATCTTGTTCTTAAAGAAAACCAAAATGTCACTACTCTGGAACGGAGTCAACGTGGTAAGTTTGCTCCTAACTGGATGGGACCGTATGTTATCACTCATAAGTATGAGTCTGGGGCTTATTGCCTATCTTCCATGGATGGTATAC
The DNA here is from genome assembly GCA_018340775.1 of Taxus wallichiana var. yunnanensis. Taxonomy (NCBI): domain Eukaryota; kingdom Viridiplantae; phylum Streptophyta; class Pinopsida; order Cupressales; family Taxaceae; genus Taxus; species Taxus wallichiana. Next base: position 506,010,368 of record CM031235.1, read on the forward strand.
CTGAAATGGAGCCTCTTAATGCTTTGCATCTAAGGCCCTTCTACTGTTAAAATCTATCTTACATGATTTTAGTCGCAAAATAGATCTTTCATCCATCTGTAACTAGTTGTGCATTTCGTAGTGATTTAGAACTATGTGGTTCTCCATGTTATTTCTTTTATACCTTAAATATGAGTACTTGTGGCTCTACTCATGGCATTTTCCTTATGGATTTGTTCCTTCTCATGGTAGGAATACCTTGATCACTACTTCATCCACCCTAGGTGTTCATCTTGATCAAAACAACTTTGGGGCATGAGTACGTGCTTATATACATTTTCTTCCCCTCTATCTGATCTATCTGTTCTAAACTCAACTTCTTCCAAAGATTAAAAAAAAGAAAAACAAGAGATGTTATCCTAGTCCCAAAAGATAGACTGGTCCCTCAAAGGACAACTATCCATGCCTTATCCAATAAAATAAAAATACAAACAATTCCTCGTAGGATGGTTATCATGAAAATCAAAATACGAGACTACTCCTTGAAGGATGACTTTTTTTATGGAATTTTCAGCCTTTGCAGTAACAAACTTCCTCTCTTGGCTAGTTTGTTCACTTTTTAAGATCTCTGAAAGACTTATCGTATCGATCGGTCTTTCTATATCTAGCAAATTTTTGGCATCGATCGAGCTTGTTTTTCTATCAAAAGAAAAAAATCATGAAGCTTTGATATGAGACCTTTTCGATCATATGGAGACCCTGTTTTCTCCCATATGGGCACGTATTTAATCCTTCATGTGTTATGATGAGATGCATACATACCTCTTGTCCTTATCTCCTTCCTAGTGTCGGGTTTGTTTTATCCGTGTCTCGTGGCCTTGTGTGCATCGTCTTTCAATTTACTATCAATGTCTCTATTTATGGTCGGTTAGGGGCCTAACTTATCATTATTTTTCCTATCTAGGTGTAGTGATTTTTATTTCTAAGGGATAATATCATTGCATCACTTTCTTTTCATCCAATCAAGTGGACATTACCCATGTTCATTTGTTATTTATCCAGTTAAATTGACATTTGACATGTTAATTTAATCAATCAAATCTATCATCTATCTATGCTCATCTTATCTACTTCATCTAAAAACATCAAAGCAACATATATCATGTGGATCCATCTATCCATCTATCTATAACATGTTAATCAATTATTCATCCATGACAAATCAAAATTAAATCACATCTATCTATCTATATCTATCAAAATTAAAATCATGAGTACAATCACATGACACTAAAATGTATATATATATATATCTATATATATATATATACGAGTGGCTTCAAATCGAGCCGTATCTATCATATCAAAAATGCCTTCAAATCGAGGCTACATCGGTATGTTATAGCCCCACGTGTGTGTCACTCATAGCTCGGCTTTACTTTTTATTCCCCCTAGGGAATCTCATCATTATATCTTTTACATGTGCTACCCATAGTACACCTATTCTACATAGTCAGGTAGCATTTCTACTACAAATTCCACTGTAGTGGCCATATGTCAATTTCTATGGTGGCTATCCTCTCAAGGTCATCGCTTCATCCTTCTTGTCTAAGCATTGATGCTTGGCTTGTTTATTTGATCGTTGTTATGACCTTATTTTCACCTTTTGGTGCATATTTTTGGTGTTATCACCCATTCCAAGTTCTTCCCTATACATGGGTACCTCAAATTTTTGCAACCAAAATATATTGGGTCTATAGGCACTAACGTCATCTCATTCGAAGGTCGTCTAGTTTTCCCTACCAATGTGTCACTCTTTGGTTGTTACTATTTTGCAGTCACCTTTAACTCACCAGTCTGTAGCCACTTACGTCGTCTCATACGAAGACCATCTAGTCTGCCCTACTAATGTGAGTTCCTTAGGTTGCTGCCTTTTTATGTGCGTTATCAATTATCAAATCTACTCTAGACATTTAGTGGGGCATCCTCTCTTCTATTATTTTTCATCTACCTTTTTCAAACTCGGGATCTAGTTGGCTTTTTTGGGGCCATCCCATCCCTAGTTTGAGGGGGATCACATAGTCTTTGTTCTTCCTTTCTTCCAATTCCTTGTTTTTGTCTCGTAGCATTGCTTATTGCAAGATACTCAACAAAAAGGGGCAAATGTAGACACCTAAAATTGGTTACCCAATTTAGTGTCCCCTGGTTTGCTTATCTTCTCGGGTAACCCGGGGCTCCTTTGTATCACCACTTCTCCCTTAGGGTATTAATTAAATATTTAATTTAAAGGCCTATCCTAAGTTTTCTCCACCCCATTATATTTCACCCATGGTTAATTAAACATTAACCATGTAATTTTATCTTCTACATTTATTCCACTTCTACTTATTCACCCCATATCACTTCCCAACCTCCCATGCTATTATTATCCATCTATCCCACCTATTTCTCCTCTCTTGGAACCATGCAGTAGGATTCTTCCCATATTTGAGTGGGAGGGATACATTTATTATCCCCACAACTCATTTCTTTGCCTCTTTGGGAATTTGTTCCTGATCGGCGCCAACTGATTTTCGGTCAACGCCAATTATTTGGAATGGCGCTAATTTTATGTTGGTCGATGTCGATTATTCAGAAGGGCACAAATTTTTATCTCAGTCGGTGCTGACTATAAATTTATGACCTGATATCCTCTTTGGTTAGATTCGAAGAGTTGGTTTTCTAGAGATTACTTTTTTCTGAGTGATTAAAGAGATTATCAGAGAAAGAGAGTGAGTTTTGTGCAGTTTAATCCCTGAGAGGTATACTGTTACTCTATCTGTGTGTCTACAGCTCTTGTATGTCTCCACAGCTCCCTTGGTCATCATCAATCATCAATCAAGCATTTTTCAGGTATTCCTCTTTGTTAGTTTCTGTAATTTCCTTTCGGTCAACACCGATCAAGTCCGGTCAAATCTGATTAGTCTTCACCAATGCCGGTTTATCCAAGTCGGCACTAATCGGGCCTTTCTTTGGTTTCTAGGTTAGAATCCATCAATTTCTACCTCGAGATCCCCTTTTTTTGTCTTCAATCTCTACTTTCTGATCAATCTTTAGTAATCTAGTCTTACGTTTAATCTATTTGCTTTCTTCTTTTACTCTCTAGCCTTCTGTCTACCTGTGTGTCCAATGACATTGATCATTCTCTAATTGACACTAACCCAAAAAATGGACGTCAATCATTTTCTACGATCGACACCGACCCAAACAATCGATGTTGATCACCATCGAATTGACCGCCTTCGACCCAAATAATCAATGCTTTGACGATCTGCGAAAAGTACATAATTCAGGTAAAATAATTTCAGTTTTGTTTTTACAATTTCCTACTTTCTTTATGTTTTTGCTACAGTTTTTACATTCTGTCTACTATTTTTAATTAGAAAACCTAAATATTCATTTACATCTTTCCTCATGTATGTCGTTACTCTTGATTGAAAACATGAACTGACATCCACCGAGGAATTTCATTGCTTCCTAGACCCGCTTTCCAGGTAGTTCACCCATATATTGTCTAACGTCATCTTTTTCTACAAAGGATTTATGTATCACAGGTTTCTTGGATCTACCTTGTGGGATTGCTCATGTGCACCCATCTTGTTTTTATCGACATTATTTCCATATACATCTTTGGATCTCATCCAATCTATCAGGTATCAATTTCATTTGAGTTTTTCAGGGTTTTTGTGTTTAGTTTGGTGCATTAACTTAGATGGGTAGCAAGCATGGAAATTCTTGATCTACGGTCACCTGCTCCAATCCTCTACGAGATATCACAACTTTAATATCGGTGACCTTTTCCTTAAAGAAAACCATAACATCACTACTCTAGAAATGAGATAACGTGGAAAGTTTTCTCCCAACTGGATTGTACCTTATCTTATCACACATAAGTATGAGTCTAAAGCCTATCATTTTACTACTTTTGATAGTAAACCAAAAACAAAACATCTTGATGCATTACACTTGTTAACTTTCTATTGTTAACATATCTACAAAAATAGTCTTCATCATATAAAATATCTTATCTCCTTTATCAGCCTTTCCATCTCTCCTTATAATGATTTAGAAATATGTGGTCTACCATCACTTACTTATATATATGACTTTAAATATGGGAACCATGGCTCTCCTCATAGCATATTCCTTATGGAAAAATTCCTCCTTCTAGGTAGGAACCCTGAGATCATTACATTCATCTCCCTCTTATCTACTTATTGGAACCACACTAAGGGTATATAGGTGTCATTGGTATATTCTTTTATCCCCTTCTAATTGGTCTACCTATTTATCCCTAGCTCTTCCATAAAAATTCCAAAATTCTGGATGCTCATCTTAAAATATATATTATCTAAAGAAAATAGACTACTCCTTGAAGGATAATTATTTGTAAAGTAAAATATCAAAAGTATAGACTTATCCCTCAAAGGACAGCTATCATATATATTATATCATGTCATTTATAAAGGAAAAAAAAATATTTAAAAGTTAAAAGATAAATGTAGATCACTCCTTGAAGAATGTCTACCATCTCATATCATGTAAATGAAGGCTTTCTACATCGATCATTCTTCTTAAGACTCAAAATAAAAAGTATAAAGTTTAAAAACAAACATCCCAAGAAAAATTCCAAAATCGATCGGTTTACACCATATTTCTTAGATCTGGGGCATAGACCTAGGAAAACCACATAAGGATAACTTAATTTCTACATGCAAGTTACATCTAAACCTCATTTTGATGTCTATAGTAGGTGTATAATCACACCCTTCATCTCTTTCCTTGTGATCTCAAATGTTACTACCTATTATTAGTTAATTGTTAACATTTTCTATTGTCTTTAAGTGCATTTCCTTAATTGGTTCTTCCTCTTGTTTACCTCTAATCAAATTTGAAGCATTCAAGCCTACTTCCACTATTTGATATGATGAAGTGTCATTTCTATCTTTTTCTCACTTTCTAACAAGTCACATCTTTTCTCTCACCTCATCATATTTCATCCACTCGAATCTAGTCTACTTCATCTTAAGTCCACATATGTGGCCATATGTTTGTTCCCTCTCAAAGCACCATATCTCATCTTAAAGTCCAACTTTGTGGACATTTTTCATCTCCTTCCCACCCTGACACATATTTCATTGATTCCTCATGTATGAAGGAGTTCACATTTATTATCCTCACATTTGTTTATGCATATTTAAGGTCTTCCTTTGACTGTTGTTTCAGGATTACACATCTATTTGATCATATTACCATTAGATTCCCTCCATATTGCATTCTTTTTCAATGACTCAAAGTTCCGTAGGGAATTTTTGTCGTCCCCATTGAGGCTGTACTTTTTTCCCTACCAAAATGATTCCAAAATCACCACCATATTTTTATTTTTGATTATCTTCATCTTGGCCATCTTTATTTTCTCATCCTTTCCTATCTTTCTTTGTTCATCTATATATTTAAATATTTTGATTGATTCCACTTTGTGTCGTTGATCCCTAGTTTGAGGGGGAGCACCTCATCAATCATATTTTCATCTCTTCTCATTTTTGTTTCATGGCTTTCCCAACACAAACCACTCGTCAAAAAGGGATAAATTTATCTACCAATTCTTGGTATCTCTACCCACATCCCATGTTCACTCCCAATTGTCATCATTTAATAAATACATACCTCTCTTCCCATTCAAATTCCCCTTTCCTTATAAATTCAATTTATTCCTTTAATTATTATTTCCCATCTTAATTCTTCTTAATCACACCCTTAATTAATCATCCCTGATCATCTTTAATTAATTCTAAACCTTCATCTAATTCATTTCTCTCCCTAAATCCTCCATTTTATCCTTCCTAGGCCCACATTTAATAAATTCACCTCCCTTTTTCCTTTATTTAATATTTTCCACCTCCCACTTACCCATTTATCCATCCTAAACAACCCTAACTCATCCTCACCTCTTAAAACCATAATCTCACCTCATAAGGGCTCATTTCCTTGAGCTTTTCACCCTTCCACTACCTAAATGGGTGGATTCCTATGATCGCGATAACCCATTTGGGTCATTGTCAAACCTATAAATCCACCCTTACCCATTCTTTTCTTAGGATGAAATGTTGGATATTTTAGGTTTTCTTGTGATATTTATTTCATTTGGTCCTCTCTCTTGCACCTGTCATCATCACCTTGGAGATTTAGCTCTTAACTCTTGGAGATTTGGAGACATTTTTCTCTCTTGCATGTTTGTATATATCATTATAATTAAATCATGCTATTCCTTATCATCTCTTTTGCAAGTTCAACAATTATCCAAGATCCATGTATTTTTCCATTTATATCTTCATTATCATGTACGAAATTTCATTTTCATTTAACTTTTCCCATCAAACCCTTGATTAGTCCCAATCACCGTTGACTTTATCTCGGTCGTCATCGACCTGACCCTATGCTATTGTTTTCATGTCACCCACTTTATCATCTGTGAAATCTATGAGTTCCCAACTCCCCCGATACTCATATCCTATCATTTTTTCCTTCTACCACTTTAGATCTATTCTTTCACTCTTACGGAACCGACTCAACCAGTTACCATTTACTAGATTAGTATTCATTATATCTACTTCAATATTTCATAATTTTCTTACATCCTTTCATGTCATATCCAATTCCGGATCTCTTATAGGTTCATGTTCTTCATCACATCCTCACCATTAGCTCTAGATCTTCCTCTAAGGCCTTTATATCTACATTTTCTTTTGTTATCTCACTCGGTTTGTTCTAGTCACTTTGTTGACTAGACCATGTAGGTTTGGTTTTATTTATTTAGATAAGATATGCATCTTATCATATTTGTTACACTTCAGATTCCGATTCGATTCGGTGATTGACTACATCTAATTTATCAATCATTATTTTATTATATCTTTATCAAAACATGGGTTAACATCAATCCTAGGAAGTTTTCTCTTCTTAGGACCGGAATTATCGGGAAACACACCCATCTATCTACTAAACCATTTTTTTGTTGAGTTATATGTTTTGTATAGGTATCTTAGCTCACTACGCCGAGGATGTTTCATTTACACTCGTATCCATTTTCATCCCATTAATAGGTACCTTAAACCCTCTCATACTTGGAGTTACTTGTTTCCTTTAATATTATTTCACCGATCTAGAATAGGGAAAAGGAAAATTTTTCAATAGTAACTGTACTACAAAATATTTATGATGGTTTATATAGTGTCTAGCATATCTAATAAGATGTGTCAAAGGTGTTAGTAGGTCTACTAGGTGAATACAAGGTCATTTTGAGCGAGACGGGTGTTGAATGAAGCCATTTTAGGCCTAGTCCTAGAAATATTTAAAGAAAGATGGTGTGATAACATGAAATATGGGATAGATTAGTCTAATGTGTGTATGAGAGGAGTGTTATAAAATTACATAATAGGTGTAGAAGGCTTACAAGGCCATAATTAAGAGAAATAGTGTTTGTTTAAGGTCCTTTGAAGCAATTTATACAAGACAAGGTAAGGAACACATGGGTATGTCATGCATTTGGTTATATTCATAGGTTGCATAACATGTTATAAAATTATAAGTCATGAAAAAGGTTATTACAGAGGTGTGGATCAATTTTGAGGTCAAGAGAATGAAGATAAAGCAAGAAAAAGTATTTTGTGCTCTCTACCGAGATCTTAGAACTGTATATCCTAGCTTGATTGGAAATTTTAGATCCTAACTGATATGCGTGACTGTGCATGGAAATCCAAGTATTTGGTGGATTTTTAAGCATATAAATAAGAATTTATATCAATAAGAATGATTTCATCTTGTCATTAGTCATTTATGAATGATTATTAAGAAGATAAGTAGGTCAAAACTGTTGGAAAACCATAGGAGTAGAGTGATAGGAAAGAAATAAAGTGTATGGTATCAAAATGTCATGGGAAAGAAAGGATAAAGCTTTAGGGTTGTATATAATTCTTATTTTCTCTTGTTGGTGGTGGTTTCATGTTCTAGGTGTTTTGGTAAATTTAAGAAAACCCTTTATTTTGTAGAGTTTTGATGATAGAGAGTTTTGTTGCAGAGTTCATGAAGTAAAACCTATGTATTCTCCTAGTTTAGGATGTATAATAAGTTCTCATGAAAAATATTTAGTACTTTCAGTTTAATAAAATGGTGAAACATGTCTCACAAGTTGACCTATCACTAAAGGCTAAAGAGAGCTAAAACAGATCATGATGGACCAAAGGTTTTTGAGTTATTTTGCATGTTATAGCATTGTACTTTAAGCATGAATAGTGTGTATAGGTTAGATATATTTTTATATAGCTCTTGGTTTGATTTGAAGACTTTTATTTGTATTCAATCCCTAACGGCCTAATCAACGCTATTATTCCTATCAAGAAGTCTCATTGAATATGTAGGCAAGATTAGATTATTCATGTAACCTATGAATTTGAGTATTTTTGGAAGTGTTTTAGGATGTTAGAAAAGTGTTCCAAGTATTGGTTGTGCTTGGAAGTTTCCATTCATGTTGTATAAGTGGAGCTTAAGACTAGTTCTTGAGACATTGAAGAAGGTTAGAGAATTTTCATAATTGCATGTATTTTGGGGTCTTTTGCCTTGATTTGGTGATTGTTATGAGTTTTTTAAGTTATATGACATCAATATGTTTCAATTGATGTGATAAATGAGTCATGAATATGTGATTTCCTATGTGAATTTTCTCACTTTTGGAGGAGGGTTTTAGATTCTTAAGACCTAGTTGGTGGTTATTGCTCCTTGGTATGTTTTACATTGAGCTTGAAGGATGTAGAGTTGTTTGATCTTATAGATGATTATAAGATTGTTGGAAGAGATGAGAGTGGTTTAGGCATAGTTAAGAAAGTGTGTGTTATTATGCCCAATTCCTACCTATAAGGTTCTTATGAGTGATTTATATGAGATTTTGGAATATTTTTTTATGTTGTGGTTTTTAATGGGGTATCTCAAATATAAAAGTGAGTTGTATTAGCTCATTTGAGCTAATATAGATGATGGAGATGCGAGGGAGCTAAAGGAGACTATGAGAGAGGTAAAATATCTCTAGAGAAGAGATAAAAAAGATGCATGAATATTTGAGAAGAGTAGAGGAACATAATTGTAATATCATTAGACCTAATCATCACATATTGGTGAAATATTAAGTGATGTAGGAGATAACATGGTTTGAGAAGGTTTTTAGAGGAAGGAGATGAAAAATTTATCACAATCAGTTGGTAGAGAAACAAATACTTCAATCGATCTTAATTTTAGGTGGATGAGTTAGTTTTTAGGCATCTTAAGGCGTTATAACCTTCTTGTCGGGTTGGTTCCTCACTAAAGTATGGGTTGGTGATTATTTTAGGGTTAGTGCCCTGGTAACTAGGGGTTGGTGATCCTTGTGAAGTTTGTGATTCACTAAATTCCTTTTCAGTGTAATATATAGAAAAATTTAGTGGGATTTCTTCCCCTTAGGGTTTCCCACTTTATATCATGTATTATTGTGTTCTCTCTCTTTTTGCTATTGTGGATGGATGTTTCATACTTAATAAGCTCACAATGGTTAATGGATGATTTTAATGATGTATGTAAGTTAAACACAATTAAAGTAAAGTTATTAAAATATTGATTCACCCCCCTCTCATTCAATATGCTTACAAAAATTCAACATGTGTTAATCAAATCACAATTTCAAAGTACCATCCTTATTAGTCACAAAGACCACCAAAGCACCCTTTAAATCTAGGAGGTTAGTTATGTTTAATTAATAGGATGTTTATAATAAATAGCTACTCCAAACATGATTTTGATCGATAAATATAACTAAAAAGATACATCCCTAGGATATCCCTAGGATATACATCTCTGAACCTAGAAATAATGTGGTATTCTTCCATCACCTTGGTTTCCTCAACACTTGATTTTTTTAGTTATATAGTAAAAATATCATATCCCTTATGTACTTGTTTCTTAAGATTCATAATATATAGGTCTTTGGTATTCCTTATCCTTTTATATGAGAAAACACCACCCAATTTCATTGATCATTTTGACACACCACTTTTTGAAGTAGTTGATATTTTCTTGATAGATTTGTAACCAAATCATACACAAATTTACAACATAATACTCAAGTGTAACTATGTGTAGGTTAACCTTTGGTTTGAAAAATTTCAAGTTTAACTTGATTTAACTACAAAAATATAAAACTATATATTCATTTCCTAAAAACACTTGATTTCCCAACCTTCCCTCAACTTAGATTATGTGAGAATACAATTTGTAGCTAAAATAAGAGAAATAAAACAATTAATTTCTCCAAAATATAATAAAATATAAATGGAATAACAAATGAAAATTCATATAGCCTTGATGTGGGTAGAATGATTATCATCTTACTTAATTTCCATTGTTACATAAAATTATGTTGAGATTACTGATTGTCTAAGTACTTTGGGTAGTTTTTGAAGTTCCCTTCCTTTTCGTATATCCAACATGTTATTTTTGCTATTAGTAAAAATGGCCACCTTATCAATGGGTAATATTATTATTGGAAAAATATCACACCTTCTTACAACTTACTTCCTACTCTTTAGGAAAATTTTGTGGCTTTAACCATCCTATATTATGTGAACCCATGTTGAAAAATGAGTTCATGTTCTTTGAAAAATATTTCTTAAACTTAGATTTCTTGAAAGTATTTAAAGGAAACAAGTAATTCTTATAATGAGATTTATTATTCTAGATATCATTATTGTATTTCATTCTTTATTTATCTTTTCCCTCATCCTTATGGGATAATTTTATAGTTTAATCTAGGGTCTTAGGTTTATTCATATCCAAATCATGCATCAAGATTGGCTTGGGTCCCAGCTTTAAAATGTGTTACCTTAGTCTCCTTATCTTAAAAATAATCCACATACAAAATGAGGAAAATGAAATTAGAAACATACTCAACCATATATAAATCCCTTTGCTACAATATTATAAATTCATATATATCTCTCCCTATGAGAGGCTAAAAGGTATTATTTTCAAAACTATTTTTCAACGGTTTCCCATGTGAGATTAATGATATCATATCCTTTAAGGGAGAACCAATACTCCCTCTAAAGATAAATATCTCATTCAAAATAAAATCAGGAAAAATTTTAAGAAACCTACCGGAAAAAAACTTAAAGAAATCATGACAATTATGGTCAAAATCAAATTTGTTGGGTTGGCAAATTATCTAAAACCATCATTCATGGAATTGGAAAAATAGGATAATTTTTTTGAAGGAAATTTTTGATGGAGTGGAAAGTGAAGGATAACTTATCACATTATGGACTTCTCCATTCTTTTCAAGTAGAGGAAAACTTTACATTTGAAAGGACACCAAATTTAAAATACCCACTAGTTATAGAGACTCCACAAAACATCCAAAATTCTATCAAATACATGACACATGTTTGGTCATTCTCGAAATATCCCAGCAAAATGATTCTGTGGAATTGAATCCCAAATAATAATTCGTAATTAATATAAATTTTGGGTCCAGAGTTGCGGCGGATCTTGGGTTAATGATCTACGGAGGACACACGATGACCAAGGAAGGATATACTTGGTGCAAATCAAGAGCATCAATAGGGACGTGTGGGCATTCTAGCCCTCTTCAAAGCGATTGGGTTCCACTTAGTCATTAACTTCTACAATATATATATATATATATATATATATATATATATGGAAAATTAAATAAAATTTAAAAAAATCCCAAACTTGTCGATGAATGAGACCAAATGACCAGGAAGGCTCCATAGATTTCTTGGTGATATAAGAATATTTTAAAATTGTAGCTCGTCAATCATGCGATGATTCAATAAAATATATACATTAGGATTGTAGATCAGTTAACTATTCATATGTGACAAATTAATATTTGTGGAAATTTTGGGTGAAACGTGGGAACTGCTATGGTCGTAAAAATAGTCAAATTCATATTTTAGAATTCCTATTTTTAGCCAAATTATGAATATTAGCCACTAAATTTTTCCATGAATAAAATATATTGATAAGTTCATGAAATTTAGATTTATATACTCCAATTAAAAATACTTATTTATTAAAACTACCTAAGGTTCCATCTTTTCACGTAGTTATCCCGATTACTTAGTAGGTGGTATCTTCTTCAAATCTCATAAAAATATTTTCCCTTCTATGAGGTAAATCAAGAGAATATTTATTATACAAAGGAAAAAGTAAGATCTCTTTTTATTCTTTAGGATTATCTTCTTTGTTTTCAAACTCCTAAGGGTGGTAAAGGTGAACTAAGAGAGTCTCTTGCGAATCCATATGAGACTTCAAGGATTACAACGTCTTAAGAAACCTTTCTAAGGTAGGATTTGTGTTAGGTTATGCATGGGGAATTATATCATTATCGGGATAAATTATAATGATTTTAGGATCATTTTAAGGTTCCATATTTCCATGATGAATCCTTCCCTTCCTTCCCTAAAATCTTTAACCCTCATACTCTTAGTTCTCACAATTTCTTACAAAGAAGAAGAGAAGTTTTTCTAATATTAAAATATAATTTTTGAAAATTTATTCTAGAGTTCCCTAGATCTATAATTTATCTCTCGTACCACATGTAACATCAAAAAATTCAAGACAAAGATTTTCTTTGACAATTTTTATTATAAACAACTAAATGAGTAAAATTATGGATAAAAATTTACTTCTTCATAAGAAAAAAATACATAAGGAGTAATAATTTAATGTATTAACATATACATCATTGATAAATAGCTATTTTATTATCATTATAAATTAAATTCTCAATATAAAATTTAAATTCATACATACATGTATTAATCATTCATGTTTAGACCATAAGATACATAATCATAAATTTTCCTACAAATAGGACAAGAACAAGATTCATGAGACCATACAATGAAGTTAACACAATAAAAATCCAAAAATATTAACTAATCACTTCTTTCATACCTCAAAACTCATGTTTACCCTTTAACATAATGTGAACAAGTCCTCCTCACAAGCATAAAATTATAAAGAAGAAGACATGACCATTCGACACTACTAATAAATATACCTAAATATTCTATCAAAAAAGTAATACATAGCCATATTTCAATATTCCCCTCTTACCCATAAGGTCATGAAAGGGTGGTATTATATCAATCATCATAGTTCACCTCTAAATACAATCCAATAAGATAGAAGCACAAATTTTAACAATATTAATTTCCAAAATTATTATTTCAAGAAAACTATGTATTTCTAATTATGTTTCATAGATAAACAACATTATAACCACTAACACTCATCAATAAGATAGAGGAGGGAATTATCATGACATTTTTCCAAGCAAACCATATTACTACTACTATCCTTGGTCGATGTCATAATTATGAAAATGAATAGTTTAGTAAATCTCGTTATTGCTCCACATAAGAAATAATTTCAATGGTATATAGTCCTTATAAATCACAAAGATTATTACCATATAATAATATACATGCTCAAATTATACTATCTACATCCACGTTTATAGATAAATTAAATCTTCAAAACTATGTTGTTGTATAATCATACTGATGCAGAGCATCATCTCCATCTCTGTAAATGTGACATGTTGTAATAAAATTTTGGTTTGAAGGTGTGTTGTAGGTCTAGTGAGTCTTTGTGAGTCATTTAGATGTGTCAGTTAGATTCTAGGCATTTCAAAATTTAAATTATTCACTTTCCCTCCAAAAGTGCAAGTTTGAGTCTTGGAGGCCTATTTTGGCTTGATTGTGTAAGTTTGGTATGGTATAGTGTTGTGTGTTGGAGCTAAGGTACTTTCTCATGTTTTAGATGGTATCATAAAGGATTCAAATAGGTTTCAAATAGTTTAGACTCATGGTCATGTGTTACCATCTTGTCTAAGTTACCAAAAAGATGAAGGGTCTCATTCAAAGGGTAAACGAATGTGAGAGACAATTTAAAGGACTTTGTAACCAATTTTTAACATATCATTTGAATGATAAAAATTATGGGAGTAGGGAAGATCAAGGATCGGAAGATAGAGATAATTGGTTGGAAAACTAATTGTATTGTGTTGTAAAATATGTGCATGATGTGTTAACCATTACCATGGTTTATATTTCAATTTATGATTCTATTTTTTTATGGTGGATTGTGTTTGGTAATATCTAGTAATTTTTCTTAACAATTATTTTATGCATTGAGTGATCTTGGTCATTATTTAGTTGTGGATATTCTTGTAAATCTGAGATAGGCTATGACGGTGTACAGGTCGGGATAAGGAAGTAAAAGATGAGATGTAAATATAGATTTGAAGTGTAGGAGTTTCAAAAAAATTATCAAAGGTTATCATGCTTCAATTCACCTTTATAGGCCCTTAAAGAGCTATTAGACATCAAATTTTGGATATAAACCTTATTAATTTAAAAACCTTGACTCGAGAGGAAGAGTAAGGAAAGCTTGATGAGTTTGTATGGGAGGAAGAGTATGGAATATTTCTGGTAAGATTACACTCTTATTAATGATAAATAAAAACTAAAGGAATGATATTAGTTCTTGAAAATTGGCTTCACAAGTTTTATGACCAATTTTGTCTTTCTTGGGTTTTAGTATAATGCCTCATTCTAGTTTGAACAAATCCTTTAATAAATAAGTTTAGAGAGAGTGTCTTGGTCGCATAACAGAAGATATGATCATTACAGTTCCTTTAAAAAGAATCATCAAGTAAGATAATTTCACTATCCTCCATGTTAGAAATACATTTTTCATTAGTTCCTTTTAGGGGCATACAACAAAGTGTTACAGTGGAGACTAAGGAGACAAGGTGAAAGATTAAAGGATTGAATAAAGTGGAGACTTAGTTAAAACTTAAATATCTCTACAAAGATAATCAAGAGGATAGAGAAAGATAATAGAGAGAGAGGAGAGGACTTGATAGGACCCAAATGGTTACAAATTTCACCAATTAGTACAAAGAGACATGTAGCAAGGCATTATGAAGCTAGGGCTTGGTTGTATGGGGAAGAGTAAATAGTTTATATATTGATTCGAGAGGCCTAAATTTACAAAATAACATACTTAGAGGATTTTTAAAGAGAATAAATTTGTTATAAAATGTAAATAATCACCATGTATGAGAAATTTAGGATAGTCTATCTCAAGAGAGATTACAATCTTAAGAAGACCTAGTTAGCACCTAAAAATAAGGGAATTAAAGGAAATGTTGTGAAAAAGGTCTTATTGGAATCTGAAAATGAAGAGAATGAGATAAATGGGTATATAATATTGAAGGTATTTTAAAATAATAATAATTACCATGTTTCCTAACATATCCCTACAACTTTTCACATGAATGCTAGTTTTGAGAATGATACAAAACATGATCATAGTATTAAACATTTCCATTATATTCTAGTGAAAAATACAATAATAACTATAATTATTCATCACTAAAATTTCATTAATCAGTCATGTTCATATGGATAGTTCAATAACTCCCACTATAGTATCATCAATTTTAGGAAGATATTTGTAAAGTAGATTTATGTTCGCTATATTCTCATCAATTCAATCCATCCATGTGAAAATAACATTCAACATAGAGTTTATATTCTTTCAAAATTTCCTCATAACCCCATCCAAAACAACATATAGAACTTATAAAATAATTCTCTTAGGGTATAAAATAGTATGGAGAGGATCCATACTTTATCAACACATCCCTACCAACACTTAAGTGTTCTCGAATTCCAAATATCATTATATGCACAATTCTATAAACTAAAATGTTTATAATACAAATATTTATAACATTCTTGATGTTAATAACCTTAATATATATAATACTTATCACCTATAGTTCATCTAAGACTAGATTAGAGGCCAGCCTAGGAAAACTTAACATGTAACCAAACACCACTTCATATATTAATAATGGCATAAATCATAATATTGTCTACAAAATACTATATGGTTCACCACACCTTTAGAATAAGGTCTTGAATTCCATCTCCACACACAACATATAATTCACATATACTTAATAAGATATCATTATATCTATAAATTTAAATAAAACTACCAACATCTAGTAAGTAAGGAATACATTACCGATAGTCAACTAAAAAAAAGCTAATAGCTTCATATTTCAAAAATGAGTGAATTGAAATCTTAAAATAGATATAAGTGAGCACCCTACCCACTAACAAAGAAAATATAGTTTTCTACATTAAAAGTTCAATGCAATAAGCACTATCAAAATGTACTACTATAAACGTTCTCATTTATGCATAGAAAGCAAAGACAAAAATTAATGTATAATATCATTTATTCTCCCTAATTTTCATAGATGATAGAGTATATTTGGATAATTTAGTAATTCCCATTTTAGCTTAAAAATATAGAGAAAATTAACATAATTCCAAATATAACACAAACATAAACTAACACATCTAATAAGGTGTTTCACCTAACCACTTCTTTTTCTATTATACATAATTAAAATAAGAGTACAAATTAGGTAGGTACATATAATATACCAATTCTTTATATTATTAAAAACACTACATATCATAGGTTCAAGTATTTACACCACAATAATATAGTTATATACATGCATAATTGTATATAAAATTCAACACAATATAATTTGAAAACATTTATCCTTTATATAACAAGGATTAATACAACATATATCCATAATATTATTGGGGTTCATAATGTCCAAATTTTTAAGTATAACAATGAAAATTTACTGAAGATAAACCATAATAAGTTTCCAACAAGTGAGTATCACAAGAATTAAATAATTTTTCTTTCACAATGACCTTCCTAGAAAAAGTATAATTAACAATGGATCATATTACATTGGCCTACCATTACCGCATCACCCATAACCTTGTTTAAAAATTAGTACGAATGTAACAAAAATAATAGTAAATAAGCTACCAAGGAGTGAGGGTCAAGGATTTTATTTATTTAAAATAATATAACTCTATAATATAGAAAAATAGTATAGTAATGAAAATGCATTATATTCATTGATACAGTGTTCCAATCATCAAAATAGAGAATGATGACTAAGTTACTTATCATTCAAGATCATTCTCAGCTATCATCCATATATATTTCATACAATACAAAATAATAGGTCACAAGTAAAGGATGGATCATAATGAGACCTCCATGCAAAAGAATGCCATAATTATCCCTACCCTTATCATCTATAAATAGGATGCTAGGAGGAAGCTCACACAATTCTAAGAATCACACCAACAACTAAGTAATATGTCTCTATCTTCCCATAAATAAAATAGAGAATGAGAATGTATACATTCAAATAATTGCATACACATCCATATATCTCTAACCCATTAAAATAAGCCATCTATGGGAAAATATAACATAATATATTAACTTAGGGCATATAAGACCATTAAATGTTTAGTTTTATAACTTATATACTAGAAACAAAGATAAAAGATTACAACCACAACATTAATCTAGTTGAACTCATAGAGTGAAATTCATAGGAACATTCCCATATGTCTGATAGATAAATGTTATTCCCAACACTCCAAACCCAATAACTCTTGCCATTCATTCAAATGCATTAAGTCACCATACTTGATATAAAATGGAGAGAAATCCCCAATACCTCTTCTTAACCACTGAGATCTAATTGAGTGCAATCAAACAATCATCTTATCAATAGTAAATCCTTAATTTTTATTCCAATGAAAGTAGATTAAATATCACCACACAACTATCATTTCTCTTTTTCCCTTGAAGAGAGATTGATAACCATGTAAAAATATGTTAGGTAAAACATATTATATAGGAAATTTATGTATTATTATTATTTTACTACTTTCGTTCTTTTCCTTGGGAAAATAAATATTTTACTAGGGTAATTAGTGGTTTTATATTGATTATATATGGTTTATTTTACTAGCACTATATATTTTATTATTATTCATGTATATTATAAATTAGGTAATATTGATTGTGTTGTGTAACTTGTAAAATAATAGTCTTTGTTTGTACATAGTTATGTAATATCTATAAGTATTGTAGTTTCCATTTTCCCTGTAACTTGATTATTCTTCATTAATTAAATACCATCAAGATACCTCCCTATTTCTCATCATTTTGTATTAAAGCAAGGTTGGAGCCTTCACATTTGAGCACAAGTTGAAGGAATGGTTGCAAAAGCATGTGAGAGGTTTTGGAGAATATTTATATCCTCGTGGAGAGCCTCTATTACATTCAACAACTTCCCAACCCCACCCCTACATCCACATAGTCTATTGTTTTATTTTACGGGTAGTTTGGAAAACTTGGTTTTATAATGGGAAATGAGTGGTTCCTAGGCATTACCTCCTACACTAGGCTACTCTGTAGGAAAAATTAGTTAAGCCAAAATATTTTTTTCCCCAAATGGGTTGCTCCACTAAATTTAGTGGACATACTAGTAAAATATAACTATAGTTGTTCTACTAAGTTTGGTGATCTTTTCATCCCTTAGTGAGTTGAGGATCTATCTCACATTAAGTAGGGGCAAGCTACATTGACTAGGATTTCATATCAATTCCAGAGATCTCAAAGGATTTTTGTAACGTTTCTATATGGGTTGAGTGATCAACCATGTCAACTATGTAACCAAATTAGCTTTCTCCATTATACCATAGCCAAGTTTGGTGAATCCTTGTTATCACTTTCACCAAAAAAACCTATCGGTAATATATATTTTTACCTAGATGAGTCAGATCACTACTACTGAGTAAGTATAACATTCAAGTGAATATTATTTCAATATCTTCATTGGGCCATTCTCACACATTGGTTCATCTACACCACATGGGTTGAACACATAGTTAAGCCTCCATAGGATTCGAGTTCCATAAAAATCCCATGTGTGGAAACCATAACAAATATGAAGTGAAGCAATCCAAAATAATACTAAACGACCAAAATATACAATAAAAACAGGAGGAAATGTAGATGTTTTAGGGAAACCTAAATCATGATTTCTCACATCCCGCAACATGGCCCTCCTTGTCATTAACCACATCAACATTTAAGTGTTAGACTTTTTTAAGTGTTTGAATAAAATTTCATCCATATGATTTTTCATACATTATACACTCTTTAGTGTCTAGTTTGAAGTTGGTAAGTCATTTGAAACTAAGAGGTTAATAGATGAAACCCCAAACCCCTATTTGTTTACTCTGGAAACTTGGAGGATAATTTAGCTCCTACCAGCTACTACTCTAGTAGTAGAAGCCCCTCTAAACTTTATATTGATATTTAAACCAACCCCCAAATTTAGTGGGGAAACAATATTTTGGGGAAATTTTCTCCAAGATTTCTTAAAATTTGATTTCAAACAAATTTTAAAAAAGAGTGATTCCCAAAAGGGTTGAATTAGTATTTTGTAGTTTTTGAGTGTTTGATCCATTTTGAGTTTTAAAGGCCTCCAAGGCCCACAAAATTAATTTTTTTCCCTTAAATTAAAATTTTCTACACAAGAAGATGTAATATAATATTTTCAGTGTATTATTGTGTTCTTTTGTGATAATGTGTGTTCTAGTTAGAAAAAATCTAAAAAACACTATGAAAAAAAATGCTCCATAATTATTTGTGCATACATTACAAATGCTCGGTGGTGATAATTACGTTATGTGGAAGATAAATTTGTGAACTCAACTTGAGTTTGAATAAATTTGGATGGTTGTAAAGGGTTCAACAAAAAAATTAGTAGATGATGTAACTCAACAAAAGCATTTTGATATGGCCAATCGGAAGGCTAAGTCTATAATATTGTTTACAATGTCCTGAAAAACATGGATGATATTGTTGTTAAGTAAATTAAATCTCCTAGCAATAATCTTCATCAAGATGGTGAGTTTCTTTTAAAATCCAGGATATTAAAATATGCTAGGATAAAAATGAGGTTAGTAATACCCATTTTTCCTACCAAAGACAAGACTAGACTTGAGGAAAGGTAAATAGTAAAAATCAAAGAGAATAACTTGGAACTAATACAAATAGTGTAGATCAATTGCTTATCTCTTAGAGCCCGATAAGGAGAGACTTATTCCATCCTTTGATAAATTCCATAGGGAAGAGGAGAAGACTTTAGTCCTCATTTATAAGAAAGATAAGGAAAATGTTGATGTAGATGTCAACCAAAAATTCAAGAATCCAGATCTAATACTCCTCTTTTTACCATTCCTAAGATTGTTATCGATAAGGGTAAAGATAGAGAATACCCTGGGAATTCTTCATTCTATATCAAAATGTGTAGAACGAATTATGTGGGAGATAACAAACAAAAAGGTAGAACTACTCTAGGGGAAGACAAAGAGAAAAATTGAAAAAGAAGTTGTTGATTTGCACAAAAAATTACCTTGGATCCTAAGGTTCCAAGGAATCCTTCCTCCAAATGAAAATGAAATTCATTTCATGGAATGTCAAAGGTGGTGGTACCCAAATCGTTCATCCCTTTGTGGTAAAACAACATCAACATAATCAGAAGGATTCTTAGAGGATGATAGATCTAGATTTGTGTCATTTTGTAGATGGGGAAGAATCTCATCATCTCTTTATCACTCAAGATTAAATGATTTAGGTAACATCGTGCTTTGAGGGTATGACCTACCCTCCTACTTTAGGCTCTACATTTAGCTAGGGTGATAGGACCCGTTCTGTAGTCCGTAATTGTTAGTGGGGTGGATGTATCAACAATATTTGGCACTCCTTTGTAGAGTAATTGAAAAATAGATCTGGAAAGACATGGTCAATTCAGCAAAGGATAACTCTCATGAGTTGTCACTTTAAGATAGTGTATATGTCTTCTAAATAAAGCTAAGACTATTAAATACAATATTGAACCAGCTTTATTTAATATATTTTTGGATTTAATGAGGAAAACATGGGTAGTTCTAGTAGGATTAGTTAGTTTTGGTTGTATTTGATTTGGGGAATTAAGTAGGATAAAGTTGATTATACCATATTTCAAGGAAATTTTAACAAATGTTTGGAGATCTACCAAGTGCAAGAAAAATACACCTCAAATATCCGACAATGAACCTTTAACCAGAATATGTACACTCATGGAATCCCAAGAATGCATGGTTTCACACAATCTTTAAGGATTAAAAAAATGCTCATCTTTGAAGACTTAATAAAACATTAGATATTCACACTTTATCACGCCTAAAATAAACTCAAAGGCTTATAAGAAACATTTAACAAAGTGGAGACATAATGAATTTAAAATTGTTTATAACACAAATTAAATGAAAGCTCTTCTTAATAGTGCAATTGTAGTTTCCATAATGCTACTAGAACGATAAAGTTTTGTGTCAATTAAAGGATCTCGTAAAATAAGATTTCAATGGGAGCATGAATAACTATTTTAAAGTATATCATCTTGACAACATATACAACAATGCTCATGATTAACATAATTAATTCAAGGCTCATCAAATTTATTAGCAAGGGAAAGTAGATCTATAGTCTCAGTACTTGTCAATGGTTGTACACTTGCAACCATATTGACATGATTTAATTTGAAGGATCAAAGAAAATAACAGTTTCTCATATGAGTTCTTGGGAAATTGGTTTTCTCTTAGTTTTCCTTTCTCTTCAAAAATATATCAAAAATTTAACCTTGCATATGTGAGATTCTTCTCATCACCTTTATACAATTCTATTTTCTCACTTACTCCCCAATTTTCCCCCAAAAATGTGGATCTTCAAGAGAATATCCTTCTTTACAATATACAATTCAATTTATGTTATCCTCATGGAGATGACTCATCAAATGCTACCAGGTGTGAGAAATATGAGCTTTTCATGTTTTTGTTGTTTATGTATGACTAGGATGTAATGTCATCACTTTTGGCCATTTATTTAATCATTCTTTTCCCTTGGTGACTGGACATCCACTTTTGGGGACTTTCGAGTGCCTCCAAGTGATTTGATTTGATAGATACTCTTATTTTCTTTTCTAGAATCCATTTTGAATGTTGTACATTTCTTTTCATGCCTTTTGGGTTAGTTATCATGCATGATTCTTGTCAAATCAGATCAATTCACCATTTTTCTCAATGCCAATTCATTTCAACTTTCAATTTCCTTGTGCAGATATCTTATCAGGATCTCAAGAGTGATTTTCACCATGATTGCACCCAACTCAGCTCATATGCTTCAAAAATCCTATAAAAACATGTCATTCACTTAATCAATTCATACTTTCTTCTTTTGTGTATAAGCACTTTGAAGAAATTCATTTGTATCATGGCGGGGAACCAATAGCGTCTAGTCTAAAGGAAATATCCCATGAATACTTGCATTCCATTTTTTATTTATCAGGTCTAGATGAAGCTTTTGTGAGGATGATTTTTGAAATTAATGACCCTGAGGATTACACTAGGCCCTTGACACCTCCAGCTATTCGAGCTGCATTAGTTAGGAGACTTGTCAAGATAATTCCCATGTTCTCTACCTTTCAGATGATGTACTTTCACTTGTTTAGGCTTGAACTTGAGAACTCCCAAGTCACTAAGGAAATTTTGGCTTGTGAGTAGGCCTCATATGCACTATGTTTCTAATCATGTATGCCCATACATTTTTAATGAGGCATTTTTGTGAAAGAAATCCCTCTGGAGTCATATGTGCTTAATGGATATATTTTTTTGGACACAATACCTTCCCTGTATCATCAATTGAATGGATTAGAGAAGCACGTTTCAGTCTAGTAGGAAAAAAAAAAATGAGCACACCCCAAGCTCATAAACCATCACTTCCTTTTGTGAAAAAACATAAGGGTGAGTCTAGCTTTGGGAATTCTGCTCAAACTATTTCCACCATGCATTCTTCTCCAATTACTACCTCCATGCCTTCTGCTCCAATTTTTCCAGGGTTAGTTGTGGTTACACTTCTAGTTCAATATTCTCAACCAACTTCTTCTGCCAAAACTAGAGGGAAAAGGGAATTTTATAAAGGTGGTTTGGATATGAGTGAATGGGTCTCTTCTTATAAGAGGCGGTCAGAATTACTTAGTTTGTTAGATGGTCCCTTATCTAGTATGGATGACCTTTTGTCAATGGGTATGTCTCACACACTAGAAGGAGACATTATTTTTTTTCAAATGGCACTAGGGATAGATGAACATGGGCTTAGGAAAAAAAAATTAGTGAAGAAACTTCCTCTTTGTAGAGAGGATTTTGTAAAGAATTTTTGGTATTGGATGCCTAAAGTTTCTTGTTATTGTCCCTTTTTGTGATACAACTCTTAAGGATATATGTAATCTTTATTTTCATGGGTTGGGGCCCCTATAGATCCCCATTTTTCCTTTTTCAAAATACAAAAATTATAAACATCTCATTAGTTTATATGTTTTCACAATGGACATAAAATTTCATCCAAGCACTATAAAAATCTAATGCATTATATCAAATTACAACTTACATCATAGAATAACAAGTTTTAAAAGTAATATCAATTCTTTATGAAGCAATAGTATCAAATTAAGCCTCAGTTACAAATGAAATATGAAAATAAGATAAAGTTTTAAGAATGAAAATCCTAAGCTTGTTCATCATCTTTCATATCTGCATCCTTTTCTTCTTCAGCTTCTTCTCCTACTTATTTTGGTAACCTTGCCAAATATGCATCATACCTTCAAAAATTTCATTGATTTCTTCTTCATCCAAACCTATATGGTGCTAGAAAATCAATATCTACCTATTTATCGCATCCACACAATGACCCATTTTTCGCTTATACTCCAATGGTTTAGCTCTTAGCTCTGCAATTCTAGTCTCAATTTTCCTTATTGCTTTAATAACTTCATAAGAAAAGTCATCTTTCTGAATGCTTTTCTCAAAAGAACCAAACAAAAATTTAGTCTTTAGATCACCAAAGCTTTTCTTGAATTTTTCAAAACCATATCTTCAATTTTTTAAATCAATAACATCTAATGTACCATAGACCCATTTCCTTTTAGCTTCTATTTTTCTTTGATCCCATTCAATACTTCCACCTTGATCCTTTATAATTCCTTCATAGCATGTTGAGTTCCTTTTAAACTTTATACTTTTTATTTTGAGTCTTAAGAAGGATGATCAATGTAGAAAGTCTTCATTTACATGATATGAGATGGTAGACATTCTTCAAGGGAGTGATCTACATTTATCTTTTAACTTTTGAATATTTTATTTTTTCCTTTATAAATGACACGATATTATATATATGATAGCTGTCCTTTGCGGAATAAGTCTATACTTTTGATATTTTACTGTACAAATAATTATCCTTCAAGGAGTAGTCTATTTTCTTTAGATAATATAGATTTTAAGATGAGCATCCAGGAATTTTGGAATTTTTATGGAAGAGCTAGCAATAAATAGGTAGACCAATTAGAAGGGGATAAAAGAATATACCAATGACACCTATATACCCTTAGTGTGGTTCCAATAAGTAGATAAGAGGGAGATGAATGTAATGATCTCGGGTTCCTACCTAGAAGGAGGAATTTTTCCATAAGGAATATGCTATGAGCAAAGGTGCCATGGTTCCCATATTTAAAGTCATATATATAAGTAAGCGATGGTAGACCACATATTTCCAAATCATTATAAGGAGAGATGAAAAGGCTGATAAAGGAGATAAGATATTTTATATGATGAAGACTATGTTTGTAGATATGTTGACAATAGAAAGTTAACAAGTGCAATGCATTAAGATGTTTTGTTTCTGGTTTACTATCAAAAGTAGTAAAATGATAGGCTTTAGACTCATACTTATGTGTGAGAAGATAAGGTATTAATCCAGTTAGGAGAAAACTTTCCACGTTATCTCCTTTCTAGAGTAGTGATGTTATGGTTTTCTTTAAGGAAAAGGTCACGATATTAAAGTTGTGTTATTTAAGTTGTGGGAGTGGATGGGATAATATGATATCTTGTAGAGGATTGGAGCAGGATCAGAGATCAATAATTTCCATGCTTTCTACCCGTCTAAGTTAATGCACCAAACTAAACACAAAAACCCTGAAAAACTCAAATGAAATTGATACCTGATAGATTGGATGAGATCCAAAGACGTAGATGGAAAGAATGCCGATGAAGACAAGATGGGTGCACATGAGCAATCCCGCAAGGTATATCTAAGAAACCTGTGATACACAAATCCTTGGCGAAAAAAGATGACGTTAGACAATATATGGGTGAACTACCCGAAAGCGAGTCTAGGAAGTAATGAACTTCCTCGGCGGATGTCGATTCACGTTTTCAATCAAGAGTAACGACATACATGAGGAAAGATGTAAATGAATATTTAGGTTCTATGATTAAAAATAGTGGACGAGAATGTAAAAGCTGTAGCGTAGAAACTTAAAGAAAGCAGAAATTGTAAAAAAACTGAAATTATGTTACCCGAATTATGTACTTTTCTACAGATCGTCAAAGATTGATTATTTGGGTCGGTGTCGATTCGGATGGTGATCGGCATCGATTGTTTGGGTCGGTGTCGATCGACAATGATCGACATCCATTTTTGGGTCGATGTTGATCGAGAATGATCGGCGTCATTGGACACATAGGTAGACGAGAAGGCCAAAGAGTAAAAGAACAAAGAAATCAGATTAAATGTGAGACCAGATTCAAGATTAATCGGAAAGTAGATATTGAAGATAGAAAAAGGGTATATGAGGTAGAAATTGATGGATTCTAACCCAGAAATCGAAGAAAGTCCCGATTAGTGCCAATTTGGTTAAACCGGTGTTGGTTGAAGACTAATCGATTCGACTAGACTTGATCGGCGTTGACCGAAAAGAAATTACAGAAACTAACAAAGGGAATACCCGAATAATGCTTGATTGATGATTGATGATGACCAAGGAGCTATGGAGACTGCAAGAGCAGTAGACACGAGACAGAGTAACAGAGTATACCTCTCGGATTAAACTACACAAAACTCACTTTCTTTCTCGATAATCTCCTTAATCACTCGTAAAAAGTAATCTCTAGAAAACCAAATATTCTCGAATCTAAGCAAAGAGGATATCAGGTCATAAATTTATAGTTGACACCGACGAGATAAAAATTGGTGCCCTTCCGAAGAATCAAAGCATCAACTGGAATAAAATTGGTGCCATTCCAAATAATTGGCATCGACCGAAAATAAATAAGGCGGCGATCGTGTAACAACTTCCCAATGAGGTAAAGAAATGAGTTGTGGGGATAAGAAATTTATCCCTCCCACTCAAATATGGGAAGAATCCCGTTGCATGGTTCCAAGAGAGGAGAAATAGGTGGGATAGATGGATAATAATAGCATGGGAGGTTGGGAAGTGATATGGGGTGAATAAGTAGAAGTGGAATAAATGTAGAAGATAGAATTACATGGTTAATGTTTAATTAACCATGGGTGAAATATAATGGGGTGGAGAAAACTTAGGATAGGCCTTTAAATTAGATATTTAATTAATACCCTAAGAGAGAAGTGGTGATACAAAGGAGCCCCGGGTTACCCGAGAAGATAAGCGAACCCAGGGGACACTAAATTGGGTAACCAATTTTAGGTGTCTACATTTGCCCCTTTTTTTCAAGTATCTTGCAATAAGCAATGCTACGAGACAAAAACAAGGAATTGGAAGGAAAGGAAGAATAAAGACTATGTGATCCCCCTCAAACTAGGGATGGGATGGCCCCAAAAAAGATAATCGATCCTGAGTTTGAAAAAGGTGGATGAAAAAGAATAGAAGAGAAAATGCCCTACTAAATGTCCTGGAGTAGATTTGATCATTGATAATGCACATAAAAAGGCAACAACCTAAGGAACTCACATTAGTAGGGAAGACTAGACGGTCTTTGTATGAGGAGCGACATAAGTGGCTACAGATTGGTGAGTTAAAGGTGACTGCAAAATAGTAACAACCAAAGAGTGACACATTGGTAGGGACAATTAGATGACCTTCGAATGAGATGATGTTAGTGCCTATAGACCCGCTATCTTTAGGTTGCAAAAATGTGAGTTACCCATGTATAGGGAAGAACTCGGAATGGGTGATAACACCAAAAATATGTACCGAAAGGTGAAAATAAGGTCATAACAATGATCAAATAAACAAGCCAAGCATCAACGCTTAGACAAGAAGGATGAAGCGATGGCCTTGAGAGGATAGCCACCGTAGAAATTGACATATGGCCACTACAGTGGACTTTGTAATAGAACTACTACCAGACTAGGTAGAATAGGTGTGCTATGGGTGGCACATGTAAAAGATATAATGATGAGATGCCCTAGGTGGGGAATAAAAAGTAAAGCCGAGCTATGAGTGACACACACGTGGGGCTATAACATACTGATGTAGCCTCGATTTGAAGGCATTTTTGATATGATATATATGGCTCGATTTGAAGCCACTCAGATATATATATACATTTTAGTGTCATGTGATTGTACTCATGCTTTTAATTTTGATAGATATAGATAGATAGATGTGATTTAATTTTGATTTGTCATGGATGAATAATTGATTAACATGTTATAGATAAATAGATAGATGTATCCACATGATATATTTTGCTTTGATGTTTTTAAATGAAGTAGATAAGATGAGCATAGATAGATGATAGATTTGATTGATTAAACTAACATGTCAAATGTCAACTTAACTGGATAAATAACTAATGAACATGGGTAATGTCCACTTGATTAGATGAAAAGAAAGTGATGCAATAATATTATCCCTTAGAAATAAAAATCACTACACCTATATAGGAAAAAGAATGATAAGTTAGGTCCCTAACTGACCATAAATAGAGACATTGATGGTAAATTGAAAGACGATGCACACAAGGCCATAGATGTGGATAAAACAAACCTGACACTAGTTAGTCGCAAAACAGATCTAGGAAGGAGATAAGGACAAGAGGTAAGTATGCATCTCGTCAGAACACATGAAGGATTAAATACGTGCCCATATGAGAGAAAACAAGGTCTCCATATGATCGAAAAGGTCTCATATCAAAGCTTCATGATTTTTTTTTCTTTTGATAGAAAAACAAATTGATCGATGCCAAAAGTTTGCTAGATATAGAAAGACTGATCGATACGGGAAGTCTTTCAGAGATGGTAAAAGTGAACAAACTAGACTCACACACATGTGGGGCTATAACATACTGATGTAGCCTTGATTTGAAGCCATTTTTGATATGATATATACGGCTCGATTTGAAGCCACTCAGATATATATATACATTTTAGTGTCATGTGATTGTACTCATGCTTTTAATTTTGATAGATATAGATAGATAGATGTGATTTGATTTTGATTTGTCATGGATGAATAATTGATTAACATGTTATAGATAGATAGATAAATAGATAGATGTATCCACATGATATATTTTGCTTTAATGTTTTTAAATGAAGTAGATAAGATGAGCATAGATAGATGATAGATTTGATTGATTAAATTAACATCTCAAATGTCAATTTAATCGGATAAATAATTAATGAACATGGGTAATGTCCACTTGATTGGATGAAAAGAAAGTGATGCAATGATATTATCCCTTAGAAATAAAAATCACTACACCTATATAGGAAAAAGAATGATAAGTTAGGCCCCTAACCGACCATAAATAGAGACATTGATGGTAAATTGAAAGACGATGCACACAAGGCCATAGACATGGATAAAACAAACCTGACACTAGTTAGTCGCAAAACAGATCTAGGAAGGAGATATGGATGAGAGGTAAGTATGAATCTCGTCATAACACATGAAGGATTAAATACGTGCCCATATGGGAGAAAACAGGGTCTCCATATGATCGAAAAGGTCTCATATCAAAGCTTCATCATTTTTTTTTCTTTTGATAGAAAAACAAACTGATCGATGCCAAAATTTTGCTAGATATAGAAAGACCGATCGATACGGGAATTCTTTCGTAGATGCTGAAAAGTGAACAAACTAGCCAAGAGAGGAAGTTTTTTACTGCAAAGGCTGAAAATTCCATTAAAAATAGTCGTCCTTCAAGGAGCAATCACAGTATTTTGATTTTGATGATAGCCATCCTTCGAGGAATGGTCTATATTTTTTATTTTATTTGATAAGGCATGGATAGCTATCCTTTGAGGGATCAATCTATCTTTTGGGACTAGGATAGCATCTCTCATTTTCTTTTCTTTTTATCTTTGGAAGAAGCTGAGTTTAGACCAGATAGATCAGATAGAGGGGAAGAAAATGTATATAAGCACGTACTCATGCCCCAAAGTTGTTTTGATCAAGATGAACACCTAGGGTGGATGAAGTAGTGATTAAGGTATTCCTACCATGAGAAGGAACAAATCCGTAAGGAAAATGCCATGAGTAGAGCCACGGTACTCATATTTAAGGTATAAAAGAAATAACATGGAGAACCACATAGTTCTGAATCACTACAAAATGCACAATGGCAAGTTACGAGATGGATGAAAGATCTATTTTGTGACTAAAATCATGTAAGATAGATTTTAACAAGAAAAGGGCCTTAGATGCAAAGCATTTTAACAAGAAAAGGTATACCATCCATGGAAGATAGGCAATAAGCCCCAGACCCATACTTATGAGTGATAACATACGGTCCCATCCAGTTAGGAGCAAACTTACCACGTTGACTCTATTCTAGAGTAGTGACATTTTGGTTTTCTTTAAGAACAAGATCACCAACTTGGAAGTCATGCTACTACAAATGCTTGTTATAAGCATGCTTGACATGCTCAAGATAGACTTGATGATGTTCAAGAGCATTAAGGTGACATTCATCTAACAACTCAAGCTGTGCTAGACAGTTTTGACGATAGTCTTCATCAGAGACAAACTCTCTGAGAGAGACACGAAGAGAGGGAATCTAGACTTCCAAAGGAAGGACAACCTCAAACCCATAGATGAGAGAGAAAGGAGTAGCACTAGTAGGGGTATGAATGCTAGTCCGATAAGCCCAGAGAGTAAAAGGGATGTGTAAGTTCCAATCCCTACTAGCTCGACTAGTTACCTTTGCGAGGATATTATGCAAAGTTTTATTAGAAGCCTTAGCTTGGCCGTTAGATTGTGGATAGTATGGAGAAGAAAATATGAGTTTAATATTGAAAGTGTCACAAAGTTTCTGTAAATCTTTATTTTTGAAGGACTTGCCATTGTCTGTAACAAGTTTGTGAGGAACACCAAAGTGACAGATGATGTGTTGATAGAAAAAATCAACAATAGTTTTAGCTTTGGTCGATGAAAGAGGAATAGCCTCCACCCATTTAGTGAAGTATTCTGTGGCATTAATGATAGAGTGATGTTGCTGCAAAGAGCGTGGATTGATGAGACCAATGAGATCAAGACCCCATTGTGAAAAAGGCCACAAATCCGCTACGGGTTGCAAGGCCTGGCTAGGGATATGTGTGAGATTAGTGTGTTGTTGACACTTGACACATTTCTTGACATAGTCATAGTAATCTTGATTAAGAGAAGGCTAATAATAACCTAAACGTAGGATGCATTTAGGCACATCCGAACCACCAAAGTGTTCACCATAAATATCATCGTGGACCTCTTGAATGACTTTAGATGAATCAAGGGTTTTAAGGCACTGAAGAAAAATACCATTAAAGCCACGTTTGTAAAGGATTCCACCCATAATAGTATAGTGGTTTACACGTTGGATAAAATATCTTCTACCATTGGAAGTCAGATCTGGAGGAAGCACTGAACAAGATAGATAATCAAAAATGTGTTGATACCACTCATCTTAAGTGTCATTGTGACAACGTTGATTGAAGTCAACTGCCTGAGATGAGATGGTTGGTCTAAACGCTAAACAACCACATAAAGTCACGAGTCTTCAGTAAATGGAGGAATAAGTGAGGCTAAAGAAGCCATCGTATCTACAAATTGGTTTGTAGTGCGAGGAATAGCCTGGATAGTAAATTTATCAAAATATTGAAGCTAAAAGAGAATGATATCATGATATTTTTGAAGGATATCATTTTTGCACTGATAGACTCCAGTGACTTGATTAACGATGAGCTCAGAGTCACCGAAGATGTCGATATGGTGAGCACCGAGATTAATGGCATTTTGAAGACCTAAAACAAGAGCTTCATATTCAGCCATATTATTGGTACATTCAAAGTTAAGCTTGTGTATAACAGGGATAGGTGCACCCCAAGGAGGAATCATGACAAAACCTGCACCTCCCCTTGCGACACTTGGACCCATCAAAGAAGAGTTTTACTTTGAATGGATATAGGCAAAATCGATTTGTTGGATGTACTTGTCTCTGGAATTGAGTGTCTAGAAGAGGAGTATCACTAACCGATCCACAATGACTTAACCCTTTATAGATTTATGCGAGATGAACTCGAGGTCAAACTCACATGAGCATGAGCCAAAGAGTGATACGATCGTTGTGATAAGATTTCACATGCATTGTCTTGAGTGGATTGACACTTTTAACAATGCAGGTTTTATGATTAAGGAGGTAATGAAAAAGTTTAGAAGTTGCGAAGAAGAGAGCAAAACATAGTTTTTCAGCTTCGGAATAACGTGTTTCATACTCATGAAGAGTGCGACGGATATAATAGACAGCCTGTTCTTTACCATTAGCATCCCGATGTGAGATCATGGCTCTAGAGCATGGTCAGTCACAAAAATATAAAGATAGAATGGCTCCCCTCATGTGGAGGTATAAGCACAAGTGGAGAAAGAAGATAAGCTTTGAGATCATCAAAGGCTTTTTGGCAATGCTCATCCCATTCAAAATGAATGTTTTTACAGAGGAGATGATGAAAAGGTTGACAATGGTCCGAAAGCTATGAGATAAAATGACACACTAATTGAAGGTGTCCTTGAAGACCACGGAGCTACTTTAAGTTGGAAGGGGAGGCATCCCGAGGATAGCCTTTATTTTTGTGGGATCAACTTTAATACCCCTAATAGAGATGATAAATCCTAAGAGTTTACCAATGAGAATGCCAAACATGGATTTAGATGGATTTAGGTGAAGAAAAAAATGAATGAGTCTCTCAAAGAGAGGCGTAAGGATGAGAACATGATCATGACGATGTTTGGACTTACCGAGGATGTCATCCATGTAATATTATACTGTTTTGTGTAAGAGGTCATGGAAGATGTAGGTCATTGTACATTGATAAGTTACCCCTATGTTCTTAAGACCGAAGGGCATGCCATGATAACAAAAAGTCCCCCAAAGGGTTATGAAGGAAGTCTTATGCTGTTCCTCTGGTGAGATGAGAATTTGATTATACCCAGAGAAACCATCCATTAGAGAAAGCATCTCATGACCTACAGTTAAATCCATGAGTTGATTGATATTAGGTAGAGGGAAATTGTCTTTTGGACAAGCAAGATTAAAATCCCGGAAGTTGGTGCAAATTCAAATTTTCCCAGTAGCTTTGGTTACTGGTACTACATTTGAAACCCATTGTGGATAGTCAATGGGTTAGATGAAGTTTTCAGAAAAAAGCGCGTAACTCTTCTTTGACGAGGAGAGCTACACGAGGATGTATTTTTTGTTTAACTGGTTTGATGTTTGGAAGAGTAACGATATTTTAGACCATGATATTAGGATCAAGGCCTGGCATATCTTCATATGACCAAGCAAACACTTGGCGATGGTGGGAAAGAAAGGCGGTGAAGTCTCCTAACTTCTATGGGTTAAGAGATTGACCGACCTTAATGATGCGAGGGTGGGTCTTCGAGGATTCCCTATATTAAGGTCAACAATGGATTCATTGAGGAGCGTAGATGTGTCGAGAGGAATGGTTTTAAGAAGATAAGAATTCTCTACTTTAGATAGGTAAGGACAGAATCATCATCCACACAATGGATAGTATTGATAGTGGGAGAGTCGTCTCTTACTATTTTAGGGAAGACTAATGGTATGGAAGTGGATTTTCCATTAGTCTTATAGGTCAGTGGACGTAAGGAAATGGTATTGACTAAAAAAAAGTTAGGTGGGATGGAAATTGTGTCATCTACATCAAGTGATGCTTCTGACCTGATGGGAGAAGATGGCTCCTTAACGGAAAGAGGCTCATCGAGAATGGTGATGGTGGATTTTGAGAGAGGTTTGAACCCTAAACCAAATTTTTGATGTTGTTTAAGAGTTGGAATGGATGCGAGGTCATGCACACCCTATTCATACTCTCCCAGGACAAATCCCTTCTAGGCACATCGATATAGATAAGTTTTTGCGAACGTCGGATTCTATAGACAATCAAACCCTACCGAATAGGGTTTGGTCCCTATTTTGTGATAAAAATCCTAATGATATATGTAATCTTTATTTTCATGGGTTTGGGCCCCTAAGATCCCAATTTTTCCTTTTTCAAAATACAAATATTATAAACATATGATTAGTTTGTATGTTTTTACAACGGACATAAAATTTTATCCAAGCACTATAAAAATCTAATGCATTGTATCAAATTACAACTTACATC
This sequence comes from Taxus wallichiana var. yunnanensis, assembly GCA_018340775.1. Classification (NCBI taxonomy): domain Eukaryota; kingdom Viridiplantae; phylum Streptophyta; class Pinopsida; order Cupressales; family Taxaceae; genus Taxus; species Taxus wallichiana. Next base: position 506,043,941 of record CM031235.1, read on the forward strand.
ATGGAATAACAAGTTTTAAAAGTAATATCAAGTCTTTATGAATCAATAGTATCAAACTAAACCTTAGTTGAAAATGAAATATGAAAATAAGATAAAGTTTTAAGAATGAAAATCCTAAGCTTGTTCATCATCTTTCATGTCTGCATCCTTTTCTTCTTCACTTCTTCTCCTACTTCTTTTGGTAACCTTGCCAAATATGCATCATACCTTCAAAAAATATCATTGATTTCTTCTTCATCCAGCCCTATATGGTGTTGGAAAATAAATATCTACCTATTTATTGCATCCACACAATGACCCATTTTCCGCTTAAACTCCAATGGTTTAGCTCTCAGCTCTACAATTCTAGTCTCAATTTTCCTCATTGCTTTAATAACTTCATAAGAAAAGTCATCTTTCTGAATGCTTTTCTCAAAAGAACTAAACAAAAATTCAGTCTTTAGATCACCATAGCTTTTCTTGAATTTTTCAAAAACCATATCTTCAAGTTTTAAATCAATAACATCTAAGGTATCATCAACCCATTTCCTTTTAGCTTCTATTTTCTTTGATCCCATTCAAAAATTCCACCTTGATCTTTTATAAATCCTTCATATCATGTTGAGTTCCTTTAATTATTTTGGCACAATCCCTTCTCTTTCAACCAATTCATCACTGAGCTGAGTTATATGTTTCAACTTGGGAAAGATTCCTTCAAAGTAGAAGATTTTTTTATCACACTGCTCAATCATTTCATCAATTTAATTAAGCCTATTCTTGAGCTCTTCATACTTTTCCATTGAAAGGGGAGGAATTTCAAAATCCTGTAAGGAAATGGTGGTTGACGGTCTATTCACTCTAACAACCATCTCGAAAGGCTGGGGCTCATCTGAATTCACTGTGATATGGCACAGATTATCAATCAGAACCTGAAAATGCTGCGGAGATGACTGAATGAGGTCAAAAAGAGACATTTTGATCGAAACATGGGTGAGTTGTTTCATAACACTCTCCTCAACTGACATGGTAATTTGAGCCTGGCATGAATAAATACCCGAGGTTGTGGGGCTGATGAGGAAGGAGGAACTCCTTCGGGGGTAGCAGAAATGATGACCCATGGTTGAGAGGCTGTAGAAGATGATGGATTATCATACTATTGTGCTCTAGTGGTGATATGAATTGTGTCAATTTGAGAAGGTGGAAGATCATCCAGTGGAATTAATAGAATTAGAGGCCTGAGTAGACCGTTTAGGCTCAGATGTAGTTAGGATGACAGGAGACACTTGTTCCTCCTCCTCTTCCAATAGAAGATCACTTTCTTCCAAGAGGCTGTTAACGACAGATTGAAGGGATTTACATCCCTCGGTGTCATGACCTGGAGTGCAATGGTAAGCAAAATCAAATCAGAGTTGAACCATGAAGGTTTTACTCCTTTGGGATTATAGGGTTTGATTAGAGGAAGAGATATAGATGAAGATTGGATAATTTGGCAAAGGATTTCAGTATAGAATCAAGTAGATGGAGATGTAGACAGATATGATGAAGGAATCTCTTTAGCCTTAATAGACTACCAAGGTAAAAGAACCTGCATATCTAGTTTGACAGTATTTTTAGAGACTATTTTGCTTTTCTGGACATTGGGAGAAGTAACCTTAGGTGCTTGAGATGGAAGCAAGTGAGGCAAGATTGATTTTAGTGGAGGAGGAGCTCCTAAGATATATTTTAAAGATGACAAAGATGCGACAAGTGTTTTGGTCTTTGGAGATGAAGAAGGTTGCTTGGCTGAAACAGATGATGATTTAGATAAGACTGATTTAGATGGGGGAGGAGCTCCCAAAATAGATTTGATAGGAGGCACAAAGGGTGCCTTGGCTTTTGGTGATGAAGATGATGGTTCTGATAAAAGAGGTGACGCCCTTCCAGTAGGTAAATCCACTTTATGAGGCACTCGATGAAGATGGTGTTGTAGAAGAAGATGCCTTTTTAGTGGATAAATCCAATCTTTTATGAGGTGCAGAGAGGGATTTTTGAGGGAAAGCACCAAGAGTCTTGATGGTCTGAAATATTGGTTTTCCCTTTTCAGGGATGGTGACAACTTCGACCACATAAGGTGATTGTAACCATTTCGGAGGAAGTAAAGGAGATGATACTGATGATGTTACCCTAGGCTTAAAATCCAACTGTTTATGTCTGAGTCTAGGAGTTGGAAGTATAGGTGTCGATGCTATCTCTTTAGATGTTTCCTTAATAGGTAAGGAAACACTGATGGTGGAAGAGGTAGGTAATGAAGAAGTTGTCTCTTGTGAGGAGGGTACTTCAGATGCAGTAATTGTGGGTGTAATTACTATAGGAAAAGTGACAGGAAGGGTTAAGATCAAAGACACTTCCGAAGGCATAAAAGTTGGTATAAATATGGGTACGTTAACCAAAGGCATGGTCTTGACAAAAATGGGAGTGATAGAAGTAGAAGTATCCGTAGTGGGAATTTAAAGGGATGTAAATGACTCAAGCACTGAAAGAATATATGATGACGAGACAGATGAAGATGAAACTATCTCAGGTATAGGTGGAAGATCAGATGGTGAGGCAGAGGGAGACAAATCTATTTCTAATAAAGGAAGACTCGAAGATGGACCATCTGAGGATGGTGGAATCTTGGAATTTGAAGGAGCGGAGGAGAGTCCCGATTCAGTCGATGTGTTTGTGGATGATTCCAAGTTAGAAGAAGAATCATTAGTAGAAATGAAGTTGATAGTATGAGTGTTTGGTTTTTGAGACCCTGAAGCATCATTGTTCGGGGAATGATTTGGAAAAGGCTGTTTAAAAACATCAAGCACTTGATTTGGGGGAGCATTTGGGTTATCTAGAATGAGCTCACCTTTATCAATGAATTTTTGGATGAGATTTTTGAAGGTCTGACATCATTCAATATCATGGCCTTTGCTTCTATGATAATGAAAAAGTCATTTTCATGATACCAGAATGGTCATTCTTGGCTCTCATCAAAATTTCTAATAGGAGGAAGTTCGATCATGTGAACTTCCAAATTTTTTTCTAAGATAGAAGCATATGTTTCCCCCAATGAAGTAAAATACTTGTGATGACGAAGGTCCTTTTCAAGAAGATGAAGAGTCTCTCTGAGGTGTTTGATTAGAAGTGTTATCATATCGTGATGTTTTTAATATGATAGCGTTGGTGGATCCCTAATTCTTGTCTTTGTTAGAAGTGGAAGGGTTTGATTTTGTAAACCGAGAAAAATCTGGTTTAGACTTAGAACAAAGTTTTAACTTCCCTTGTTCAATGGCATGAGACTCAAGTTTGCATGCCATCGTAAAGGCTTCTTCAAATGTATGAAAGGTTTGAATCCTTATAGTGGAAGAAATATGATTGGCGCAAGATCGAGTAAACAACTCAATTTATTGAGATTGAGGGAGGCGAAAAAGACAATTGATTTATTATTCCTCTTCAATGAGCGACAAAGTCTGAAAAGACTCGTCATCAAATTGATGAATGTTATAAATATCTGTGATCAAGATATTATGTGCGATGTTTATTGAGAAGTTTTCAACAAACATCTAAGCTAATTGAGAGAAAGAAAATAGAGAGTGTTGGGGTATGTTATTGTACCAGTCTAAAGCGGGCCCTGCTAAAGACATAGGAAAGGTATAGAGCATAAGCTCCTGATCCTAGACTATAAGGTAGCAAGCATGCTTGAATGCTCGCAGGTGTTGTTGAGGATCCTCCCGGACTATGAAATTTTGAGAACTTAGGAAGTTCCCATTAGGGAGGATAAGGCTTAAAAGCCATTGATGGATGAATCGGTTCATTACATACTTCTTCAAAAGGATATGAATGGTGAGCCCCTTTGGTGGAGGCTTCGAGTTCTGTTATTTTCTTGAAAATAATTTGGATGACGTCAGATTGAGGAGGGGGCATGTTGGTATGTCCCGTATAAGAAGAAAATGGTATGTTCTGTTGAGGCGTTAATGGGGGATTCATCTGCTGATTAACAAGATGATAAGAGGAATAACCAGGCGTTCTGGGTGATGCCTAATGAGGTATTTGTTATGAAGGAGCCTGAGTATAAGCAGGCTATGAGATGACAAGTGTTTGAGAGAAAGGTGGTTGAATGAAAGATGGAACCTGTGATTGGTGGGTTCCTACACTTGTCGACTGAATCGGAATGGATTGAGGAATGTGGGTGTTGATTTGATTTGATATGGTGGGGAACAAACTCTGAATGAGGATTTTGACTGCCGGATTGGTTATTAGGGGTGCCGACGCCAAAGGATGGGTAAAGGTCACTATCACTAGAGCATTAAGAGAAAGACTAGCTGGAGGATGAGAAGGAGGAACCGACTAACTCGTAGGAGGGGGTTGATTCACAAAGAGGTACTGACCCTGAGACGTAATAGATGGCATAGAAGAATTAATAGCAATTTACGGGAGTGTGGACACACTCAACATAGCTGAAGAAGAGGGCCTCCCGAAAGTAGGGTTTGGGGTAGCCGAGGTAGCCGTGGCACTAGGGATAGGCAAGGTCATTTAAGAACCAGTCGACATGGTCAGTGGAAGAGAAAAAGGAGGCAATGATGTGCAACCTTCTTTTGTGGTTCGAGGAAAAAAAAAAGCATGCTAATTATTCTATAAAATCTTGGGATGGCTCATGAGAATAATTGTAAACTTGCTAGATCAGAGGTCCCTGATCAGATATGTGAGTAGATTTATGCACTAAGTAGTCCATAAGGGCTACCGGGTTGTGGTCAAGGAGTGCTTGAAATTTAGGATCTCCATGAGGAACATACTCTATATCAGAAGCAGATGACACCTTTGAAGGACTAGGGGAAGTTGGTCGTGATGGGATCACTTTAGGATGATAGAAAGGATTATATGACCAAGATGGGGAACCAACTAACAGTGGTCCCAAAGAAGACCCGAGGGGTGCCGAAACATCCACATTAGTGGTGGTCTCGAGATGAAGAAGAGGCTATTTGAGCCATTTTTCTAGATTTTGACCGGGTGATGACCATCATAAACAAGCAAACACACAAAAAGAGATTAACCTAACTAATGCACAGATAATTCAAGCAGCATAGGTGATTATCTCTTTTAAATTTTCATGCCTTTTAAGAAAGAAAATGTTTGGGAAGGCTTTTTAGAATGGGGACTACTCAATTGGCCAAACTAAGGATGGTTTGGGGAATGTTTTGGTGAGGAGTCCCGAAGGAACTTCAGTAAAATATTGGTACATGGCTTGATATAGGGGCCTACCCCCGCACTTCACACACCACTGTAATAAGGGATTTAGGTGCTTTGCCAATATATACCGAACTTTCATGAATTTATAGCGCGCCCGAGTACCACGTAGGTTTCTTCCTCTTAGATGTCACTTCCAAGTAGGCAAGGCCGGGAAGGAGTTTTTGTTTAAATGTTTTATACCTAGTGATTTGGCTTTGTGTGTAAGGGTGAAAAATAAAAATAAAATAGTGTCACTACTGATTTTGATCAATTTTCCAACCTATTTAGAAAACTAGGTGAAGAACATATAGTAGAAATGAAAAAGAAAATGTTTTTTAAGCACTAAAACCGAAGTGTTTGATTTCAATGAATACAAGTCAAACAAGTTATTTCCCATGCGATTAATTCTTTTTAAGCACTTTGAAAATGAAGTGTTTGAGTGTGATAAAAAAATAAAAAGTTCTTTTTAAGTTCTTAAAAAGGAGAAAACACCATAAAGAGAAATACTTGTATATTTAGCTCTCCAAGGTGTGTGGACTTCAAAAAGCGCGTTGTTGAGCTCTTCCCCTCAAAAAATCCCATGAACAAGCAAACCACTCCGTAGAATAGGGTTAAGCAGAACACACAAACAAATCCAACAAGATACTAGTGGAAAGGAAATTTCTATTTTAAGAAACTAGAAATGAAAGAAGCAAAACTGAAATGATGAAAGGGAATGCTTAAGAGCAACTGATGAAAATTAGTGAAGAAAAAGAACAAAAGCTCAAAACTGGAAAAGAAATGAGCTTTCCAATAAGGGACTTTGGTTCACGTCCCACTAGGCATGCCAGAATGTGGATCAAGAATTTCCATGCTTGTTACTTGTCTAAGTTAATGCACCAAACTAAACACAATAACCCTAAAAAAAGTCAAATGAAATCAATACCTGATAGATTGGATGAGATCCAAAGACGTAGATGGAAAGAATGTCGATGAAGACAAGACAAGCACACACGAACAATCCTGCAAAGTAGATCCAAGAAACCTGTGATACACAAATCCTTGGCAGAAAAAGATGACGTTAGACAATATATGGGTGAACTACCCGAGAAAGTGGGTTCGGGAAGCAATGAGCTTCCTCGGTGGATGTCAATTCACGTTTTCAATCAAGAGTAAAGACATACATGATGAAAGATGTAAATAAATATTTAGGTTTTCTGATTAAAAATAGCAGACAAAATGTAAAAACCACAAATATAGAACTGAAAGAAAGCAAGAAACTGTAAAAACAAAACTGAAATTATGTTACCTGAATTCTATACTTTTCTGACAGACTAGTCAATGTCGATCGACGGTGATCGGCATCGATTGTTTGGGTCGGCATCGATTCGAGATGGTGATCGCCGTCAATTGTTTGGGTTGGCATTGATTGTTTGGGTCGGTGTCGATCAAACAATGATCGGCATCAATTGGAACATAGGGCATGAAGGCCAGAGAGTAAAATAAGAAAGCAAATAGATTAAACATGAGATGAAATTACGAAGATTGATTAGAAAGTAGAGATTGAAGATAGAAAAAGGGGATCCAAGGTAGAAATTGATGGATTCTAACCCAGAAACTAAAGAAAGGCCTGATCAATTCTGATTTGGATAAGTTGGCATTGGTTGAAGACTAATTGGATTCGATCGGACTGAATCGGCATTGACCGAAAGGAAATTACAGAAACTAACAAAGGGGAATACCTGAAAAATACTTGATTGATGATTGATGATGACCAAGGGAGCTGTGGAGACCCGCAAGAGTGTAGACACACGTACGAGTAACAAGATACCTCTCGGGATTAAACTACACAAACATTAGTCTCTTTCTCTGATAATCTCTTTAATCACTCAAACAAAAGTAATCTCTAGGCAACCAATTCTTCTGAATTTGACTAGAGAGGATATCAGGTCATAAATTTATAGTCCAGCCCGATTTGAGATAAAATCAGCACTTGCTTCGAAGAATCGGCGTCGATCGGAATAAAATCAGCCTTTGTTTCAAATAATTGGCGTCAACTGAAAATTAGTCAACGCCGATCGGGAATAGCTTCCTAAAGAGGGAAATAAATGAGTTGTGGGGATAATAAACGTATCCCTCCCACTCAAATACAGGAAGAATCCCTCTGCACGGTTGTAGGAGAGGAGAAGTAGGTGGGATAGATGGATAATAATAGCACGGGAGGTTGGGAAGTGATATGGGGTGAATAAGTAGAAGTGGAATAAATGTAGAAGATAGAATTACATGGTTAATGTTTAATTAACCATGGGTGAAATATAATGGGGTGGAGAAAACTTAGGATAGGCCTTTAAATTAGATATTTAATTAATACCCTAGGAGATAAGTTGTGATACAAAGGATCCCCAGGGTTACCCAAGAAGATAAGTGAACCCAGGGGACACTAAATTGGGTAACCAATTTTAGGTGTCTATAGTGAGATAGATGAGAGGAGATGTGTTATCCTTCAAAAATGAGGAAGTGGGGAAATATGCATCCTAGTGAGATGAAGATGGCCAAAAAGTTGGATTAGGATGATAAATGGTGATAGATAAGTGGATTGGATAAGATGAGATAAAATATTGGCTAAGATGAAGGATAAATATATGTAGATGGGGTTTGGTGAGATTAAATGAGACATTGTGGGGATTAAAAGGAAGAGACCTAACGTGATAGTAGACTGGTCCTAGATTAATCTAAAATAATTTAGGGGGTAGGGATGTAATGTCATTAATGTCCATGGGGTCTTTTAATGAAGAAGGAGATGGATTTATGTCTATGGGAGATATACATGAAGGAGGTGACATGATTTTTAAGAGCGAGGGTGGATAGTCTCCCGGTGAGAGATGTTGTATCACATAAAAACTTGGATGTAGATGTGGATGAGCTAATAAATGTTGAGGGATATGGGGTAGGATTTATAGAAGAGGCAGCGATGATGACTTTGGGTTTTTATTGGATAAGTCACGAGAGCCCACAAATTTATGAATAATACTCATACTTGGCACAAATCACTTTACAGGATGAAAAACATACTACTTAGCCTCTTTTCTTTGTGTAACTTTTAGGTCAAACCATGCCCATTCAAGACTCTAATATGAGCATTCTACTTTCCTATCATAGTATTTCAAACCCATATTTTATTACCCCGACTAGTAGTCCTATATTTCATGTATTCAAACCCACTCAACATCTTCATAATAGCATGCAAACATGTTTCTACATCCTTTAAGTGATAATAAGCACTTGAAATCTTATTAGGTCATAAAAACATAGACCTGATCTTATCACAACTCTGTCATTCAAATTTTTGAAGTACTATTGAGTTTATACTTCCATCAATGCTTTACATGAATGAACCTTTACAAACAATAACTTATTGTCCACAAACCTTGTATATGTGATGACTTATACTTCATAACCTTTTGAAACATTCTTGAGAACATACCTAGTTAACATAATGACTCCTTGACCTATTTAGATTTCAACCTTACTAAGATCAACACGCCTATAATGTACTTGGACTTTATTCAATTTTTATAAATTCAAACCATTATTGCTCCCCTAAACCAATGCAATTTTATATTCTAACCTTTTCTTTGCATCTTTTAATCAAATACTCACCATGACACCCATGAACCTTATGATCATTTTTCACATTCCTTCAAACCTTGCTAGCAACATTCAATATTTTAGATAAAATTAACTATGATAGCAAACCTTCATGAATTAAATAATGCTACCAAACTCCTTCGTGTGAAAATATTACAAATATAACCTTTGCAATAATTTTATACAGATTGACTCAACCTTCTTGAAACACATTTAAAACACTAATATACCACCAATTACTATATCTCATCTAAATGTTGACATTATGTTTCCATAAAAGTCCTTAATATGAATTGAAGCAACCAAAATAGGGCTACCCAACTTGTTATGACATATATATATCTTCTTGCAACACAAAATGAAACACATCATACATTTTTATCTTTGTAATCTTGTCTTTTCTTCAATCTCACCTTCTTGCAGAACCAATTAAGATCACATAGTTCCCCCAGGACCATTCAATCAATTCTTGTTTTTGATTTGACAATTTGCAACAATTATTCTTCAACCAATACAAGTGGACAATTTGTTTGACTAAATGAAAAGAACTTCAAACATGTTACCTTCTCTATTTTGAACTAAAATGGATTTTCATCTTGGCTTCTTAAAATGTAACCATAGATAAATAATGAAATGGTCATTCAAATAAATAGAGCATACCTTGATACTATTAAAAAAATCCATTATGTACTTTTTGTGTCATGTTGGCACTACATCATGCTTATAAGAACAATTATCCCTTATCTCATGTATAACAAACTTTCCTCAATAAAAATAAGTACATCCTTCTTCATTTTAGTGAATATATCAACAATACCAGCTTCAACACAACATACCTTGTTTATGGATTCCAAATCACCCTTAAATACTTAAATCATCTTCCCATCAATAAATACATTCAATATTGTTTTTCATGATTTTATGTGTCTTAAAACCTTTGTTAGACCTGGGCCTTCATGATTGGATTCTCAATTATCCTTGTGCCATGGAATTAGAAACTTTTCATCATGATCTACCTCAAATTATCTCGTCACACACCATAACATTATAGAAACATTCAAAACTTTCATGTTCTTTCCTTTGTTGAATATCACTCCTTTTAATTTGTAAACAAACCATCCAACACTTTGAAACATACTTCTACTACATCTACATCTTTCTTCCCAAGACCACACATTGATATACTTAGAATAGACCATAAAATTTCATGCAATTTTTCTTTGAGAGAATATTTGATTAGTAAAATTTGACTTCAACCTTATAAATACTTCATACTTTTAAGGATACTCATGATGCACTTATATCTTTATGACACTCTTTGAACTAGATTTGATAGAATATACCTAAATTTCCAAGACACTCTATCAAAAGCCTTATGCATGTCCAATTTTATTTCCATCCCAACTTTTCTACTTTTATCCATTGAATGGATAGTTTCATGAACCATGATTACCCCATCTTGAATAATCCTACCTTTTATGAATCCACTTTGCTGCTGAGAAATAAGTTCAACAAGTAAAGGTTGCAATCTAGTAGCTAAAATTTTGGTAAAGATTCTATAAATCACATTTACCAAGCTGATGGGTCTAAATTCCTTGAAATATTTTGCATCCATCTTCTTTGGTGCTAGCACAATGTGAGTCGTATTCAGCTCTTTGATTAAGTTTCTAGTCCTATAGAACTCATTTACAACCTTCAACAAATCTTCTGAGAAAATGTCCCAACATTTTTGAAAGAAGTTAGCTGAAAAGCCATTAGGTCCCAGTGCCTTGTCTCCTTCTAATGCAAAAACTACCTTTTTCAACTCTTCAATGGTGACAGATTTAGTAAGACTTATGAATCTCTCCTCAGGAATAATGTTTCTTGGAATGGAATCAAGAAGAAAAGAAGTTTCTTCCTCATTACAGAATTACTCTCTGTCAACAAATTCTCATAAAATTTTAAGGCTTCAACTTTTATATCATTTTGATCCTTTGTAATACTACCATTCCCTTTAGTAACCTCAGATATTCTGTTACAAGCTCTGTGTTTAAGGGTGGTCATATGAAAAAAATTAGTGTTCCTATCCCCATCTTTCAGCCAAAGAGCCCTAGATTTCATTCTCCAAAAGGTTTCCTCTCTCTGTTTAAATTATGTAAATCAGAAAGTAATTTCTTTTCCAGTTGATGATCTTCATAATTCATACCTTGTAGTGAGAATTTCAGCTCAAGCTCTTCAAGCTATTGTTTTACATCTCTTTTCTGCTAAAAATATTACCAAATACTTCTTTATTCCAGGTTCTAACATGTTGTTTTACATTTTTCAACTTCAAAGAAGCCTGAATTGAGTTGTCCCTTCACCATCCCAAAGCCACCATTCCTTAATCCTATCCAAAATATCCTCATGCTCTAGCCACATTTTTTCAAATTTGAATGAGAAATGCGAAGGTTTGGACCAATTGAAAATACTAAGAGCAATAGGATTATGATCTAAGCCAGTTCTAGGCAATGAAGAGAGATGAAAATTATGACTTAAAATCCAATTAGCAGAGATAAGAGCTCTGTCTAATCTAACATGTATCAAACTCTCACCAATCCTTCTGTTAGACCAAGTGAATTGATTACCATGAAGCTCAATGTCCATGAGGTTAAGGGAAGACACAAACTCAGAAAAATCACCCATACTAACAGAGAAATCAGAGCTACCTCCATATTTTTCCCTGGGGTTCAAGGGGGTATTAAAATCCCCCATGACCAACCAATTATAATTTTGAAAACTATTTCTAAAACAAATTAACTCTTCCCATAATTTTCTACGACCAACAACAATATTGGGAGCATAAATATTGGAAAGGATCCAAAATAAATTATTCTCCAAATTTTGAAATTTTATAGCTAAATGATTATGAGAAGATAAAATCACATTACCATGAACAAATTTGTTGTCCCAGAATTGCTAAACCTCCTGATGCCCCTTGTGAATCCACAATAGTGAAATCAAAATTCTCCCAAAAGTTCTTTTTACATTCTTCCACAGTTTCAGTCTTCATTTTAGTTTCTTGAATCAAGATAATGTTAGGTCTACTAGATATTCTAATCTCCTTAAGAATTCTTTTCTTAGGACCTCCATTTAGTCCTTTGACATTCCAAGAAAGAATTTTCATCTAAACAGTTTGGGGAAACAATTGTTAGATGACTCAATAGACTTTGAGTTCCATCTACAATTTATTTCTCAGTCTCTTTCTTCCTTAATTCATTTTTTGAAGGCCTACCTTTTTTACTGTTAACCCCTATATGCCTCCTTTTAGCAAATGATCTAGTGATCCTTGAAGTGGAGGCTTCCCAATTATCATTTTTTTTCTTTTTATCACTATATAAAGATTCATGTATCTCTTCAAATCCTTTCATTCTTCTCTTTTAACTTCAATGAATCCATTATTCAAATCATTCTCGCAATCAGTGAGTACCTTTGAGAAAGCTAGGGTAATCTCCCCTTCCTCTTTCCCATATTCATAATCCTCCTGCTATGTTATTACAGGCTTTTCAGCTATAGGAGATCCTGTAGGATATTCCTCATTCATGAACTCATCCAATCCCAAATACCCTTTGTCTTCATTTAGATCTTTTAGAATGAATTCCAATAAATCCTCTGTTTCAACATGAAGCTTCATCTCTCTTGCCCTATGTTTTCTATTAGATTGTTGTTTTCATCGGTTCCTTATGTTGTTCATGAGGAGAAGAAATCAATTGATCAACAAACAATTCCTCCACCTTCTCCTGATTTGAGACTGTTAGATGAATGTAAAAAATTTCATTTACTTCATCCACTTCCATGTTTAGTTTTACAGGTTTTTGGATCTCCATATCACTGATCTTGTATTTTCCTGTAGATCGTCCTCTCCCTTCCTTATTGAAGGAATTTTTGGCCTCCAAAACTTCCTACAAACTGGTGGTCACCTTATTATGGCCTTGAATCCCTTTTTGTTCCTTTTATTTTTCAGATCTATCAGAATAAATCTGCCTTCATTCTCTTTATCCTTTGCATTTTGGATTTGCACTTTCTTTACCTGGGATTTCTCCTGATTTGCAACATTCTCTAGTATTTTTAGGTAAATTTATTTTTCCGATATCCTTAGGATTCTTTTCATTTTCCCTCGAAGAACCATGGGATTTTTCACCCCTATGTTTCTTATCCTTTGGGCATTTCCTGGAAAAATGTCCAAGTTTATGACATTTGTTGCATCTTAGCTGAAATGCTTCATATTCTATTATTGTTGCCATGAACCAAATTTCAATTGAAGGATGATGTATTCGGGCAATTCTTTCTCCATTTCAGAAGAGATGAAAAATCTAGCAAAGGCTAGTCTAGATCTATTCTTAGTAGGCCCATCTAGTCCTATTGGAGAACCAATCGATCTTGCAATATGAAGTAAGATCTCATCATCCCAATAATGTAAGGGCAGTCCTGGAAGCCTGCACCAAATAGGAATAGTATGTATATTTTTAGTATTAGGGTTAAATCCTGGGTACCATATTTTTAAGAAGAGCCCCATGTTACCAATACACCAGGGTCCACCTAGTAATATTGATTCTAGATAAGCCTACTAATTGAAATGGGCTAGAAAGAAACCTTTTGCCATGGTTGTGATAACCAAATCCCCTTTTGGTTGTCAGTGACGCATGGCCCACTTTCTGATGATATCAATATTGGGTCTAGCACCCAAGAACTTTCCAATGAGGGCAAGATTTGTTTTCTCTATTGCTCGATGCAGACATCCATCAGGCACATGGATGTGGGTCACACCCTCCTTATCTTTTGTGCTTTTAAATAATGAGATGTTCTGCAAAGATGCAAAGGATTGTGGACCCACATGTTTGTCAGGAGGTACCTTAAAAATATATTTCCAAGCACTAGATTCAACGTGAAAACCTTTTTTCTTTTATATACAATGTTGGTAGAAGATCAGTAGATTTATAATCAATTATTAGGCATTCTATAGCTAAATATGTAGAAACAACACTCTTAAAACCCTCATGCAAAAACCTCTCCATTTTTTAAATTTTTTAATGATATTTCAAAGTGATATTTTATCTTGATTGTCGGTTTCACATGGGTCTATGGATGCCACCTATTAGTAATGATTTCTTAATCTAACCAAGTATCTAGATTAAGAGATGATAGAGAATTTTTATTGATATATTTAATAACATTTTTAATCATTCACGTTTGTATTTGATAGCTTGTGAAGACATTTCCTAGTGACCGTAAGCTCTAAATATCTTAAATTGATTTGTTAAAGGCATATAATCCTCTATAATACAAAATGTCTAGTATACACATATTTATTGATGGGTTTCATAAAATACAATGCTTAGTCACAACTAGGATCCATTATTATGGTTAGAATATTATGAAACGATATTCTAATCCTAGTGATCTCTAAGCACTGGAGTTTATTACATTTTTTGATTGAAGTTAAGGAAAATTTGAGATTAACAACCATTAGGCTAATTATGACATTCCACATAAGATAATGATGATAATACATTTTATGCTAACTATTTTTAGGTTAGATAAAATAATTAATAGACACATGTCTGACACAATAATACCTTATTCTTGATATATTCACAAATAATGTTAATTCTTCCCATTTTATAATCTTGTATACTATGAAATGTCTATTCTACACATTAGATATTCGATGGGATATTCTAAGCCTAGTGGTCACTAATCTCTAAGTTTATTACTCCACTTAGATGAAATATAGATAAGATTTGATGTTAGCCTCCACTAGGTTAATATGAGCTAAATACATATTTAGATCTACTCACATTTTAGTTAACCTCACACAATTTGAATAATCCAGCTATTGTGATTATTTCTCCATTACAATGAATATAAGACAATTATGAAATGAAGGTTTATGTAATATATTTATATGAGATGATATAATTAATATCCAAATGTCTGAAATAAGCATAATCTATTTTATTCATGTACATGAAAGTTGACATTTTCAATGCTTGAGCATTTTGTGGAAAACTTTGGGATAAGTTCTAGTTGTAATGATGTATAAATATCACCAAATATTCAGGGGTAAGATAATGTAGATTGCTGTTATAAATATAACCAAAATAATTTTTAATCCTTCCCATTCATATTTGATAGCTTACTCGAGGTATTTCTTAATAACTTCTAATCTCTAAATATCTTATATTGAATTGCTAAAAGAAAATAAAAGACAATTCTTAAGCACAACTAAGCTCCAATACTATTTTTAGATATTACGAAGTTATATTCAAAACCTAGTGTATGTAAATATCTATGTTTATTTCTCTTATTTGATGAAACATAACGAACATTTGAGATACTTGTAGTTAATATAACCAAATATTCATAGTAAGAAACAATAGAGAATTGTTTTTAATCCAACCAAAATAATAATTTATCCTTCACATTTGTATTTGGTAGCTTGTTGATTTTTATTTTTAGTTAGGATACTAGAAAATGCTTAGTAACCATTATGTTCCGTTACTATGATTTTATATTCTAGCACCATATTAATTTTTTTTTAAATATTGCTTATTGGATGGTATGTCATTCCTTTCAATGAATAACAATGATTGTTATTTAATTCCATTTATATAAGGAGGAGAATCCTGATGGTCGCTAAGCCTAGATATTAATGAGAACCAAGAATTATTTTATTTTGTCCATTTATATTTTGAAAACAAGTCATGCGACCTCTAAACTCAAAATCAGTAAGTTCCTTTAATATATTATAACAAACATTAGAACTTGTCTGATTCAAGGATAATCCTTTTACTAGGTTTAAATGATTGAACTAGTTGTAAATTAGGTTGAACACTTTGGGACAAGTTCCATTCATGCGATTAGATATAGAATGATACTACTTTCAATCATTGGTAAAGAATGATAGAGAAAAATTACTTAGTGTTCTCTTACAAATTATAGGGAACAACATATCTATTTTTGTGATAGAGTTTTATATTATAATAGCAATAAATGTTAAATTGGCCTCACTCTCCTTTTGTTTTTATAAATACTAAAAATATAAACTAAGGTCAATACATAATCGATTGAAAAATATAATTTATTCTAAGTTTCATATATTTATGAATTAGTCATTTTTTTCTTTCCATTTATGGGTATTATGTCTTCCATTGGTTATACTCCATTCATGTAAATTCCATTCATCGAAGGTGCATAACATTGGAATAAAAGAGTCGAGGAATGTTTTGAAGAAATCCGTTCCTTGGGAAAATATCACACCAATGTGTGGTTATTTTTTTGCTTATGATGATGTGTTGTCATGAAAATGTGCATCATGAAAATTTCAAATTTTCAAGCATGACAACAAACCCCAATGTCAAAAATTTGGATTGTAAACCTTCCCAGGAACTCTTCTAGACCAGTTCATCACTTGTTTCATTCCTATTACAATATTTTTTAGTGCTCACATGTATTATAATGAAATTTCCCATGTGTTGGAAAGATGGAAAAAATATCACAAGATTCTTCCGAGATAGTGTCTCTTGAGGAAGATCTTTCAACAAGCTTATGAATGGCTATTTTCAACATTTCCAAGGCATGTGAACATTATTCGGAGAATATTTGAAGACCCAAATTCATCACAGAGTGGTATTAAGGAGCTAAGAACATTTTGAAATTAATTTAGGGAATTTTAGGAAATATTTGGATGTTTAGGAACAATTTTAGTGAAAGCGGGTTTTTGAAGGTGAAGGAACTTGCGGTTTAAAAAAGCACTTGATCTTTGGAAGATTATTTTGAGAGCTATAGAAATATTTAGAAGAAAAAAATATATCAATGGAAATTTAATTCATATCCCTACATAGTAGTATTTTTTTATTTTCACAAGACCAGGCACTTCTTCTCACAACTCATTTTCGGTAAGCATGACTTTTGTGATCCCGAGAATAATGGATATTTTGTATGGTTTTTACAGAATAATGAGTTCATGGGACCCCAAAAATTATTCTTAATTTTTTTTTTTAGTAAAAATCATATAAATAAGTTCCAAAAAAATACCTTTGGGAGCTCCAACAACTTCATTTTCAAGGTCTTTCCTAAGGTACACTCTTACAATTAGAAGGATTTTTAGTACCACGGGGGTAACATGAGGCTTAGGTGCACATTTTTTTACCATTATTATCTTTCCAAGGGGAAAATTTGGGACAAAAAAATTTTCCCCTCCCCCTTTGAGCTCACAGACCCACCACATGACCTTAAGAGGCCTCCGTAAGCACCTTTTGGTAATTTTCTAGCCCCTACCTCATGCCATGCATGCATGCCACTTGTCACCATGAGGATGAGGTGAATTTTTATGTCTCTTTCATACCTATTCAAAGGGGAAAATGTGCCCCACCTTTCTATCACATGGTTCCCCACTTGACTTCAACACAACCTCGGGTGCTAAAAATAAGCTACTACATCTCTCTTCTCCACCAATGCATGTCTGTCACTTGTCTTGATAGGGCTAGGGTAAAATTTTATGTCCCTATTTTAAATTTACAATGGGACAAGGGGAACAACGTAAAATTTTTCCCTCCGGAATATGCATAAAAGCGAATGAGATATTGAATTTATTTATTTTCCTCCATTTTGTTCAAAATCTACCTAGAACTTTGATTTTTTTTTCCAAGATTTTTCTCCTCTATTGTTCCTACTACATTCCTCCCTCCATATTTACATGGTATAAATGAATAAATATTTCACAAAATTTTCAACTTTTCAAACCTTCATGCTCATATTTTTTCCTAAATGACTTCATACCTAAAAAAGTGAAAACTTCATATCTCACAAAATAGTACACCGATCTAGGTGGGGATTTTTGCAATCTTCATCATTTCTAGGAACCTTCAAGATACATGTGATTGTAATAACATGCATGTTCCATATTTTTTATGGTTAATAAACCCCTACTCTGTGCTAAATTTTTGTAACTTTTTATTTCCCACCATTCTCATGATCGGATTGAGCTGAAAATTTGTACGGCAGATCAAGAGAAGAAACCTATCTTGGTGAAGCTGGTTTCATTGAAATAAAATTTGGGGAAGGGAAATTTCCAAAAATAGTAAACCTTTATACGATCACTTATTATAAATACAAACTCTCCAAAAAGGTGAGTTTTCTCAAAGCAGTGTTCATAGGAAATAACTAAGGAAACAAACAAGGTGGCCCGAAGTAAGAAAGAGTGAAAAGGGAATTTTTTTATAAAAATAAAAGGTATTAATTCTAAGTAAAAAAATTCAGTTCGATCCAATTCCATTCATCTATTTAATATTTAACATCTTCACATGGTTATACGACATTTTTATAGCTCAAACAAGGTATGTCGTCATTCACGGGGATCTCGAGGGATCACTTTAGTCATAATGGTGTACGTGAGAAAAGAAGAACACCACATGGCACAAAAGTGGAAAAAAGAGGAATCATGCAATCTAAGATAGTATTAAAAAAGTTTCAAGAGCTCTAAATATCATCATAATAAATATTCAATCAACTCAAAGGAATCTTCTCTCCCGGTGACTCGGTTGAGTGAGCTCAATGAGTGGGTAAAAGTGAGCCAAACTAGTTAAAATTTGTGGGGTAGGTGGGAAAGTTGGGTTGAAAATTTTAAGACAAGAAAGATCCATTAGGAATAATTAATTCATTATATAACATTAAAATATCCAAGTATATCTCCCTAATGGTCGAGCTTCCCACAAAAATAAAGTATTGATTCTACAACAAGTTCTTCAAAAGGTTCTAGTGATAGGCATCATGTCAACACTGGATGAAACATTACCATGTATCTACAAAATTATCAATATTTATCGAAGAACAACGCAACAGTTATCATGCCAAGTATTGAATAAATGTCCAATACATGGAATCCCAAGTGAAGAAAGAAATCTCGAAAAACATCCCACTTCTTAAGTGGCATATCAGAAATCAATATGTTGAAGTTTTCATACCTATGGAGGAAAATCCCATTTAAGAAATGAATCCATTGAATTATGAGTTGACTCGCATCTCATTAGTTTAAGCTTCACATGAGGGTGACTTTAATCTATCTAGGGAATTCTTCTCTCACCTCCTCACTCGTAATGGAGAATAAAAGCAATCCATTGTGCAATCGGAGGAATAAGTAAAATCTCTCAATTCTTATATTTAACCCTTCTTAGCACCTGAATCAACACCTTCTCTCTTGATAGAATATATCCCTCTAATCGGTATAATTTATCCTGAAGCAATCAAGAAATCACAAGGCTACATAATACAAGGGAAGGCTAAAGATAAATGGATTGAGAAAATCATTAAAAAATGAAAGGAATTATTTCTAGATATAATTTCCCTCATAAAGTATGATCTTTCAACATTTTCTGATTTAAATAATGTAAAGTAGGAATTTTAAAAATATTTTATTCATTTAGATGAGGTATTTCCACTGGTATCCAAGATGATTTCCTTGGACTATCACACCCTCGTGAGTAAGAATGTGTTTTCATCTCGCTACAAATAACGTGTCTCAAGTTAGGATGCATAACATTTCATCCCAGGATCTGGTCAAGAAGGAGGCAAGTGACTCTTTTTCCTTTAATGAATACAACTTAGAGTCCCCTGGCCAACATTAAAATTTTCATTACTAAAATTGCAATGGATCATAAAGTATGGCTCACGATCACTACAAGAAGATCGGTGATGTTCTTAAAACATGGATGAAGGTTTCAGGATGTGTGTACATCTTAGAGGTGGTAAATTAACAATCTACTGCAATAACTTAGTTCAAAAAATAATTCAAGGAAAAATATTTTGAAACATGAATCAACAAGTTATTCATCAAGAAAGATTCTTCATCAGAAATTTCAACTTCTCCCTTCTTCTCTACTTCTCCCTCTTTCTTATCTTCTTCTTCTAATTCTTCATTGAGCATAATCATTGTATTTTTTCCTATTCACTTAAGTGATATATTTTGAAATTGTAAAAGTATTTTCTCAAAATTATAAGAGAAATACTTAATTTGTCTTTTCTAATGGAAAATGAAAGGTCACAAGTGGAATAATAACATGAAGAGTCATGTGGGGAGATGACAGTCAATTCTCATTATTATAAATTTTGATAGCT
Organism: Taxus wallichiana var. yunnanensis; assembly: GCA_018340775.1. Taxonomy (NCBI): domain Eukaryota; kingdom Viridiplantae; phylum Streptophyta; class Pinopsida; order Cupressales; family Taxaceae; genus Taxus; species Taxus wallichiana. Next base: position 506,063,915 of record CM031235.1, read on the forward strand.
TGTCCACTCTAAATGATCTGGAAAATTATAGATTTTGCTAGAATTTTTGTTGTAGCAATTGTGGATTATTATTTTTGGACCTTTTATATCAATACACATGAAATAAAAGATACATTTCTTCCATTATTTTTCCTATGTTTCTTCTATTTCTCTTATGCACTTTTCAATCATAGTGATCTAGAAAGAGCTTGATTTCTTTGATAAATTAATCTAATAGTCATGTCTTAGTTTTCTATTCTTACTAGATAGTTTCATTATTTATTTCATCTATATTGAACGTTTAACTACTCTAGTTATTAGGTGTGAAATTTCAATTGAACTACTCACAACAATAACCTTCCCTTCCTAATTTATCTCCTTCACCCCTCTTCATTGTAATTTCATCCCTTGTATCCCATACAAGAAATTTTCCACAGGTTTAGTGGATTGTTCCTATGTGATCCCTGGCCTATTTTTCCAACCTAAAACACTTAGGTAGGAATAGATTTGTTATCTTTGAAGAATGGGAGCTGTGCCATTAAATTCGAGAGAGTCATAGCCAAGTGGACATTGGTGTGGAGACAACTTATTTTCCATATCAAAAAAATTTCTCACCAACAATTTTTGGCAACTCCGTTGGGGAGATATTTTCCCTTATGCACCCAAAAAAGGATCTATGTAAAATAAACAAAAATGTGTATATTAAAATAAAGATTTCAAAGAAATATCAATTTGTTAAGGTGACTCCAAGTCAAGAACGAATTGTATCACATTTGTTTCCCATAATATAATGAATCAATTTCCAGATTGGAATGAAATACCAATGAGTGAAAGTGAAGAACAAGAAGATGAATACCAAGAAATGAAATATTTTTATAAATCATCATTCTATAACATGTCTTTAAAAGACACAAGGTTGCAATCATCTAATGGAAAGAAGTTCTATACCACCTCCGCAGAGATCTAGAAAAAAATTTCCAAAATGGAGAAGATTATTATTTGTGAAAATACCATCAGCAAGTCATGGTGGTTACAATTTAAGAAGAGTGTTTCTAGAGGAAAGAAAATGGGAATTATTGCTACCAATGATTGAGAATCCAATAAATGGTTGAAAAATATTCACATGTGATCTGATGTGTTTTAGGATCGAAATGAGGGTAGATAATCCACTTTGAATGTACAATTTTCAACTTTATGCAACTAAGAAAGAAACTCATGACATTGTCTTTCATTTCCCTTCCTCTAGATGATTTTATTGCATATGGAGATGAAGAAATGGATGTTTTGAGAAGAGAGTATGTGCAAAGACTTCTAAAAGTGAAATAAGGAAATTCTAATCCCAAATCCTATGGTGAAGTTTGAAAATAGGTGGTTACCTTGCAAAGAATGTATGAAAATATTTGAAGCACTTCGTAGTTTTGAGGAAGAAGAAACTAAAGAAGATCCTGATGGCTATCCACACTATGAGGTGTTCATCCTATAATATTATTAGACACTTTTGAGGAATTTCATATCCTCAAACCTTCTTAATCAAATCAAATAAGCACCTTGGAAGATGAAAAAGAATACATAATAGTTGAACCCCCTTCATTAACACATTTTGGCTCAAGGAGTACTACATTTATGAAATAATGAATTCAATTAAGGAGGATTATTGTTGTACAAAATAAGACCTAATGCTTGCTGAAGACTCTATCAATCATGAAGATGTATGAGAAAGCAATCCTTCATCTCGGACTCAAGATGATGAATTCAAGGTAATCATGGATAATCTCCTTTCCAATTTTGATTCTTCAAGTGATGTAGAAATGTTGAATGATGAAATGGAGATAGTTGAAGAATCAAATTCTCTTCTTGATTCAATCATGGATGAATAAATGGAAGAATTCAATTTATTTCTTGAAACTAAGGAGAATAAGATTTTTTTACATGAGAATTTTTTTATTGACAATTTTGGAAAAGGATCGAAGGGCCATTTACATAAGATATATTATGAAAGCTCACAAATGGAAAAAAATGAAAAAATAAAGGCACGAGTCAAAAAGGAATTCACTCACATCCCGTCATAGTACAAAAACCTGCAATAGATAGAGAAATAATTACAACGATTCAAAAAAAAATTGGTTGACAAAAAGTCAAAATATGATCTACCTATGCCAAATTATGTCTAGGTGTTTGATTGAATTGTTGTAGATAATGAAATAGATAAAGGTAAATAGGCTAAGGAGGATAACTTGTTGTCAAATGGTTGAAGGTTCAGTGTGTGCATTTTTTATTTACAATCTAAATTGATTGTGTGAGATTCCTTTTGGCTAGGAGGAATTACCTGTAATATAAATCAAGACCATAAGATACAATTAATAGAAAAGGTTAGTGAATTTCTTAGCATGAACTAGATCCAAGAAGTCTGATACTTCCTTAATGGTTTTCAATCCACTGATATATAACTCAATATAAAATAACTAAACATGTAAATAAAATAATCTAATGCTAGTGTTCTGATTTAGGTATCTCATATTACTATCAATGTCAATCTAATTAAATTCTTTGTAATTAAATTGGTGAAGGTCCCAGTCAGGTTGTAGGTTGGGTAAGTGGTCTGAGGGTCACAAAAAGGGTTTGGGTAATATCTGGTGTAGTTTGGATTGATTTTAGATTATTAGGAAGCTTTTTCGCTAACGTAGTTTACTGTGCACAAAACCGACATCACCGGGGTGGGACCAATGATAGTTAAGGATGACCAATATTAGTTATTGTAGATAATGGAAGAATGTCAAAAGTGTGTGTCTAGGCTCTCTCTATTTCTACACAAAGAGTTGAGAATTTTATAGTGAGGTTGTAGGTAAAGTATCAGGTTTGGGTAAGGTTTTGTGAGTTTTGGAGGTTGTTTAGGGAAGGTTTAGTAAACTTTGATAGAAGACAAAGTAACCGACATGGGTGCAGTGAAAAATTCCAGTGAAGAGTAGAAATTGATGACGGTTAAGGTAACCGACATCGGTAGGGGAAAAATGGTAGTAATTAAAAAAACCTAGTTTTTAGACCTCTTTGTGATTACACGAGAGATTGGAGGGAGGGTGACTATGTTCGTAATAAATTCCGGAAGATTCAAGGATGCCTAAAGATCAAGTATAGAGAGCCAGAAGGCTATAGGTGGTAAGTTTTCTATATTGGTAAAAGGTGGGATGAAGGAATGCAGAAAATAACAAGATCTAATAATAAAATATAAAGAACCTATTAATTTAAGTGAGTATTTAATGATGCAAAACCAAATACACTTACTTATACTTATAGGTCAGTTAGTGAAGGATGGTAGTGGTTGATCCATGAATAATTATGTGGTTAGTGTCGTAGCGGCGTACTTCTCGAGTGTTCCTATGAATGGTAATGCCTTTGGATAAGTATCATGTGATTTCTTGAACCTATGATTTAGTGTATTTTATTGTTTGGATGCTAAGAAGTCTCTGGTTTGTGCTTGATTACAAAAGCTATCCAAAAATCGAAATGACCAACCTAGGTAAAAGGTTACAAAATTTTATATAAGGTGACAAATGATGGTTAGGTTGAACAAAGTTGGTTGAGGATTAACCAACGTCAATTAAGGTGGGAAATCCTAGGTTTTCCAAAAATAGGCAAATCCTTGCTATTTTTGGTGTGCTCTGATTGTCATTCTAGGTCTCAAGTGTTTTTTCACATTTAAATAAGCGGGAATATTGTTAGAGAAGGAGTAGGAATTTAATGTTAGGGTTATACTAAGTCTTAGTTGGTTAAGATAAGTGCGACTCGAGTCCTAGTTAATTAATAGACTAAGACTAAGTACGTGATGAGGTGTAAATTAATTAATAGTGTGAGGATGAGCATTAATTCAATTATAAGTAATTATATTAAAATGAATGCAGCGTAAGGGTTCATGGTTAGGTGAATACATTACGTTAATTAATTAAAGGGGACCATGGGGGTGTGACCCAAATTTGGTGTATACATTTGTCCCTTTTTTGTGTAGCTTATATTGGTAAGCAATGCTGAAAAAAACATGAAGCGGTTTCCCCATATACAGGTGAGCATGTGGTTGCCTTAAGTAGGCTTGAAGGTGAGGTGATCCCCCTAAAACCAGGAGTTGATGAGGTGTTAGACAGAGTTGATGATTGGTTTTCTAAATTCGTAAGTGATGAAAGTTAGTGTAGGTGGGTTATAGGTAAGGGTATGGTCACTTTGTGGTAATGGGTAATGATATATTGGGTAATAGGTAAGGGCTATATCAGGTAATTGGTAATGGAAATCAAACTCATGCACATGTATAGATTATGATACGGTACTAGGTGGAAGATCTTTCAAACTCTACATCATCCAAGGTTGATAGGTTATCCAAATAATGTTAAAGTGATTTAGGTATACAAGGTAGATGATGTGGTTTGAAAGCACAACTTAGGTTAGGTGTAGGAATGTGTAGGTATAATTTGGTACACCAAAGGTTTAGGTGGGATAAACAACATGAAAATAGGCAAGGTAAGGTCACTAGGCTAATCAACATGGGTAACCACATCACAAGGTATAGTGAATATATAAATTCATATTAACACTAGGGGGTTGTATTTTAGGTAAGGGTATGTTAGGTTGGACACAGGTAAGGCCGAGGTATAGGTAAAGAAAAAGTCCCTAAATAAAGTTAAGGAAATGTACAGGTAGTGTAGGCTTGTGGGTAGGGTGTAACAGGTGTTGGAAAAGGTAAAAGGTAGTTGGTCAGTAATGTTTTTTAGACCAAAATTAACATAAGGGAACTCAAAAGGTAATAATAGGTGACTGATGTTGATTACAGTAGTAACCGACGTCATTGGCTAGGGCACAACATGACTGATGTTGATTATGTCAATTTGTGGTTTTAAAAAATAAAAATCCATGTTTTACGGATTCATTTTGACTTTTCCACTTTTAGAAAATGAAAAAAGAAAGATGAAGATGGGTTAGGGTAAAGAGTGGTGAGCTAACCTCCAAGAGCTCCATTCCTTGAGTGCTACCTACATAGCCCCAATGAAAAAGGAGCCTCGGGATGATGTAGTTCTCTCGTAATCTAGGGAAGAATATGATGAGGTAGAGGGATGGGTTGGTAGGTTGTAGGAATGATTGAGTCTAATTTAATTAGGCATGGTTGAGTTTAGGTCATTTAGGCATGGTTGAGTTTAGGTTAGTTAGGCATGGTTGAATTGAGGTCATTTAGGTATGGTTAAATTTAGGTGTCGAAGGCCTAGTCCTATATAGGATAATCAACAAGTAATGAAGAAGGTGATTGGTAAGAGGTGACAAAAATACACCTAATTAACAAGAACCATAACAAGTCTATCATACCAAATATGGGATTATGAATGTAAGACCCTAAAGGCATTGCATGATTGACTATTCTAAGGGTGAAGAAAGTCACATGATCATGAAATGTCACATTTGTGAAACATCCCTTGAGTGGGTAGGAAATTAGGGTGAAAAGGCGATGAGGTGAAAATAGTTTGGTTTTAGTGTAAATTGGTGTGAAATGGCATGCCTATTTAGCAAGAGACCCAAGATCAAAATAGGAAAGTCCATGATGAAAAATTTATCTTTTTCTTTTTTTCTTTTTTATAGACTGATCAATGCGGGAAGTCTATATGGGATGAGTAGATTATCTCCTTGAGGTCTTCATGAAGTTGATTGATGTGGGAAGCTTCTGAATATTTTATTTTATTTTTGCAAGAATAGTCTTCTTTTTATGATAGACTATGTACAATATGGCTAGCTTTGTATAGCTATCCTTTGAGGGAGCAGTCTATTTATAGCAGCAAGATAGAAAGAGTAGATGTCCTTTTTGAGGGAGTCATATTTTTGTTGGAAGTTTTACTCAAGGATTTGAATCCCATTTTACTTTTGAAATTGTTTTATTTTTGGAATTTTAGGTCATGGACAAGACTATAGAGAAAGATAGGCTCTTGTGTTGAAGACAAAACCATAACACACAAAGGTTAACTATGAAAGAGAGGGTTTAAGGAATGAATGACCATGGGATTCCATCTTGAAAAAGACAAAAATTATCCATGAGAATCATGCCATGAGTAGAGCTGTGGTACTCATATTGAAGACAAGGCTGAAAAAGTGATGGGTAATCACATGATTCTTGTTTAGTCGTTGATCCTTAAAATAGGTAAAATGGAAGGTGAATGGTGCTCAAGGAATGAATTTTTAACTAGACAAACTATGATATAAGACTTGATTAAATAATAGAATGGTTGAATATTTAAGGCATTGAGGATTCATATTCAGTTTACCTTTGAGTGAAGAAAATTTATAAGCACTACGATCCATAGGTTTGAGTAGTGATATAGGATCCAACCCAATTAGGAGAAAATTTTCCCTATTTACTTTTCTCCTCTTTTTTCACATGTTGATTTTCCTTCAGAAAAGGTTTCCAATCTGGAAGGTTCATTTTTCAACACTTTTATTATAGGCACATTTGATACATTTTTGGTAGATTTAGAGGTGATCAAGAGCATTGAAACGTCGTTCATCTAATAACTCAAGTTGTGCCAAACGGTCTTGGAAAAAGTCATCATCGTTGAGCATATCTTTGATTTAGATACGAAGAGACAAAATTTGGACTTCGAAAGGAAGAACAACCTTTGTACCATAGAAAAAAATAAAATGGTGTGGCAACAGGTTGAGGTACGAATACTTTTACGATAAGCCCATAAGGGAAAAGGAATGTACGTATGCCAATCCTTTCAGTGGAATGGTATCGTCAACTACTTTCATAAGAATTTTTTTAAGGTTTTATTTGTTAATTCCACTTGGCCATTAGTTTGAGGGATAGTGATGATATTGTGGACCAAAATGTTTGGGTCCATATTGGGCATATCAGCGTAGGACCAATACAAAGTGTTGCTTTATGATCTTGGAGGAAATAAGTAAAATATTCCTATTCAGCAACATCTAAAGATTTCCCTATATTTAGAATATGTGGGTCATCCTAAGTGTTCATATTGATTTTGATGATCGATTCATTTAACATGGTTTGTGTCTCATAAGGTAACGACTATGAATATACAAATCTTTTGTACACAAGGTTGGTGAGAGAATAGAATCATCGTCCCGACATTGAAGGAAATTAATAGAAGGTGTATCATCATCAATCATGTCAAGATACATGAAGGGAAGAGAAGAGGGAGCCTCGCCATCTCATTGATAAGTTATAGGTCCCAGAGAAATGGTGTTCACAATTTTTTTAGGAGGAATGGATTATGGATCCATAGACTCCGTAGGTGAAGGTGGTGAAGTTGGTGAACAGGGTGAAGAAGGTTTATCGTCCTCAATGAGTTTGACTTGGGCCTTCTTGGGAGATGGTTCGGTAAAGCCAATACCACTATGGTATTTATGTTTATGAGTGGTGCATGGGATGACAATATGACAACCTTGTTCATAGAAACCAAATCTAAAGCCCTTCCATGTATAATGATTGAGGAAGGTGTGGGTGAAGCAACGATTGGTGAGATATTGAAGGTCGATGAAAATGGTCACATTTAGGAAGGTGGCTCAAGCAAGTAGGTAGAAGTATCAAGTCCCCCATAAGTTAAGTTGGTGTGAAGGTGGGGAGGACTGTAAGGGAAAACCTTGCCCATGCAAAGTGGTCATATCGAGGATGTTGGCAAAGATTACCATACTCTTTACGAGTAAGGAATTTTTTGATGTTGTACAGTGGTACTCCCCAGAGTGAGGCTTTGAAAAACACCCTCTAAGGGATTGATAGTTGGTATATGGGTAGTGGGAATGGATGAATTACTAGATGGTGGAGAAGAAGAAGAATTGGTTAGTTGATAAGTATATGGGTTAGTGGATGGGTCACCGTAGAGGATGCGCAGTGAGGGGGAATAGATTAGTTAAGTGTGGAAGCGGTAGTAGAAACATTAGTGGATGGGGCATGGGTGAAGGAGAGGTGGATGTTTTGGTAGATGATTTAATTTCTATAAGGAAAACATTAGGTCGATACAACATATTACAAGTATTTAATGGTGAAGTGTCAGTTGTAATGGTATAGTTATGTCCTTCATGTTCAAATTTTAAATAGCAATGTAAGTTTTAAGGAACACAAACCATCATGCGGATCCAAGGTCGATAATAAATATGTTGTACTAAAATTTCCCCTCTAAGATGTAGAATAATTTTGGAATGGTATGGGGGCCTACACAAATGTGGAGAATGATGGTGTCAAGGGTCAAAGTTATGGCATCATTGAATGAACGCAACATAATCGGGTTATTATGCATGTAATTGGCAAGGATGCACATTCATTGTATGCATGGAAGAGATAATGTTGATGTTGGCACTACCATCAATCATAACGTGTCAAATATGTATATTATAAATGTAGACAGAGATAAATAGGGTAGGATTAGGATCATCTATTTGGAGATGTGAAATCTCATCGTTAGAGAAAATGAGAGCAAAGATTACTTGATGAGTGGTAGTAGGTGCGAGCAAGGGGATGAAGTGGTGAGAGAAGCCACATGGTGAGGAGTGATCATAGATGCCACAACAGAGTTGGGTCATTAGGTAAAAATTCAATATATTGGAGAAGCTCCATGAGGGCCTTTCGGTGAGAATCAAAGGTTTGGACACGGTCACATAATGACATTTTGAGAATATATTAGTGTAATTGTTTAATCATTATATGATGGGTGATCCCATGTCGAAATAGCATATGTGGGTCTCTCGAATGGTGATTCTTGGTGCCGGTGCGAGATGGTGTATTGGGCACAAGATTGGTGGATGGGATTTTTTTCTCCTTTCCTTTGTCTTTCTAGGGTGTGAGTGAGAATGTTAACCATATTAAAATGCGGTGAGGGAGCAACTCAATCATGTTAGGTGTAGCGATAGGATGAGCAATAAAATGAAGGACAATGTTTTTGTGAAATAAGTTATGTGCACTGAAATTTTAGTGGGGTTTTGGCTAGCTCTCCTATGTGGACCATATTTATCTCGTATGTTGGAGGAAGATAAAAAGGTTGTGGAGGTGCGATGAAGTTCATTGGATAGGTAAGGGATGAGGATGTGTGGTGATAAGTGTAGATGGAATAGGGTCCTCGTCCTAAAGATCATATTTGTCAAAGTTTTCTTCAAGAGGACATAGTTAGAGAATAAAAATATTAAGATCCTTATAGTTTTCTACATTATGCCTTGACACACGATGGTAGGTGCAAATTTTGGTATCGTCAAACCCTGCTTGCTTGGGTTTTAATAGGTCATAAGGTCTAAGTGGTGGCAATGTGATGACATCGGTCTCTAAAAGTTTTTCTAAGATGTTGTCGTAAGACCCTACCAATGGATAACAATGGGAGGTAAGTGTAGGTATGGATGGAAGTGTGGGTGATTTTTGTGGGAGAGGTGCTACAAGTGGTGGAATTAGAAGTGGAATAGGTTTTGATCAATGTTTTGGTAGGTAGTATTTTTTTTAGTTTGTGTTGTACCTTCTTGGGAAAAGGTGTAGTAGATGAGTTAGAGGTTAAAGGTGTTGTAGGTTTGACTACCTCTTTAGAGGGTAGTGGGATCTTTGATTTCTATTTCACCTTCCTAGGTAAAGGTGAAGAAGGAGGGCATGATGTAGAAGGAAGGTAGATGGTGGAAGGGGATAGGATAGCCAAGGTGAAAAAGGTATCCGAAGGCATCCCCAAAGCATGGAATTATCAACATAATCCAAGTGGTCAACCAGGCATGAAAATGACATTGTTGTAGGAGGAGATGATGTTGACTTGGTGGTAATCCTGTAAAGAATGTCTGTGAGATAGAGAAATGGTTGGCTTCAGAATATATGGGTAAGAGATTTGAGAGAAAATCAATAGGATCCCCAAGGCTAATGGGAAATTCTCAGCAACAGATAATGGTCTTCTAAATAATCTCTGATGGGTAAGGGAGATGATGAGTTGAATGAGATAGGTTCCTATTTTGGTGGAGAGGAAGGTGAGCATGACTCTGCCACCCAGTTAACATCGTGAGTCATTCATTAGGTTGAGCGGTGTGTGAAGAAATGACATCGGCTAATATTGCAGATTCCTCCATGGGTAAAGGGGGAGATAAGGGAGACTCCTTTGTGGGTAAAGGAGTAGATGAAATAGGATCCTCCATGGGTAAAGGAGCTCGTGCAAGAATCTCCTCGATAGAGGGGATAGGAGGAAATTGAGGAAGGGCTGGTATGACTTTGAAAACAACATGAAATTCATGGACATTACTTTCATTATTGAAGGTTCACTAGTTTGGTTAGATGAAGGGGTGTGATTAGGAAATAGATTCTTAAAGATATACAAGTTTTGATTAGCCGGTGCATTTGGGTTGTCCAAGATGAGATCTTTGTTATCTAACATTTCCTGGACAATGTTTTTGAAGGTTATATAATTACCATCGCTATGACCTTTAACACAATGATAGTTGTAGTAATCATGTTCCTTGTACCATGCAGGCATAGGATGAGTGGGGTAAAAACTAGTATGTGGTTTGATGGGTGGAAGAGCAATTACTCCAAATTTTAGAAGTTTTTCTAAAACTAAAGAATAGGGCTCTCCTATGGGAGTGTACTTTCATTGCTCCCACCTGAACTGGAAAGCTTGAATGGGAGAAAGGTTAGAAGTAGGCTTTGATTGATTGGATGGGTGAGATGGGCCAAATTTTAAAACTACCGTGTTGGCAGATCCTTTGGCTTTGGAATATATTTTTGGGTTTTGGAAGAGGAAGAGGCATCATTTTACTTGAATGTAACATTTTTGTTACGCAATTGAATTTTATTCTCTTCTATGGCATGGATTTCAATTTTTCTAGCCATGGTGAATGCCTCGTCAAACATGCGAAAGTTTAAACTTGGAGATTTGGTGAGATGTGTTTGGCACAAGACCTAGTAAAGAAATATTTAAGCTCAGGTTTGAGGAAGTTGGAATGTGATTTAGTTGATGAGGCTTCACCAACGAGTGACAAAATATGTGATAGATTTGTCTTCGTATTTTTCGTGTTAATTAAAATTTGGTCATGGTGACCTTCTTGATAATATTGATCAAAAATGGTCCAAGAAGGCTTGAGCCACTTGGTTGAATGAGTAAATGGAATGTCTAGGTAAACCACTATACCAATCCAACGCAGGTCTTATCAAGGACATTGGGAATGTCCGCAAGAGTAGAGCATCATCATGAGTGATTAGATAACACCCATGTTTGAAAGACTCGCAACTATTGTTGTGGGTGATCTTTCTTTGTTGAACAAAGTTGAATTTGGGAATTCCCCAATGCATAGGGTATGGACAAATGGGAATAGATGGATGAGTGGGCTCATTGAAAAAAAAATCATATGTCAAAGTGGTACGTGAGCTAGAAATTGATGCTTCCAATTTTTACATATTTTCCATCATCATTTTAATAAGGTCATTGGTAGGTTGTGATGACTAGGCACCCCCTGTAGTATAAAGGGGTAGATGATGAATGTATGATGAGGAAGAAATCCCAGTGTATGGTGGTTTTGAGTATAAGAATTGTGAGGGGGAATAGATGAAGGTGGAAAATATCTCAAATAGGTGATAAACGAGATAGGGGTTGTTGGTGATATGTTTAAGTAAGTGGGGTGGATGTAACGACTCTTGTAGTGATTAGAGGTAAAGACTACGGGATGTAGAGGATAATGTTTTTGAATGGAGTATGGGTTTCCAACACTATGGGTCACCGTGATGTAATTTATATATACAAGGTGGTGGATGCAGAGAAGGCTATGCTCAAGGTGATTGATGAAGGAATGGTTGACACCATGGGAGAAACTGACATCAATGGTGCGACAGATGTTGTATGTACAAAAATATAGATGTTGTGGGGTCAAGTTGAGACACCATAGGTGGTAAGGTGGAAGAAGGTAAGGTCAAGCTAGTAGTAGTAGATGCAGAAGTGGGGGAGAGGGTAGTGGGAATGGACACAAGCATGTTATATACTAGTTTTCCTAATGAGTACCGAGTAGATGAATGGGCTAAATAGTATTGTAAGGAAGCATGATTTTGGTCAAGGAGTCTTGGGAACTCCCTGTCACCAGTACTGATGATGATGGGCTGACTAGGATCCATAGATGATAGGATGGAAGGTAGTAATGGGCTAGGTGGGAGTGGTTGAAGGCTAACGTGGAACATGAGGGTGTTGGATTGGCTATGATTCAAAACCATGTGAGTTAGCGTAGACACTGGAAATATGTTCTCTATAAATGACACATAGGCAAAGAGGAAATGGAGAAAATATGTTTTAGGAGGTAAAAATGGTCATTGTTTAAATTAAAATTCAAAACACAGGAACTGACGGTGGTTGGGTTAACCGATGAAGGTGATAGAGGGTGACTAATGACAGTTAGGGTGACCAATACCGGTTATTATGGAATAATCAAAATTTTAATAAATTTGGTAATAAATGATGAAAATGAGACAAAATCATGATTTTAAAATGATTTCAAAGGTCTATACGTATGAAGATGTATCCGAGAATCCCAGAAAGAATATAAATGTGATTTAGTGTTGTTTTTGGTAAAATGACCAAAAATGTAGGTAACCAAAAATAGTCGGTAAACAGATGATGATGAGATGAGTAAATTGATGATGGTCACTAGACCGACACTAGTCACCTGTGAAATTCGAAAAGACAGATAAAGTTGACTTTAGTGACTTAAATCAGATAAAATATCAACCCAAAAACTTGAGTATGGTATCTGATGGACCCTAACACACTTAGAAAAAAGTTGGAATACACCAACTATAATTGGGGAGTGTGAAAGGAAGAAATAAAAAATGGAGAACACGACCTCACAACTCAAAACACAAATCAAGCAAAAGTTAAGAAACATGAAATCCTATGGGTGAATTTTATGTTCCAGCTTATGCTATTTAGGACTGACTTGTGACTAGAACAAAGTTTTTGGTTTGATATAAGGTTCCCTATGAAAATCCAAGATCTAAGGATGGTTTTAGGTAAATTTTTGGCAGGGGCAATCCTTTCTCTGAGATAATGACTAGATAGAGAAACCAACTGGGTGCCTAGTGTCAATCCTCTGATCGTGTGATCATTGACAACTTCTTCCAGGTAGGATGATGTTTAAGAATATGTGTAAATTATTTAAGTGGTTTGATATAAAGAGTGTGCAAAGTGAACTATGATTGAATTAGTCAACCATTAGCTGGGCATGACTTCTAACATATAGGTTTCCCTCAATTAATTTGAGCTACAATGCAATAAACCAAAATGAAATGCAAATGTTTTAAGCCCAAATCCACAATTACCGCTATGTAGTAAATGGAGAACATGAAGAGGAATTCTCTTTCACTAATGTAATGTAGTAGAAATAAATACTGTTCTTTTTAACGCACCAAAATAATGATTTATTTTAGACAATACAAATAAGGAGAATATTCCAAAAGGAAAATTAATGTGAATACTTTTCAAAGGGAAATAAACACACAATTTTTACCTAGGAATGAACAAATGCAAAATAACCCCTGATGGGTCCCACCAGGCATGCCAAAATGTTTCACTAAATTTTTGTAGATAATGAAATAGATAAGGGTAAATAGGCCAAGGAGGAATACATGTTATCACATGGTTGAAGGTTGAGTGCACGCATTTCTTATTTCTAATCCAAACTAATTGTGTGAGATTCCTTTTGGCTAGGAGTAACTACATGTAATACAAAACAAGACCACAAGATATAATTAATAGAAAAATTTAGTGGATTTCCTAGCATTAACTAGATCTAAGAAGTGTGATACTTTCTCAATGGTTATTAATCTTATTATATCTAGATTTTATGCACAAATAAAAACCTAAGAAGTCATGAGATAAATATCTCTCATTTACTTGTGAGGCTCATGTGTAAGATTTTTTCAATTATATATCCTAATATCTATCTATTGGTTTTATTTTAACTGCATGGCTCATGAACCATAGCTCAAAATTTTTGCAGCAAGTAAGTAGTTGTAAGAAATATGTGCATGAAAGGGAAATAATTAAATACGAGAAGAAGGAAAGGAGATGTGCAACCTAACCAATAGTTGACAGAGTTGGTCACATGCACATAGACGAAACAAATAGATCTTGAAATGCATAATTTAAAGAAAAGGAAAGTTTTAGATCTAGATCTGAGATAACACAAATTTTATGCAAAGATCTAAAAATAAATAAGAAACAAATGCACCATTGACATAAATTTCTCTAGAAATCTGCTGCATCTATATTCCTCAGCTTTCAAAAAGATATCAAGGGTTTCAACTCAAATCTGGAACATAAGAATGTTGATTATGAATTATGATCCTTTAACCAGTAGGCTCTTCTTCTATTTATATTGTATAGAGATCAATTACAAATAGGAAAGTTTAAATGAATTCTCACATGTGGAAGTAGAGTGATGTCATCATCCCTCAACAAATTTTCCAATACGGAAGAATTAGGATCCCTAATGGGAGTGTAACTCTTTTATTCATACCGATATTTAAAAGTTTACACCAATAAGAGATTGGAAGGAGGCTTAAGTTATTGGATGGATGAGAAGGGTCATATTTTAGAACCACCACATTAGAGGATCTTTTTGGCTTGGGATGGTTGGGTTGTTTGGAAGAAGAATCATTTGATTTGAATGCAGAATTATTACTACACGCTTTTAGTTTGTATTCTTTGAGGGCACGAGATCTCAAGCTTCCTTGCCATGGTAAAATCCTCGTCAAACATACAAAACCTTTGAGATTTAAGAGTTGAGGAAATGTATCGGGCACGTGCTCTCATAAACAACTATATGAGATTAGGATGTGGGAGAGAGAATGAAGGTTGATTGATTTGGATTTTCCACCGTGCAAAAAAAAGTAGTGATAGACTCGTCATCATATTTATGAATAGTATATAAATATGTGATAGAGAGACCTTTTTAGAAATTTTTATCAAAAATTTATCGAGAAAGGTCTCTCGCGAATTGATTAAAAGAAAATATTGAGTGCTTGGGTAAAACGTTATACCAATCTAAGGCATATCCCAATAAGGACATGGGAAAGGTACGAAGGATCAAGGAATCGGCATGGCCTATTAGGTAACAAACATGTCTAACTAAATGTAAGTGCTGTTGTGGGTCCTCCTTATTGTTGAAGTGGTTAAATTTAGGTAGCTCCCATTGTGTAGGATATGGATGAATATGTATAGAGGGAATAATGGGTTCATTACAAATATCATCATATTTTAAGACATTATGAGACCTAGAAACTAATGGCTCAAGCGTATGCATTTTATCCATCATATTTTTAATGATTGAGGGATTCCCCCTGAGGTATAAGGGGCTTGATAAGATGAATGGGTAGTAAAAGGCATACCAGTATGTGGTGGTGCTTGAGTATGTGAATTGAGATGTAGGTATGTAAGAAGTATTTGATGAGGAGGGAATTTACCCCAAATATGCAAATGAGGTGATGGGTTATGTTTGAGGTAAGGTGGAAGTAGGAGGGGCTTTGGAAAGATCGTCATGGCGATGGGTGGAATATTTTTGGGAATATAGACCACCAAAATTTGAAATGGAATCGAAGAGGTCAACGAACCAGTGATTGTATAGGAATATGTACATAAGATACTAATGATGATATAATAGGGGTAGTGGATATGGGTATTGTAGATGTCAGTTGGAGAGAATATATCAAACATACAAAGGTTAAGTGAGAATTAAGTGATTAAAAAACAACGGTAGAAAATGTTAGAGTAGTTTGGGTGGCCACATTAGCATTCCCCAATATGGAAGAGATGGTAGAAATGGCGGGTATGGAAGTGGGCATTCCATAAACGGGACGACTTGATGAGTCACAGGTGGAAGAAGTAGCAAGGTAATGTTATAAGGCCTTGGTGTTATGATCAAGGAATCTAGTAAATTCCTCATCACCTACGAGTACATTTGTAGAAGAATTAGGATCCATTGGAGATGAAATGGAATGTGATGAAGGGATGAAAGGAAAATGTATACAAATTTTGTGGAAAGTAAGAGCTCGCACTTGTCGGCAAGTCCAAACCATATGGAAGGATGGAAAAGTACTTTGGGCTCTATAAAAATGACAGAAACTTAGAAATAGACTTTTGGAAAATGTATGGAAGGTGAAATTAGCTCGTTATTTTTGATAGAAAATAAAAACAAATAGATCAATATAATTTGTTGAGCCAATTCTAATAGTTAGAATAACCAATGTCATTTCTTGAACTCACGCCAAGAGGGAAAATTAGATCTAAAATTAAGAAATTTGAAATTTCTAAGCAAGATTTTGGTCAAAATAAGATGAGAAATGGGTTGTGTATATCAATTCCAATCTAACACACTCAAAGAACTAGAATTAACTTATTTTGATGGCCGAGTGTGAAAAATAAAGAAAA
Source organism: Taxus wallichiana var. yunnanensis (assembly GCA_018340775.1). Taxonomy (NCBI): domain Eukaryota; kingdom Viridiplantae; phylum Streptophyta; class Pinopsida; order Cupressales; family Taxaceae; genus Taxus; species Taxus wallichiana. The sequence continues at coordinate 506,080,297 of CM031235.1, forward strand.
GTGATGAAATACAATGTCACACCTCAAATAACAGAAGATGGGAAATAAAGTCACAAATCCAACAAGTAAAATCTAATAAACACGTTATTTGAGGAATAAGATTTTAGTGTTTTGATGGATTAAGCCTTAGGACCTGATCATGTGAATATATAGAAAGGAGTTGATATAAGATACATAGAAGCCAACTATGGATGGTGTTAGGAATGTTTTGGTGGGGGCATCCTTGATATACCTTTTAGTATGTGAGGTCCACGCTCCGATATGACAATCTGTCTAGAACAGCGATCTGGGAACACTATCAATAGGTGTTTAAATCCTTGATAGCTTCTTCCTGGGATTTGGGGAATGTTTAAGAAATGTGTTGTTTGTATGAGTGATTTAAAAAAGTGTGTACAAAAGTGGATTGTGCTTAATTACCCAATCTTCAATGGTCATGACCTTCATTATATTTGATTTCTAATTAGATTATGCGAGCTAAATGCAATAATACATTGGATGAAATGCAAAAAAATTAAACCTAAATCAAAATATTAAGATTGGATGAAAGAAATATTCAATAGGAATAGATTATGACTTTCACTAATGCAAGAAATAATTATTTGTTTTAATTTGTACCAAATGAAATGTGACTTGTTAGACCAAATAGCTGAAATAATGTTACCAAGGAGAGATTTGGTGAATATTTTAAAAGGAAACAATCATAAATACAATCTTAAATGAATATAAGTAACCCACAAACAATGAGGTTCCCACTAGGTGTGCCAAAATATTTCAGCACATAGGAGTACCGTATGACAAAATGATTTAAAAGTTAAAGATAAGGTACGTGAGAAATACCGGAGGTCATGAAAAGGTTGTGCACCATTGTTGAATTCCAAGCCAATTGTAGAGAAATATTTTTTTTCTTGGAAGGACTACTTGAGAAGAAAAGAAAGACTGTAAAATAGATTCAATAACATAGTTTAGTGGATTGTCTAGCGTGAGCTAGATCTGGGAGGTAGGATACTTCATCAAAGGTTGTCAATCCACATCTTAATAAAAATTAATGTTGATAAATATCATGAAATCAAAAGTCTTATTGTAGTTATATGATTTGGGTATCTCACACAACACAATAGTATAAATCTAATCTAAATGGTGAATATAATATTAAATCTAGGAGAATGGTCAATTGTCTTGGTTTATCGGTGTGATAGAGGGAAGAGAGAAGGTTCGAGTGAAGTCTTGGGAGGTTTTGGAGAGTTCTGGGTGGAGGAATGAGCTCGCTCGTCTAAGGGGAAAATTACAAACACAGAGACCTATGACAGGTTGAGGAACTGATGTTTGTCACTAGTTATAGCTAGGATCGGCTGGGTAACCAATCATGGTAGGGTCAATTGCATTTCAAAGGTAGAAAGGAGGTTGATTTTGGCTCTCTGTGATTACACAAAGTATTGGGAGGTCTTAGGTAGGGTATAAGAATTTAGGTGAAGACTCAGCATGGGTAAAAGGGGTGATTGAAAGGGCATAGTGGTTATGATTAGTAGGGTGTCAGGTGAATGGGCTATAGAAGGTATCCGAGAGAGGAAGGAGGTGATTAGAAAAAGATAAATGATTTAAAACCAAAGATAATGAAAACAATAAATTGGTGTAGAATACTTATCGATATCAGTTGATTGGTAGAAGGTGGTGGTTGGTGGGTGAGCATAGGAGAGAAGAGACAATCTTTAATGTCTCGGCAAAGGTGAAGGTTGAGTGTTTCTTCATATGAATGGTTCAAGTCTATAAAGCAAGAGATTGGTTACTAGTGTAGAGTTTGATGCTTTGGTGATTAGTTGATTGTCAGGTGTCTATTGAATACCAAAGATGCGAGATAAAATAATACAAACTAAAAGAAGAACCCAAACAAATATTTGAAAATTCTTATTTAAAGGAACCGATGGTGGTTCCTTGATCGGTGTCGGTCGAGGAATAAAAAGGGTGGTTAAGGAGAAATAGTCTTATTTTGCTAAAAATAAAAATTTCTCTCCCTATTTGGCGTGAGTTAATAATGATTATGGGTTAGGAGTCTTGATTCTCATTAAATTACATGAGAAATTGGTGGGAAAGGTAGTTGAAATTAATATTAGGTTTAGAAAAAGTCTCAGTTGGTTAGGGGGAGTGATGACTCTGTCTTAGTTATTAAATGGGATTGGAATGAGTACAAGGTGAGGTGGAGGGGTGAGGTAATAACTAATCTAATATATGTTATTAGATTAATATAAATATGTGAAAGGGGTCATTGTAAGGGGGTATGTAATAAAAGGATACCTAGAGGGTATTGTCCCAATTTTGGGTGTCTACATTTAGCTATATGTTCTGAATAAGTCTATATAAAAATTCTTGTCTCTTGATCATCATTCTTATTCACACATTCTTCAATCATATATCTCATGTATTTCTTGGTTATTGGTGATGATCCATCACATCTTAGTAGTTGTGTGGGGTCAAGAAGGGGGTGAGATCATCCTATCATCATATCATCTTGAAAACATTTTTCCAATGGAATGGAACATTTAAACATTATTTGGAAATAAAGTTTATTAGGTATGATTTGAATCCACGTGCATTGTTATGTTTACCATATTATATTATCATCCATTACATACATTTAAAAATATCAAAATAGTGGACATTCCTAACCATATAACAGACACAAATGAAGTAAATCATAAAAGGACAAATTTGCAAAGGGATGTTAACCAAAAATATAATCATACATATATGTTTTTCAATTTTTAGTATAACTACATCCCACGAAGGTACAATGTCATCAAAATTCTCTAACACAAGCCAAAAATACAAAAAAATTGATATACATGAAAAAATGTGACTAAGAAATAAAAGAACTATGCATATTTGTATCTTTGAGATCCTTTATGACCATTTTAGATACAAATTGCCTATAAATTCTCCTCGAATTAATTTACAAAGTAAAATCCAGATCGAAACACAAAAAGACAAAATTTCTTAGAACTAACTTGTTCCTAAGGCATATCTATTATCATTGCATCCAATTCCATCATGTTTAAACCCCCATTGATTTGATTGTGCTTGTACATGAAATGGTTGATGAAAACATAGAGTCGTAATAATAACAATGACATATGTGACAAATGATTTCTAAATATAATAAAATTTTGATATACATAGAATTTTTGTGTTTATAACACCATTTTAGGAAATATTGTGTGGCTCTAGCAATGGAGGAGCAGGTAGATTTCTCACCCCAACATAAATGGTAAGTAATTTTGTCTTTTCATTTCAATTTTTTTTTCTGATTTTGTCTTACTAGTGCACTTGATTCCCACATTTCTTTTAGAGGTGGTGGGGAGGATCAAATAGAATCATTTCAACACATGGTTAGATTAGGTAACTTTTTAACATTCCCATTTTTTGAAGTGTCACTCTCTAAAATCACATTAGTGCCCATTCATGGCTAAAATTATTTTCTAAGGAGGAAATATATACACACCAAATAATTACATGGTGTAATATGGAAAATGTGAGTTCTCCTATGGTGACAAAAACCTCTTAAAAGATAAAAATGAGATCCGAGATCCATCCATGTCTCCTTAAAATCCCTCCTTTGACTCAAATCAACCTTTATGATTTTTCCTCGACATTAATTTTACTTCCAAGAGTGATTTTTGGATTTTAGAATTATTTTTGAGTGATTCTGTACGCAATCGCCTCGGTGGTTGCATAATCATCACAACAATCATTGCACAATAATCACAACCACGCTTACACAACTACCCCGAAATTGTGTAACTTCCAATGGGCGATTTGTAATCATCATAGTGGTGGTTACCTAACCACTCGAGTGGTTACACAACTACCCCTCTATCAACACCAAAGACGATCTTGTCACCTTAAATATGATAGTTAAGACATATTTTTTTCAACGTGTGTTTAGATTTCAGAGTGTTCCCACTCTTTTCTCAATTGTTTTGTCTATTGTAAGGATTTTTGGATTTGTATTAGAATTATCTTCCTTATTTAATATGTTTAAAAGTTTGATTTCCTCTCTTTTGGATGATGTTTCACTTCTCTTTCAACAAATGTAAATTGACTTCTTCTTTCCCATATTTTTATAAAATCCAAACTTTTACTCGTATGATGGATTGGATATTTCACATTCTTGAGTAAAATTTATGCTTCTAAATTTTCAAGAGGAACCACAAAGAAAACTAGATTATTTCTTCGTTCTTTCCTACCATATGATTTAAGTCATTTCTTGGACCAAAGCAGCCATATCCATTTCTTTCTCTTCTTTGTTACCATTCAACATCTATACATTCCTGGATCAATTGGACTTCATATTTGGAAGAGAATATAAAGTTGAGGAGAAAAAAATAATATATCACCTTTAGGAAGCTACCATAATACCATAGTAATAAGGTTTGGGTTATACATAAATTCTTTTAAGCTTTGAATTTTTTTATTTGTTTTTATTCAAAATAAATTATGTATTTAAATTATTAGAAGTTGAGGATTCCATCACCGACTACATACATTATTTGTTAATTATTTCTTTTAAAGCATTTCTTACATAAATATTCCATTGATAACTTATTCATTCCTTATGCCTATGGATCTTCTCAAGAAATTAGTTAGAGGAAGAAGTGAATAAATCCTTGCACTTATTTATTATTTATTTCTTTCGATTAGTTTAGATTTACTTATTTTGGGAAATATCATACTATAAAGAGGACATAATTTTTGAGAATATTTTTCCTTTCTAGAAAAATTGAGGAAGAATCATTTACAAAAGAAGTTTATTTCATTTTATTTAGATTAATATCTTATGAATACATTATGTTATAATAACATCATTAGATAAACGCTCAACAAAGGAATAACCACATCTAACTACTCCCTATTTTAGTTTATTTTATTAGAAGCAATAGTATTTTATTTTAAATCATTTCCTCTATCTATATAATTGTTTATTTATTTAAATATATTTTATTCCAAAAATACAAAAATCACTATTTTATTAGTTAGTTTCTTTCAATTCATTTCTTGTATAAAATTCGGTTAGAATACAAACAAATAGAGTATATGGTTTATTTTATTTTATTTATATTAATTCGGAAAAAATCTAGTTAATTAAAATATCAAACATAATAGTATTTTGTTTAAACTAAGTTTATTTCTATTATTTATTTAAAACTTAGATATAATGTAGCTTAGTGACACAAATACAAATAACAATTCAAGTCATAGGGAATCCAAATTTCCCATTAATAGTTGATATTTATCCCTCCGACATAAACATATATTAGGAATTCACACTACCAGTTATTAGTCCTTGATTATCCTTTAGCTACCTAGCAATATCTGTTTAATCCTACACACTTCGCATGTTTCGGCATGACCTCGGGAAGTTGATCACATTAGGAATCATGTGTTGTTTTTCTAGTGTACATACTCACTAGTTATTATAGTCATATTTTGAATATGTTTTATAAGGTTACAAACCCAATTATTTCTATTTATTGAATGGTGAGAATTATTAGTGGACCCAAAAGTGTGAGGAAGAATGTTGGTAGCTCAAGGTTTTAAAATCTAGCTCCAACCTTGATCATTCATAACCCAAATGGTGAATTAGAGGTATGAGTTGATGCTCCCCGATAGTTTTTAGGGGTTTTGGAACAAAATGAATAATAAATAGCTTATGAGTCTAGAAATTAATATGTCATGACAATAACTGTTCCTCTCATGATCTACGATTGGTTGTAATTATCCTTTCTTTTAAAATATGGAGACATTTTCTATTAAGAAAACCATTTGAGGTAAGAGTGAATTGGAAGAGTTTATATACTATCTACACTCTAAAAAATTTAAATTCTCACGTAGATATGTTGTTGCATTTTTAATGAATATGATATGGATACATCATATGTCAATGGAAAACATTGATTCATTGACACACTCTTCATACATTTAAACATTTCTACCATTTTTAGAATAAATTTTGATTTTAGAAATTTTCTTTTGGAGTAATAACTATAATGTGATTTCTACTAGAAATTGGTGTATAATTTGCTAAGTATCCCATAAAATCAGAATTTATGGGGTACTTAATGGATCAATATGGGATCCTAGAGTACAAAAGAAGAATTTATGTGCCAGTTTCATATGATTATATGAACAAATAATGAAGTTCATGATGTTTCTCACCCCGGAGTTATTAAAATAACTCATGAGCTGAAATTTTTTTAATTTTGGCTTAGAATGTGAAAGAAAGTAGGAATATTCATTTCTTTATGATAGTAATTTTAGTGGGTTAAGGATGAACATTTCCATTTGGAAGTAATTATATATCCTCGTGAATGTTTTAAAGACAAATGGGTTATAATTTATATATATATATATATATATATATATATATATATATATATATCTAGTTTTTCATTAAATCATCATAGGTTTTTTGGGTGAAATAATGATAGGTTTTGTTGGGTGTCAAAACAATGACTAAGTATTAAAGTATACAGAGAGGAACACACACACACACAAAAATGGATAAAGGAGGAATGTTCAGATTAGTAAGAAAGATGAGTATGTTAGATGAGAGAGTTTACACACGGTGGATGGAATGAAGTGTATGCAAGAATCTATGCAGGAAGGTAGAAGGACCTAGTTATTGTGTGGGAATTAAGCTAAAAATAGACATGATGTGGTGAACATGCATTGGATAAAGACTAGAAGACTTGGAGGTTACAAAAATTCTATTTTTGGTACATGAAGAATTTCAAGCACCATGCGAGTTGAACTAATAATAGGAATAGAAATGAAGTTGATTATAGATAAACTATTGTTAGGAAAAGATTGCATGTTTCTTTATTTATCTTTGTAAGTGGTACATGGATATTATAAGAAATCATCCTATTTTAAGAATGCATGGATGGTGAAGGGAAATTCCCCACCCCTATATATGTATTGATATGCATGGTTTTGATATCGACTATATGTGCTCGAATTATCTTTGTTAGTTTAAGAACGATCATATCTTATGATAATTTTATTTATATGTATTCAGCTAGTGGTTTGTGATGAATTAATATAGTGGATATTTTGGATGGATATTGATTGTTGATGTTACTTCTCATGGATATTTAATGGTAAATTTGAGATTAATCCTTATGGAATTTGTATGTTTACTTATTATGTGTGTTTATAATTTGAGCTCAAGAATCTCATTATTAGAATGGTATTTGGTAATTATGAACATACATGCTAACACCATAGTAAGAAAGTAACAAAGAGGGGCCTGGTATGTTTTTGTGCTTCGGTGAGCGCTCAAATATGTCCGAGTGATGTGTCAGGCGCATCTAGGTTTTTTTGAGTGAGAAAATAATACTACAATTTGGTTTCATCGTCGAGACCTCTTCTAAAATATTTTACCATGATGTTATATGACGATGGCATATCAGTTGACTCTTACATCCATTGAATTTTGGGTGATTAATAAACAAGATCAGTTTAGTTGAATATATGGTTCTAGACCTGATTTCAATGCATGCAAGTGGGTTGAAGAACATCTTTATCATGAACTTTATGAGTCATTATTTTTATGCTTTCCAATATATTTGCACGAGTGGTTTGCTACATATACGTCAAATAAAATATGGTATTACAGACCCAGGACTTGGATACATGAAGAGTATCGGGATTTGTTTGATAGAAATGAACCTTGGACACATGTTATAGATCATTGGTGGGTTGGTGTTGTGAGTAGTTATACTTTAGAGTATGATGTGTGTATGTATTCTTGTCTATAAGTCGCTGATTTTGAGATCTTGCTTGAGCCTAGATGATCTTACCTTTTCATTAATCCTATGTCCATTAATATATTTATAGTGGTGTTGATTTTAAAGCACCTCGCTATGGCTAGCTAAACATCCCACCACGCGCATGGAAGGAGGAGGTGTGTTGAAAGATGACATACCTTATGGAAGAAAGGAAGAGAAAGTAAAGGTGGATTAAGTATAATGAAGTGCAATAGAGGGAATTAGCAACTAATTTTAACATTGGGGAGTCTGTGGAGTTGCGAAGGATGATTTCTCATGAAGGATTTGAAGCTCACATGGAAGACGTGGAGCCCTAGTATCAAGATATCCCCCACTTAGGAAAGCACAGTAGAGAATCCCCTTAGGATTCCGATGAGAGTGTGTTAAATGAAGAGAGACAAAGGACCACAGGGCACACATGTGATCCTACCCGTGACCTTACTTGGTGTTTAAGTTATAGAAGTAACAATTGATAAATAAGGTAGTGTAAATAGTCCAATTGTTTCGTAGAAATCATTTTCCTTTTACTACGAATGCATCGAAAAACATCTATTACATCACATGTAACAACATATTTACTATTTGGAAGACCGATTAGAGAAGTATTTTCTTGCACATCATCAAGAAAGAGTGTGGGTGTACAAAACATTGGAAACACATCTAAAAGTACTATAACTTCACATACTGTGGGAGTTTATTTTAGTACTATGGTTTGGATGCAAAGAAAGTACATCTGCTAGTATAGAGCACACTATTAGAGGATTGGAAGGTGGTTTGAAAGGATCAAGAGGCTCGGATCTAGTAGATTTGGTGGTTCTAGAGGTGGGAGAGTACTTGAAGGTAATACAAGTTTTGGATCTGGTGGGCATGGTATGCACCAACCTCAGTAAGTTTATTATGAGATATCTCTTTTCCTACCAGAGTAAAAGTGTATTGAGGATTGAGTAGAGCATTTGAACATGTTTGAGATAATATGACACACTAAGAGAATCACATCTCCCGAGTGGAAAGTAAGTTTACTACTACTTTGTAAGGCGTGCACACTGTTATCATAGGAAGTATGACCTGAATCGACTATTGTGGATTATAATGTGCTATGGGATGCTTTCTTGGTTGAGTTCTATATACCTGAGTTTGAATAGAAAAGCATCAGCACTAAAGGAGATTAGGTAGGGCATGGCCAACAGCTGCGTAAGGGAGTATGATGCACATTTTAAAACCTTAATATCAAAGTTGTCTTATGATATTCACCCCAACCAACATAAATAGTGGATTATTGGTAGATTGATAACACCATTTATAAGGTTGATCTCTCATAAGGCCTTTAAGGATCCTCCGAGGCATTGGAGGAAGATCTACATGCTTAGGTAGTTGGAATTGTAGATATTGGAGTTATCCCATTTTTGTGCAAATAACATCTATAATAAGGAGTTAGAGAAAATTTGAGCCAATTCAGCTCATGAAACATGTAGTGGAATATGGTGTATAGATTATGAGGTTGAAGGATATATTATAGATAGTTTCCCTTGTAAATCGGTGCATGCCAAAGTTGTTGTATTATGAGATCTATCACTTGAATCATGAATCGAGTATGTGCCCATTGTTCCAGTGTGCGGTCTGAAGAACATATCTTGTTACTGTAAGATTTTTAAGTCTCACACTCATGATATGAATAATTGTTTATTGAATCCATTGAAACATGTGTTTAATAGACTGGTGTACCAAGAGGATACAAGGACCAAGGAGAAAAACATAATGAAGGGTACAATAATGGGGATAATAGGAATAAATGCTTCCATGGTGGATATAGAGGCCGAGGTCATGACGGTGGAAGAGGAGGATTTCCTAGAGGAACTTTTTACTTATGGATCTCTTGATCATTATCAATGTGAATGTTGTCGAATATGGTATTCTCATAGTGTAGAAAACAACATAAGTTATAAGAATTCCATGACTAGTATGAGCATATGAGAAAACAACACAAACAAGATAAGGGAGCAGCTATGATTAAGATATAGCATGTGGATGAAGATAAATGGATGTTGAAGGTTGGGCTTGATAGTGAATTACAACCAGGTGTTAGTTACTGACACGCGTTGAAGTTGCATGCACCCATGAACCTTTGAAGTATAAGTTGATGATTAAAAATAAAGAAGTAATCATTACAAAGTACCACGATGCTAAACATCTAAATATGTTTACCTAGAGACTATTGATGATATCGGGAATTGGAAGGGAGATATTTAGAGTTTAAAGGAGTAGGTGTGGATATTAGAACATGCAAAGAATGTTGAAATTCCACAGATGGATGTAGATGGTTTAAATGAAGTCAGTAGATTGTTGTGCTAGGAGAATGTAATCCCCTTATTAGGAGAGTGGTTGAGAGAAAAGGTACCACGCATAGGTAATGAGTGTAAGAGGAAAATACTTCATGCAAATATTCCTCCACATAATCATGAGTATGATAAATAAATTACATGGAATGTAATTAATGATGGATGGCTTTGTAGAAAAATTTTGATAGATACATGTGGGGAATTTAATGTACTCATGTTGGATGTTTGGAATCAGATGGGAAGATCACCATTGTAGCCTTCTTCGAATGTGTTGTATATGGTGATTAACTAAATAGATGGATTGTGCCTAACTATGAATAGTTAATCTAAATAGAAAGTAAATGCTATTTTGGAATGCAAGAATTTCATTTTTATATTTGAAATATATATATATCAAAGTATAAGGGGAAGAGAAGGATATATTACTAACCTGTAAATAACTTACTTCACTTTGTACTAGAGTGTAGCAGACATGTATGTGGATTGGGTAGGATATAACCTAATGATCTCCGAAGGGAAAAAACTAACTATTTTCCCGTCTTGAGGCACCTACATTAGTATTAGGGCACCTCGGGGTGCCCTGGTCTATGTTCTGGGTGTTGTAGACTGTGGAAATGCTCGAAACCTAAAACTGGTAGTGTTGTAGTATCTCTGTGTTATATTCACTCCTGTCACATGGGTTTCGTAATAATGTTTCCTATGTCATTATAACTTTTATATTAAGATCTACCTGCAAAACCCTATCCAAAGGATTAATCCCTAAAAATAAAAATGCATATGAATAGATTAGACTGACCTCAACTGCCAAACTAGTTGTCTTATGACTGAGTGTTGCACTACATTTCAGAACCAATGTTTTTTTTTTTTTTTTTTGTGTGTGTGTGTGTAATTGTATGCCCGTGGATTCCATAACACTAATGAAGTAGAAGTATGGGGTAATAACTAGATGTAAAATACAAAATGGTGGATGGAATGGAAATAATACAACCCTTTCCCCCTATTCTTGTGTGATGTAAATATAAAAGAATCCAAAATGCAATCCCTTTCCTTAGTAGATAGCTTCCCTTGATACTATGATGTCCGCCCATAATGTAATGAGTATGCTTTGTTTATATAGGGATCTCTTGTTCAAATTTCGACACTAGCTACCCAAACATTCCGACTACGAACTAAGGGAATGCACAGGGTTACCATTATGACCGACATCGAATAAAGAAATTAATACCACAAATTACGATGACATGGGTGCCTAAAATCACGGATTGGGGCTCCCTAGTGTAACCCTAGGCAACCTAGTGTAGACCTAAAGATGACCATTGAGAAAATTACAGCATTTGAGACACCCTAAAATATGGCCAAAACTATAGAGACAAATGACAACTGAACCAGAAAAAAACACAATGACACCTGACTAACTGACAAAAAGAGCTAGAAATGTGTCACTAGTGAATACTTTTATTACACAAGATCCATATATAAATTAACATACCTGATGACATAAATGTAATAGTAAGTATGTGATGTTGTGACTACATTCACCCCCACTTTATGTTGGTGATTAGAAAGCTTGGTAACATAAAGTAGATAGAGATGTGTACTTAAGGAAAATCCAAAAATCCCATGTTGTAGAATAACACGCAAATGTATAGTATTAAGAGTGCTGATAGAATCATAAAAGTGTACCAAATCATGGATCAGTGAGTCTATCCATGTAACGTAATGAAATAGTGTAAATGTCGCAGTAAATGAAAATGATGATTAGAGTATAGGATGATTTAGAATGTGGCTTTAATAACGATAAATGGGTAAGAAGTGTTCAGGTTCTCAAACCAAAAACTTTGTATAAGGATGGAATAATTGGAGGATTTGGGTATCCTACCACCAAAGGAAGAGTGTAGGTAGAAAAGTGTATTATTCTCTAAAATTTAACTACATCCTCAAGATCTAGCCACTATAGGTAGATTCAGATCAAAATGTTGTGACTTTTAGATCTAAATGATTTTGATTAAAAAATTAACCCATATAGGAATGGTAAAACTAAAATAACTCTTGCCCCCACTCCATGGGTGTCACCACAATGTAAAGGCTTCCAAGTGAGGTCATTAGGAATCGAATGCGATAGAAGAAATAACTTCTAAGGTCATTTGAAATCAAACGTGATATACAAGGTATAGCTTCTAAGATGGGTCATCTAGAAACAAATGCAAAATATAGAATAAAATCCCAAGTTATGTCATCTAGGAAAGAAGTGGTGAATGTAACTCCCAAGTTAGGTCATCTGGGAGACCTCTCCTAGGTTTGAAAGATCTGATTTGAACACGTTGATTTTGATTGGTTGATTGATTGTTTTGATTGGTTACTCATGGAGAGGTTTTTGCTAATTGCCCTAGGTTAGGTCATTAGGGGAAAGTTTCTATAAATTTATGAAGTGTCACGTAAAATTATTCTTTGTCATTTTTTTCCCCAAATTAGGTCATTAGGGGAATTGATAGGTTATAGTGTGTGATTGTGTTTAGGAAATGTTAAACAATTATTGCCCCAGATTAGGTCATTAGGGGAGATTGATGGTGAAATGTCATGGTATAAATTGCAAGGTGTTGGGTTTATGATATTAGGACTCATGGTGACATAAGGGGGATTATAAGGAAACCCCCAATAATATTCCCACCTTTCGGTGAAAGAGAGAGTGGTGAAAGGAAGGAAATCTAAGATGAAAGTAATGACAAGAGGTGAAATTTTTTTATAAGGAATATAAAATAATGGTAAGGTGTATAATGTGTGCAAAACATGTGTAATACATGTGGTAGGTAGAATTCTAAAAATAATAATGCAAATAGAGTGTAAATTGGAGTAAAAATGCTCAAGATATGAGCAAAAAAGTGTAATGTGTATTAGTTGTGATAATAAACAGAAACATAGACCATAGAAAGGTGGAAATGGTAATGTGATTATAAATAGTAAATTGAAAATGTTACTTATCACTTCATTTTATTTATAGTGCAAGTGTAAAATTATATACGGAGTAGGGATCCCTCAAGTGAGACTCTTACATCTGATCTAGTATGAGAGAGTAGTAACCGTGATAGCATTGCGTACTCCTGTGGAGTTGGTAAGTGCGTTATTTTCGGTAAAATTTAGGGTGTAATTATTTGTTGAGTGAAATTTATACAAATTTTATATTTTTAACTTTCTCAGTGTTTGAGAGCCAGAAAAGAGCGGTGAGGGTGCTAGTGTCCCTTGGAACTAGAACACCCAGATCCTGATGCTAGTGTCCTACTCTAGGGCACCCCAATCCTATCTTGGCGCCCTATTCTAGAAATTTTTATTGTGTGGATACTTGCTAGGTAATGTGTTTCTAACATGTTGAGTAGTTGTTTTTATCATGTAAAGTGTTCTAATTGTTACGTTTGTTATTGTTTTGTGTTGTGTAGAGGGATATCCAATTGAGGGAGTTCCACAGTGGTCGTCATTTGAGTACACTACAGGGATTGGGTTTTTTAGATGATGAGTGGGACATGTTGGATTGTTTCAGCCTACACCATATAACATGGATGTGGGATGTGCTCCATAATATGCCCATGTTGACCGCATTGTGTGAGAGGTGGTGTGCAAACACATGCACATTTTGGTTTCCCACAGGGGAGATGACGGTGGCGTTGGAGGGTGTGTATAACATATTGTGGCTTCCAAATGATTGGGGAGAGTACATGTGATGGTAGTAGTGGACATGGAGTGGTAGATGAGCTCAGCTAGGTGATATTTTACTAGGGCCAAGGTTCCTACGAAGGCCCATATTATTTTAGATGTGATATTACAGTTGAGGGTTCTATAGTTGTGAAATTTCATCATAGTGGTGATAGCATAATGTATAGCAGTGGAGGAGGAAGTTGACATATTGTATAAGATACATGACATATGTCAACGGATAGAGGAGGATGGGATAAGGTATGCCTAGACACAATGTTTATTGGCCCATTGATATAAGAAATTATATCAATTTACATAAGATGAGCATGGTGGAGGTATAGGGAAACCACATTGCTACACATATGGGATTATGAGAACATAGCCATTGTGAGAATAGTTATAAGGCCACAAGGAGTGGGTTTGGTCCGAGATATATGCTCGACGTTGGGTGAACATTCACAGTAGGAAGATGGACATGGATAGCTTTGAGGCACTAATAGACATGATGGGGCCTGAATCGGTGATATGGAGGTGATATTGTGATTATGGGGGATTTTTGGAGGATGTGACAAAGCTTCGATGCATTTGGAGGAACATGTGGTTAGAGGACCACTTTCCAAGTGTAGTGGAGCTTTTTCAGGTGGAGAGAGAATCGCAGAAGTTTGAGATAGCACAATACGTACCCCTAGAGCCACATATATGGTTGCGAGATGTTAAAGCCCTTAAGAGGGTGGGTGTGAGGCTAGGACCTACCATAGAGTAGTTGATACCACATAGACCAATTGAGGTAGCTACGGTGATAGTATTTATAGAGGGAGATGATGTGGGATGTGCGAGGATTATTGAGCATGGTGGGTAGCCCATTGGTGGGTGTTGTTATACCCAATATTTGCGGGTGCTATGTAGCTACTAAACGAGGATCGTGTGAGGGTGGTGTTCCTGACCATATAGCGGTAGCACTAGAAAAGTGTAAGTATTTATTGTGTGTTAATATCGTGGCTTAATGAAGTGATGATGTTGTTTTGTATATGTTTGACTAACACGGGGTGATATGTTGGGTTTACAGGAGATTCCTATTGGTCATTGATAGTATATATATCTATCAAGACATTGACTTGGAATGTACCTAGCATTATACTATGTGGACGTATACTAGAGCATGTGGATGACATCGTAGGTTAGCATTCCCTTTTTTTTAGTCGGTGACCGTAGCAGAGCCACATGAACAATGTTGTTTGTCGAGAGGACAAGGCATGTGAGGAGACTTAATGTGCCCGAGAGGTAGTAGGTTGCGAGTTCCTTTGCAAAGGGCGTGTTCGCTCGATATGTGGATTTACAACATCAGGTTCTCAAAGCGAGTATGGATAATGTTGTGTTATGTAGACAAGTGGAGAATTTTTGGGGCCACAAAATGCAAAGTGTCATGTGGGGAGAGCCATCAAGTTCTAGGGCTCTCATAGTACATGAGAGTGAAAATAATGATGATGTGTGATGTGTGATTGATTGTATATGATGTAGGGCGCCTTTCCCCCAAGTGATGAAACATGT
Organism: Taxus wallichiana var. yunnanensis; assembly: GCA_018340775.1. Taxonomy (NCBI): domain Eukaryota; kingdom Viridiplantae; phylum Streptophyta; class Pinopsida; order Cupressales; family Taxaceae; genus Taxus; species Taxus wallichiana. The sequence continues at coordinate 506,095,688 of CM031235.1, forward strand.
TTTTGATTATATGAACAATGTATGGACACCTATTTTTGATATACATGATATCGATATCTGAGATGTGTTACCATTATGATGTAATTAATATGGTATGGTTCTATGTTGATTAGTCTAGCATGTGTATTGTATTGTATGTGATGAATATAAATGTTCGTGATGATGCATTATTAGTGGTAGATGAAATATGTATAGTAAATGATGTTGTAGATAATTAATGTCATGTGAAAGATGAGATATGTAGTGTGTAGGTAATGATGATAATAGAATAAATGTGAAAATGTAAAAATATATGATAGCAGAATGAATGTATCCTAATGAATATGCGAGAATGTAATGTAATTGTAATGGTAATCAAAATATTAGTGGTGGGGGAATGAACGACGCGCCCCAGGTGTGAATAGATAGGCTCATGTTAATAAATACCCCTCAACAGCTTAATTATGATCTGCGTAAGCAAGAGTGTGTCATCAGGAAATGATTGAGGTATGCTAGATGAATGAAGAAGCACGTGATGAAAGGTTTTTAGAACTAATCCCTCAATAATCATGTAAGAACCATAAGAACACAAGTGTGTCATTGGGGGTAAGGTGATAAGAATCACCCAATAAAGACCAAGAAGATGGGTGAAGATGGACACATGTGGTATGGATGGAACATGAGTGTATGAAGAAAATGGAGGGTCATGTTTAGTGAAGACAAGATATACATAAACCGGGGTAACCATGGGGCGAAACAATATTAAGTGGGGGATAATGTGGGCGGAGCGGATGTAATGAGTTCGCTGGTAGAAAATATGGATGAGGTGAAGAATGAATATGTGGTGGTGGAGCATGATGACCAAATGGATCATTTTATAGTGAAGATATAAATGGAGTATGCCTATTCGATGAGGGGAAGGAGATAATGATTGCTCACGAGGAGTGAAGTAAATGAGGCTAGAGTCCACTAATTGTTGTATCTTTTCACACTAGGTAAGTAAATCATTGTCCATATGGCCAGAAATACGACGGTAATTTCAATAATGTTGGTCATGATGATGTTACAATTAGTGTGGAAGGTCATATTTTTAGACGGTAATCAAATCAAATGCTCATTAAGTAGACTATGAATGATATCATGTGGTCGAGTGTGAGGGGAGAAGTACAAAGGTGCATGTGAAGGAGGGGTAGTTTTTGAAAAATGGTCCTTTAATAGATAAGGAGAAGGATGTGGTTGTAGGGGTGGAATGGATTGAGTTGGTGGGGAAGATATATCAGAGGGAGGTAGAATGTGTTGTGAAAGTTCAACTGGTGGTGGGAGGGAGGTGTAGGATATGGAACTAATGGAGGAACAAGTGGTGGTTTGATTGTGGGTGAGGCCGAGAGATTTTTAGTGAGATCAATAACCTTGTATAATAAAAGTATGAAGGACTCCCAAATATCATACTTTGAAGCCTTTTTTAGAGTGGGGAATCAAACCATGACAAAAGATGATTTTTTTTTCGAGGTCACTAGGCTAAAAGATGAGCTGATGTATACAAGCATTGAATCATAAAATATAATCCTTGATGGGTTCAGAGGAGCCTTGGTGTAAGGAGGGGATATGATCATACGTAACCCTAGGGACATTGTTAAGGATAAAGCAACAGAGGAAAGCATCCTCCATGTCATAAAAGGTACTAATGGACCCAAAGGGTAAGTAAGTGTATAACTAGAGTGCTCATCAAGAAAATTATAACAGAAGGCCATAATCAATAATCGATAATTAGAGTAGTTGGCCATGAGTGTATGGTAATGTAGGATAGGAGCATGAGGGTTACCAATACCATCCAAGCATGTGAAATTAGGCATGAAATTTTTTTTTAGGAAAGTGGAATTGTGAATTTTCTAAGTGATGGGATCACCATGTAAGGATTTGTAATCGGTAGAGGCATAAGAATGTCAAGAGGTGATATAGTAGAGGTAGAGGCAATAGGTGTAATAAAAGAAGAAGGTGGAGGAGTAATAACATTACTAGTATCAACACAAGACCAAGTAAATGTGGGGAGGAAGGTAGAAACCTCAATAGATGAAGATGTAGAAGGAAACATAGGGGATGTAGGAGTAGAAGAGGAAGAGTTAATGGTGGGGGTGGCTCGTGTATAATCTGTAGATTTAACCTCAAGAGAGGATAAGAATAGAACCATAGAATCACTTGCAGCTATATGGAAAGAATGAAATTCTGATGTGGAGTAGGAGAATATGGGTTGGTAGAAATAATGTTATGGTCATCATAAGAATCAAGGGGATCATCAAGGTAATATGAAGGGGAATGAGTTCTAGAAAGGGGTGTGGGAGGAGAACTATTGGAAGTGGTAGGAGTCATAGGAGCAGTTATAAAAGTGGTTGGGGTAGGAAGAAGAAGTGTACTAGAGGGGAAATTGATGAATAATAAATAACCAATGATGGAGGGGTCCAAAACATCAAGTGGCATATCAAAAGAAGAATAAGAAGGATCATATGCAACTGGATGGCAAGGCGTATAATGAGTGAAAACAATAGGGTCATAAACATTGCATATACCTATAGGTGAATCAACATGATTAGTTGGCACATGTTTTTGACCTTCTAAGAGGATTTTTTGAGTAGCGTCGGTAAAGGTCATAGGACCACTATATTAAGCTTTAAGTTCAACTATGGTAGCCTCATCATAAATAGGGTTGCCACTAAAATGAGACATGATGAGAAAATAAGAGCTATGTTAATCACTAGGGTATGAAACAAGACCTAAAAGTAACAATATTCTAAACATGGGGTTCACCAAAATGATTAACCAAAAATAGATGTATTATGGATAACTATGTATAGTTAATCTAAATAGAAACTAAATGTTATATTAGAATGCAATAATTTTGTTTTTATATTTGGAATATATATATATATATATATATATATATATATCAAAATAAAAGGAGAATCGAAGCATATGTTACTAACATATTAATAACTTACCACACTATGCACCGGACTATAGCAGAGACTAGCATGTGGATTGGACACGCTATGACCTAATGACCTCAAGAAGGGAAGAAGTTGACAAGTTTCCTATATTGAGGAACCTGGAGTGGTATTAGGGTGCCCAGGGTACCACTGGTCTATGTTACGGGCATTGCAGATTATGGAAATGCTCGAAACCTAAAATTTGATAGTTTCATAGTATTTTGTATCTTTGCTCTGTCATATGGGTTTCCTAATAATGTCACCTATATCATTAAACTGTTGTGTGAGGATCTACCTACAAAACCTTATCCAAAGCATTAATCCCTATAAAATAAAAATGCATATGAATAGGTCGTCTTGACCTTAAAGCGAACTAAACTAGTGATCTTATGGTTGAGTGTTGCACTAAATTTTGAACCCAATGTAGTTTTATGTGCGTGTGTGTGAAATTTTTTCCTAGGATGTGCTAGTGCTAATGACATGGTAGTAGAAGGAAATAAGTACATGTAAAATTTAAAATGGTGGATGAAATAGAAATAATACCAGCCTTTCCCCTATGTTTGTGTGATGTAGATGTAGAAGAAGCCCAAATGCAGTTCCTTGCCTTAGTAGATAGCATCCCTTGATAATAAGATGTCTTCCCATAATGTAGTGAGTATTCTTTGTTTATATATGGATCTCTTATTTAAATTTCTACACTACTCGAAACTACTAACTATAACCTAGGGGAATACATGGGGTAACCGTTAGGATTGAACTTGAATAGTGAATTTAAGACCACAAATTACGATGACACGGGCACCTAAAATCATAGACTGGGGCGCCCCAGGTGCCCTAGTGTATACCTAATGATGAAAAATAAGCAAATTACAACATCTGAGACACCCTAAGATATGGCCAAAACTTTAGAGGCAAATGATGAATGAACCATAAAAAATACAATGCCACCTGACTAACTGACAACAAGACCTATAAATGGGTCACTAGGGAATTCCTTTATTATGCAAGATCCATATATAATAGTAAATGCGTTATTTTGTGACTACATATATGACAAGTAGAACTAGGGCTAATCCTATTGGATTATTGAAAGATGTGACTATTATGATTCATGGAGCCAAGTTCATTAGGGACATTTAAGTATTGGACCTTGTAGAGGAAGATAGTTTCCCAACATTACTTGGGTGCCCTTGGTGTTATGTGAATAATAAATTTTTTCACTTCAACAAGTGGTACATTAGCTTTGATAACAAAGAAGAGTGTGTCATTATTCCTTTGACGATGAAAAAATTACCCCGTATGTTGAGCCTTTAAGTGAGGAATACAATATGTAAGATTAGAAACCACGAGGTGATTGATTCATCTAAGGAAGGAGTGATACAATAATATTATGCTCATTCACTTAGTGACACTACAGGTATTGCTTGTGAAAATTTGGCACATGAGATGAATGAATTAGTTACACATGAGGTTAAGAATACATTTACTTGCTTGATTAGGCTGCACATGGTTAGGCGCTTGAGTAATAACCAGTGCCTTAGTACACTAGTAAAGGAAACTCGATGTATTTTTGCATGATATGGAAGCCTATTGGATGGATGAGGGTGACGAAAGAAATAAGCTGGTTTATACCCTACATGATATAGTAGCACATTGGTGGACTACATACGAGATAACCTATTAGAATAGTGAAAGGTGAAAATCATATTTTCTAGTAGGTTTATAAGGAAAAATATACCTTCACATATATGTAAATTCCATGCGAAGGATTCCTATTCACACCAAGATTCCTAGACAGAGGGGCGGGAGGCCTTATCACCATCACTTTGGGTATATAAGTTCTACATCACCCTAAGCTATAGCAAATGTGTATGGTATGTCTATGCATAATTAACATGGGAAATAATTAATTAGAAAGAGATGACCTCGGGTATGATTCATACTTTTGATTAATTTTCTACTAAACCGGGTGGTCAATGAAGAACGCACATTATGAATCACATTAATTTAGGATATAACACAAAGGCCAAGGAAATTCTTTTAGACATGTTTGGATAACTAAATTTAGAGGCTTTCCTTGATCTTGAAGATACTGAAGTAGAATAAATGGTCCACGCTTAGGAAGAAAAATAAAATGGTAAGTTGGTATACATGATAGATTGTGAAGATGATTAGGAAATCAACTTGGATGTTATCCATCTTGAAGGTACACACGACATAATAAAGACAATAGATGAGAATGCGTCCATGTATCATGAGCCTATGAAAACAAATAAGGTTAACATTAGGATAGATACAAAGCCTAAAGATGCCATTATTGGTGATTACTAGTTGGAACATGAGGTAGATAAGATTATTGAGCTTATGCGTGATGTTCAAGACTTATTTCGAAGGGGATATCATTAATTAAGAGTGCACCCTTCTTTAGGTGAAATCTGAATCAAACTTGAAGAAGGCATGCACCGAATTAGGAAGAGGCCTTACAGGATGAATCCTAATCTACATGTCAATGTGAAAGAGGAAATAGATAAGATGTTGAATTCTGGAATCATTCGAGTGGGAGAGTCCCATGGTAATAAGAAATAAAAAGGATGTGAGGATAAGGATATGTGTGGATTACATAGAATTAAATGTTTAATGTGTTAGTGATCCTTTTCCTACCCCATTTACTGAGGAGATCCTAGAAGGAGTTGCAGGGGTATGAGATCTAATCATTTAGTGATGGATTTTCTTGTTATAATCAAGTCGCATAGCAAAAAGGAAGATTAAGAAAAGATAAATTTTACAACCAGTGGGTAATTTTTACATATATAGTTATGCCCTTTAGACTAAAGAATGCACTGCAGCTTTTTTCACACATTGTTGTACAAGCATTTCAATATTTCATTCATACATTTTTACAAGTATATCTTGATGATTGGAAAATGTATGGTCTGGTTAAGGATCATTGGGAAAAATTAAGACTTATGTTGGAGAGGTGAAGGCAATTAAGAATCTCCTTGAATATTAATAATTATATCTTTGTGACACCATTTGGCAGTTTGTTGGGGCATATTATTTGTAAAGAAGGCTTGTTGGTAGATCTAACCAAGGTCATTGTGATCTTGGGATTGGAAGAACCTAACAATCAAAGTGAAGTGTGTGGATTTCTTGGTCATACAAGATATTACAAGAAATTCATTAAGGGTTATGCAAATATTTCCATGCCCCTGGAGGAACTTTTAAAGGCTAAGGGAAAATTCTATTAGGGCAAGGCATAACAAAAGGCATTTGAAACACTGAAGGAAAGGCTGACCACTACACCTATTTTTCACTTTCCTTCATGGGAAAAATTATTTCACGTTCATGTTGATGCCTCTATAATGGTGATTTTGTCGTGTTATCAAACCCAGGTGAAGGAATTATAGACAACCCTATTTTTTTTGCATGTAAAAAGTTGACACTAGATGAACAAAACTATACCACTACTTAGCACAAATATTTTTCTATGATTTATTTGTTACAAAATTTTAGAAAATACTTATTAGGTACACCATTTATTTTCTTTACAAATCAGATGGAAATTAAGTATTTGGTCAACAATTCTATTTTCCAAGGGCACATTTGCAGGTGGATACTACTATTTTAGGAGTTTCAATTTACAATTTTTGTGAAACTAGGAAAATCAACTCAGGGCCTAATCAATTATAAAGGATCAATTCCATCGAAGAAGAGCATTGAGGACATAATGTTGGATGTACATTTTTTTATATTGAATCGCATTCCTAATTAGTTAGAAGAGATTGTAGTTTTTTTACACACCGCTAGGCACTTTGGGGATTGAGACCTTAGAGATTAAACAACTTGCAAATGCGTATGACACCTTAACAGCTTGATAGGTGGTTATTTTTATAACCTAGGCCGTGATGATTTTTACATTGGTGTGTGCTAGAGCATGAGTGTAAGGTAATAATGGAAGAATCTCATGGTGGAAATGTAAGAGGTCATTATGCAGGATATGCCACCACGCACAAGATTCTAATGGTTCCCCTATGGTGGAAAACCTTATACAAGGATATTAAACAATATGTCAAGCAATATGATCATTTTCAGTGCTTTGGGAAGCTTTGGTCTAGAGATGATATTCCTCTAATGCCTATTGCAAGTTTTGAACCTTTTGAGAAATGGGAAATTGAATTTTTGGGTCCTATTTACCCACCTACACATAGGAATAATGAGCGCTACATTATAACTTATACATACTCTATTACAAGGTGGGAAGAAGAAAAACCTAAAAAGGATTTTGTGGTAGCTACACCAATGTTATTTCTATGGAAAAACATTATCAGAAGGTATTTATGTCTGTTGAGCTTGACAAGTGATAGGGGAACTCATTTTATTAATGATACCATAAAAATTATTTTGGATGAGTTTATGGTAGCACACCATAAGACAACACCTTATCACCTATAGGCCAATGGTACTATTGAGGCTTTCAACAAAATATTGAGACATACATTGACAAATATTTATGATGTTGGAAGGAAGGATTAGGATGATAAAGTCACTATTGTACTTTGACAATACAAGACAACATTCAAGAGGTTGAATAAAGCCACACCCTTTCAATTGGTGTTTGGCACAAAAGTTTTATTTCCTATGGAATTCATGTTACCATCCCTGCATATTGTGTTTGCAGTGGGATTATATGATGAACAAGATGTTGAAGAGTGCATAGACAAATTAATGTAGTTAGATGAGTGGTGTGTTATTGCTTGTTGGAGACAGAAGACATAAAAATCAAGATAGAAGGCATGCCATGATACACTTATTCATAATAAGGAATTTGAGGTTGGAAATATGGTTCTTCTATACGATTCAAAAAAATTTCGTCACCTGGGGAAGTTTAAAATTCACTAGTTAGAACCCTTTGTTTTAAAAACATATATTGGAATCGCACTTGTCGATTCACATGGCATTGGATGGCACTTTATTGCCCGATTACTTGAATGGGAGTAGGATGAATCCCCACTATAAATAATTATTCTCGGTGTTTATAATAAGGAAACATTTCCATTTATATTAGGCTACATTTTAGTACATTTTTACTTATATGTGTTTCCTTTCATCATCACTATTCTTTTTCAATTTATTTCAATGTTTTTTTAATAAGCGCACTTGCGCACTAATAACTTATTAGTATTTATGTGAATTCATTCACGAATCGTGTATACTTTTAGTGTGGGGTGGATTACAAGTAAGAGCACATGAGAGGAAAATTTGTTGATGATTACAGTGGCCTAAGAACTACAATAGTGCACACGTTGACAATAATTTTTTTCTCGAAAATAGTGATAAGGTTTCATAAGGATGGTGATATTAAGGAAAATTCCTAGAGGGAAATCCATGTATGATCACCGAATGTGCAAAGCAATGCGAGGTAGGCAGCAACATGGGTAACTACTTGGTATAGGATGCGGTTTATATACTTTGGCGATGGAGCGCACGTAAGGGAATTTTCGGTAGTTGAAGTAGTTTGTGTGCTTTAAATATTACAGCTAGAAAGTGAAATGAAAGCGTAGTGGAAGCATGATGAAAACTACGAAAAGGTGGTAAATAAAAATTGGAAAATCTGAATTAAATGTAGTCGTATGATGGTAGTTGGTAAGTAATAAATGTGGGTAAAATTTGGAAACCTATAAATAGAGTGTTGGGGTAAAATAATTTTTACCTTACCTTGCATGAAATTTGTGAGTGCTTTTGTGTGAAAAAGGTAAAAATTAACCAATTTAGTGAGAAATCTAGTTTCGAGTTGAAAAACCTTGAACCAGATTGTGAAGGAGAGTACAACCAAGTGAGGAGTGAGTTCCATTAGAGGGAATAATATATATTGAGATAGTATGGTGTGGATTTGTAAGGAAACAAGATTTCCATGGCTAGGGTTTTGAGAATTAGGTACAAGATTCAAAATTTTAACTATGAAGTATAGTAGTGTTGTGTCAAATGTTTGTGACAAGAGGTTTAGAATACTAAGGAATGCAAAGCACAATGTGAGATTTTGAGTTTGCACAACTAAAATGACACCAAGGAAAGCAGTGACCACGTCACCAAAGAAGAAGGGAAAGGGTAAATAAAATATGATACTTACCATAGATGTTCAAGAAGAATGGTACTTAGAAATACAATACCCGATAGTGTATTGATAGGAAAGGATTAGGTGTCTCATTTCGGTAGCATTGACATGAGTGACTACAACCATCAGATAGATTTAATAGTACATGACATGACAATAAAACTTGTTCAACCAACTTAGACAGAACCCTAAATGATAAACCTATGTGTGATGACAAGGGGAAGAGGTTATTAGAGATGACAAGGTTGTTACAATTATATGACCTTCTATTCTTTAGGAATCCTGAGAGATTATATCAATGGTTGATGTCGCGTATCCATGAGTACTTTTTCTACTTCGAAATAAGAATTATGTGTATCACCGTGAATTTGAGTGAAAAATATACTTGGTTTGGTTAGCACATGGAATGTAATCAATGAAGAGTTAGCGAATGATGTCGAGGGAAAATTATGAGTGTGGAGTTCAAGTATAAAAAGGGAGGGTACATGTTGGATATCACTAATATTAATGATTCATTCATGAGGATGGTTACATGCTTACTCATAAATTTGAATGGAAAAGAAATATGGAAGTGAATAAACGATGGTTGCATGTATGCAAGAAAATATCATAAGGAACGATATATAATATTGCTTCCTTTATAGTAGAGGAGATCATTGAAGTTGTGCACGATGGAGACAAGATTATGTTTGGAAACATTTTATTGGTGATAGTGTTCTCTGAGATTGGGGTGCCTGATGGGCCAAAGGATAAGATATGGGAGTATCCTAAAGAAGATCCCTCCTTGCAAAATGTACTTGTGATTCAAAGTGACACCAACATACAAGGTGCATGTGGATAAATGGTATAAACGGATGTGTAATGCATTTAGTGTAAAGTGGATAATTCCAACTGTTTTTATTTCTCTTATAGATGGGATTTCTGAATTTGTATTCTATCAATAGTTTTATATTGGGAGGTTTACATTAATTTACGGTACTAAAATTCCATGGTGTAAAATCTCATTTAATTGTATAATGTAATACATTCATGGTGATGTGAATAGGTTTAAAGAGGTGCGGTAGTTAATACTTGACCTAATTAAAGTGAATAAGGAGAACCATAAGATGATTCAAACAATTGTTTACCCCAAAACTTTTACCTATGAAGAGAAGTATGTATCAAAGAGCATTCAATTAGATAAATTGGTTACATTACTAGTAGCTTTAGTGATTGTAGCAAAGATATACATATATCTAAGGCCCTAGTTTGCTAATGGAGCATTCACTAAAGATGATGTGAGTATTCTGAAGAACCCTCCACATGGAAGAAGGTTTAACAAAAGAAACTAGGGTGCAATGAAACTCCCATAGTTATTGGAAGTGAGAAAGGAAGTTTTTGCTAGCGTGCTTGGAGGGAAAACATCAGCGTGTAGAGAGGTGGAGTTAAGAACTTATGTGACAAGGCATCCTTCTAAAGGAAGGTCTTCGGTGTAGAAGAAACAAAGAATAGTACCTATCTTGGATTCCTAGGAGACAAAATCTAGTAAGAAGAAGAGGCTAAAAGCGAGTAATAATTAGAGAAGAAATTTAGCCTACATCTGTACATAGTTGAAAAATTAGATCCGAGAGGATGAGAGCGCACATTTTGAGGATACCCATGTCATGGAGAGAGATAGAAAGGAAACTTGGGTTCATGACACTTGGGATATGGAAGAAAAGCTAGAGCTGACAACAGGACATGAGGTTGGGTGCACTCCCAACCGTGAGCTGGAACACAAACTAGAAAAAGTATTTGAACTATCATTGAGCATCTTGTAGAGCACGCAGGTGGTGAGGGGTGAAGAATAATAAATGAATTAAGGAAGGACCAATTCATTAAGCGTGTAAATGACTCTTTTTGTTGGTTTCCCTAAAGGTGTTTGTGGAAAGAACATGATGTCAAGGTATACATTACAGGTCCCATAATGCAGTATGTTGACAACCCAAATAAGGTTTTGTGATCTATGTATCAAAGCATGGTGCCTTCGAACAATTATTTTTCCGGTCGGGCCAAGAAGGGAGGAGGCACTTTGCCACACACTAGGAAGATGATATCCTAGGAATTTGAGTCACATATTGATGAACCAAAGTTTGAGGTAAGTGCTCATTTATTAATAGATTCTTGAGATGTGGCAACTTCTAGAGAAACATACCCACTATTCGATTCATAACAGTTGTCGATGAGAAATCATCCAATGCACTGAATAAATTATCAGTGGAGGTTGGTGCTCATATTTTTTATAAGAACAACAAGATAATGATTTATGCAAAGGAGTTTGATGAGAAGAATAAATAAATAAGAGAGAGAGAGATAGGGAAATAAAAGAGAAGGAGAAAATTATTGTGCAGTTAAAACAAGAGTTGAGGGAAGAAAAAGGGAAGACACACGTGGCATATAAGAAGGTAGAATTCATTGTTGATGTGATCTTACTTGCACATTCAGATTTGGTCCATTATCCTAGAGCAACGCACTAGTTAGCTTTTCATTTTCTAGAAGAAATAACATGCATAATTATAACTCAATAAATACCTCTTGAATTGTGATATTCATAAGAATTTATGGTGCGGTATAAGCAACATGAAAGGGAACATTTTAGAGCCTCCATAATGAAATATAATGGGTTAATTAAAGTAGTGAAAGAAACTACTCATACTTTGTAGAATATTTCTATGATAACTACGAAGATCTGGATCATGTAGTAGGACTACTTGTTGCCATAGATGAAGTAAATCTGAAATAATTCCAGCTAATAACAAAGGGAATAGGGTGGAAAGTAAAATAATATTAGTTGAGGTTGAGAAAAATAGGGAGGAAATGTATCTATTAAGAGCCTCAATACAAAAAAATGATGGAATTATACCCCCAAGTCATGCACTGAGAATGGATGCACTAGTTGATGTAGGAAAACAGATGGAGACTATGGTTGAAATGTTGAAGGTAAAGGGTGAGGAATTGACTATTGCAGAGGTTCATACAATTGTGGGTGAAACCCTGAATCAAGAAAGTACAGAGTTGGAGGGATGGAAAATGTTGGAAGCAGTGGTGAATAAGGAATTCCCCCTTTTTTTTTTAGTAAATTGGATTCTTTCATTCTTTGGCGCAAACCGTGCCAAAATTATTTATTCTTTGATTATTGGAGGAGCACTTACCATTCTTTGTATGAGTTTTGTCGAGGATGGAAAACATGCCTAATGTGGGGTAATGTTGGGTGTCAAAAAAATGACTAAGTATTGAAGTATACAGAGGCATGCGCATGCATAAAATGGCTATACAAGGAATGTGTGGATTAGTTAGCAAGATGAGCATGATATATGATAGGGTTTGCGTGTGGTGGATGGAACAAAGTGATCACATGGATCTACGCAGAAGGAAAAGGGAATTAGTCACTGCGTGGGTGTTGACCTAAAAATAGACATGATGTGGTGAACATGCATTGGATAAAGACAAGAATACTTGGAGGTTATGCAAAATCTATTTTGGGAACATGAAGAAGTTCAAGCATCATGCAAAGCTGAGCTAATAATAGGAATAAAACTAAAGTTAATTATAGATAAAATATTGTTAGGTGAAGCTTGCATGCTTCTTTAGTTAGCTTTGTAAGTGGCACATGGCTATTATAAGCATGTAACCTATTTTGAGAATGTATGGGTGGTGAAGGGAAATTTTTCACCCCTATATATGTATTGATTTGCATGGTTTTGATATCAGACTGTATGTGTTAGAGTTATGTTGCTGGTTTATGAGCGTGCATAGCTTATGACAGTGTTATTTGTATGTATTCAACTACTGGTTTATGATGAAGTAATATAATGGATCTTTTTGGATGGATATTGATTGTTGATGTTACTTCTCATGGCTATTATATGGTAAATTTGATATTAATCCTTATGTGATCTACATTTTTACTTAAAATAAGCATTTCCAATTTGAGATCAAGAATTTGATTGTTAGAATGGGATATGCACTTATAGATTTGGTTATTATGAACATGCATGCTAACATTATGTTAAGATAGTAAAAAGAAGGACCTCATACCTTTGTGAACTTCAGGTGAGCTCTCAAATATGTCTCGAGTAATGAGCTAGTGCATCTAGGGTTTTGAGTGAGAAAATAAGACTATAGTTTTCACCAATAGTTAGGTGTTAATCCTCTCCTTCTTAGGTATGGGGATGCTCTCATTATTTAAAGTAAACTAAATAAAATTATACGGTAGCCATTAGGTCGGGGATCACACTTGAATACTCCACCAAACCTATGAAAAATTTCTTTATAGTGTACAAAATATGAATTTTATTGGGAATAGATAAATTGGAGCAAGAGAAATAGGGATATGGGGTTAATGTTGTGAGTATACTTACATATATCACATAAATTATAAATATTATGTCCATATTCAATTATAATAACACAACAATATAAGTAACATTAACCCTAATAAATTAGAAAAACCAAGTTGTATGAATTCATTAATCAAAGAGCTAGTTCTTTCTTGGTTATAAAATATCCTAGTTTTTATAAAAGATAGAAATTAAATATTTTTGAAGAAGATAAGGAAGGAAAGGAGATAGAAGCATGTAGATTATTTCTTGTAGTTGAATTGAAATATAACAACTAGTAACAATAAAAAAATGTTAATCCTATTGAATGGAGAATTCATCATAATTTATAGATTATAAGATGTCTCTTCCTCTCTCCTTTGTGTGACTTTTCATCTCACCACCATATGAATTTAAAAATTCTTTAGGAATAAAACTATGTCCTTTTATTGTTGAAAAGTTAGATGTAGAATGCAACATTAAATAACTTAATTGAATAAGATAAAAGAGTGAAAAAGTACATTCTCAATGAAAGAATACAATGCTAGAGAGAGATGAAGGAGAGGGATAAGTGATGATCAAGAGACATGGATTATCTTACTGATAAAGAATTTTATTCTTTTGGATATTGAGTGAATACTCCATGAATGAAGTTTCCTTCCATTGACCTCATGTTGAGCTGGAACACTTTGATTATAAACTCATATTGTGAGATGTGGACACACTCCAAAGGATTAAATTAGTTTTTAGAAACACTATAATGTGAATTTCATCATGTGAACTTGATATGGTTTCCTAATCACATAAACATGATTATTCTCTCATCCCCTTATCCTTTTAGCTCTAAAATTCACCTTCATGAAAAATATGTATCTTTTTTAATGGAAACATACTTAGGATACCTAAACACCCTTTTTCTCATCTTCTCCTCATTAAAATAGTTTTCGCTTCAAGATAGAAATATTTATCTCTTAATGAAACTTCATGCCTCTGACCTCCTATTAGATAGAAACATTTTGTTTGCAATATCATTCTTTTATGAGATGTCATCACACTCCAAAACATTGAATAAGAGTTAGAAAATAATGTTGTGAGACTTGCACTAGATGGACCTCTAATTAAATAGTGATCCTAAAAACATAATGGTATTGGGTTAAGACACATTGGTAGTAATGGATATGATGCATGAGCATCATATTTTTTCACTTTGGAGGCTCAATTCATGTTTACAAGAATTGAAATACTTTATAAAGATTTTTTTCTAGAGCTTCCCATGTATTTGGATTTGATCTTTCATATACTTGGTCTAGAGATCCTATATACTTTGTATAGAGGTCAACAATTATTATTAATGATAAATATATCTCCTTCTTGGATGGAATCAATCTTAGGAGACCTAAGTACCTTATTGTTAACTTGTTTCTCTTTGGAAAAGGTCTTATCCTCCCTATAGAATGATTAATAATTTATTCAAATGAAAGTACATAATGTGAAATCATGAATTTTTTAAGTCACTATGGTGTTATGCACTCTTTAAAACTTATCCAAGTGTTTTTCTTTGGAATGAGAGGCTCAACATCCTTATTTCTTTACCAATGTCTTGAAACTTACTTTTTATGTTGGCATGTTGAGTTCTAGGTGTTTTCATTGATGTAAAATATCATTAATGATAGAGAGATAGATGGAGTATTGTCATAGGATGCTCATTATGATGGTGAAATATAGTTATAGATGTTGATATGATGTCATGATTTTATTAAGTGGTATTGGCTTGGTCTAACAAGCCTAGTCAGGTAACCTAGCTAGCCTTGATGATGAAACATGGCGGTTTAAGTTTTTAGTGGCTTGTAGTGCATGGTAGTAGTATGGAGAGAATTTTTGGGGAGTGTTTAGGTAATCTTATGAGTTTTCTCGGTATAGGTACAAGTTGAATACCATGATTCAAGTTCTCATCCAAACCAAGTATAGGTGCTTAGAGGCATGAGGATAAGTTGTAGATCCATGTAAGATTATGGATGAATATATATGAGTTATAAATGATGTACTAAGGTTGTTATGTCCTTTTGGAGAGGTTTCATGATGAGTTATAGTGTTGGTTCAATTGAACCTACCTAAATCATGTAAACCCCCAAGGGCCGGTTATTCAAATCAGATGGGATGAGAATATGGAAACATATTTTAGGCATGATGATGATTGGATATGATAAAAATGAGTGTTTTAGAGGTTTTAGTAAATATTGGATTCATTTTGAAGAATATTTTTCTAGTTATGATGTTTTATGTGAACAAGGGTCCAAGAAAGAGCATTTTCCAACATAAATTTAACCTTCTGATGCTCACCTTGAATTATGTGCTTTGCATGGGAATTTTTTGATTTTAGGAATTTTTATAAATTCAACTAATTCTAAGGTTTAAAATAATGAATGAGTTCATTTCATCATCACATTTTGTGAATGAATGTTAAGAAGGTAAAATACTTTTTTGTGTTTGATACCCTTTCTCAAAAGTGGTAGGAGCAATATTTATAGGTATTGAGAATTAATTTATAGTGCTATTATTATTATTTTATTATTTATAGGAATTTTAAAATTTTATATAAAGGTATGATAGAGTATGTGGTGATGAGTGGACCCCACTCAAACAAGAAAGTTTATGAAGAAGTTCAATTTGGGACAAGGTTTTCCAAAGGAGTTGCAAAATAAATTATATTTATGTAAATGATGATTAAAGATTATGGCTATGCTTCTAAATAGAAAAGTGTTCCCTATTTATGATGACTGGTCATAAGGCAATTTCAAGTAGTTTTGAAAGATGGTCTTGGTTGAAGGCCTTCCACTTAGATTTGGAAGGAAATATAATATGTTATGGAAATAGGATTAAAATATATTTCCATTGTCATATTTTTTTATCTCATGATGATGATATTTTATGGGTCATTCAACCCGAGTTTTAGAAGAAGATTGTTGGTTCTCTAGGAAAAATTGCTTTTTCTAAAAGAATGAGGTGAATGAGGCATGAGATGGATTGGTTTATACTTAATATTAGTTGGAGAGTTAATATAGATGAATTGATTTACTATTTAAGTATTTTGTAGGTGTTTTAAGTGGCATAAATGGTAGAAACTACTTGAGTTTGTAAAACTACTTTCGGAAGCTTGATTTGGTGAAGAGGAAAGTAGGTGTAATTTACACATTGGGGTATGTCATGATCTCTAACATGAATGGATATGATTTAAAGGTATTTGGGATTCCAATACATGATTAAATTCCATATTTTAGTTGTTCTTTGGTGGTATAGATGTCCAAAGCTGAAGACAATGTGCTGGAAATAATTGTTGAGTGAAGGATATAAGCCCTTTGAGTTATGTTATGAACTATTTGATTAGTGAAATATAATTAAAAACCATGTATGATATTTTCATGTTATATTACACATGTGTGATTAATTTTGGATCTTTAATAATCATGTTTTTGAATTTTTGTTTTAGCTCATCTCAGTGATGGGGTTTTGAGCTAGTTTTGTGTGTGTTTGATGGTTTTGGGAATGGGTGACCTATATGGGTAAAATGTGAATGTTTTAATAATTTATTGGTATGTTTTTATGATGTATTGGTCTACTAAAATTATGAGGGATATCCTACCTTTTATTTATGAGTTGATAAGGGTATAAAAAGTGAAGTTGGAGTTCAAATTTGAACTAGTTTTAAGAGAGGGAAAAACTATATTCCTTGTGTATGTGTGTTTAACAGGTATAAAGGCATGATTTTATAGCTGACATAGTGTGTTATAGGTTTGAGTAATGTTTGAGATTGTGTGTGAAAGTTTTGGAATCCAAGATAAGTGAAGAAAAGAGAAAAATGAGATAAGTGAATGAGGGTTTGAACAAGGGTTTGAAGGAGTTTGGAGCTGAATATTGTGATCACCATAAAAATATTTTTTTATAGAATATATATTATGATTTTATTATAAAAATATTGTGTTATAATTTGTATTCATGCAAATCTCTTCTTTTGACTGATATCAAAAAGGGTTTAGGGGTTGGTGCTCCTTCGGGTTAGTGTCTCACTAAAGAAATATATAGTGATGTATAATATTCACTTGAGTATTTTTTTGTATAATATAAGAAAAAAATTTCTATAGGTTTTCTACTCCTTGAGGGTTTCCCTCTTACATCATATGTTATGTTGTTCTCTTTTGTTCATGGTTATTTGATTGAATTTTATATGATGTTGTGCACATATTAATGATTAAATGTGTTATGATTTAAGAAATTAAATCTGAAATTGGTTAAAGTTTTAAAGGATTGATTCACCCCCTTAGTCCATAGTTATTTAAACAATTGGTATCATAACATGTCCTTTTGGAGAATTTTGACCACTTAAAATTATATCCTTTGAAGCACAAAAATAGAAAGTCAAGTAGAGTGGATTTTTATAAGAAGGGAACCATTGTTTGATTGAGTAAATTATGTCTTTTAGAGTTTGAGGATGAGGAATCACATTATGTTTTTAGCGTTTGATGTTTGGAAATTTGTGGATGATGGTTACACTTCTCTTGTTACTCTACCAACAAGTACTGAGATAAAAAAATTATATAGTGATAATTCAAATTCTATGAATGATATCATGTGTGGTCTACGTTAATATGAGAAAGTAAATGTGGTGCATTTTTAATCAAAAAAATTAGTATGGGATAAAATTCAGGTCTTGTATGAAGGATATTACAAGCTAAGAATTTATAAGCTCCAAAATTTCTGAAATCAGTTTGAAAGTCTTAGGATGATTGATGATGAGTATATTGTTGCATATATTCTTAGGGTTAACATAGTTGTCAACACCATCAAAGGGTTAGGTGAATAATTGAAGTAAGAAGTTTTTAAAAAGGTTTTGATATCTCTAACACCTAGTTTTAAATCCAAAGTTTATGCCATTGAAGAATCCAACAATTTGATTATTTTGAAGATGGATGAATTACATGGGACTTTGAATTCCTATGAGATGAAGGTTCTTGATTCCAAACCAGCTAGGAAATAAATTGATTTGAAATCATAATTGAAGATCAAGGGTAAGAATACTAAGGATATTGATGATGCTACTGAATTTTAAGATGAAGAAATCTTAGCAATTATTTCTAGAAGATTGCAGGTGTGCTCTAGAAAATACAAAGGTAATATTCCTTATAAATGTTTCAAATGTATTAAAGTAGGACAATTTTCTATCAATCGTCCTCACAAGCTCAAGAAGGAAGGTCCTAATGAATATGATCATGATGAAGATTTTGGTAATAAGTATCATAAGTATGGTAAA
The DNA here is from genome assembly GCA_018340775.1 of Taxus wallichiana var. yunnanensis. Taxonomy (NCBI): domain Eukaryota; kingdom Viridiplantae; phylum Streptophyta; class Pinopsida; order Cupressales; family Taxaceae; genus Taxus; species Taxus wallichiana. The sequence continues at coordinate 506,114,402 of CM031235.1, forward strand.
ATAAATAAGAGCTTTAGGAAGTTTTATGAAAAGAAGAAGAGTTTTTATTCAAAGGAAGATGATTGCTTGTCTGATGCTAGTAGTGGTGTTTCATATTAAGATTCTGAATTTGATTGTGAAGATGTTGGAGATGAGGTGTTATTCATGACCAAATATACCATGAGTTCTACTAATGTTGACTCTTCATTATTTATTTATTTCATATCACGTTCTTGTAGAGATTCTGAGGAAGAAGAATATGATTTCAAAGATGAACTAACATGTATCAAAAATGGGTTAAGGCATACTTAAAAGAAGGAAAAGAAGCTGAGATCTTAGATAAAAGAGTAGGAAGATGATATTAATGATCTAGAAGAAATGAATTGGTTTGAAACAAGCAAGCTTAATGAGTCAATCACGATGTTAGAAGAAAGGATAAAATACCTACTCCCAAGCTTGCAAGAAAAATAGATAATTTGCACCAAATTTGAAGAGGATATAAAGTGTATAAGGGTAAAATTGTAAGAGGTTGGTAAGAGTACTATTTACTTTCATAAATTTGAAAGAAGCACTAAGGATCTTGATGATCTTATTAGAAAACAAAGAGAAGTAGGTGATAGAGAAGGTTTTGGATTTATTGATGATATCAAGGGAAAAGAAAATATGCAAGATGATAGTGTTCCAAGAAAGAAGGATTAAGAACCCGGGATAAAGGAAGGAAAAAGAACTCTGCCAAATATAATGTGAAGAAAAAATCAGTTAAGAAAACCAATGTTACAAGGTATGAGAGATATTTTAATGGTTATCACTTCTCTTGCAATGGTTTTGGTCATAGGGATAAGGAGTGTAGAATTTATGACAGATATGATCACCCATGAATGGATAATATAAGTGATCAAGCCAAGAATGTGGTGTGTTACAACTGTAATGAGAAAGATCATGTTGCTAAGTATTGCTTGTATGAATCCTCAAATCAATATTGGAGTAATGAAGGCTACAAAGGTAATATTTCAGTTGTATTTTTCAATTGTAACAAGTATAGACATATTTCTATGGATTTTTATGGGCCTAATATGAAATAAGAATCAAAGTCATAATGTGTAGGATAGAAGGACAACCAGGTCATGGGATATTAGAAGGAATGATGGGGTCTCACCTAGAGCTCTCATGAATGGAAATAAAAATATAACCAAGGTATATATCAAAAAAAAGTGAATGGAAGTGAGCTTCAGGTGTCTAAGAGTGCATGGGACATATATAGTTCACTCTTCTAGATTGATCATGAAAGGGAATGCTTATTTCTATTAGGATTCTTAAAGACATGCTCATTCATATGAAGCATTAAAGAAAGGGGGTTGATTAGGTTGAATAATGATTGCTCCAAGTTGTCAAGGTATGTTTTCAAATTCTCAAAGTATGTTTTGGTGTCTTTGTTAGTTTTACAAGTAGTGAAAATGGTATGATCTTTGAGTTTTTATAGTCCTTGTCTATAATATGTCAGGATGATGTGTCAAAAGAGGATCTGAAGTCACTATTTTTCACCTTCTATTACATTGATGGTGAATAATTCTTTCTAAGATTTCTCATTCAACTTATTGTGTCCAATTTTATCATGTCGCAGTTTTGATGATTGGTAACTCATTCTAATTTCTCAATGTATGTCTTGGATCTCTGTTGTTGAGTAGTCATTGTTTCTCTTAAGGATATTTATAAGTGTGTGGTCAATATATAACTATAGTGTATCATTAATTGGTAAAATATATGTTAAGGTTTCAGTGTCATCATGGTCTATCATAGATTATAGTTGTGAAAATACATGTGGTATGTTCTTAACGTTGAGATCATGATAACATATTAAGTTTAGACACATTAGATGTCTAATTTTCTTATTGACTCAAGTCCTGGTTCTATAAAAGTGTTATAGTCCATCTTGGTGTTACTATTATATGTCATTGATATCGAGATAGGTCTGAATGAAGTCTTAGGTCATGAGCAAGTGAAAATGCATAGTGCATGTGATGACAAATTCATGTTTGGTGACTAAAATCATGAAATTTGGAACTATAAATCAAAGGAAGAAAATGTGGTTGTGTTTTATTTAGAGATATCTAAAGATAACGTTGCATTAAGCACTAATATAGTGTTTAATGTATGTGTGAATCTTTTAAATCATAGAATGAGTGAATTTTCACAATAGGATTCCTCTCTGGGGCTTAGTGAAAACCCTAATCTAGGGTTTATGATAAAAATGCCATAAATGGAGATAGATTGAATGAAATTTTATGAAATTTTCACCATATGGTATCAACATGAAGAGGATTTATTTTTGAAATTTTAAAGGAATTTTGGCATTTTACAGTCACTCAATTCCTTAACAATATTAAACAGAGATATGGAGACCTAGTTGGAAGGTACAAATTACAAACTAGGAAAAGTTTCTAAAAGACCATGTTACAAGGTCGATACATAAGGTTGAATGGGTAAATGAGTTCTCTGATCAGGTAATTTTTCTCTAAGAAAGTCAATATGTCAAAAATTTTGGGTGATTTCAGCTAGAGTAGGGCTAGTAGACTATGCAAGTGCAAAATGAATGCTACAGATGTGATCATTAGATATGTAGGCTTATAAGTGAATTTTTTATTCTTGAATGATGTTTAAGAAGTATCAAAGGTACTTATACATGTGAAAGGTGTTGTAAGAAGGTAAGTAGTGTTCTATCAAGCCTATGAATGGGAGAAAATGTGTTCACCTTAACTATTGTTTTTATTTCAACATTAGATATTAAAGAGGTATTGAGGATGATAGAATGGTGTTCTTAGGTAAATATGAAGGATGGTTATTTCATCCATTCTTAATATGAAGAATAAAACCTTGAAATAAGTTACCAAGTTTTTAAAAAGTTGAGTTTGAGTCATATCCTAATGTTTTAAAAGTTTAATGGATAGTATTGGTAAGGAAAAATAACCTCTTGGTATTTTTGAGCATACTTGAGATAGGGGAGATCTTGTTCATCTTTAACCAAGAATAAAATGTCTTTTTCTAGGAAATTTAGTTACCCCTCTCCCCCAATCTTCTTCACCACATATTTCGACTCCAATTTCATCAGCCATGAACAACATTTTCTCTAAACATTCACCTCTCTCCACTGGGCCTACGTTGGCTATATAAATGCCTCCTCCTTCCACACCTTCATTCCCTCAGTCTACTCCCACAGTCACTACACTTGCAGTCATCATCATGACTCCACCAGAAAATCTTCTTCCACTCATAGATACAACCATGAAACCTCTAATAGGAGTAACTTCTTCCATTGTACCTCAATGGTTGATCGACCAAAATCTAAGGAAGAGGATGGTGGTAGTTCCCCTACCAGCCTTTGATTTCAGTTCACTCAAGGTATCTCCTACCAAATCTGCTAAGAAAACTAAAATAGTTTCAAGGGTTTCAGATAGATGCATTAGGACATAAGTTTTTAGAGATTTCCACTCTTGCGGTGACAAAACCAAGGAGAACATAACATCTTCCGATTATCGATTACAAAGGTGGATGTGGGAAAGGCAACAATAGAAGGGGCAAAAAGATGCACAAGATGCCATGAATGTGTTATGCCAAAAGCTGAAGGAAACAAAAGTGAGTAGGGATGAGCTAAAAGAGAAAGTGGAATAGTTGAAAAAAGTATTGCTTAAGCTCTCAAAGCCCTCTCCATCAACCCCATCATCTTCTACTCCTACTCCTATCAGGTTCAACTTCTCATCAGTACATGTTATTGAGAAGATAAATGATAAGGGGAGAATGGTGGATGAATGGATTCAGAGGTTACTTCTTCAGGAAGGAAAGTCATTAATGATATAATAGAGGTATATAAATCCTTGGAGGAAATGAAAAAGGATGGTGACAAGATGAATGATGAATTTTATCGGAAGTGAAACCTTGAAATAACTTTGGAGGCACTCAATGCACTGAAGAAAATTCCATCTCAGGTCTTAGTGGAAGAAGGAATCATTCCACATGGGGATAAATGCTTCCAACTAACCAAGGCTATCAGGTTCAAGATAAAGATTCTCATTAAAGCTTGCAACAAGTTGAGAGAATCCAGAGATCAGTTTATTTACACCACCAGTGATATTGAAGAAGAGATGTTCAATATCTTTCCCAAAGTATTGGATGAAGGCTCAACCATTCTACCTACGATGGTTTCTATAAACAAATTCAGGAATTGATCAAGCAGGAACCAACTTCCATCTTTGATTTGAGTGTCATTAATAAATTTATAAAGATTGATAATGTTTTGGAATCTTTAATAAAACTTAATAAGATATTGAATAAACTTCCAGCAATGCAAGTGACACATAGGAAACTTACGAGGTTCTAAGTGATTATTCTAGTGTACCAGATGAAGCTCAAGTGCAAGACATAATCCAGAAGTTTCAAGAGTTTCGAGACAAAAAGGTGTCACTTTGGAAGAAGAAAAGGATGAGGAAACAAAATAAGCAAATGATTTTACATGTCATTTCCTTCCAGAAATTGACATGTCTTTTTCATTTCCGTTTTGTCACGTAGAAATAAAATTTTGACTTGGTCTCTTGTGTGAGAGTCAAGCAAAATAGGACTCTTATTAAATGGCTATTTTCTAGGACTTTATCCTATTTTCTCTCTACCCTTTTTATTATAAATAATGGATGCTTGTGCACTCCAAAGGGTTGAGATTTTTGGAATATTGAGAACTATTGTGAAGAAGAAAAACTTTGTGTTTTCTTTTAATCATTTGAGGAATAGAAAATGATGCTATTTTTGCAAACTTTGTGTTGTGAGATTCATCTCTCTTAAGATATTGTTCTTATGTTTAGGATCTTAAGCTATTCTTTGTTTAGCATTCTCAATTATTTTAATTGTTTCAAACATTACATTACATTTTTATCTAAAGCTCGTATGATTATTTCATGCTCTGTGTTTACTCAAAAGAAAATACATTCCTCTCATTTCCTTTCCATTGTGTTTCTTCCATAATAATAATTTCCTTTATAATCCATTCCGTTTCTAAAATTTCAATGTCTTCACCTTGTGTGGATACGGATTTCAAGATTCTATCCCAACCCCAATGGTTAGATTAGTGTGAATATTGTATATATTATTTCTATTGTGTTTTAGATTAGTAATAAAAATGCAGCCTCACTTGTCTTTGAGGAGGGATTTAATCCCATGTACTGTGGTTGAACCTCATATTTTGGCTTGAAAAAATATCCAACCAATAGGTTGGCACTTACCATAGCCTTCTTTTATTTTCTCTGGTGTGCCCCGATGTTAAAATTGACTCCATCCTTGACCCATATGTACCAGTTCTCCCTCCTTGTGAACACAACATCCCTGGCATACAAGTAAGGAGTTCTAAAGATAACGTCAAATGCATCAAGTGGAATAATATTAGCCTCTAATACATCTATGTATTGGGTATTTATCCCAAACTGAAACGTATATTTCCTTATAACTTGTATTTCTACACCCTTTTTCACCCATCCTAATGGGTATGGATGTGGATGTGTGTAAGTCTCTAGACCAAGTTGTCCTACAACTGCACTGCGAGAAATAAAATTTGATTGAGAACTAGAATCTACTAAAGCATTTACCTTAGTCTTCTTGACTTGGATTTTGATTTGGAATAGCTTACTCATCTCTTATTCTTCTTATGCCCCATACATGTTAGTGGCCATGCATCCCAGCCTCTCATCTACATCTGAATCATCCTCTATCTCCACTTCTCTTTTCACAAAGGGTGCAATGGATTTTTGGAATCCTTGGTTCGGTGGTTTGGGTGCAATTCTTGATGCAACTTCCAACATGTGGTGTTAGTATGTCCATTTACATCACAATTATTACAGAAATTCTTAGGATCTTTACAAGTATGCAAAGCAGTAGAAGTATGTTTACCTTTCCATTTACCTCTTCTACTTGTCTTCCCTTATTCTTTGTCCCACTGTTTTGTTGACTGGTCTCCCTTTAGCTCTATTTCTCCTTGCTTCTTCTCATCATCAATGTAGTATGCTTGTACACCAGCTTCATTGATATCCTTGGGCTTCGTGGAGATTACCTTCCTCTAAAGGTGAGTGTTAACTCCTCCCAAATATTTGGTCGAATGTCCTCATCCTTCAAGTCCATATTAAGCAACATGGCTTATCTCTCGAAATTTCATAGCATAGTCTTGCACGCTTTGACCACTTTGCCATGTCTAAAGTCGCCACTTAATCATCATGTCGAGTCTTATGGCCAATAGGATAGAAGTTATCTCTTATCAATTCTTTACAACCTCTCCAAGTAATAACAATATGACATTTCTTCTTCTCGCAAGTGGTTAGATGGTTTCCCACCAAACTAGATCATGACCATCCATTTTGAGATGTTCAAACGTGACCCTTTATGCCTCGGTGAAATTATGCACACTAAAGTAGACTTCCAACTATTTTAGCCATTTATCCAATAATTTTGCATCTACTTGTCCTTCAAAATTCTTTATTTCCACTTTTGTTTCAACTTTAAAAGGTGTATGTGCTTATTTTACCTTCTTGCTTACAATTGGTGTCTCTTCATGCTCTTCCAATCCTTCCTCTGCGTGGATCTTTCCAATACTAAATTTTTCATCTAGTGCTTGAACCACCAATTCCACGGAATCTTGCTTAACCGAAGCTTGTCTTTTGCAGATCTAAAAGCTCTTCTTGTTTTCTATGTAATATATTCATCATGGTCTCTAGCATCTCGACTCTACGGACCAAGTTCTCTTCCTCCATTTGAGCTTGAATTCTCTGTTTCCACTTCTTCCTAGAAATATTTTTCTTGCAAGGTAACACTTTTTCACCTTGAACCTTGTCAATGTCATACAAAATCATAAGAAACATTTGAATACCATTGTCTTGGATATATAATCAGCTCGATACCAAAATGATCTGTAAAATTCTACTTTGGAACCCTACGAATCACACAAATATGTTCTACTTTCAACTTTGGAAAATGACATATTTTCTTGAAAAATTAGACCTTCGTGACTAATTATCTAGTGCTATAGAAAGGAAATTACAGAGAAGGAAATAATTCAAAACTTCAACACCAAAAATATTATCATCAAAACCTCCACTTTGGAGGAAAACCAACATCGGGAAGGGCAACTGGTCATTCTTCCCACTTTTATTGGTCTAATATAGACAAGTACAGATTACAATAAATATGAAAATAAGCAACAATGTAAAACTTCTCTCCAATTACTTGCTTGCTTTGTTTCTACACCTTGCTCCTATAATTCCATTGCGGAATCAAGATCTTGCTCATTACTCTCATTAGACTCTACGCTTCTCGATCTCTTTGAATCTTTGAATGCCTATTATCTTGTTCCTTTCATGCATTTATAAGCCTTCATATCTTTTCTTGTTCACCGGAGAATGTGAAACAACATGGAAGGAAGAGACATGGTTGGGCGCTTTAGATTCACATCCATTCACGTTCCATTATTCTTTTCTATTTGAAAGTATCAGGACCGCCGACTGAGTAGACCAGGTGGTCTCAAGACTACCACCCTAGGCTGGGTGGTAGTTTTAGGACCTCCTTCCTACAGGGGCTATGGTTCTCAAAACCACCGCTCTGCCTGCACAAAGTGGTGGTTCCTTCCACAACCTTCGTTTACCTCATTTTTCTTGTTTATCCTTCTTGGTGCTGATGGAACTGATGAAGTGGTGTGTTTTTATGGATCCCTATAGATCACCTTATGCTTTGGATTGGGTGAAGAAGGGTGTTTAAATTTAGGTAAAAAAAGATGTAAGATCAATTTTGGGATGAATTCCCGATATATTTATGTATTAGAAGTTGATGTTATTCCACTTGATGCATTTGATGTTCTTTTTGGAGTCCTTACTTGTATATCAAGGATGCTCTATTCATGAGAAGGGAGAACCAATTTATATGTGTCAAGGATGGGATCAAGTATAACATCCAGGCACACCAAATAAAAGACACAAGTTACTATGGTGAGTGCTAATCAAATAAATTGAATTACTCAAGAAAATCATAATAATTTTATTTAATTTTGTTAAAGGATAACAAGATGGGGTAGAAGTTTAAAAAAATTCTAACTAGGTAAAATAGGATTTGGATAGTATTATTTAGTCTTTATAGGAATTTTTATAGGCTCATAGTGGGTTATCACCAAAATGGGAGGTAGAGCATGAGACTCGAGATATTGTCAAAGTCCCCCGTACCAAACATCGGTTGTATAGACAATCCTTTACGGAAGTATCTTGAAGTAAAGAAACAACTCTAGGAACTTCTAAACCGGGGTGTGAAATGTCCGAGAAGCTCACCATGTGGTTCTCCTATTATGATGCTGCGAAAGAAGGATGGTTCTTGGAGAATGTGCATTGACTAGCACACGTTGAACATGGTCACCATAAAGAACAAATATCCACTCCCCCACATAGATGATCCCTTGGACTAGCTTCACATGCCAAATTGTTCATGAAGTTGGATCTCAAGTCAAGCTATCACCAAGTTATTATGAAGGAGGGGGATATATGGAACATTTCCTTCAAGATAAAACATGGTTTGTATGAGTGGTCGAAACTTCCATTTAGTTTATGTAATGCACTGCTACATTTATGAGATTGATGAATGATGTATTACGGGATTTCATAGATTCATGTTTTATTGTTTATCTAGATGATATCTTGATTTTTAATACTACAGGGGAGGAACATCTAACACATTTGCAACAAGTCTTGCAAGTTCTCAAGGAGAAACAACTGCTATGTAATATGAAGAAATAGGAATTTTCCAAATAGTCACTTGTCTATATTGGGCATGTGGTTGGAGGAGGAGAGATAGGAGTGGATCCAAATAATGTGGAATCCATCACAAAACCGGATGAAACCAACAGAGCCACAAATACTAGGGGTTTTGTAGGAGCAATACAAGACATGTAGAAGTTCATTAAGGGATTCTCTACGATTGCAACACCTCTATACACAATGGCCACAAAGATGAAGGGTTTTTACTAGGGTAAAGAAAAAGATAAATCCTTTGAGTTATTAAAGTACAAGATTAGTCATGCTCCAAGTACTTTCTATTCCAAATTTTCAGCAGCCCTTGGAAGTACATATAGATGCCAACAATTATGTTATGGGCACAATGTTGTTTCGGGAGGTATACCCGTATGCTATCATTCTAAAACTTTTATTTCAGCAAGCAGTTAAAGGATATTCACTATATGATAAGAAAATGTATGCACAAATTCTTGCAATTAATAAATGAAAGCATTATTTGTTGGGTAAAGGAACTATTGTTCACACTAACCACAAACCTCTCCAGTATTTGCAATCATAGTCTAAATTACAGCGAGTAAGGTACTAAAAATGGATGGGGTTCCTTCAAATGTTCCATATGGTGATAAAATAAAGGAAGGTTAGTCCAAACATGGTGGCAGACATGTTGTATAGTCCACCTACATAGGAGAAAATATCTTGTTTGGCCACTATCTCTCATATCAAGCCCTTCATGAAGGAAGTTTTAGACACCAAAATTAGGTCATACTACCCTTATAGCCCCGTTAATTAAATTATCCATACCTTACCTATTCATATCCCATAGTGCACAAGATTAATTTAATTAATTAACATCCTCACTTGACCACCTCACCCAGCCACCTCACTCCATGACCCACTCAAACCCCATTAATGACCTAAGACCAAGTATAAGCCTATCCTAACCAACTAGGACTTAGTCTAAACCTAGACTTAACTCCTATTAACAAACCTAAGAGGACTCTTACTCATCCTTCCATGATCTATCACTTGAATACTCAAACGAAGATTGAAGACCACACCAAAAATAACAACAATCAGGATATTTTTGGCCAACCTAGATATTCCCACCTTAACCGAAACTCGATTATACCTCAACCGATGTTGGTCCCTTAACCATCGCTGATTAGGTTAAATAAATTTTGAAAATACTTTGTTGAGGTTGGTCATTCGATTTAAGATCTCACACAAACAGAGACTTGGAGCACTCAAATTTTTGAAGCACTTAGGAAAAGGAAAGCACCCGAGAGCACTACCAATAACCATCAACATCCATCACCTTCTTCATGATCATAGATTCATAGAGGCTCAAAATATTATGGCACGTACCGACATCCCTTTTCTCTAGATATCTACCACCATTTTTTTCATCATGTGCACTCTTTAGACACATTGTTCAGTAAGTACCTAACATCTCTTTAGTTATCTCTATTTTTGTTCAGTAAGATCATCATTCCTCTCAATAACTTATTTTTTTGTACACCCGTGGTGTCAACCATCTTCCCAAAACCTATCACCTTACCATATCTATCCCTTTCACCTATCTTCACCCTCTCCTAATCATCCCTGAGTCACTAAGGCCATTTTACAACCTCACCTTCACCATTTCTAGCCTCTGAGAAATCACAGAGAGCTTGGAAACTAGTTTCTAAGATCCTTTTACTAACTATCCCTCTTGACATTGGTTAGCCAAATGACATCGGTCATCCTTCCAAACCAACATTGGTCACACAACTAACATCGGTTTCTATGTCTGGCAACATACCTCAGACCAAAAAACTCACATCCGTTCCCCAATAACCTAGAATCACTCATTATCTTTACCGGATCTTACCTAGAGCTTGTACTGGACACATGTAACCCAATACCAGCCCATCACTTGACCTGTTTTGACCTCAATCACCTTTTATTTGACCTTTCTTATTTGTTTTGCATGAGATACCTAAATCGTTTCAATTAAAATAAGATTGTTATTTCATGTTTATTTTAGATAGTATTAATATTGTTATATAAAAATGGATTGATAGCCTGTTCAGGAAGCATCATGCTTCCTGGATCTAGCTTCTACTAGGTAATCCACTTGTTTTATTTAACTCTATCTAGTGGTGTTTTTGCATTTTATAGGTAGTTCCTCCTAGCCAAAAGGGAGCTCTCACAATTAACATTGGATCAAGAAATTAGAACGCACGCACATCCTTCAACTAACATCACAAACATGTATTCTTCCTTGGCCTATCACCCTTTATTTGCTTCATTAATTTGTTAAGAATCCAGGTGAAACATAAGCTTTTGAAGAGGCATATTCCCGGAAAGAGACTTTGGGTGACATTTAAGTTTTTGTAGTCCCAAGGGATGAAAGGATGGGGATTGAAGATTTTTATCTCTAGGATGGGTTGATCTATTGATTGGGGAAGTTTTGGGTGAAAAAAGAAGAAAGACTTCTTTTGATGAGGGAAGGACATACCTTGAAAGTAGTGGGACATTTTGGTGTTGTTAAGACCCTATCCCACTCGTAAAGGTACATGTATTAGCCCAATATGCAATAAGAAGTATCAAAATTTATATGTGGATGTAAAATTTGTTGTACTACCAAGCCTAAGACCGGAAGGATGGTTTTATATGCCTTGACCAGTCCCTACTCATCCATGGGAGGGAATTTCTATGGATTTTTAGGAGGATTACCTATGTCTAAACATGGCCCCGACTAGATTTATGTTGTTGTTGATAGATTCATTAAGATGTGTATTCTGATGGTATGTAAAAATACAGTAAAAGCACATGAGGCAACAAATATTTTCTTTGCTAATGTATGGGTGCATTTTGGCTTGCCAAAGTCTATTATTTATGAAAAATATTCCAAGTTCTTGGGAAGTTTTTACTACTTTGTGGGACAAGATGGATACCAGGTTATAGAGGAGCATGAGTTTCCATCCATAGATAGATGGACAGACAGAGGTGGTGAATAAGACTTTGGTACAATTGATCGAGGGTATAATAGCAAATACACAAGGACTTGGGATGATTCCTTAGCCTACATTGAACACTCCTATAATGGAGCAAAGTACACACATCCACCATAAAGTCACTATTTGAAGCATGCTTGGGGTATCTACCTATAAATCCACTTGACATAGTAGTTAGGGAGCATGATGAGGAGTTGACATGAGACACAAAGGTGACTAGAGAAAATAAATTCATTGAGCCGATCAAGAAAATCCATCTCAAATTCAAAGAATAGTTAGAGAAATCCCAAGCCAAGTACAAGGCTAGATATGATCAACACATAGGAGCATAAGCTTCATATTGGAGACAAATTTTGGCTTTACTCGAGTAAGGAGAGACTAAAAGGTCAAGCGAAAAGCTCAATCCACTAAGATATTGACCCTTCACAATATTGGAGCAAGTTGGAGAAAATTCCTTTTGTCTTGATTTTCCACCATTTATAAAGATGTGCGCAGATAGTGAATTATGAGAATTTGCACCTATATGCGAAATCCATGCTTGATGAAGATGAAGGATTAAAATTTCTACCTTCCATTGAGGATTACATCTTGGAATCACGAGGTGAATTGTAGGAGGATTTAGTACTATAGAAGAAGGTCAGAGAGACAAGGAGTGGTCTACGGGGATTCTTAGTAGGTTAGGCTGAAAGCAAATACACCAAGGTAGGTCCAAGTGGTACTCAAAGGAGAAAGTGAGGGAATTATTTCCTCATTTACTCCCCACTAAGATTTTTTAAGAGAAAATCCTCCTAAGCAAGGAGGTGTGATCCAAAGGATCCAAAATGACTCTATTTCATCAGTTATCCAACACCAAAGAAGGAAAATGGAGAAACAAAGGTTCTATTTATATATTTACATAACCACTACTCACGTAGAGCCACGGTTATAGAACCGCCACCCAGCCTAAGTAGCGATCCTGTAACCACTACCCAACTAGGGTGACCTTCCTATGACCACCAATCAACATAGGGCATCGTTCCTGTCACTTTTGGACATAAAATTAAATAGAAGCGTGAATGGACATGTATTTCATGCGTCTTACTTTTTCCATTCCTTACCATGACCTTTCCCATTTTCTAGTGGACGAGAGGACATGTGAGAGGATATAAATACCTGGGAGGAGCAAAGGAATTGATCATAAAAACATGAGAGTAAGTGAGTAAGATTTCTTAGTGTTGGAACCGAGTTGGTAGAAAAAAAAGAGCTTGAGGGGAAAGAAAACAAGTAATTGGGAGGAAGTGTGAGAAATTATCCACTTCACTTTCACACTTATTGTAAAAATTTAACTTCTTATTAAAATTGGCCAATAAAAGTTGGAAGAAAGAGTGTTTTTCCATTCTTGGATGGTTTTCCTCCTCTGGAGGTTTCCAGGATAAATTTTTGGTGTCTATGAGCTTAAGTTTCTTTTCTTTTCTCTACGATAGTGAGTTATAAAGCATAACTATTTTATTCACTATTTCCAAAATATTATTTTCAAATAGAAATTAAAATAACAAAAATGTAGAATTGTGACTCTATAGAAAATTCCAAAGTAGAGAGTTTACGATCAATAAGATTGTTCATGTGTACCTAGATGATATCATAATGTTCTCTAAGAATGTAGTTGATCATCTTCTCCACCTAAAACAAGTATTTTCAAGGTGTAGGAAGTTTGTTCTATCTCTCAATCCTTAAAATTGTATCTTCCTACCTCATGAAGGTAAAATCCTTGGACATATTATCTCTAAATAAGTGTTAAACATCGATCCGGAAAGAGTTAGTGTCATCCTTGCATCGCCATTACCAAGTCACAATAAAATATTCCAAAGCTTCTCGGGAGAATCAACTTCCTCGGGTAGTTTGTTCCAAACTTTTCCGATATTTTTAAATCACTAACATTGATTTTAAAGAATATTATGGTGTTTAAATGGACCACTAAGGGAAAAAAAGATTTGAGTCCATAAAGAAAGCAATAGCATAGGTCCCAACTCTCTTTAACCTAGATTTCCAAAAGGATTTTACAATGTATACTTTGGTGGCACTTGAGACAATATCCGCCATACTATTATAGCAAAAAAAAAAGTTTTGAAATAGTGTGTTGCATTTTTCAACCAAATTCTAGAGGATTATGAGGTAAGATACTCATTTTTTGAAAAACATTCCCTTGTTGTTATAAGGATTTTGAAGAAATTAAGGAATTTGATATCAAACAATGTGATCCATCTATTGGTTTCACATGCTCACGTGAAAGAATTTATTTTAACAAGGATCTGAATGAGAAAAGAGAGGGTTGGATAACCAAAGTGATGGGGTATGAAATTGATGTCAAATTAACCAAGATAGTTTTAGGTAAAGGGATCTATGAACTACTGGTTTACAATTAGAAAATTGAATAAGAATCCATCCTCGTGTTTTAACATGATCAAGAGAAACAAACCAATGCCTTACCCACCTCTTGTTGGACTCGTGATGTAGTTAAATTTATCCAAAAATGCTAATGCCCCTAAAATTTGAACAAAGCCAAAATAAGTTATTTTATACTTAGATCAATTCCATTTGTTATTATTAATGGCATTCTCTTCAAGAAAAACTTGAATGGTGTTCTCTTCATCCATTAATATAGGTCTAATTAAGGAGGTGTTGTATGAGTTTCATGATGGATAAGTAGGAGGTAACTTTTCTCCGAGAAAAACAACTCTTAGGATCATGAAAGTTGGTTATTACTGGCCCAATATTTTCAATTATTGTTATACATGGATTAAGAGATGTAAGAAATGCACATTCTTTACAAGTAAAGAGAAGTTAACAATTATTCCAATCCACCCCATCTTTGTAGATCTGTCATTCATGCAACGGGGATTAGATTTCACCGGGGTGATCAACCCACATTCAAGCTCATGACACAAGTGGATTCTTAAAGCCTTGACTATTTTACCAAATGGATGAGGGAAGCTATACTGAAGGAAGAAAATGAGGCCAATATTCTGGACTTGTATGAGGGTATTGTGATTAGGTTCGAGTGTCCCTTCCACAATCATTTCCAATAATGCTCTAGCTTTCCTTAGCGTGAAGATATCTGATTAGGATATAAAGAATGAAATCTACTTAAGCACCTCCTCAAACTATTATCCCTAAGGTAATGGTCATATTGAGTCCACAAACTGTAATATTTTGAGAACCATAAGGAGGATCTTAGATGAAAGTTAGAGGACTTGGAATACATAGTAAAATCATCCTTATGGGCTGATAAGATCACTCCCAACATCAACCGTAGCTTTCGCCCTACAAACTAGTTTATGGTAAATAAGCAAGGCTTCCAATATATCTTGATTTACTAGCCTTAGATCCCATCAACAAAATAGAGGATTTTGAGTGTGAGGACATGGAATCCAAATATGCAGACTCTAGAGCTAGAAGAATTGAGAAATCAAGTAATGAAAACAATGGAAAATGATCAATCTTAGATTAAGAAGAGTTCGATAAGAGAGAAACATCCAAGAGTTTTTGAGAAGGATATCTAATCTTGTAGTGGGATACAGACCAGAGCTAAACAAAATAGACACTCAAATTTTGATACAATATGGAGTGGCCCATATGTGATTTCCATTCAAATTGAACAATGTTTTCCAGTTATCAAAATTGGATGGAGAGGAAGTAAAGATCCTAGTCAATGGGATATATCTCAAGTATTTTTATTGAATAATGACCCTATTTATACATAGTAGTTTATATTAAATTCATCCAATTTCTTCTATCACATTGTCTTGTTGGTAGTGTACATTTTCTTCCTCTCACGTGATCTTGTGTGTGCTCTATTTTTGTTTATGGGATATCTGTTTAGGTTTCAAAAGGAGGTAATATTCAATAGTACTTACAATAAAATGGCTAGGATGGTGATGGAAAGTCTGATATAAGACAATTTTCCACTCATAAAACTTTCCTATAATATATTTTTATAATGAGAATGGTAAGTCCAAGCCCGACATATTATTTTAAGGTCTAATCACTCATTCAAACAGATTCACAAGTAAAAACTTCAAGTTTTAGATCAATTTCAAGGTTTTCAAACTGAATTCATTCCAAAGAGATGTCTCAATACCACTAATATCTTAATCTAGCAGACATATTACTGCTCAAAGGTCACCATATTATTATCTAAAATTACACCTCTTGTAAATTTTAATATCTCATAAGATGGATCTCGCCGTTTTGATGCTCTTCTAAATCTGTGGTAAATTAACTCAGCCCATAGTGGAATTTAGGAAACATGATTTTCCACAAATCCTCTCCATCTATGGAATAGGGGAAATGAGTAGGTGAAAACTTGGTAGAATATGATTGGATGATAGAGATTTTGAAGGCAACGAGGTTGTTTTCGGAAGGAATATGAGAAATGCAACTAAGTCTAAATTTGTGAGACATTAACTTAATGTCCCGTGGATTTATTAATGATTAATGTTCCATAGATTTCATAAATCTATGAAGCAAAGAAGAAAACAAGGTGTCGGAGGACACCTATATTTTCAATTATTCAAAAGGTCCATTAAGAAGACATAAATTTAGGGATAAACCATAGGATGAGCGATGGAGAATTTCCACCCATAACTCTTGTTGTAGTTAAAAAATCAAGTGAAATCAATTTGGGTGGAAAAGTATCATCAATGAATACATCCTATGATCAAAATTTTAAGAAATTAATGCAGTCTTGGGGATTGGAATGTCAAGTACAAGTTTGAGGTAAAAGAAGCATTCATGAACACAAAAGTTATCAAATCATTCCCTAACCACCAACATTAATGAGGAACTATGCCCCTCTCGTTTTGTAGGTTAGATGGCATGTATAAATAGTATTTTAGAGGTGTCTAGGTTCTACGCAAAGGAATTAATGAGTTTCATTTGGTGGTTGATGTGAGGAATTCAAATTTCTCTCTCTTTTCCCTCTTCTCTATTTTACCACCTTCTATATATTGTAAAATGAGGCTCATTTGTAAAGGTTGGACCCTCTTGTAATGTTAGTGCATCCTCCTATAAGTGTTGCATATGTATTTTGAGTTGCAAGCCTTAGATTTGGATCTTTTAATGGTTTTGTGCCTTCTTCCTTCATTGTAATGGATTGTACATCCTTATAAGGCAATAAAATTCATGTTTTATAGCTATATTTTTCCCTAGCTTGTGTTTATTGCATTATCTTGCCTCTCCATCTACTTGCAGGTATATTGTGCATGTTTATTCTCCATTTGTGGGTTTTAATTTTGTTGTACTTGATGAAAATGAGAGTTTGAATGCTATTTTGACAATGGCACTCATGTCTACCCTCTCATCCTTTATTTTTCTTCCATATTCTCTCATCTAAGAGTGTATTCCCCCTTTTATTTGTGTTATCAATCCCTTAGCTTAGTATTTTTCAATATGTATTTCCCTCTCTCCTTGGTCCATGTGAATGTTAGAGTATGATTAGAAATCTGAATTTCCTTCCGTAGGAATACTCTAACATTAGTATTAGGTAAAGGAACCAACCTTTTCTAGAGGTCTATCTCAAGTAGAAAGTCCCACAACCTAAAAGATAGTCTCATGTTACCCAAAAACACTAATTTCTCATCCATTCATTTGTGAAAAGATGAGGATGTTTTTTTTTGGAAATAATGGTTACTTGAGCAATCAGAATTGAGAAGGGACTTATAATATCAACATTTTAGGAGACCTATAGGGGGAAAATTTCATACTAGTTGTAAAAAAACTAGTATCCTTCGTCAATTCCACTAGGCATGAAGTCTTGGAAACGTGTAACTAATCTATCCATCTTCTCCAATCATGTTTTTAATCAAGAAAGGAATTTTTAAACCTTCATTGACCTTATTAGTTCTCCCATATTACATGCATAAAATTTATACTTGTTTGAGACTACAATCACAACTTGTAACCTCCATAAATATTGATTGAACTACCTTGAACTCTATTCCAAATCTTGAGTTTTATTTCAAAAATTTCTCAAAACTTTGGAATTCAACTAATAATATTTGGATATGTCCTATCGGGCACTTTGAAGTCTCCTAAGAAAACATCGAGTCTCTCAAAAGTTAAGGGGTCTCCTAGTAAAGTATGGGAGTCTCCAAAAAATCACTAAATTCAATTAAAAAGCATCGATTCTCCCATAAAATCGTAAGAGTATATTTTAGTTATTGAATAATATGAATGTAATGCCTGTTCTCCAATGACCATGTCACTAATCATTTAACGTTGTGGTGCTCTGTGTGATCTCTTTTGGTTTCGCCTTGTCACAGAAAACGATTGGAATTCCCCCACTCCATCATGTCTTCTCGTGTCGTGTTGATGTTTCTGTGGTTGGCCCCACCTCATCCATTACGTTTTCCTCCTATTAAAGGAAAACTGTGTGCTTGATTTATCAAGCTCGTAAGTTGGTTCTTGTTAATACGATTAATAAGTATTAATAAGTGGTAATAATAATAGTAATAATAATAATAATATTATTATTATTATTATTATTATTATTATTTTATTTATCGATCGACGTTAACCTCGTTATCTGATTGTCGATTTGTTATCAACCTTGTTGTTAATTTTTGATAAGCGATTTTATTGTTTTAGATTGGTCGCTTCACGGATCGAGCCTCGATTCACACAAGGGAAGCTTGTTCATGGGTGGTGCCATCATCAAGGACGTAGTGTTCTTGTTTAAGGTTCAAAGTTTTTATCCTTGGCCATTTAGGTGCCCTTGTATGCTTTGTAAATGTTTGGGTAAATGCCTTCAACCGCAATTTCTTTTTTCCCCTGGTTATAAAATTGGTCCATGTATGCCAAATTAGATAATTATCAAGTTAGTGGTGAATTTGACCACCAGCCTGCCACGCTGCTCCCACCATAACCCAACTCACCTCTCTACTCTTCACGTCATGTTTCAGTTTCTCAGAGATACCATGTACAACATGATTATAAAATGGATGTCTTTTACAAGTGGATATTGTGGATCCATTATTTACTCCTTGTTTCTATCACGTTAAGTGCCTTTGGAGATGTCAATATCGAATTAGGTGAGGGATTCTTTCATTCTGACCTAAAACTATACATGGTTATTTACGCTTAAGGCATTATATAAAACTATTTGTATGCTTTTATTTATTTCCGATCAGGTCCAAGTACCAGACTTGTTGAAACAAAGCTATCATATAAAATAATGCAGAGAAATGAGGATGAAACCCTATACTGCTCGGACTTTTAAGGAGAACTAATTAAATATAGATTAGGTTAGTGAAGTCATAAAAGACGTGCTCGAATGGGAAGAAATACAGGACCTGCGTATCACACAGATCCCTCCTCCAAAATAGACATTTTTTCTTTACAACCTGGCGTACATTTTGAAGGATTTCACTTCAGTTTTGAAATGGCTACATGAGGAAGTAACAACCTGTCATTTCTGCACCTTCCTGTAAGGGGAAATCATGTTGTATCTTACCTGGGACCTGGGGAGGCGTGGCTGAACTCTTATTGGGTTGTGCATGTGTTTTGGCTGCGTGATTTGTCATGGCTTGCTAGCCACATTTTTTTTGGGATCTACATGTTGAATGGATGGTGGGTCACGCACCTTCATGGAAGCTCACATTTGTGGGTTTATTACAACATTCCTTTGCTTCATGGAAGATGTTTGAGTGCACAGGAACTTTTGGATGCCTTTCCCTGCTGGGCTGCATGGAGATCTCTCGGGTATGGAGCTTGGTTTGGTTCGGTGAGTAAATACTATCGCAATAGCTACGTGAATCTTGTGGAGAATTTGTTGGTCGCATGGTTGTCTAGGATGTTTTTTTTTCTGGCCTCCAAGTCCACAGTTTGTAGTTGTGGCATTTCAAAACCATACTTCTTCTAGCATGTTTTTCAGACAGGTTCATGAGGCTGGACAATGATGGTAACCTCATGTCATTTAGGGTGCCTCAACAGCTAGGCACAATATCTGCAATGTGGATTTTGGACTTTGGAATAAAACAATTTAATAGGTGTGTTCTTCCAAAGGTGTGTGGCCCTTACGATAACCATGTGGTATGCAGGGTGTCCCGGATCTGGAACCCCTGATTACTTTGACCAAATCTAGAATTTGGATATCACCCAAGGATGTCATAGCCGATCAACCATTTGAAGGGTGAAATGCTAAGGTTTTCGGTGGCCATTTGATGTATGTGGCATTTCCAACAGAGATCCTTCTTTAATAAGGTGAGGTAAGGGATTGCAGTTTTAACGTGACACAATATGTTCCCTGGTAAGTTCATATCCATTTTTCCTGGAATCATTGAACACTAACTATTGTGAGTTTTTAAAATTTCTAGTAAACTTTTTTAAACTAATACTGTATTTTCTTCACTTTTTTGTTGAAACGCAATGAACGGACTTCTATCTTGTGGGTTCTATACGATTTTTGTTTTACAGTCCACCAGTTGAGTACTCGTTATAGAATAAATTTTGGGTGAATAATGGATTGTAAGAAGAGGTGTCCAAAGTGGAGTTGGGTTTGAGAAGAATGTTGGTGCCACGCATGCTATGGCTGAAGATTCAACTAGAGAGTTACTCTGTTGCTAGATCTTGGGAGTTTGGATGCCTCATCGAAAATGGAGGAGCAGCAAGATAACTCTACACTTTGCTAATGTGCTATATTTTTTTAATATATCGTGAAATCGAACCACCATTTCCTTGTATTGGTTTGTCACTTGACGTCTTACTAGGAGACCTCTCTTTTCTGCTTGTTCCATTCTTGTTTTCACTTTTATCGCTATCGGTGTGTTAGTGGAAAACACGCATGTGTTGTCATCTCTGGGTGTTATGTTTTTCCTTGCTTGAGTGTTCGACCTTCATCCTTTCGTTTACGTATATCTTCTTCTCTACGATTGAGTTTTAAGTTATTATGTTGTCCCAGCTAGTATTTTCGTTGTTGTTAAAATAAGTTTGTGATAACTATGCAACCCCTCTCTATCATCTGAGTTTATTTTCTGTTCCTTTGTATTTCATTGAAAGTTATTAAATCTATTCCTCAAACCCCTTCGATAATCTTCTTGACATCGAGAAAGACAGGTTGTAGAATTGGAGTGATCACCGCTTGGGCTATCCGGTTAGAGCTTCGGTGTTAAAACTTTTAAAATGAAAAGTTTGTGTGCAATGCATATCAGATCTCACGTGCTTAGACTCCCGCATTATTTTTCATCTTGTTCCTAGGCTTTTAAGGCCATCCTCAGGAAGTACCTTGACCATCCCTATCCACTTGAACCGTAACTAGCTTTTCGGATTTGCTAAGCTCGAGGTTTCTATCGTGCGAATCCAGTACCTCGTTAACACTAGGATAGTTTGGGTCTAATCCCCCTCTCAGAATTATTGTCGATGGCGTCTCTTTCTATTTCCTAACTTGCATTCTCTCTCTTTTATTATTTTAATGCTATTAATTAATATTGGTCATTTTCCCATGCACGTAATTACCTTAATATTTTGTGATGGAAATTGCCTTAAACGTTATTAATCTTCGGAAAACTCATCTTGCATTTGAAAGTCTTATGGTTTCATAGCGGAGGGTTTTGATTTGTTAATGTCACTTAGAAATTTATGTTTGTATCTATGTGTGACGGTTGACTGTGTTATGAAGGGTTGACTTAAAATATTGTTGTTTTTTTTTTTTAAAAGGGGTAATTTATTTTAAATTAACCAAACTTTAGAATTACTGTGGAGGTTCATAAATCCTTAGTGATATAAAAATTTGGATGATGTTTGGTATACTCTTGATTGACGGAGTCCCCTTCTTCTCTTGTGTGTTATTACTAGCCTTTAAGGCATTGGCCCTTCTTGAATGATTTGGGAATCTCTTGGAGTTAATGGTCAAGTCTAGTATACCTTGCCTTCACTTCGAAACTTATGTCGTGTCATGTCCGTGTATCTAATTTTAGTGATATGCTCTATGTGATTACATGAATGAAATTTTATATGCTTGGCCTTTCATGTTAATCTGTGAACATTGTGGTTCCTCTTGGTTACGCTGATCAGCTCTTGTCTTTTAGAAATCTTATATTAAAGCCTATGCTTTTGGTATCTTTTGGTAATTTTAAATGGATAGTATGTGTGACAAACTTCAATCTTGTAAATATTTAATTGTTGATGGGAATCTTGTTTCTTATAGATTGTTTATTCCTTCTTATAAGGCCAAGAGCCATTCTCGTACAATTGTTAAACTTTCGTTGCTTTTGTTCATAATTGAAGTACAAGGCCTTTTCTTCTTTGATTGGCATGGTAGAGACTTTATGATAATTTGAGGTGTTGTTGTGTTTAGGGCATTGACCCAATTCTCATCAATAGAGTGTTTCTTTCATGGTACTGTTAGACTTTAGTTATGGTGGCTTTGTGTAGCCTTATCTTGCTCAGTTCTCGCGGACTGACTCTTGTATACAAAAAATATTTTGTTGCAGATGCTCATGCGGGTAAAAGAGGGATAGACTTGTAAATTTTGCATCAACCTCTGTTGAGAAGTTCTTTTGCATGAACCCTTTTTATATTGTTCAACTATTGATAACGTCCCATGGAAAATGTAGAAGAGGATCAATGTCTTAGGATATTGTATTGTGGATTATGTCATCTTAACTTTGGAAACCTTGAGATTGTCTATCTATCTTGGAAAATCTAAGAAAATTGGTTTACCTCTTTGTTGAGTGACCCTATTGGATTATCAGTATTCTAAGAGTTGATGTAACCTTGTTTTGTTCTTGTAAATGAGTGTTGTTAAACTTTACCCTTGAGAATTAAATGTTGAGTTAAATCTTGCTATGACTTAGTAATAATGTGTCATAAGTAAGCTAACATGGGTTGTTTAATACTTATAGAAGTTAAACTAGAAGTTATATTCGAATAAAGTAACGTAGAGGTTACCAACTTGAGAGCAAGTAATTCTTGAAGTAATCAAAGGTGAGACTATCATTGCAAGTAAAATTATATAACATGATAACCCTAGCTCCACTAGTGAACATTATCCCTTTTATGGTGAAATTTGTAAAATGATCCTAAGGTGAAATGAATTGTTAGTTGTTAGAAGATGATAAGATATAATAAGCCGGAGAAAACAATTTGGAAACCACACAACCTATTCCCTCACCTTTTGGAAGGTAAATTGTTCTCTTTGGTAATACTCATTCAGTGAAGCCTAAGTAAGATCTTTGATAATTTTGGTTAAGATCTCTAGCTTCAATTAAATTTTGGCAATAACTAATGAGGTCCTAAAGATGATTTCAACTCGACCTTCTCCCTCTAACCTTTTTCCAAGTCACTTTGTATTTTTTTCTCTTAAGTGTGTTGAACGTAAACCCATGTTGTCATATGGGCAAGAACGAGTTCTAGTAGCGTTAGTGTGAATAGATGGCCTTGTGGAATTAAATTACCCTTTTCTTAATAAATAAACAAATTAAGAAAATAAAGTTCATAATAGAGAAGACTTAAAGCAAATTTCTCTTCAGAGTAAAAGTAAGAAACTTAGCGTTGTAAGAGGAATTATACGAATCATATCTAGAGTCCTAGAAAACTTAAGTTAAGGATCGAAAGATGTTTTATCAAAATAAATAACCTTCAATAATTTCTCATTGTGGCTTGCCCTATCTGTAAGTGTGTTATGTGGTGGTTTCCTATGTTGTCTTGTCAAAAAGAAAAGTGAATTATCCTTGATGGGTGTGAACATTTCCGTGCTACCTTTGTGGTCATCCTTATATCGAGTTGTTCTCTTGAGTTAGTTGTAACCAAGGTGGTGACATGTTATGTCATATTTTTGTGTCAATCAAGTAAAAAAAAAAGTTATCCATTATTTTACTGTGTTGTTAGTGTGTGTGAATTTTTGGGTCGTTACATTTGGTATCAGAACGAGGTTCATGCTCTCAAACCTCTGGGATGGATTGGAGTTGTGATGATTTTACATGATAGTGATGGTGTTTCATTATGGGTTGCATGATGGTGATGGTGTTTCATGCTGGGTCATGATGGTGATGGTGTTTCATGATGGTGATATTGGAAGAGTAATATGTTTTATGAGTGGTTTGATCTATGTCGTAATTGTGATACCTTATGTGAACGCACATGAGGTGTATGTCACTTAGTGCGCTTTTGTTATCATGTTAATGTGCTTGGGGATGGGAGTATTATCTCTCCTTCTTGTGGATTCTATGAATATTTCACATGTGAAATACTACTTGTGATGTGTGAACAAAATTCTAATGTGGATGATGGAGTGTTGAAGCATTTGGCATATGTGATGTGAAGATGTAGGTGTATCAATGTGTTGTATGACTAGATTGATGTAAATGAGTTGTATCATGATGTTCTTACCATGTTATGAAGAAATGTGTGTATCACCTTGTTATGTAGCCATTAATGTTATGTTGTGATGTTATTTATTTTGTTCATCGTATGTATGATTCGTGTAATATGTAATGATTCATGTTGTGATATAGGGGCATACATTGAGCATATGAACCCTATTGTATAGTGGTTGCACTTTGGGTGCAGAATGTGGTGAAGTGATGTAATGCACCCAATGAATGTATGATTGTGATCTACCTGTATATAAATACCATGCGTAAGATGTTATGGTTATGGTGTGTGAATTACCATTGTGTTTGTGATGTAGTGATGTGTATGTTGTGGACCTTACACTAGACGACCCTAAGGGGATAAATTGTCAAGAGTGTATGTGTGGAGAGAGGAGGCGTGGACCAGGTTTTCATAATCTTGAGCCGAGTACGAGTGAGGAAGTGGAGTCTTATATAGACTGAAAACCCACTTCTATCTGTTTAGTATACTTCGAGCTTGCTCAGTATATTGTGGGTGCGCACCACCTTAGGCTCAACTTATGCAACCTTGTGTCCCCTGCCCTTTCCTATTGGATTGTTCATTGAATAATCCTATGTGATTTTGACTATGTTGATCCTTGTGGGAGTATGGAGGAATGGTTCAGGTAGAGATGATGACAGTTACATTATTTGATATACTCATTTCTGGTTACATGTATATTTTTACGAGCTGAGGCTCGATGTTCCGAGTGCTAGCAACTCGATGAGTACCCCTTTGGTGGCCAGATAAGGCCACGTAGTCATAGTAATGTGCTATTCTTATATGTGTATTTTATTCATAAATTGAACCCTTTTACTTTACTTTTGCAAGGACCAGCAGTTTTCTTGATTGCCATGTTTTACATTTTGGGCATTTCCTTGGTTTTTGGTACTAACACTTGGATTTTCACACTAACTAAGGCCATTTGGTCAGTTGTTTTCTTGGTTTTGAATCTTCTTTTAAATTTTAAGTTTTGTAGCCTAGCCCAAGGCTTTTGATTTTTCCACTTGGCATTTGTTGAGATTTTTATGCTGGTTCTAATGTTGTAATGTGTTGGAATAGGGTCATGGGATTAACCATGGAGTGGTTGAACCTATGGACCCGCTTCGTTGTATGGGGGTACGCCCCAAGGAGTTATAGATAACTAGCGGGTTGTTGAACCACGAGTTATTATGTCACTTGGGTTTGGGGTGACGGGGCTCTATGTGCCTAGGGCCATAGGGTGACCCGGCCTCATTTAAAAGGAGAAAGGAGACGGCCTCTATGGTTGAGTGACCTGTTATTCTTTATGGCACTCTATGGTTGAGTGACCTGATATTCTTGATGGGGCTCTATGGTTGAGTGACCCGACTTGGTTCTGGCACTATGTTTCTTCCTCTTGGGAGGTATATGGAGATTATCTGGTGATGCTTTGGGAAGGTATATGGAGTTGTATTCTGTTGCTTTTGGAGATATCTGGAGTTGTTTCGTGATGCCTTGATGTGTGGGGATTGGTATAGTGAGTTATGTGTCCTCTTATGAGTTTTGGTTAGACTTGTTATGATTGGTGGCGTGACTCTTTCCTTGGTTGGTATGGACTATTGGATATTGGATTGGAACTATGTTGTTATAGTCATGTTTTTTTGTGAGTCATGTGATACCTGTTGTATATGTATCAACATGTTAATTCTGTTTGTTAGAAAAATGTGTGTACTAGATCTATGTCTAGGATGTAATTGTTGGAAATTAATTGTTATGTGGTCTACTTGTTGTCATTCCATGGTTTGGTGAAACCCCTATGATGTGATATGGTCGTGAAAGTATGCAAAAGTATGCTTGTGAAATTTTAGTGTTGTGTATGACCCTGGTAGGGTATTGTGACTGTAGTCCATGATGGGAACCCACAGGAATGAATAAACTAAAATTCTACAAAGATGAAATTCTAAAGGACTTGGATTAAGAGTAATGAAAATGGGAAGAGATTAATGAAACAATGAATAAGAGGGAACTACCAATCTTCACATAACCTTAAAAGTTAAAATTTGTACCAAATGTTCCTAAGGCCACCTCGTGGCCGTGCTTTAATTAACTAAGTTTTAACCATAGAGTGCACTTTTGTCATTTTCCATTCTCTATTACTTATCATTCCTTTTCCTCTGTGCTTTGTCGCATCGGGGACAATGCTTTCTTAAGGGGAGGAGAATGTAATGCCCCGTTCTCCAACGACCATGTCACTAAGCATTTAACGTCGTGGTGCTCTTGTTGATCTCTTGTTGGTTTCACCCTTGTCACAAAAAATGATTGGAATTCCCCACTCCGTCATGTCTTCTCGTGTCATGTTGATGTTTCCTGTGGTTGGCCCCACCTCGTCCATTACGTTTTCCTCCTATTAAAGGAAAACTGTGTGCTCGATTTATCAAGCTCGTAAGTTGGTTCTTGTTAATACGATTAATAAGTATTAACAAGTGGTAATAATAATATTAATAATAGTAATAACAATAATATTTATTATTATTATTATTTTTATTTTATTTATCGATCGATGTTAACCTCGTTATCTGATTGTCGATTTGTTATCAACCTTGTTAATTTTTGATAATGATTTTAATGTTTTAGATTGGTCACTTCTTGGATCGAGCCTCGATTCACACAAGGGAAGCTTGTTCATGGGTGGCACCATCATCAGGGACGTAGTGTTCTTGTTTAAGGTTCAAAGTTTTTTTTAATCCTTGGCCATTTAGGTGCCCTCATATGCTTTGTAAATGTTTGGGTAAATGCCTTCAACCGCAATTTCTTTTTTCCCCTAGTTATAAAATTCGGTCCATATATGCCAAATTAGATAATTATCAAGTTAGTGGTGGATTTGACCCCTAGCTTGCCACATTGCTCCCGCCATAACCCAAATCAGCTCTCTACTCTTCATGCCATGTTTCAGTTTCTCGGAGATATCATGTATAACATGATTATAAAATGGATGTCTTTTAAAGTGGATATTGTGGATCCATTATTTATTCCTTGTTTCTATCACGTTAAGTGCCTTTGGAGATGTCAATATCGAATTAGGTGAGGGCTTCTTTCAATCTAACCTAAAACTATACATGTTTATTTACGCTTAAGGTGTTATATAATACTATTTGTATGCTTTTATTTATTTCCGATCAGATCCAAGTACCAAACTTATTGAAACAAAGCTATCATATAAAATAATGTAGAGAAATGAGGATGAAACCTTATACTGCTCGACTTTTAAGGAGAACTAATTAAATATAGATTAGGTCAATGAAGTCATAAAAGATGTGCTCGAATGGGAAGAAATACAGGACCTACGTATCACACAAATCCCTCCTCCAAAATAGATGTTTTTTCTTTTCAAACCGGCGTACATTCTAAAGGATTTCACTTCAGTTTGAAATGGCTACATGAAGAAGTAACGTACTGTCATTTTTGCACCTTCTATAAGGGGAAATCATGTTGTTTTGGGTGAAGCGTGGTTGAACTCTTATTGGGTTGTGCATGTGATTTGTCATGGCATGCTAGCCATGTTTTTTTGGGTCATCTACATGTTTTTTTTGATCTACATGTTTGAATGGATGGTGGGTCACGCGCCTTCATGGAAGCTCACATTTGTGGGTTTATTACAACATTCCTTTGCTTCATGGAATATGTTTGAGTGCATAGAAACTTTTGGATGCCTTCCTGCCACGTGGAGATCTCTCGGGTATGGAGCCTAGTTTGGTTCGGTGAGTAAATACTCTTGCAATAGCTGCGCGAATCTTGTGGAGAAGTTGTTGGTCACATGGTTATGCAGGGATGTCTGCACCTTCCAAGTCCACAGTCTGTAGTTGTGGCATTTCAAAACCATACTTCTTCTAGCACATTTTTTAGATAGGTTCATGAGGCTGGACAATGATGGTAACCTCATGTCATTTAGGGTGCCTCAACAGCCAGGCACAAGTAACAGATCTGCAATGTGGATTCTAGACTTTGGAATAGATCAATTTAACAGGTGTGTTCTTCCAAAGGTGTGTGGCCCTTACGGTAACTATGTAGACAATCGGTGCAGCATGGTATCTTGAGCTTCGTAACCCCGATTACTTTGACCAAATCAAAATTTGGATATCACCCAAGGATGCCATAGTGATCGTAGCAGTATTTACCATTTGAAGGGTGAAATGATAAGCTTTTCGGTGGCCATTTGATGTATGTGGCATAACTACAATAGAGAGCTCCTTCTTTCTAAGGTGAGGTAAGGGATTTTAGATTTAACGTGACACAATATGTTCCCTGGTAAGTTCATATCCATTTTTCCTGGAATCACTGAACACTAACTATTGTGAGTTTTTAAAACCTCTAGTAAACTTTTTTAAACTAATACTATATTTTCTTCACATTTTTTTTGAAACGCTATGAACGCACTTCTATCTTGTGGGTTCTATATGATTTTTGGTTTTACAGTCCACCAGTTGAGTACTCGTTATAGACGACATACAATTTTGGGTGAATAATGCAGATTGTAAGAAGAGGTGTCCAGTGGAGTTCGGGTTTGAGAGGAATGTTGGTGCCTCGCATGCTACAGATGAAGATTCAACTAGAGGGTTGCTGTTGCTGGACCTTGGGGAGTTTGGATGCCTCGTCAAAGCTGGAGGAGCAGGCAAGATAACTCTACACTTTGCTACTTTTTATATATTTTTTTAATATATCGTGAAATCAACCACCATTTCCTTGTATTGGTTTGTCAGTTGGATGTCTTACTAGGAGACCTCTCTTTTCTACTTGTTCCATTCTTGTTTTCACTTTTATCACTATCGGTGTGTTAGTGGAAAACACGCATGTGTTGTCATCTCTAGGTGTTATGTTTTTCCTTTCTTGAGTGTTCGACCTTCATCCTTTCATTTATGTATATCTTCTTCTCTACGATTGAGTTTTAAGTTATTATGTTGTCCCAGCTAGTATTTCCGTTGTCGTTAAAATAAGTTTGCGATAACTATGCAGCCCCTCTCTATCATCTAAGTTTATTTTTTGTTCCTTTGTATTTCATTGAAAGTTATTAAATCTATTCCTCAAACCCCTTCGATAATCTTCTTGACATCGGGAAAGACAAGTTGTAGAATTGGAGTGATCACCATTTGGGCTATCCGGGTTAGAGCTTTGGTGTTAAACTTTTAAAATGAAAAGTTTGTGTGCAATGCGTATCAGATCTCGCATGCTTAGACTCCCACATTATTTTTCATCTTGTTCCTAGGATTTTAAGGCCATCCTCAGGAAGTACCTTGACCATCCCTATCCACTTGAACCGTAACTAGCTTTTCGGATTTGCTAAGCTCGAGGTTTCTATCATGTGAATCCAGTACCTCGTTAACACTAGGATAGTTTGGGTCTAATCCCCCTCTCAGAATTATTTTCAATGGCGTCTCTTTCTATTTCCTAACTTGCATTCTCTCTCTTTTATTATTTTAATGCTATTAATTAATATTGGTCATTTTCCATGCATGTAATTACCTTAATATTTTGTGATGGAAATTGCCTTAAACGTTATTAATCTTCGGAAAATCATCTTGCATTTGAAATTCTTATGGTTTCATAGCGGAGGGTTTTGATTTGTTAATGTAACTTAGAAATTTATGTTTGTATCTATGTGTGACGGTTGAATGTGTTATGAAGGGTTGACTTAAAATATTGTTGTTTTTATAAAAAAAGGGTAATTTATTTTAAATTAACCGAACTTTAGAATTACTATGGAGGTTCATAAATCCTTAGTGATATAAAAATTTGGATGACGTTTGGTATACTCTTGATTGACAGAGTCCCCTTCTTCTCTTGTGTGTTATTACTAGCCTTTAAGGCATTGGCCCTTCTTGAATGATTTGGGAATCTCTTGGAGTTAATGGTCAAGTCTAGTATACCTTGCCTTCACTTTGAAACTTATGTCATGTCATGTCCGTGTATCTAATTTTAGTGATATGCTCTATGTGATTACAGGAATGAAATTTTATATGCTTGGCCTTTCATGTTAATCTGTGAACATTGTGGTTCCTCTTGGTTACGCTGATCAGCTCTTGTCTTTTAGAAATCTTATATTAAAGCCTATGCTTTTGGTATCTTTTGGTAATTTTAAATGGATAGTATGTGTGACAAACTTCAATCTTGTAAATATTTAATTTTTGATGGGAATCTTGTTTCTTATAGTTTTTTTATTCCTTCTTATAAGGCCAAGAGCCATTCTCATACAATTGTTAAACTTTTGTTGCTTTTGTTCATAATTGAAGTACAAGGCCTTTTCTTTTTGATTGGTATGGTAGAGACTTTATGATAATTAAGGTGTTGTTGTGTTTAGGGCATTGACCCAATTCTCATCAATAGAGTTTTTCTTTCATGTTACTGTTAGACTTTAGTTATGGTGGCTTTGTGTAGCCTTATCTTTCTCAGTTCTCACGGGACCGACTCTTATATACAAAAAATATTTTGTTGCAGATGCTCATGCGGGTAAAAGAGGGATAGACTTGTAAATTTTGCATCAACCTCTTTTGAGAAGTTCTTTTGCATGAACCCTTTTTATATTGTTCAACTATTGATAATGTCCCATTGGAAAATGTAGAAGAGGATCAATGTCTTAGGATATTGTATTGTGGATTATGTCATCTTAACTTTGGAAACCTTGATTGTCTATCTATCTTGGAAAATATAAGAAAATTGGTTTACCTCTTTGTTGAGTGACCCTATTGGATTATCAGTATTCTAAGAGTTGATGTAACCTTGTTTTGTTCTTGTAAATGAGTGTTGTTAAACTTTACCCTTGAGAATAAATGTTGAGTTAAATCTTGCTATGACTTAGTAATAATGTGTCATAAGTAAACTAACATGGGTTGTTTAATACTTATAGAAGTTAAACTAAAAGTTATATTCAAATAAAGTAACGTAGAGGTTACCAACTTGAGAGCAAGTAATTCTTGAAGTAATCAAAGGTGAGACTATCATTGTAAGTAAAATTATATAACATGATAACCCTAGCTCCACTAGTGAACATTATCCCTTTTATGGTGAAATTCGTAAAACGATCCTAAGGTGAAATGAATTGTTAGTTTTTAGAAGATGATAAGATATAATAAGACGGAGAAAACAATTTGGAAACCACACAACCTTTCCCTTGCCTTTTGGAAGGTAAATTGTTCTCTTTGGTAATACTCATTCAGTGAAGCCTAAGTAAGATCTTTGATAATTTTGGTTAAGATCTCTAGCTTCAATTAAATATTGGCAATAACTAATGAGGTCCTAAAGATGATTTCAACTCGACCTTCTCCCTCTAACCTTTTTCCAAGGCACTTTGTTTTTCTTCTCTTAAGTGTGTTGAACGTAAACCCATGTTGTCATATGGGCATGAATGAGTTCTAGTAGCATTAGTGTGAATAGATGGCCTTGTGGAATTTAAATTACCCTTTTCTTCTAAATAAACAAATTAAGCAAATAAAGGTCATAATAGAGAAGACTTAAAGCAAATTTCTCCTTAGAGTAAAAGTAATTAACTTAGCGTTGTAAGAGGAATTGTATGAATCATTTCTAGAGTCCTAGAAAACTTAAGGATCAAAAGATGTTTTATCAAAATAAATAACCTTCAATAATTTCTCATTGTGGCTTACCCTATCTGTAAGTGTGTTATGTGGTGGTTTCCTATGTTGTCTTGTCAAAAAGAAAAGTGAATTATCCTTGATGGGTGTGAACATTCTGTGCTACCTTTGTGGTCATCCTTGTATCGAGTTGTTCACAGAGTTAGTTGTAACCCTTGTGGTGACATGTTCACGTAATGTTTTGTGTCAATCAAGTCAAAAAAATATCTTGTATTTTACTATTTGTTATTAGTGTGTGCAAATTTTTGGGTTGTTACAATGAAAAATCATGTTGTACAACTACATGCATGCTTTTTATCCTTTATTTAAATTATATTAGCTCATTTAACTTATAAGAAATGTAAAAACTTCTAGCAATCTGTTAGCCATTTTGTGTTTGTGTTGTCATTAATGTTAATTCCATTGATGAAAAAGGGTTTAATGGTGTTGTATGAGTCCCCACGAGGTGTTAATCAAATGTCAAGGATCAAGCGTGATTGGTAGTGTCATGCTTGGTGTTGTTATAGGAGGTTCTGATGCATGGTTGAGTGATATAAGTCATGGTTTGATTCCTACCAAGGGGGTTTAAGTTTTTCATGAGGTATAGTATGGACCATATGATGTGTCATGGGTGTGCATGGGTCTCATATGAAGTCAACAAGGTCAATTCATGGGTCAGTATGTGTTGAGTAAGGTCATTTGAGGCTTATTCCTATCCCTAGAGCATGTGTACTAAGTTATATTCATGAGTTTTGGAGCTGATCAATCATATTAGATCCTTCTCACAAGTAGATTGGTAGTGAATATGAGGTGTATGGTGAGTTTCAAGTTAGTTCCCGTGAGGTTCAATGGTGTTTCTGGGTCCTTGTGATGTAAGAGGTGTAAAACAAGTAGTTTAACATAGGTAAGTCTTAATAGATAGAGATTTTCAGATGTATTTGGGCTATGTGGTTAATTTTATTAGTTATATCATGTGGTCATGATGCTTCATGACAAGTTTCATGTCATTCTAAAAAAATATTGTAAGATATGTAAGTTTTGGCAAAACTGGGTAAGTTACAATATGATTTTAGAGAAAAAATGGACCTTCTAATGCTTGTTATGAATTATATAATTTTTATGATGACCTAATATCCTTGCATAGATTCTTAGGTTATTTATGAAACTTTTAAAAAATAATGAGGTGGTTTGATTATTTATGAATGATCGTTAACAAGGAAAAGTGGTTTGAAACCCTAGCTAAGAGTAACTTAGAAGATTGCTTTTACCAACCTAGTGTTTATTGGTTATAAAAATTAATGATTGGATGTGTATACGACTCTTCAACCTTTTCATAATGGTATATTAGATCATGTGGTAAGATGTGGGCCCCATGAGAAAGGGCTTGTTTCTGAAGAATTTTGGTTGGTGGATTTTTTTACAATTAAGGTTAAGAATAACATGACATTGTTTTTACCCCTATAGTTTTTCTATATTTACATGATAGTTTCAAGTCATGGTTGAATTTAAAAAGTGCAAAATGTGCCCTATTTGTGAATATTTGTATTTGTGGTAGTTTGGAGAAAATTGTAGTAAAATTGAGACCGTAGGCGCTATAAGACGAGTTAGGAATCCATCAAAGTTGTGTTGTGATCATGATTCAGGAAATTTCCAATGGTATATCAAAATTGTATTTTTTATATGGTATGCAAAATTTATGACATGGCCTTTGAGGTTCAAATTTGAAATATGCTTAATCTAACACGACATTGAATGGCTACATAAGGTAAAGTGATGTTTGTGAGTTGTTTTTCATTGGTGAAGGTCTGATGAGGAATTACAAAAACATTTAAGGGTATTCCACATTTTGATTAATCTTGGAAGTGATTTTTGTGGTGATGGAGTATGTTGAGCTTATGGTTAGTTTTCGAGTCCTAAAATGATTAAGAAGTAGTTTTTAGAGATTGGCTTGGTTTAAGGAATTCCACTTAGATTTGGAAGGATTTATAATATGTTCTAAAACATGTTTCAGAGGTATTTCCATTATCATATCTCTTATGTCTTGGTGATTTTATTTATTGTGTGTTTCAGTCAATTTTTGAGAAAGAAAGATTCTTGGTTTTGAGGGCAATCTGCTCCATTCGTTTAAAGATTTAAGTAATTGAAGCATGATATGAGTTAGTTAATGCTTTATATCACCTAGAAAGTGAATATGGATGAAATTTGTTCCTATTGAAGGAATTTTGAGGTCTTGTAAGTGGCAAAAAATGATGCAAACTAGTTGATTTTATAAAATAGGTTTACGTGCAACGTTTTTTAGAGAAGAGGAAAGTTATTGAGGTTTGATAATATGGATGTTTCATGAGGTCTAACTTGCATGGATGTGTTATAAAGGTCTCCAGATTTCCATATAGTGGTCGCATTCCATAGTTGAGTTGATCATGCATGGTCTTGAGGCTAAAACATAAAGACATGGTGCTAATAGTAACTATTTAGTGAAGGATATGATCCTTTTGGATTATGTTATGAATTATTTTATTGGTTAAAGAACAATTGAGACCATGTATAATGATTATATGTCATATTACAAAAATTTTATGAATTAGGGAGCTTTAATAATAATGGATTTGGCATTTTTATCTCATCCATGTGATGGGGTTTTTAGCTTGTTTGGTGCAAGATGAGTGGTTTTGGGCATGGCCGAAATATATGGGTCATATGTGAATGTTGTAATAATTTTTTTGGATATTTTTATGATGCATTTCTTAAACCAAACCATGAGTATTGACCTCCCTTGGATTGGAAAAAAGGAAAACATATAAAAGTGATGTTTGGGTGCTTTTGTGCACTAGTTGAGCCTATAGAGAAAATGTGACCTAGGTGAGGGTTTGAAGGTGGATCAAAGGAATGATTTGAAGAATCATCATATGTGTTAAAGGTTTAGGATTTATTGAGAGCTTGTGTGTAAGTTTTTAGAGATAACATAATTTGAGAAAGAAGAAGATAGAGTGAGTTATGTGAATAAGAGTTTGTAAATGAAGTCATGAGCTAAATTAGAGATACCCATCAGTTGTGGCAGAAAAAAATTGAGAGCTCATCATCATCATGTGGCTGAATTGGTTATTAGTCATCTTAGGGGGTTATTTCCTCCTTTTGGAATGGGTGATTCACTAAATAAGGTTTTAGTGCTCCTTATAGGGTTGGTGTTCTACTAAACTAGGGGTTGGTGCTCCTTATGAAGTTAGCACTTCACTAAAATTCTTTGCTTTGTGTAATATAAGTAGATTTTTAGTGGTTTTTATTCCTCACAGGGGTTTCCAAATTACATATGGTGTTATGTGTTGTGCATCTTTCTTTATGTTGTTGTGTTTGAATGTTGAATATCTTAATAAGCACACATGGTTATGAATGATGTATGGAAAACTTAATTGATGAATGTATGATTTGGTAAATGGAAAAAAAAAAAAGAACTCAATTTAGGACTAATTCAGCCCCCTCTCATTCCATTTTGTTTCAATTTTTTTGTAAAATAACACTTGTTCAAGGAAGATCCACACAAAATATTGAGGGATTTTTTCAATCAGTGATCCCATAATAAGGGACCATCCAATAAGAAAAGTAGAAAAAAATATAATACAAAATAGAAAATAAACCTACTATAATAAAAGGTGAAGCATGACTTTCTCAATAAGAAGGATTAAGGTAAATCCCATTATGTTCCCAATTTAGAGTACCCACTCATTAAAATTTGATATCTCAAATTATTTTACTTATAATATGTTATAATATATGGTGCACTCCATAGTGCATCCAATTTGAAGTGCCTCATTAGTTTGGCTTTATCTCGCATCCCACTTAAAAAAGGTCTCCTTCTATAAAGGTCTAGTCTCTATATTTCCTATCAAACAAATTCTTGATTATCTTTTGACGTTATTTCAACTTGGTCATGCATTATTTCCTTAACTCTTTCAATTTGAATAGTTATACCATTCGAACTACTCTTTCACCTTCAGCTTCTAACTCTAACTAATGGGCTAGTTCTAATGAAGGTAACTAAAGATATAATGGAAGTATAAATTCTCTACCATACTTAAGAACAAAGAATAGTTTCATATTCCACTCTTGGGTTTGATTATGTTATCCCAAATATAACTCTTGATCTTTATATGCCACTAC